>OY725338.1:13527279-14150404 GCA_963243735.1 Neocrepidodera transversa
ACTTGAACAAATAGAGATATTAATTTGATTTTTGGATTATAGACCCTTAAAATAACAAAAATCAATCAGAGGACCTTTTAGCTGAGGTATCAAAAATTCAAATTTTTTGAGATACGACTTATTGTCTGGAGGACGACGATATAAGAGGATCTGTTATACTATTTTTAAAACAACAATTTACGGATTTACTGCAGACAAAACTGGCGCTCCTTGTATATCATAGGGTGTTTTTACAAATATTTAATGTGAGTGTCCGGTCGTATTAAATTACTAGTCTTTGCCCTTATCTCTGGATGCGTGTTAGGTTTGAACTTAGCGAACCTTTTATAAAATTATAAAATGTAATTTCAGACATTTGTAAAAAAATGTAGAAAATATAAAATATATAATTTTTAAAAGTTTCACTGTCTGAGTTGATACAAAAAAAATTAATTAGAATATTACCACTGGTAAAAAATTAGAAGCTTAATTACAGATATGAATGTACTACAGGTTCAACTTTTTAAGTAATCCGAATAATTTCACCTGAGGTGTTGAATTTCTTTTTGTAAAAAAATTTTTTCCTCAGCTATGAAGTAAATGTTATAGAAGAATCAACTGTTTTGGTGAAAGTTCCGGTTAATTTTTTTTATTCTATGGTAAAATTTCTTCTATAAAGAAAAAATTCCTAGCTATCCAGTAAAAATTTAAATATCCGGTAGGAATTGGAGCTAAAGTCGACTTTATTTCGAAATTAGAGTGACATATCCTTCAGCATTTTTTTTTATCCGGATATAATTTCAAATACATACATAAAAGATAATTGGATTTCATTTCTTTTCAATAATAAATATCTCTCTGTGCAATAAATGCTTATTGCTTCCTAAAAAAAACTGTATCTGGTGTTTTAATTCATGTAAATTGTGTCAGTGTTTTGAAATCCACTTAATACATGTATTTTTAATTGTAGCGTAGCAATCTTTTAACAAATAACATTCTTAAGCAGTGCAAGGTCGCTATCATACCTGACATATTTAATATCGATTAAATGCGCGGCAAAATAACAAAAATCGTTTGAATATAAAACTGCTTGTTTATAACTATAAGTCGAATATCGAGATTTACTGATAAAGATTAAAATATCTTAAGCAAGATAATAAATTTGTAGCCCACATTTGACTAAAATTTTAATATAGTTTGACCAGGAATTTTATTTAATCACTTACATTTTAAATAGAAACATGAGAAAGGTTTATTTAAAAAAAATTGTTTTTAAAAAGTAAACGCTTCAAAAAGTTGTGATGATACGTTGAGATGAATACGGACCTGTGTCTTGCAAAATTAAAAATACTGTAAGTAACCAAGACCTTTATTTTTGAATCGGGAGAAAATTTTACTCCCCGGGGAGCTTTCTGTCATTCCTACTCCTTCAAAATTTCTCTTCATATTAAAAAGACGTATTCTTGAAACTAGGGAGTAGAAAGGAGTGAGAGAAAATACGAACAATGATGCCAAATGTCAGTAGAAAATTCTGACTAATCACAAATGCAAAAAATTGACCCCCGTTTGATAGACAACTAACCAAGGTCAAAAATTGTTGTATTTTTGTGCTCTAACCCAATTTTTTAAATCTTTTTTTTTTGCAAAAAATATGGCGTCCACAATGGACTTATCCAGTAGGAACGAATTTATTGGTTTTATATTAATGAATGAATAGCTAAAAGAACCTAGTTGCTCATGTTGATATTCATTAATTGATAAAAATCAATAAAAATTAATTAATAAATTTTGACAGTGGCGCTGCTTCTTGACCAATAATTAACGTTTTACTTTCTACAGTATTGCCAAGATTCTAGTTTTGTTCATTTGTAGAAAAAATTGACATACTTCTTTCCTTCTTTTAATCATAACAAATGAGAACGAGAGTTGCCAGTTTTATCGATATGAAAACATAGCCAAATATAATCTGTTTCAATTGGGCCACGTCACAAGCCACTATAGCCCCGATATTCAAATTTTAAGAATTAATTACAGCTGCAGGATCGGTCTCAGATGGGCTGGACCCGGTGCAGTGTGTTATGGTAGGCCAAAATTATAAAATAAAAAAATCACCATTGCGTCTTTATCTGACATCTTTGGGGGCCAAATATACGTGTTTGAAATTTATATTTACTAGAATGACACATATAAAGAAGAATTTCCACTAGGCGGAAAATCTGCAGGTCAAAATCAATCAATAGAATTGGTTACAGAAAATAAACCTGCAAATTTTCCGCCTAATGGGAATCCGTCTTAAGATAAGAACAAAAAGGCCAGACCAACATTTTATACCGGAAAATTTTCACCAGATTTTACAAAAAAACAATCTAGAGAGTTATGGCAAGAACAATTTTAAATGCTCATCCTAATTGGGCCAAAAAATAGTGGAGTGCTTGGATTAAGGTAAATTATGGAATATACCTATTTATGTCTTGTACAATACGTTAAATAAATATTTTTTTGCCATTTAGGGACTCTTAAAAAGCTATTCCCGTATTTTACATTTTTTTGTAGACCTGGATTGACTTAAAAAAACAGCAAAGCAAAATTTTTTACATGCATTTTATACAAAAAAAATCACCCACGAAAAACACGGTTTTCACTTAATTTTAGGATATGTTTTGTTACTTGAAAAAAAAATTAAGTAAAACGTATCGCTAAAATTATTTAAAGTCAGTTGTAAATCTGTTATATAAATCCTTGATTTGGGTCCGAATATGCTTTTCGGAAAAGTGTATTTTAATCTTTTAAATAAATTCGTTTTTATTTACCATAACGATAATTTTTACTTAATTTGTTTTTTAAATGGCCCATATAGTTTAATTCAAAATAGTATTTTTTGCAACTTTAAGGGAATTTTATTTGGAACGGCATAAAAACTAAATATCTACCAACCGTCAGCGAATTCTTTGTAAAAAATGGGCGGCTTGATATAATTTATTTTCAAAAGAATTTTATTTTTCATGTACCTACACGGATATTTTTTTATTAAAAAACAGCAGTTGATAATTTAATAAAAAGTTAAAATTCATTATTTGAATTTTCAGAGCTTGAAACCGAATATAAGGTTATAATAATGGAGTCAATGGAAGGTAAAATACAATATTTATTCTCCTTTTTTATGACATTCTGGACACATTTCATCCATTTACGACTGTTTTTTACTTCATTAATAACCGTTCGTATATTTTCTAATACGGAAGAACAGTCAGTTGGAGATTGATTATATTTTCTCAGTTTCTCAGTGGAATAGAAATGGTTGTGTATATTTTAATTTGTAGAGAAGACCTTCATACCAAACCTTGTCAAAGGCTTGGCTTACATCAAGAAATACTGAAGAACAATATTTTTGTCCTTCTAATAATTTATGTATTGAGTGGTTTATTCTATGACATTGTTTTGAATGTGCTTGTCGGAACCCAAATTGATGGTAAGGAATTTCATTTAATATTGGACTGATTCTTTGCAAAATAGTATTTCAAGGAGCTTAGAAATGGTAGAAAAGAGACTAATCGGTCTATATGAGGTTACATTATTAGGATTTTTACCTTCATGAATTCTGCCATTTTGAAAAGTTTTGCCCAATATTATAGCCTCAGAGCTGCATTGAACCATGTTAGAATATCAATCCCAGTTCTATCAGCATTTTAGTAGAAATTTGGTCTAGTCCTGGCGACTTTTTGTTGTTTAATTGGGAGATTACCTATAAGACTTCTTTTGGGATCATTAGTGTTAATTTCAGTTAGTGGCAAGTCGCTAGCTTAAAAGTCATTGATGTTCTGATATATTGCGTCGCCTGGTAGGGTAAATACTTCAGAGAGGTGTTCCGCGAATAGTATGACCTTTTATTCGTTGCTTTTTGTCCAAGGTCCTGGTGTAGGTGTTTTTTTTTGAATAGGGGGATTTATTTGTTGTGGCTTTTACTGGTTTCCACACACGATTGAGGTTGGATACATAGTCATTTAACTGGTGGTCAATTCTTGAATCTGTGCGAAGAGTAGGTAAAGCATACTTTTAACAATGTTCCAAAATAATCGCATGAAATCAATTTAGGGCCGGTTTTTCGATGTGTGGCTAACTCTGACCTTGAGGTAACTAAAAGTTAACTAAAACTTTTCTGTTTTTCAATTGATAGTTAAAGACTAACTGAAAGGTAACTTTAACCTTACACTCGGGGTAGGGTTAACCCATTGTTAAGTGAAAATTGCTTTATTACCTACGTTATTTGACATTTAAATATGGATGCTTTAGATATTGTTAATGCTTATATAGTAGCGAAGTGGAAGGAATAGTGAGAAGACCAAAACTAATTCGATATATATGGCCAAATATTTTCGAAGATTTAGATTTTTTCAAAAAAATTTGATTGTCGAAGAGAACATAGAAGAAGTTCGGGATGTTTTGCAATATTTAACATATTTGTTTTGTACCTACTACATTTGTTTTGGTTTTTTTTCATATTTATGAATTCGGTAGTCGCGAATATTCCCACTATTCATAGAAAAAGCCTTAGCCACATTTTCGCATACAGCCTTCTTCTCCTGCTGAGAAGTGGCACCACTTTTTTTACTCTCTATTATATATTTGTATTTCTCTACGGCGTTAACAAGAACTTCTTCTGCATGAGTAAATCTTTCGCCACGTATCCCAAGTTCTTTTTCTAGTTTTTCCCATTTCTGTTTCTCGGCCGGAGTCGTCTCTTGAACTTGAATCTTTTTAGGTTAACTCGAGTATGAAAACAAATGATACCACAGAACACATAAAATACAATGTTGCCAGATTGAAATAAATCTAAAATTTAGGTTAATTAACAAGAAGTACAATTTGAATTGAAAAACGCTTCTTATTTTAACTAGAGGTTAACCTTCAAGCAGAAGTTAGTTAACCTCCAAGTTAATATTACATTGAAAAATCGGCCCTTACTGTATTCTCCAACCTGCACTCAACGTAGATGTAACAATGATTTGGCAACATAGCTGGAAAAATTCAAGAATACCAACTAAACCGTTAAAAATTTGTCAGTTTTAACGTTTTATTTTGACGTTTGTTTAGTTTGTGTTGAGACCGTCAGACAGCTGACCCAGTTTTTTCATAAAAAAATAAATTAAAGAATTCGGCAGGTCTCTAAAAAGTAGTGACGAGCAAAAGATAATGCTTGCAGAGTATTTATAAAACTCCAATACGGTAAATTTACTTTAAAATATAACTATAAAACAGCTCAAAACTGGTGGAAGGAAATTAGCACTAATCTAAACTCAATTGGCCCATCCTCTAAAGATTGGAAGAAGTGGATAAAGGTAATTAAATACCTACTTTATTAGGAATATTGGAAGTAATGGAGAATGGTAATAAAATACCTACTGCATTATACTACTCTGAACTAATTTTAGCTTTGGCAAGTTATGAAGAGCAAAACGAAAGCCAAGGATTCAGAAATAAAAAAACACAGGCAAATAATAGGAGGGGGATGGCCCATTAAAGACCTTACAGATCAAGAAAAAATTTTAAACTTGATGGGTCCATCTACAATTACTGAAGAGTCGTTTAATTTTCCCGATACTATTTGTGATGATATGCACAATGTGGAGTTATATGAGGAAGTTGAGCAAAACAAGTTAATTTTAGATCATGGTTATCTGAAATGTGACAAAGCAGAAAAAACTGTAGATTTAGATAACACTTCAGCTTCTTCTAAATCGGAAATTGCCATTAAATTAATTATATCATCATTAGCCATTCTTAAATTCTATACTTTTTCTTGTCTAACGAGTATTATCACCCACTCGTTACAAAGTAAGCGATATTAGATATAAAAATAGTATACTTATTACTCAGAACGCTGCCGAGAATGCATCTCTTTTAAAAGTGTTTGTTTTATTTTATCTATTGGAGTATGGCTATGTTGCCATTTTTTTCTAGCTCTTCTTTTTTCTTCTATTAATTTTTTAATTTCCATTGAGATGTTCGTTGTGTTAATTATTGCCTTGGTTGATAGTGTAGCTAGATTTGCTGCTTCTCGTAGGATAGTAATTAGTTTGTTTGTAGTTTCATCTACTTCTCGTGGGTCCTTGAGTCATAGGTTTAAAAAATTATGTTTGTATTTCAGTATTTATTCAAGTCAGTTTTGGAAGTGTGTAGTCTAGGTACTTTCTTCGCTTTTAGTACTGTCGCACTGAGTTGCTAATACTGGTGAGTGGTCTGAAGATAAATCTTAGTTTGGTTCAGCAGCCATATTGGTTTTTGAAGAAATCTAGTAGGAAGGAATATGTTTTCCCTTGAATGAGGTTTGCATGTTCTCCTCCTTTGGTTGTGCTCAAACGTGATCCCCATAGGGTATGTTTATCATCTGCAGCTTTTCTTTTACATAGTTCGTTAATACATTTTATATTTAAATTTTCTTCATCCTGTCGGCGATTGTGTAGTAACTCGCTCCTTGATATAGTTAGTTCCGGGCCGATAGTGAATATTTTGGCTGGACACTTCAAATATTTTTTAGAACATCACCCAAATACTTCTCCACTTTTTAACTTTTTGTTTTAAATAATAAAAATTTTCAAACGCCAATAAATCTTTAGAACGTTCACTTTTTACCAGGGACACTGCCATCGCTTATGAAGAAATATAACTTAACAATTGAGGGCTAACAAAACACTGAATTTGTAAAATTATAAATTTAAAAATAAGGTATATTCCCGTTTTGCCTGGTCCCGTTTCGCCTGACGTAAAAATTTGGTACGTTTTAGTAGCGTTTCGCCTGACCACATGTTAGATGGAAATAAATAGTTGTGATTCGCCTGACCGGCTAAGGTAAAGAAATCCCAACGTAACAGCTTATTAATTTTTGTATAATGCCAGAAAATGTTCCTTCTTTCATTCTAAATGATAATTATATCGAAAGTATTACTATTTGGGATTAAAGATACTTGATTGGGGTATTTTCTTAGAAATAAGAGGTATTTAAACAGAAATCGTTTTTTGATTGGTACTCTGTTTATCGTTACTATTCCATTTTATTTTTAATAAGAGGAGTTTATTATTATTTATGAAATTTAGTTTAGTCTTACATACACTTTTCTATAGTAAGCTTCAAAAATATAATTTGTAAAAATGTGTAAGTTAAATAAAGATAGGCAAAACAAAGGTCTAACGACAAGGTGGCGATGTTCTTTGAAAAAATGTAGTGGAAGTGTGATAACAAACGAGGAAATGAAAGTTGTTACTGAAAGAGACCATACTTGTGTTGTTGACTGTGCTAAGAACGAAGTTGAAAAAGTTATGTTTGACTGTAATAAGCGGGTACGTGATGAACTGAAGCCCATTCTTACAACTTTTGAGCAATCAATAAGGAAAGTTAAATATGCTGGTCTTAATTTTGTAACAGAATTGCCTACTTTTGCCTCAAAAAAGTCATCTTTATACAGAATGAGACAAAAAATTCTTGGTATGACAATGTTCTTAAGCCGATCCGAGCTTGTTTTACCCGAAATTTTAATTAAGGACTTTTTACTTATCGACGATGGATCTGATGACAGAATATTGGCATTTTCGAGTAGGCAGTTAACGCACTTATTGAAAGAAAGTAACGAGTTTTTCGAAGACGGAACTTTTAAATCTTGCTGCAAACAGTTCACTGCTGATAAAGGCAGTAATTCAACAGCAACAAGTAGTGTTCCAGTAGTGTATGCACTTCTTCCAGATAAATCTGTAAACACATACAAAAGGTTATTTTCTTTGATAAAGAGACTCTTTCCGGATTGGACACTAGAGTATTTTAAGACCGACTTTGAAGTTGCTGCAATAAGAAGCATTTTTCCATCGACCATCATAACTGGGTGAAACTTCCATTTTAATCAGTGCATATGGAGAAAAGTACAAGAATGTGGGTTAACAAAAGAATATAAAGAAAATGAAGAAGTCCGAAGTCATATTCGTTTATGCGCATCTTTAGCACATATTCCTAATAATGCTCTAGTAGATGGTTGGCTCTTTATTATGGAAAATTGTCCGAACTGTGAAAAAATTCAATAACTATTTTGTAACCCAGTGAATGGAGAATGAATATATTGGAAACATTTGGAACTGCTTCGGTTTACGCCATAGGACAAAGAATGCTTTGGAAGGATGGCACAATCGGTTAAATCGCAACATCGGAAAAAGTCATCCAAACGTTTTTGAATTAGTACAGTTTCTGAAAGAAGACGCTAAACATTGTCTAATATTAGTGATCCAAACAGAACATTATATGACAACCAAAAAACGATGTACTATATATATAAAGCTAGATGAAAGAATAAGACAAATTCAAGAAAGCTACTTAAATAATGAAATTACAGTGGGAAGAAAAAATAGCTTACACTGTTAAGCTTAACAAAAAAAAATATATATACAAAAACTAAAATTCTTCAGTAATATTTTCAACTATACATTACTTTAAAAAAGGACTTATCTATAAAAATTGATTTAAGGAAAAAATTATCAAGATGGTTTAAAAAATTTAAAAATAATGATTTGTAACACATTGGTATAAAACTTTCGTAATATAATCAATATGTGAAGGTTTTTTTTTTTAAACAGTCAATAAATTTTAATAAGATCAGTCGTGGAGTCTATTATTAGTTGTTTTTATTCATTAATTAATTACTTATTCTTCTAGGTAAAATTCATATTTATGCAATGGTTTTCAAGATGGATAAAAAATTAAAATAAAGAATCCAAGTGAAATTGTATTTTTTAATATAAATTTAAACAAATTCATTATAAACTATTCAATTTTTGATAAGTTATTAATTAGCATCCTTATTGATCAAGTTTTGCAAGTATTTTGAAAATGACTCTTATGAAAAAAAAGGTACACACCATCCATGGTCAGGCGAAACGCTACCACAATTTAAGCCGTCAGGCGAATCGGGAAATTTTAATTGGTCAGGCGAAACGGGATCAGGCGAATCGGGCATAAATCAAAAATAAGACCATTGGGGGAGGTGGGTTAATTGAAATGAGTAATATAATAAGTACCTAAATATAGGCTTTTTCCTAATATACTTAATCTCCTCTAATAATCTAGTGCCCGGTTGACGGATAGGAGTGACCTTTTCGGCAATACAGGTAAATAGGGTCGTTCGATGCCCGGTTGACACTGGCCGATAATAAATTTAGAGTACTAAATTTTGAAACAAGTCATTAAGTCTTTTATATAAATCATTTTTCTAAAAATACAATTTTATTTTGTAAAAGAATTGCCTCAAAATTTTTGTCCGCAATTCGGGTATAACTGTTCTACTTTTTATATTAGCGGTAATTTTACTTATTATTTTCTTTTATTGCTGACCACATCATTTTGATTAAATTCAATAATGTTTTAAACATTTTTTTATTTCTTTATTCCCTATTGTCAATATGGGTTACCAATCATTTATAATATGCGTAAACGCATTAAATGCTTCCGACGACCTACACCAATGATAGTTAGACGGTGGCAGTACCGCTAACTTCTGACCCACACTCTCATCTTGAATGTTAACACATTCGAATCTAGTTAACGGTCCGAGTTCATTAGACTTAGACTTATTAAATGATATATATGTCTTTTAGGTTAAGTCGTCTGCTCCGAAGCATCGTCCAAAGTGGAAGGCCGATTGGCTACCGTCTAATCGGGTCACCGGAACGCGGCTGACTCGGAAAAATCCGCGACGAGTAATTCGTGGAAAAATTTTAGAAAAAAGATAAAAATAAATAAATAATTGTTGTAGAAGTTATAAATATCCGGATTAGGTTAAAGTAAAATTTAAATTTGATTTTTTATGTACGAAATAATAAGATAATATGTAATTTAGGGAAGACCTCTCGACACCGCAGGGTCACGATTTCTAAACTCAAACATTATATTTAACCCTTCAACTATGGCTATCGTATATGAATGATTCGGCATGAAGTTTATATTGTAAATAAACAATTTTGTACCTTTTGTTATTTCTCTACAATTTTTTTATTTCTGTATATTTTTACATAATTATGAATTTTTTCCAAATTTTGAAATTTGAAATTTTTACAAACTCTTAAATTTTAAAATCTTGGGATTTTAGAAAATTTCTAAAAATAATTTTTTATTAATGTTTTTTGAAATGTTTAATATATTTTTGAAATTTTCCATATATTATTGATGGTTTTAAATTTTATAACATTTTTTTTTTGAAATTTTTAAAAATTTTTTGAAATTTTTGATGTATATTTTTCCCTTAACTCCTACTTCTCTTCATGGTTATTGAATACAATTATTTCTGCATATTTTTACATATTTATAAATTTTTACAAACTTTACAATATTTTCCAAATTTTACAAATTCTAAAATTTTTCAAATTTTCTGATTTTTTGGAATTTTTACATTTTTAGAAAATGTCTAATAATAATTTTTTAACGATTTTTGAAATTTTTATTATATTTTTGAAATATTCAAAAAAATTTTTTTGTTTTTAAATTATTCTTTTGAAATTTTTTAAATATTTTTTGAAATTTTTGATGTATTTTCAAAATTTCATTTTTTATTTATAAATTATAAATTTTTTCATGTCCCATATTTTTCCCTAACTCCTACTTTCCTTCATGGCGAGTGCATATAATTATTCACATATTTATGCATTTTTACAAATTTTACACTTTTTTTCAAATTTTACAAATTTTAAAATTCTTAAAATTTTTTGGATTTTTTGCCATTTTAGATTTCTAATATTTTTTCATGTTTTTTGAAATTTTTAATATATAATTTTGTAATTTTAGATATATTTTAATGTTTTTAATATTTTTTTTGACATTTTTAAAAAAAAATTTTAAATTTTTGATATATTTTCAAAATTTCATTTTTTATCTATAAATTATAATTTTTTTCATATCCCATATTCTTCCCTAACTCCTACTTCCCTTCATGGTTAGTGCATACAATTATTTCTGCATATTTTTACATATTTCTGCATATTTTTACATATTTATAATTTTTTACAAATGTTACAATTTTTTCCAAATTTTACAAATTCTAAAATTATTAAAATTTTCGGATTTTTTTTTAATTTTTGCAATTTTAGAAAATTTCTAATAATATATTTTAAATGTTTTTTGAAATTTATAATAAATTTTTGAAATTTTAATGTTTTTAAATTTTTTAATATTTTTTTTGACAAATTTAAAAAAAAATGAAATTTTTGATATATTTTTCAAATTTCATTTTTTATTTATAGATTATAAATTTTTTCATGTCCCATATTTTTCCCAAACTCCACTTCCCTTCGGTTAGTGAATACAATTATTTCTGCATATTTTCATATTTTTATATATTTATAATTTTTTTCCAAATTTTACTAATTCTTAGAATTTTTGTATTTTTTTTAATTTTTGCAATTAATTTCTAATAATAATTTTTTAATGTTTTTGAAATTTTTAATACATTTTTGAAATTTTCGATATATTTTTGATGTTTTTAACTTTTTTAACATTTTTTTTTTTGAAATTTTTAAAATATTTTTTGAAATTTTTGATACATTTTCTAAATTTCATTTTTTATTTATAAATTATAAATTTTTTCATGTCTCATATTTTTCTCTACTTCCCTCCATGGTTTTTACACATTTCTACATATATTGACATATTTATAAATTTTTACAAATTTTACATTTTTTTTTAATTTAACAAATTCATTCTTGGAATTTTCGGATTTTTTGGATATTTTGCAATTTTAATGTTTTTTGAAATTTTTAACATATTTTTGAAATTTTCGATATATTTTTGATGTTTTTAAATTTTTTAACATTTTTTATTTGAAATTTTTAAAATATTTTTTGAAATTTTTGATATATTTTCGAAATTTCAATTTATAATTAATTTATATATGGTAAATTTTGATATTATACTTCATGTATTGTTCTGAGAACATTGTATATTTTAGACCTACCTGAAGATGGTTGTTTAGACAAAACCAGTTGCCGATTTTCAAACTTTTCAATTAATTACATGACTTTGTGTTTTATTTCAATTTATTATTATATAGTTTTATACTTAGTGAAGTAATTGCCAGTAATAAACAGTAATCAAAAAAATAGCCATTATAATGGAATTGTGGTTTTTGTTCATTTAAATTATAATAAACGTTTATTAAAATCTGGAAACCAGTAAAGATTAATTGTGCAATATATTTTATAACTAATTTGTATCGTTTTCGTTATGTACTCGTTATGGTACCGTTAGGAAGTAATTAAAATTACCTAATTAACCGATTTAACCTAATTATTTTTATTATTATTAAATAGATTAAAGAATATTCATACGACTATTAAAAAAAATATATAAAATTTTTTTATTTATTTATTCATGTTCCATAATAAAATTCACGCCCTTATAGGGGTGAACCCAGAAGCTAAAGCTTGTGCGGAGAAGGGGCGACTCTTATTATTATTTGACCTGGTATACTTACTGATGATGGATCACAATATTTGGCCATCAATGTTGAGGAAATTATTTATGGTATATACAGGGTGTTTGTAAATTACGCACTTACAAGAACATGGATTCCTTATAACCGTCATATTTCCAAAAAATTTTTTGCAACAATTTTCCTAAGAGGCCCATGTAATATTTTTCTGGTGCCTTAACAGTTATTTTTATTTTATTTCCCAACTATATTTTACTTCTTCCAAAAAAACTGTGAGATACGGAAAACATTCGAGAAATCAGAAAAATTTGAAACGGAGAACAGAGAAAACCAGAAAAAAGTAGAAAAAAATTTGAAAAAAGAGAAAAAGAAAGGGAAACTAAACAAAAAAAATCAAAAAATAGAAAAACGGAATAATCTGAAAAATCGGAAAAGAGCGAAAAAAAATCGGAATACATTGAAAAAAGGGGTTATAGAGGGAAAAAAGAAAAAAAAAAGTAAATGAAGGAAAAAACGAAAAATAGGAAAAAATGCAAAAAAAGGAAAGACGTTTAATTATATTTTTTTTTTATTTTTTAAATGGCGTTATATTTGTTCTGCAGATTGATGTTTTGACCAACTGTTAGATAACATAATATTTTTCCGGTACCTCAAAAGTTATTTTTATTTGTTACTTCCTACCTCTATTTAAACCCGTTCCAAAAAACCTGAAAGAATAGGAAAAAATTCTATAAATTGGAAAATTTTTTTAAAAATGGTAAAAATGGAGAAAACCAGAAACTAATTTGAGAAAAGGGAAAAATAAACAGAAAATAAACAAAAAAAATCTGAAAATGGAAAAAAAAGAAAAAATCTGAAAAAATTGGAATAAATGGGAAAAAACGGAAAAGAGCGAAAAAAAATCGGAAGAAATTATAAAACAAGTTAAAAGGGGAAAAAAGGAAAAAATGGAAAATAAAGGAAAAATGAGAAAAAAGGGAAAAAAGAAAAAAAGAGGAAAAACGCCTAATTATATTTTAAATGTCGTTATATTTTTTAAATGTCGTTATATTTTTTCTGCAAATTGATATTTTAACCGACTGTAATGTACCGTAATATTTTTCCGGTACCTCAAAAGTTATTTTTATTTGTTACTTCCTACCTCTATTTTTACCCGTTCCAAAAAAACTGAAAGAATAGGAAAAAATTCTATAAATCGGAAAAAATTTTTGAAAAATGGTAAAAATGGAGAAAACCAGTAAAAAATTTAAGAAAAGGGAAAAATAAACGGAAACTAAACAAAAAAAATCTGAAAATGGAAAAATCGAAAAATCTGAAAAAATTGGAATAAATCGGAAAAAATCGGAAAACAGTGAAAAAAAATCGGAAGAAATTGTAAAACAAGTTAAAGGGAAAAAGAGAAAAAAAATTTTCGATTTTTCCTTATAACCGTCGTATTTCCAAATATTTTTTTTAACAATTTTCGTAAGAGGCCAAGTTATTTTTATTTGTTATTTCCTACCTCTATTTTTACCCGTCCCAAAAAACCTGAAAGAATAGGAAAAAATTCTATAAATCCGAAAAATTAAAAAAAATAGAAAGGTACATAGAAAACCAGAAGAAATGCATAAAAAATTTGAAAAGAGGGAAAAAATTATTGGATACTAAACAGAAAAAAATCGGAAAAATAGGAAAAAGGAAAAAATCGAAAAATCTAAAGAAATTGGAAAACAAGGGAAAACAGAAGAAAAGGAGAATAAAAGCAAAACAAAGGAAAAAACCGAAAAAAGCGAAAAAAACCGAAAAAAGCGAAAAAAAACCGGAAAAAAGCGAAAAAAGAGGAAAAAAAGAAAAAGAAATAGAAAAGAAAGAAAAAGGGAAAAACGTTTATTTATTTATTTTTATTATTTTTCAAATATTTGTTCTATATTATTCTTGTTTTGCGGGTTAGTAAAGTGCTAAACATTAATTATCTTTTAACCAACTGGATCAATTTTTTGTATATTCAGACCAGTACAAAACCGGTTTAAAAAAAATGGTTTTGCAGATTTCGTGATTTTATCACTTCGGTGCTTTCTTTATCAAGTCTACAATTCTTTCTTTAAAACTAAGCAACCACAAATCTTATATAAGATACCAGGAAATTATTATGTACCTACATACAATTATATAATTCAATAATTAATATTTGAAAAATAAAAAAGACATGTTAATCAATTTTGCCTCCTTAGTTAATATTTATTAGGTTCTAAACCTTGAATAGTTATTAATAACAGATCGAAAGCATATCGAATTCAAGGAAATTGGTATCTATCTGCAAGAAATAATATAATGCGATTATTATCACGATCCGTACAAAATCTCATTCCCGAGGTAATTAAATATTTGAGATCTCGGAAGATTATACTTTCAACAAAGAGGAATTCCTCCTAATTGTTCATTTGTTTGTATATTTTGTTCCTTTTGTACAAATATACTTTCTTTTTTTCTAAGTAGGTTTTGATCGTTCAAAATTTTCATAAGATTTTTTATGCTCTAATACAAAAAGAGTCCGTAACTCTTTAACTGCGGGCAACATTTTGTGCAAGGGATGAAAATATTGAAAAATACATCAAAACAATTTGGCATTAGTTGAATTTTAGGTCAATTTAAATTAAACATCAACAAACTTGGTTGTAATAATTTTTAAAAAATTAAATATACTACTGAATTTTAAGAAATTTCAAAATTTAACAAAAAACTAAAAAAAAATGTCTAGAAATTCAAAAACATCGATAATGTTAAAAGTATATCGACAATTTCAAATATATTAAAAATTTCAAAAATATATCAAAAATTTCGAAAAACTTGAAATTTTGCAATTCTTTTCGAAAATTTCAAAAAGTGAAATGTCAAAATATTCAAAAATTTCTATAATATATCGAAAATTTCAAAAAATATAAAATTATTCGATTAATTAAAAATATTTCAAAAATTCTAAACATTTCAAAAATGTCAAAGGTTTCAAAAAAGATTAAAAAATTATTCAAAAATTTCAAATATGTCGAAAATTGTAAAATTATTAAAAATTTGTAAAATTTGTAGAAAATTTGTAAAAGTAGAATATTTTTACAATTTGTAGAAAATTTGTAAAATATGTAAAAATTTGCAACGAAATAACAAAATATAGAAATTGCGATGCCCCACATCACAGCAAAGTTTTTACGAATCATTTATATACGACAGCCGCAGTTAAAGTGTTAAAGGATAAAAAAGTGACATTATAAAAACAAATCGTTGACTCTGAAAATAGTATATTATTCAACAAGCATATAATAATGCCTATTATTCACGACGGCCTTTATACGCTAGTATAATACTATACTTTATCCACGACTATTAAATAATTTTAGCTATAACTACCACAAACTTTTATTTAATGAAATCAGTAAAACCAGTGAACAATGATTATTCACTAGTGAATAATGGATATTATTATTTATTAAACTCATGTATAATGAACAAATAATAGATTAGTGGTGGATAAAGAATTTTTTGAATCAAACAAAATTTGTTGTTTCAACAAACGTAATCATTAATTTAAAATATTTGAAATTTCAAATACATATTTAGTTGGTTTTAAACAATGATTTATTTGCTTTAAAGAATTTTCAATATTTAAACAACGATTTATTTCAATTAAACAACGATTTGGTTCAATTAAATTGTAACGATCTTTTGGCGCCTCAGTCAAGGTTTCGGATTGCGTCGTGCTCCACTTACTCCGGGTAGCGTCAGTGAAGAATTAACACTCCAGGGGTCGTTATGGTATCGACTAATGCCTTAGCTGTCAGAAGGGCGGACTTTACTTGCCCATACTGGGTTAAGTACCTGGATATTCGCTGCTTGGAAGTTAAAGAAAATTCTTTAAATAAAAATAAATGCTTTTATTTATACCAAATAAATTCCGGTGAGGAAGAAAAAAAGTGTGTAATTTTCCGGACTTCGCTAATATCGTCTACGGTCGTTCCGATATAAATCATACTGTATATACTGACTCTAGAATGCCAATTCACTGGAACGAAAGTGATGCTAAAAATGCAAGACAATTTTAAATGCGCATGATCAGTATTATCCTTATTACGGACAGGGTGGGTTACAGTGATATTCAAATATCATTCGGGTTCCCTGTACCTATATTAGTCAATATATTGTAATAAAAAAGCCGCCCCTGTGTAATGATTTCCAGGGAAATAATATCACTGGTAAAGAAAAATAAATAGGGAGAAGAAATTGTTTTGTTTGACAAGAAGGTTGTCAATAAAAAATTTAAGATTCATAAAAATTTTGTAAAAGTTTGTATAATGTAATATTTGATTACTTAATTAATAAACAAATCAATTATAAAATAGTAAATCATAAAAATATCCTTTAAGTTATATACAGTTTATCCAAAAATTTAAATTCGAATCACGGATGTTATATCATCAGATAATAATTTGATAATTTAAAAAAAATAGTTATAAAATTAATAAATAATAAATTTTGTTTATCAGTAAACCAAAATTATTAACAGTAGAAGTGATCACAACGCAGAGAAAGAGTCAATGTTTAAAATTAATTATAAAAAATAAAATAAATAAAGAAATGTATAAAAAAAACAAATTTTTTTGAGTACAACTGAGGTAAGTCATAAATTTAAATTAATAAACGAAAACTCATTTGATGTCCAACAAGTTATAAATATTCCATACAACTTTTAAATTTAATCACGAACCGACGACATTCAACTTATAAGCATTCCAATTTCAACCAACTTCAAAACGCCAAATCAAAACTAAACCTTCTCTGGCGACAACGACTTCCTTCAAAACTGTCAATACGAATTTCTAAACTGTTGCTAGTGTGATGCCTTTTGGACCACAAAGAATAACCTTAAATAATAATATAGCAAGGTAACGCCGACAGGTTGAATGCCGGTCGTTGCCTCAGGTCAGGAAATGCTTATTGTTGGATTTGCAAATTCAAGTCGATTTAAAATACATTTCGCACGAATTTTAACTTAATCTTACGCATAACCTCAGTTGCAAAGAAGATTATTTTTTAAACTTCACTACGCTGCGGCCCAAAGAGGATAATGGTGAGCATGCGCATTCCGGAAAAAAATTGCTATTGAGCATCAGTCTTTAACTGATACTGGTAAGGGATTAGCGATCTAGAGTTAGTATATATAATATATCTATCGTAGTCATGGGTAACACCCACAATTTTCTGGCGTTGATACAACACTAGCACTGTTTGATGTGTCAACATACTGTATCAGCACAATTGTGTCATGATGCGTTGTGCCATAGATCACTGATTCATTTGCGCAACACAGCAATATTGGGTTCCGGTCGTCAAGTATCTGGAATATAGGGGTATTATCACGGTTCCAAAGACAAAGTTTGCGCTGGCAATACACTGACGCTGATACTGATAGTGATACTCGTCCAAACTGACACCGCTTGCGGACCCTCGATTCCCGCCGCCCGCCGACATGTGTATTACTATGTCCTACTGTGTCACATTGAGTCACATACGCTATTTCAACATTGGCGATAGACCTAAAGGTGTCAACACAAAAGTACCATTCACCACAGTGTTACCCATGACTAATCTATAGTCGGTCCTCTCTATCATCGGATCGTTGGGGTTGTTGATGGCTGGACATGAACTGGATCTGAATACTGTCCTGCTTTACTTGTCTCTGAACCTAATTCTTGGCTCCAGCTTCAACTCGAAGTGATGAGAACGGATTGAATCGTGGTATACGACAAGGTTTGTGGCCTCTAAGAAACAAGTGCTCGAGTGTCTCCATCTTTCGGGCCGAGGACAAATTGTTCGCGTTTGACCTTATACCATAATTTTAAGTTAACTTTAATCCAGTGCCGTGCGTGATAGAATTAAGATATTTTATCAAATGCCAAGTAAAAGTAATGAAAATAATGCCAGTAAAAAAGTAACTTCGTTACAAAATAATGATTTTTTCATTTTAACAACGGTTTGTTTAATTTATACAACGATTTGTTTAAATTAAACAACGATCTGTTTTTGTTCCTTTCTTCATTAGTGACAATTTACAAAAATTCATATTTTTCAAGGCATAATTATTTGTTTCTCGTTAACAAATTCGTTTAAATTTAATAAATTGAATTTTTGAATGTAATAAATTTAATCGTGAATTTTAAACAAATTGGAATTTATATTCACAAATATTAAATTTCTTTACATGCGAATGACATATTTTAACCAAATGCATTTAGTTGGTTCAAGAATTTCTTGTTGTTTAAATTAAACAAATTATTGTTTGAATTAAACAAAGTGTTAATAATCTTAGTTTCTGGACTATTACGAAGAGAATTTAAAATAATTGAGTTTCTTAAATCACATAAAATTCTGCCAATCATGAGATCTCATCGATATTAATAATGCACTTGCCGAGACAAGCTAAGATGAGGATTGTTGATGTTGTAAAGAATTAGCCCTGAAGGCAGTCAGGTGACCGACTCTCGATTGACCCACATTTCTTCGTCCATCGATGGTTATGGTTACGGTGAGTTGTGGATAGTGGATTTAGGATTGGCGATTGGCATGCCACTTCGGTAAAGTAACGATCATTCTCTGGACTCGGTCACTTTCGTAATATATGGCGTAGTGCTTTATTTTTTTATTATATACAGGACCGTATTTATTTATATAACATTAAAATTATCGATTTTTTATCGATATTAACCTATTGATAATCGATATTTTTCTTTAAAAAATCACTTGAAGGTTTACAAATAGTATATTCTGTACCAAGGGACTAAAGTAGCAATTTAGTCACGTGGTACATGCGCTATTTTTTGCTCCTCAGGGACTAAAACTTTGAAACTCTTGGGATAATTATGTGAAAAGAGACACTCATTATTATTTCATAACGATAACTTAATCGATTAATTCATAACGATAACTCAATAGCTTACTTAATGGTTATGAAAAGTTATTGAAAAAAAGAAGATTAAAAAAGCTAACGTTGTTATGCGACCCCTTAGGGAGTTGCTATATATTATTTTCGGCAGAAATGATCCACATCGAATTCTAATAAAACTAAATTTTTTTTGTCGTCTGTATGTCTGTCTGTCTGTCTGTATGTCTGCTTTTCGTCCACAAAACTTAAAAATGCCATAACTTTTGAACGCTTCAATGTATCGACATGAAATTTTCACTATTTTTTAAGTCACATGAGTACTACAGTTTAGTAGAAAATGAGCGCAATCAGAAAATGAATAAACGGGATTTTCCGGATTTTCTAACTATTTTCTAGTTTCACAGGAAAAACGCTGCAGGTCGTAATTTTTGAGCAAACTACTTCAAATATGGGAAAAAGATATCTTGAAGTACTGTTTAGAAGCTGATTAAAAATTGGAATAATTGGAAAATTCCTTGTGGGTTTTCCCAGATCGTTTTTCAGAAAATGTCTTTTTAAAAAATCGATATCTTTGAAACCGTAAAACATATTCAAAAAATAAAAATACGTAAATGTACGACTGAAATAGCTCAACAAGTATTATTTGAATTATTTACCCGTTTTTTTTTTGAGAAAGTTAAAAAAATTTTCCAAATTAAATTCCGAAAATCTTCTAAACCAGGCGGGAATATCTAAAGATGTCAAGAGTATTTTTTTCTGTACTTGAAAAGATCCTATGAAAATTATGAAAAATAGGAAGAAAAATAATAATAGGGAAAAAAATAATGAAAAATAGGGAAAAAAAATAATGAAAAATAGGGAAAAAAATTATGAAAAATAGGGAAAAAATAATGAAAAATAGGGAAAAAATTAAAAATGGGGAAAAAATAATAAAAAATTGGGAAAAAAATTATGAAAAATAGGGAAAAAATAATGAAAAAAAAATACGGAAAAATAGCGAAAAAAATATTGAAAAACAGTGAAAAATATACTGGGAAATGGGGAAAAAACAATGAAAAATTGTGGAGAAAATAATGAAACTACGAAACTGTAAAAGGTATTCAAAAAACAAAAATACCTAAATGCAGAAATTAAATAGATCAAAAAGTTTTATTTGAACTATTTTCCATAAATTTGGAAATGTCAGTCTTAAATAGTTCGAGAAGAAAAATATAAGCATAATCATAAAAATTTTTAGAACGGCGACATGTTTCGGCCTCATTGGGTCATCATCAGACAAATTTTTGTAGAAAGTGATCACCAATCACAACAATTGTGAAGGTATAAAAATTTAAACAGGAACACGTGGTAACGAAAATTAAACATTAATTATGAAAAGTAATAAAATAAAAAATATATTGAATCTACTGTTAACAATTCACCAATCATGTTGTTAACACTTGGTGCAATTTATTATATGACTTTTCATTATTAATGTATAATTTTCGTTTCCAGATGTTCCTGTTTTAATTTAAGTAATTTTTATACCTTCAGAATTGTTGTGATTAGTGATCACATTCTACAAAAATTTGCCTGATGATGGCCCAATGAAGCCGAAACATGTCGCCGTTCTAAATTTTTTTAATCTTATATTATGTGGTACGACTTTGAGTATTATTCTGCTGAATAGGTATAGTCGATGACGTTTCAATATGTGTGCAAAAAATGTATATGCTGAAAAAACTGAAAAAATAGTGTGCTATGGTTTGTACTGGTTTTGTTATTCGAGGCACTAAAAATTTTTTAACCAATCTGACGGGGACTAAAAATATTTTAATCCCAAAGGAGTAAAAATGGCACTTTGGTCGCTAAAATGAGGAAGTAAAATGCATGTTTTAGTCCCTGAGGTGCAAAAAATACAATAATTCGAAAATGTGAGGTGTCGAATTAAAAATATGATAAATATTAAAGTTGTAATAATTTTTATTTATAATTTTTTTCAAATATCTTCCATTTTTTTTATCCTTTTTTATTTTTTCAATTGTTTCATTTTTATAATTAATATCTTCCAGTATTTTATTACCGTAATCAATTTTGTTCGCTACAAGCAGTAAAAACGTTCTTTTATTTTGAATTCCGACGTACCTCGATTACTCTTTTATTATTATTTGTTATATTAATAGAATCTGAGTAACCGACGAATTGCATTTGCTATTACACAACAATCATAGAAAAATGCAATTTTTACGTAACGAACGTTTTTACCGTTTACGGAGCTCGATGTCCCGATAAATCTAAGGACAATTGCTTTGCATAATTAACTATCACTTTGCTTGATTTAAAATTTTTATACGCTTAGGATTCTCATTTAAGGTCCAAAATGTATTAGGTTCAAGAACCTACAATAAACTTTTTGATTTAGGCTAAATTATCAACATAAAGAAAGTAAAACCGCGCAAAAATTTATCTTATTTGTAAACATACAAATGCATTGAATAAATGATAAAAAAGTTTTAAGAGAAAACGAAACTCGGTGGTAACGTAATTAAGTTTTTACTTTTACGAATCGAACCGAACAAGTGAGATTTTTAAGTGATTGACCCGATTTATAGATTTTCTATTTTAGAAATGCTGTTTGACTTCTTCTACAACAGAACAAACAAACGTAATGCTTATTGTAAAGATTGTTTGAAATTCAAATTTGCTTATACAAATAAGTTTGGTTCACTTAAAACAATTTTATTTGAGAGAAACCAAACATAGAAACTAACGAAAAGAACAATGATCAAAGAATAACGTTCATTAGAATCTTTACAGAAAAAACGTTAATATTTCTTTATCAATAAAAATCAAATCAAACATATCATTTTTTAGGAAAAACATGTTTAGCCGATATTATTTTTAAAAGTAGTGTATGATCTGCTTAAGTTAAAATCTACAATTTTTAAAATTAAAATTTATTTGTACAAAGAAATAAATTAACTATAACAAAAAAAAAATAAAAAATTTATTTTAGAATTATTTAATTTTCTTAAATATTGTTTGTAAAAAAATATGAAAAGTCTTGCTGAAAATATATTAATTTTAAACGTAGTGTATGATCCACTTTAGATAAATTTAAAGCAGTCCGTACACTAGAATTTATATATGTTTTATTAATTTTTGATACGACTTCTCTTCTGCTATCCTCCACCCACTAATTTCTCTTTCTAATAAAAACTGTTTTTTTTAATTTTTTTAAGAAGAAATTAGATGCACCGGTTTCTCGAGCTTAACTGGCGGGGTTTTTTTAGAAAGGGGAAACGAAAATATATTTGGAGGGAAGTAATACAAAAATTTGATGCACAGGTTTCTTAATATTGATTGATTTTGAAAAAATGTAAGTGGTTGCTTTGTTTTTTGCCAGCATTTTAAAGAAAAAAATGAAAAACAAATAATTTTTTTTTAATCCAAATTATTAATAAAAGTAAAAAAAAAATATTTGAAACTTCAGCCATTTTTTTCTCAAAAACTGTGTGGGGATAAATAAATTTGATAAAATTAGGATACTGAGGCAACTTGAGAACAAAGAACATATTTTTGAAAAAAAAAACAAAAGTAAGAAAAATATTTTTTTTTATAAAAATCTAATTAAAGACCTTCAAATTTTTAAAAGTAGTAAATAATAAAAAAAACTTGTATGTAGAGAATCTCCAACCTACGTTATTCATAGAAGTAGTGTACGGACTGCTTTCGTTAAAATTAAAGCAGTCCGTACAATAAAACATTTAAAAGTAATATTTTTGCAAAAATTATTTTTACTTTCCAAAAACATGTAAAAAATGTATTACATGTAAGAAAATAATTAACTACATTTTTTTAATATTCTTAAATATTGTTTTAAAAAAAATTGACCCGTAAAAAATCCTCCTAAAAATTGATTTTATAGATTTTTTAAACGCAGTATATGATTCACTTTAGTTAAATTTAAAGCAGTCCGTATACTGGGTTTTTAATATTTATAAATAATTCAGTATTATTTAATCCCCTTCTTATCTTTATAATTTTTTCCAATTATTATTTATTTTTTCCTTATTTATTTCATGTTTTTTAGATTTTTTCAATTTTTTCTGATACTTCTCAATTTAGTTTTAATAGTTTTCCAATTTTTTTGATTGTTTTGGATGTTTTCGATTTTGTTTAATTTTTTTTATAATTTTTCCCTAATTCTTTGATATTTTCTGATTGTTTTGGATTCTTTCTTTCCCGATTTTTTTAAATTTCTTTAATTTTTTCCGATATTGATATAATTGGGCTCCTTATCCTAAGTAGACATGTGACCGTCACATATAAAATAGTTGACTTCCTTATTGGACTAAGTAGCAAGAAAGTAAAAACAATGGTTTACGACTGTATTTGACAGGCTAAAAAAAATATCTTAAACCCTTAAATGAAATGGGGGTTAGCACACATTAGATTAAGATTTTTTTTACGAAATTAAAATTTTATGAAAATTTCTATTGTTTTAATAGAAACATATTGTTATTAATCAATATTATTTAAAAAAAAATATGTTAAATATCAAAAGACGTGCAATTAATATTTTCGTATTATAGCTGTCAAGCCAATAATTCTATGATTATAGTTTGAATTTCGCGCCTTTTAAAAAAAGAGGGGATGATTTGGTTGCGAGAAAAAGTAAAATTAAGTCACAGATA
Organism: Neocrepidodera transversa; assembly: GCA_963243735.1. NCBI lineage: Eukaryota > Metazoa > Arthropoda > Insecta > Coleoptera > Chrysomelidae > Neocrepidodera > Neocrepidodera transversa. The sequence continues at coordinate 13,551,300 of OY725338.1, forward strand.
TAAATTTACATCTCCAGATTAATTTGTATAGAATATTTATCTAATGAATAAATAATTAAAACCTAATTTTTATTTAAATTAAAAAATCTGATGTGGCCAGCACATGACCTCTCGCCATTTTTGAATCAAAAATTTACAGGTTGACACAAAAAAGTATGAAAAAAAATTATATTTTTGTAAATCTGGCAACAATGGCAAAAGTTTCGAAAATTTTAATGAGATGAAAATAAACTATAGGGTGTACAAAATATATGTGTAAAACTTAATTGCCGTTTTGTATAATAATGGCGTCATCACCCATAGCAACTGCCACTTCCTGTTGTGCGATTGGCACCAAAATCTAATCAGATCTAAGTTAGGGTATCAGAATCCTGTATGCAAAATTTCAATTTTTTTTATTCAGTAGTTTTTGAGTTATCGTTACTACAACATCCATCCAAACACACACACACACACACACACTAACACACTAACACACACACACACACACACACACTAACACACACACACACAGACATCATCGCGAAAATATTAAAATCGTATTCTAGGGACCCTAAAACGTGTTTATTCATTGAAAACTCACTACCCATTTTTTAGCATGATTCCTATACCTCTCTTATCTGAAGGGCGAGAGGTAAAAAGCAACTAATTTCAATCACAAACCATCATCAGTCCATTAATTTGTACCATTAGAGAAGAAAATAAAATTTTATATTATTGGAGGAGAAAATTAAAATTTCTCCTCCAACAGTACAAAATAATGGTCTAATTCAAATTAAAATTTTGTGGTACCTGACTTTGTGGTTTATTTCTTGTTTAATAGTACTAATACGATCCCAACAATAGCTGTATGAAGGATCCAGGATGCCTCCCATCCAAATTTTGAGCTTTTTTAATCACTATTTTGTAGGGTAGTAAAAAACTAGTTTTAAGATATTTTATCTACAACCGTTAAAAATATATACATTAAATTTTGCCACCATTGCAAATTATTAAAATTTATCCAATCTTGAACAAAAATTTATTAGGCACCATATTTTTAACATTAATTTTGAATTTTTAATTACTGCACTAGTACGATAAAGTGATACATACCACACTAAAAATAATGTGAGTGTTCTTAGTTACCACAGAGTTGTAGATAAATACAGCAAGCGCCAACTACTAAGAAGAGACTGCGCATATCCTAAAAGTTGTTGCACTCCGCCAATAATGCGCGGATTTACCTCATCCTATCTACGATGATGAGGTTGCGAAATTCGTCGTACTTCGACCAATAATGCGCGGCTCTATCTCTTCTTAGTTGGCGCTTACTGTAACTATTATAAAATAGTTAACAGAAAAAACACTTACCAAATTATATTTAAACAAATCTAAGTGCTTACCTGAAATATAAATACAATATTAGAAAAAGTATTAAAATGTAATAAAATTAAAAAAAATTAACATGAAGATTTTTTATAGAAACACATCGTATATTATTTTCAAAAAATAATAAAAAAAACTGAAAGTCTTACCAAAACGAGATTTTTTATATTTTGTTTTTTTATTATTCTTTGAATACTTACCATATTTGAGAATGGATAATCTTCTGTTTTTGTATATAATTTGGTTCATTATTTTTTCAATCTTTATTAATATGATTTACAGTTTTAGTAACTAAAAAAATCTAAATTAAAAAAAACTTACATTTGAATATCACATCAATTATAAATTTTTTGGGTTTATCCCTAGCTCTATCTACTCCTATAAAATTTCATAAAGCTGATTTAAAAAAAACTCAGTTGATAATAACGTCAATAAAAAATGTCATTAAAGATCATATACATATAAATACTGAAATTTTTATTCTCATACAACAAAACGTAGTGTATGGTCGGCTTTAGTCAAAATCTAAAGCATTCCATGTACTATACTTTATAAAATTATTATTTTTGCAGAGTTGATAATAACGTCAATAAAAAATGTTATTAAACATATGGTCGGCTTTAGTCAAAATCTAAAGCATTCCATGTACTACACTTTATAAAATTATTATTTTTGCAGAAATATCATATCAACTAACGCTTCTTTTTTATTAATATTTAGCCACTATCAGTAAAATAAAAATAAATTAAACAATAAAGATAAAAACTAATAATCTATATAAAATTGTCATTGTTTGTACACATAAATACTATTTTCCAGTAAAAAAAAACGTCAAGCTCATTTTATTTTTAAAAGTAGTGTATGATCTGCATTAGTTTAAATCTAAATTAGTCCGTACACAACAACCTTTAAAATTATTATTTTTGTACAAATGTTTCTTTTTTTATTTGTATTTAGCCATTTTCATTGTAATAGAATATCAATAAGTCAGTTTTGGTCAAAATAAGAATATCGCAATAAAGGGTTCAATATTGATCCTTGTGGGACTCCATATTTATTATTCATCAGTATAAGCGTATAAGCTTAAACTATATCATTTAAATGAGAGGATAACCACCGAAGAGTAATTCCTCGCACTATATTCATTAAAATGTCTTGTTGAACACAGTCAAATGTCCGAATAAGATCACAAAAGATCCCAATCGAGCTTTTTTGAGAACGAAAAGAATGCTGACGTTTTGTAATAACTTGATGTGTTTCTTCCATATATTTGAATATCTGGTGCTACTTCGTCTACTTCAGCCGTTTTAGCTATTTTTAAAGGTTCCAATGCTTTATTCAATCCATCCACATCAATTTCCATATTTTTTTAAATACACTTTTTTTAGAAAGAAAACGTCCAGCCAATATTATTTTTAAAAATAGTGTGTGATCTACTTTAGTTAAAATCTAAAGTAGTCCGTATAAAACAATTTTTAAATTTATTAATTTTGAAAAAATGATTCTTTTTTATTTGTATTTAGCCATTTTTTCTAATTTTTTCTTTTTTTTTCTCATTGTTCTTTTTTTCATTTCTTTCTTTTTTTTCTGATTTTTTGTCATTTTTTATTCCTCCGATGTTTTCCGATTTAATTCTATTCTTTCGAATTTTTTATTTTTTTTTTATTGGTTCGTTTGTTTTTTATGGTTACTTTTTATTGTGATTATTATCCTAGTTTTGCCATTTTTGCGATTTTCTTCCACTTTTTTCATTTTATTGTTTTGTTTGGGATTTTTAGCGTTTTTATGTGTTTTTTTTTTGCATTGTTTCGGTTTTTTTACAATTTTTTAAATTTCTTCGTTTTTCTGTATTTTACAATTTTATTTTTCTTTTTTTTAATATTCTATGATTTTTGCATTTTTCTTATTTTTTCCAATTTTTTCTGATTTTTCAATTCAACTATTTTTTTCTCGTTTTTCTGATTTTTTGTTTTTTTTTAAACATACACTTTTTTATAAAAAAAGTCTAGCCGATATTATTTTTAAACGTAGTGTATGATCTGTTTTATTTAAAATCTAAAGTAGTCCATACACTACAATTTTTAAAATTAAAAATAAAAAATTAATAATCTCGTTGAAATTGTCATTGTTTTTTAAACATACACTTTTTTAGGAAAAAAAGTCCAGCCGATATTATTTTTAAAAGTAGTGTATGATCTGTTTTATTTAAAATCTAAAGTAGTCAGTATACTAAAATTTTTAAAATTACTATTTTTATAAAAATGCTTCTTTTTTATTTAGCTCTCAATGAAAAAAAATTAAACACACGTATTTTCTGGTTTTTTCGATTTTTTCCAATTTTTTCTTTTTTTTTCACCATTGTTCTGTTGTTTTCTTCATTTCTTTCTTTTGTTTTCTGATTTTTTGTCATTTTTTATTCCTCTGATTTTTCCGATTTATTTCTATTCTTTGGATTTTTTTTTTTTTGGTGATTACAATTGTTTTCGTTTTTTTTGTGATTTTTGTCCGAATTTTTGCCATTTTTGCTATTCCACTTTTTCATTTTACTGGTTTTGTTTGCAATTTTTAGCGTTTTTGTATATTTTTTTTGCATATTTTCCGTTTTTTTTTACAATTTATTTAATTTTTTTGTTTTTCCTTATCTTACAATTTTATTTTTCTTATTTTTTCAATATTTTATGATTTTTGCATTTTTCTTATTTTTTCTGATTTTTCAATTCTTCTATTTTTTTCTCGTTTTTCTGATTTTTTGTTTTTTTAAACATACACTTTTTTAGGGAAAAAAGTACAGCCGATATTATTTTTAAAAGTAGTGTATGATCTGTTTTATTTAAAATCTAAAGTAGTCCGTGCACTTCAATTTTTAAAATTAATATTTTTGCAAAAACGCTTCTTTTCTATTTTTATTTAACCGCTTACAGTGAAATAAAAAAATATAAAACACAAAAATTAAAAATTGAAAATCTCGTTGAAATTGTCATTGTTTTTTTAAACATACACTTTTTAGGAAAAAAAGTCCAGCCGATATTATTTTTAAAAGTAGTGTATGATCTGTTTTATTTAAAATCTAAAGTAGTCCGTGCACTACACTCTTTAAAATTAATATTTTTGCAAAAACGCTTCTTTTCTATTTGTATTTAACCGCTTTTAGTGAAATAAAAAAATATAAAACACAAAAATTAAAAATTGATAATCTCGTTGAAATTGTCATGTTTTTTTAAACATACACTTTTTAGGAAAAAAGTCCAGCCCATATTATTTTTAAAAGTATTGTATGATCTGTTTTATTTAAAATCTAAAGTAGTCCGTACACAACAATTTTTAAAGTTATTATTGTTGCAGGAAAATCATAAGTAATAGTTCTTTTTTTATTCGTATTTTGTCACTTTCACTAAATTAAAAACAAATTAATTCATAAAAATAAAAAAATTGTTAATCTATTTAAAATCATCATTGCTTTTTACACATATTATTTTAAATACTCTTTTTTAGAAAGAAAATCCAGCCGATATTAGTTTTAAAGGTAATGTATGATCTGCTTTATTCATAATTTAAAGTAGTCCGTACACTAGAATTTTTAAAACTATTACGGCTTTTTTTATTTTTAATTTCAGTAAAATAAAAAAATAAAGCATAAAAATAAATAATTGATAATCTCGTAAAAATTAACATTTAATGTTTTTAAACACATCATCTTAAATAAACTTTTTTGGGAAAAAAATGTCCAGCTGATATTATTTTTAAAAGTAGTGTATGATCTGATTTATTCAAAATCTAAAGTAGTCCGTACACCACAATTTTTACAGAAACATCATAAGTAATGTTTCTTTTTTTATACTTCCTCATATAACAATTTTCAATGTTTTTATTGACAAAAATGTGAAAAGAAAAGTTGATTAAAATAAATTGGATCATTATAAATTTTTACTTTGCTATTAGTTAACTTAAGGCTCCATTATCTAAAAAAAAACGGTACCGTCTAGTCAGCAAAATAATTTTTTCTCGTCGAGCATTAAATAAATGAAGGAGTCAAGCATGCAAGTAACATATAACACAGTTAAAAAATGAAGTTCGTCTTCGTCTTCGTCTTCGAACCAACTGACCCACATCCTTCTTTGTATCCGTTTTGTTAATACTACGTAGAATACGCGGAGATTGACTCACTCATTGAATTTCTGCTCCGGAATTCATTCAGATACTGACAAAAAGGACAAGAAGAAAATGGTATTTAAATACAGTGTATCCGTTAAGTAATAAAATAAAATCTTTACCTCTTTATTTATTTTTTTACTCCTTAATTATTAGTAAATTGGTCATTAAACTGTTTACTTGATTAGTAAATTTGTTATTACAAACACTGTTAAATGATCAACACGTAATTTTTTTTATTATGTTACAGTTGCAATTTCGAAGTCAAATCATATCTGGCGTCTGTCAATGTCATTATTGTCATATATAATTAAAAATTGAAATAATTCATCAATAACTCTAAATAGAGCAAAAAGCTATAATTAATCAATAAATTACAGTTAAATTGTTTCAATAAAATGTTAGGTTGCAGAAACCCTTTTTTAGAACATAATTTGCTGAAGCAATTAAACACTAAAAAAAATGGTGTCGTAGAAAAAGTATAGTACATTACTCGAGTTGTAAGGCAACTAGGCACTCGTAGAATTTCGTTACTCACTGCTACGCGGCTCGTTCACAAACTTTCCACTTGTGCGTAATATACTTCTTACAACTCTCGATATGTGGTGATGTGAATTTAATAAATAACATTCATTCTTGCTACTGAGGATGAAGTAATGTAACAGAAGAAACTCTTGAGTGTAAAATAATGATTTAACACTTTGGGCGCCGAATTGGTAACGATAATCTCGAAGCTGGTGAAATTAAATTTCATCAATTTATAGCAAAAAACTCATTCACGGTTGGAATCCGATTTGGTTACGGTTTTAGAAAAGAAGGGTGTAATATTAATTTAACACAATGGGCGCCACATTGGTAACACTAATTTTGTAGATGATGAAACTGAATTTCATCAATTTGTAATAAAAAACTCGTTCCCGGTTGGAAATCGATTACGGTTTTAGATGCTTTAAGTTGATTGTCTCGTTTACAAAAAAAAACGGTTGTAAAATAATAATTTAACACGTTGGGCGCCAAATTGATAACGCTAATCTAGTAGATGGTGAAATTGAATTTCATCAATGTGTAACAAAAAACTCGATCCCTGTTGGAAACCGATTTGGTTACACATTAAGGTTTTACATGCCTTAAGATGATTGTCTTTTTACAAAAAAAAACTGTTGCAAAATAGAAATTTAACACGTTGGGCGCCAAATTGATAACGCTAATCTAGTAGATGGTGAAACTGAATTTCATCGATGTGTAACAAAAAACTCGTTCCCGGTTGGAAACCGATTTGGTTACAGATTAAGGTTTTAGATGCCTTAAGATGATTGTATCTTTTACAAAAAAAACTATTGCAAAATAGAAATTTAACACGTTGGGCGCCAAATTAATAACGCTAATCTAGTAGATGGTGAAACTGAATTTCATCAATGTGTAACAAAAAACTAGTTCCTGGTTGGAAACCGATTTGGTTACAGATTAAGGTTTTAGATGCCTTAAGATGATTGTCTCGTTTACAAAAAAAGCTGTTGCAAAATAGAAATTTAACACGTTGGACGCCAAATTGATAACGCTAATCTAGTAGATGGTGAAACTGAATTTCATCAATGTGTAACAAAAAACTCGTTCCCGGTTGGAAACCGATGTATTGACAGTTTACGGTTTTAGATGCCTTATGATGATATTCTCGTTTACAAAGAAAACGGGTATAAAATATTAATTTAACACGTTGGGCGCCAAATTGGTAACACTAATTTAGTAATCCGATTACGGTTTTAGATGGCTGTTGATGATCCTCGGTTAAAAAAAAAAACAGAATACAAAAGGAATAGGAAGGAATTTGCGTACATATTTTCAGTTTTTCTACAGTTTTGCAAACCAACAAATGACACACACTAAGTTACTATGACCGATGATGGATGTGACGTATTACCCTGGCCTGATAATAATATTGGCAATAATCAACGTTCAATATGATAGAGAATTACATTGTGGCGAAATTAACTTAAAGTTTAATTAAATTTTTTTTAAAAATACCGCATTTGAATTTACTACAACCTATTACAGTAAATTAAGAAAAAAAGTCATCTTAACTGGTTATAAACTTTTGGCATTGATTTTTAACTGAAATTTCATGTCGATTAATGTTTAAACCGGTTCGAATTTTATTTCTAGTAGATATATACCTTTTATTATTTATCAGATACAAATCGATAGTTTTAAAAGTCGAAGTCTCCTTGAATACCAATCTTTTTGACATTCACTTTGTTCTTAATTCGAGGACTTTATCGACAAAACGTACCTACTTAATTAAATATTTCCTGTGCGTTTAGCACAGATTTCGTGAGAGCATTTTTTTTATCGGCATAAAACTAGTTTAGGTTTCCTTAAATTAATTAAGTATTCAACTAATAAATCGAACCAAATTGGGTGACAGGTGCCAAGTACGCGTTTTGTTTTCGTGATTTTTTAAACAAAAAAAAAGCAAATAAACAAATATAATTGAAAATGAAAATAAAACATAACAATAATGATTTTAGTATCCAGTGAAAGAAATATTTTTCTCAGTGAACAGCAATTGACACACTTCATTGTAAAAAATATCAATATGTCCACCTCTAGATTTATATATTTTTATATATCCTGTCTACTTCATTTTCTTCAAATTGATTTCTCTCTTTTTTAGTCTTTATACTATCTTCTTCTGATACTATTCCATACAGATTCCTTCCATCCAAACTCTCCCTGATCCTGAACAGCTCTGCATATATTTGAAAAAAAATGTCTTCTTTTATATCTTTTACCTTCGTTTTTTTCTTTTTTTTTAATACTTATTTTTGTAAATTAAACTATAATTCCATCTATATACATTATTTTACATATATTGACAATTTTTTTATTAATTCAAGACATTTCCCCTTTGCTTATTATTTTTTTTTGTTTTTTTTTTTAATTAAAATTTTTCTTGATTAATCATAAAAAATTTTTCAAAAGCAATTTCGTTTTTTTGCGTTTTAGGATATGTCATGTGTCAATTATGACAATTCTTTTAAATATATTTGATTTAAGGGGATCCGCAAAACGTCTCGCTATTTCAGAAAAATTACCGTATAACGTTATTTTTATTATTACGTGAGCATGCGCAGTCTGCTCAAAATGGGGATCAGCGTTAGCATTAACGTTAACGGGTGAGGTACTAAAACCCTCCATTATAGTTTAATTTCGCATGATTATAATTTTCAAAACTTTTGCCATTGTTGCTAGATTTATCAAAAAGTTGTTTTTTTCATAAATTTTTTTAAATAACCAAAATTATGCATTTGTATGAAAAATTACAGGATATCAAAGTTGTTGAACATAAAATTTTCTACACATTTTGTCGTTTCTGTTTTTTTTTAATTCCGCACAGAAATATATTAATCTAGAGCACCCAATAGATCAGATGGCCTACCTTTGATTCTCAATAACTATAATAAATTAAAAAAAAAATATTAAAATAAATATAATTTATTTAGTTTTTAATGTTCCTGGCGTCTCTTCTACTTCCTTCGGTTCATCCTTTTCACTAGTATATATTGAATTGATTTGTTTCTTCTTCTTCTTCATTTCGTCTATCCCTGTATCACAACCTAGTTTTCTTACGTCTTCTTCCTTTAAATAATCTTATTTGACTCCTTATTTCTGTGTCTTCTCTCTATTCAATTTATTCCTATTTCACTTTCTGGCGTATTTTTTAATTTTCTTATTTATAAATGTTTGTGATCATTCCAAAATTAAATTAAATCCCAATTAACAAATTTTTTCATTTCTACTTGATTAAATTTTTTAAAATTGCCAAACGATAATTTACCCAGTATTGATCATCCTAAATATGACATCTGGCCCTTTTATATTAAATTTTTTTATCAATATACATATATCAACTAGCTGAATACCCGTGCTTTACTAAGGTGTCTAAAGTAGTACCTGGACGATCGATCTTTGCTTGTTTTTTTCCTGTTTTTGGTTATTTTTTCCCATTTTTCCATTTTTTCCTATTATTCTGTACTTTTCCCAATTTTTCACCATTTCTTCTTATTTTTTCCTATTTATCGCTATTTCCTATTTTTCCCTGCTTTTCCAGATTTTTTCATGTTTTTCAGTTTTTTTTTATAGTTTTCCCGATTTCTTCCTATTTTCCTGTTTTTCATTATTATCTATTTTCTTCTGTTTGTACTGTTTTTCTTTAATTTCCTCTACTTTTCACCATTTTCCCATATATTTCCATATTTTGACTGATTTTTCTCTATTTATCTCTAATTTCCCTATTTTATCCATCTTTTTGTAATTTTTTCCTATTTTTCGCAATCTTTCCCGATTTTCCATATTTTTGTCGTATTTTTAACCATTTTTTCCCATTTTCCTGTTTTTCCCTTTTTTTTTCATGTTTTTGCCCTGTTTTCTTTAATTTATTTATTTTCCATGTTTGTCCCTATTTTCTCTAGTTTTTCACTCTTTCCCTATTTTTCTAATATCATCCATTTTCCCCATTTTGCCCTATATTTTCCTTATTTTCTCCATTTTCCCCCTTTTTCCCTATTTTTCACTATTTTCCCAATGTTTGTAGTTTTCCTATTTTTTCTTTTATTCCCCAGTGTTTCCCATTTTCCCCTGTTTGTCCTTATTTTCATCTGTTTTTTCCCTATTTTTATTTTGAGCTAACATTATGTATGAAAAATTACAAGAAATCAAAATTATAGAACATAAAATTTTCAACAAATTATCTTTTTTTCGAATTCCCCATAGTTTTGCCGATAGCGTTTATATTAAATTACTATTTTTGTAATAAAAAACTTTTTAACTCTGATTTTTTTCTAAATTTTATTACAAAAAATGGCTCAAAAAAATTTTATTATGATTTTTAATTATTTTTAATTTCGTTTTATAAAAAAGTATAAAACAAATAAAAAAAGTAAATAGTATATCTAAAAGTGATCAAAAGTACTATATGTGTGAATTAGTTCATAATTTTAAAATAGTATTTGTAGAAGTTATAGCTAAAAATGTAAAAAGTTAAAAAAAATTCAAAAGGATAAAATTTTGACAAAAAATTTTTTTTAAAACCAATTTTAGAGGGCTACTTCTCATTTTGAATGCAATTGAATGAAATATAAATTATTTATTCATTTTAAAAATATTCAAAAAATGTTTTAATTTTTTTATTGTAAATTTTTACATTAAAAATTTAAAAAAATACCATTAAATACCATTAAATTTGTAATAAAAGATTTTATATTTTTTTCAAAATTGTGCAATTTCTAAAAAAATGATTGAAAAAAATTTGAAATATTACGATTTAAAGCTAAATTGAATAACTTTTAAAATATATAATATAAAACTCTAAATTTACAATGTATTCTAGTTTCTTCGAATTTAGAATTATAATTGTTATAGCCAAAATATAGAAATAATTTTAAATGTTTTGTAAGTTCGTTTTATCAAAAATTATAAAATAAATAAAAAAATTAACAGATCATTAGAGTCGGAATTATAATAATTTATATGTAACGAAAAAATTATAAAACATTAATTTTGAACAAAAGAAAAATATAAAACCACGAAGTTTGCCAAAACTACTTAACATAAAGATACAAATCAATTTCTTACTAAATTACTTACCATTTATAATATTTTATACGTAACCGAATTTGTTAAATGTTATGAGGCAATAAATTCAATAAGCGAACTCATTTGTTATACGGTATAAGAGAGCGATTTACAGGAGTCGTACAAAATATATCATCTAAAGGACATAGAAGGTAAAAACGGCTTTTTGAAATCAAAAATTATCAATTTAGTAACAAAATTAACTATTAATAAGAAAAGTATAAAACATTAATAAAATTTAATTAAAATAATATGAAAAAAAAATACGAGGTTTGCCAAAACTGCTTAACATCAAAGTAAAAATCAATTTCTTACTAAATTGCTTAGCATTTATGAGTCTGATTTATAATAATTTATACGTAACCGAATTTGTTAAATACTATGAGGCAATAAATAAATTCAATAAGGGAACATATTTTTTCTACGGCTATAATACAAAACTGCTCTTTCTTAACTGTTCTTGATAGATCAATGAGGTACATTGTATGTCTCCAATTTCATTTCCGTATCTGATAACACAATAATTTATTGTTTAATTATTTCAATAAATCAGGTCTTTCATGGAATATCAATTTCAAGTAATGACAGTTTTATTTTCGTATATTTATATAGCTGTGCCGCAAATCAGGCATGTTTAAGTTTAATTCCAGAATTATCTAAGGAAAAATATGAAAAGTCCTACAAATCATTTTTCAAAACTTCTCATTTATACTAAGTGTAATTGATATTTTAATTGTACCTAAATAGAAATTTTGAATGACGTTAAATTTGAAATTCATGTTATTTGTTAAATCATTTCGCTATTATCTATTACAGCCGTAGAAAAAGTATAGTGTTTAACTCGCATGGAATGCTAATTTCGAGCTGGTATGATTTGCAGCATGAGCCGCAGGCGAATGCTGCAAACTTCATACTCGTGGGAAATAACTACCATTCCTTGCTCGTTAAACAATATACTATTTCCTACGGCTGCTTAGAAAATACACACCTTGCCTCAAAAAACGTCAATTTCAAACAGCGTGTGTAAACGTTTACGCACGCCGTGTGCAAAGTAAAATGACAATACAACTAGTCATAATAACATAACATATATCAATGAATTGAGATGAAATCTAGCATGCGGGCACTGTCACTACTGACAGTTCTCATTTCTCATTAAAATAAATACAAATTTATTGCAAATTTAGAAAGGTAAAGTGGCAGCAGTAGGAAAAGTATAGTGTGTAACTCCTGTGAAAAAGCACTTTTCACACTTTGTGACTTGTGGCACTCGCCTTTCATGCAGGCTCGTGCCACAAACGGTCACATGCGTGTGAAAAGTGCTATTTTCAACACTTGTTAAACAATATACTATGTTCGACGGTTTGAAGGTATAAGAGAGCGATTTACAGGAGGCGAATAACATATATCATCCAAAGGACGCAGAAGGTGAAATCACTGTTTTACTTCATACAAAATAAGCTAAATCGTGGAGGAAATTTAAATGTAACCTAGGCCATCTTTGACTCATTATCGATCGTTTGTGAGCCAAAAAAGCATTTACAGAAACTTCTTTTATGGAAAAGTCTATGAGCGCTTCCCAAATTTTTTTAGCTCAATCAAACTAGATTTTAACTTTTGCTCAAACATTTCATTTCAAACAATTATTTAAAACGGTAAAATTTCAGTTAAATTCTCTTTAATGACTAGATTTGATATAAACGAGAATTTGTATTTTTGGATATAATTAACTTTCACCAAAATTAGTTATCAATAAAATAAGAAACGGTTCTACATCTGTTGATGTTTGTTACACTTTTTCAAACACCCATGGCTAAAATAATAATTAATCGCCAACATTTATTATAATAGACTAATTTGATTTGTTGAAAAAAGGTGTGGTATTTTTTTCGCATACGAAATATACATAATTATTTATTTATATTAAAAGAATAATTAATAACATCATTAAATATTTTTATTTAAATGCAAATTATTATTCAGATTTTTCTATATCCGAACGTTTAAAATTAGCAATAGAACAAATAATTATAGATTAAGGATCTAATAGTATCCATTTTTATATTTGTTTATAACAATGTGAAATTGGTCATATACTTTATTTAATTAATCACAGTACTGTAAACGTTATTTATTTTTAATTAGAAATATAGCTTTATTGGATTTTCAAAAAACAAGAAAGCCATAAAATTTTAACAATTTTAAAAACTACCGTTTCCAGATACACTAAAAAGTAGAAATTATTTAATTTAAAAAAGTTGAGATTTTATAACTTCAATGCAAAATTTAGTGATTTTGAGAAAATCGAAAATATTATTTTAATAAAATGTGCGTCGTAATTAAAAAATTATTACTTTACGAGCAATTTTTAGAAAGTTGAGTGGCTTTTCTTTATATTTGGTACACATGTTTTTCTTTTCGTCCTAATAATCATACAGAACCGGACTATTTACAAGATTAGAGATTTTAGCCTTTTATTTTCGTTTATAATTTCGTTTAGTGTAATTTATGACGGTACGTATTTTTATAATTTCACGTCCTTGGATGAAAAATAAAAAATCTACTACTATTACTAAATTTCAGGAATAAACTGATTTTGTAGTCGTTATTTTAATGAACAATTTAAATATTAGTGAAAGGATAGGGGGCAGTTAAAAAAAATAGTAACAAAAACTAATTATCCAATCGCTTTATCATATGCCTACTATTTTTACTTCAATGGTCGAGTTTCTAAGAACAATTATTGCTATAAAATCAAGGCATAGGTTTATAAATACAAAAACATTTTCAGTTCTGAATAAAAATACTAAAATTATAAAATCGTATTTTGTTTTCATCAAAGATAGAATTAAATATAAAATCAAAGCTACAAACAATTAATCAACTAGTAATTTATTTGATACTAGAACAGAATCGGATTGTAAAATATACCATGTATGTCTACCAATTTATTTTCCAAATAGTCACTTTCTTTTCATCAATGAGTAAGGTAAGACTTCTCGATGTTTAGACTTTCACTCTGTGCCCTTTCTAAATAATCATCAGCCTCTGGCGATCTAAGAACATATCATTTTATACATAAATCTGAATTAGCGAATTTAGCGCTCGATTGCTGGTTTCTTCAGACGCTTCTAATTGTCGGTCAGATTGTGGTATTCGAGGTTAAATAACGTGAATTAAAGAGGTAACTACAGGAAATTGCAAAGTGAAAGAAGAGGCTTTTTAAAGTTTAAACCACGGAAAAAACTAAATGAAAGAAATACAAAATATAATGGAATTATTAAAATATACAGGGTATATATTTTTTAATAAACTTGGCAAACAGTTGAATTGATCTAAATGATATGTAATTGCAAAACCATTTGTTGATTTACTTTTATCATGACCGTATAACAGCAGTATGGGACCCCTTAAATTAAAATTTAATCAGTGTCATAAATAAATATTATAATGAAATCATATAGTATGATTTATAGAATTTAATTCATTATTATTATTAGGTATTAGATAAAAAAGTGTTGTACTCTAAATATTCTATTCCAAACGATTTTATAGTTGAATATAATAGTTAATTTAAAGTAACTGGGTCAACAAAGGTCTTATGAAATTTTAATAAAAATAAAATTTGTTTCTAAAAATGATAGATAATCACGACATCTATCGTTGGTTGATGGGTACCAACCGGAAGTAGTCACTTAATAGGTTAAAGGTCTCTGTAAAAGCGACTGACCAAGTACAACTAGATGATGGAACCCATCGGCCATTATAATATAGATGGGAAAGGTCATCACGCAATTAAATCAAAAACAGAAAGAGTAAGTTTTTGAAAATATACACTCCGACAAATACCATACATGTTTCATCCTTATAGGAATCATAAGTTGATGGAGTAAGACCGCCCATTAAAGGACCGTGATTGACCGATTTCGTGTCTATATAAATTACATAATTGGACAAACATATTTCTAACGTCTTCTAGCTGATAAATATGCCAAAAGATCTGAAGTAATAGTACCCCTTAACAGTCTAATCAAATTTCTTAAAAGAAAGATAATTTGCAAAAATATTCTCAGTAGAGCACGGAAATCACATGATTTAATCGGTATTAAATTTCATATTCTTAATTGTCTAAAAAAAATAATAAAATATTTTCGTAATGATTTAATCAATTTTCTGCTAAAATAAATTAGTAAAGTTGAACTAGTATTCAAATTTCTTCTCTTAAAACAAAAAATTAAACAATAGCTAATAGGGTCGAGAAATATAAATAAATTTAAATTTAAAGAATAAAAATATTGTTTTAAATTTGTTAATGAATTAAATCATTAATTTCAAAAAAATGGATACAATTACACTTCAATAATATAATTTGATAGCAAATTATTTACCGAGCGGTAATGTATAGGTCATAACTCCCGCAGATGAAGTTTGCAGCACGAGCTGCATGTGAGCCAATTCATCAAGTGAAAGAACTTTGTTCACAAAATATCAAGTGACATTACTCCCTCCAATGACAATAATGGACTGTTTTGCTTCGGCGAATTGGCTTGTGCAAAGCCACCTTGGTATTCGGGTCGTAAATTCCAAGAATCTTTTCCGTAATGTAGACTGTGAATTGCTAATTCAATAATTTTAAAATACTTCAATTATACACAAGTGAGTTATTATAAATCACGCTGTTTCTTTACGGATAGTATGTTATAATAACTCACTGGTGAGTTATAATAACTCACGCTGTTTGTTTATGGATACTATTAATTGTTCAAAAGCAGTAGAATAATTAATATATAATTTAATAAGAGTGGATAAAACATCAAAATAGTGATTTAAAAATCCAGATCTGTATTTAAAAAATTCAAAATGAAAGTAGCCCTTCCAATACGAATGGTAGTATTAATTTTTTAATAAAACTAGATTATACGTTATACCAAGGATACTTCAGGAAAAATAATCCTCTTTTATTGTTTCTTAATTTTAAAATTGGCATGTTAGCACAAAAAGTATGAAAAAATTGACTTTTTAGTAAATCTGGTAACAATTCATATTTCATCCAACCGGAACATCGAACAGTTCGTTGATACGTTTACTTTGCCGAAGTGTTTTAAAAAGTTCCTGTATCTCAGCTAGAAGGCACTCCTCAGATAAATAAATCTAGCCCGGAAATTTGAAATATATTACTGTTTTATTTGATTTTTTTACCTCTCGCCTTCACATAAGAGAGGTATAGTAATCATGCTAAAAATTTGGTAGTGAGTTTTCAATGGATAAACACGTTTTAAGATCCCTAGAATACGATTTTGATATTTTCGCGACGATAACTCAAAAACTACTGAATAAAAAAATTTGAAATTTTGCATACAAGATTCTGATACCATAGATTAGATCTGATTAGATTTTGGTCTTAATCGGACAACCGGAAGTGGCAGTTGCTATGAGTGATGACGTCATTACTAAACAAAATGGCAATAAAGTTTTACACATATATTTTGTATACACTATAGTTTATTTTCGTATCATTAAAATTTTAAAAAAATTTGCCATTGTTGCCAGATTTACCAAAAAGTCAATTTTTTCATACTTTTTTGTGTTAACGTGTAAATTTTTGATTCAAAAATGGCGAGAGGTCATGTGCTGGCCATATCAGATATTTTCTTTTGGACCAAAAGCGTTAATTAAAAAAATTTTAAAAAATTTGTGGATGTTAATTTCTACAAATTAAATTATTTCACAAAAAATAGTTGATATCGAGAAAGTACTTCTTTGGGGGAAAAAAGTGGTTCTTTTGATTTTTTCGAAAACCATACTAGTCTAGGCATCATATATTGTAATGAAATACTCTGTATGAGTTTTTTTATAGTTTAATTGTTATCTAATTATTAAAGAAAGGTTTGATAGTATAAATAATTTTATAATGTTATAAAAAAAAATTGATATTTTAAAGAATTTATTGAGAATAATTGTTGTATAAAATATTCAAAATCAACAATTGTTTAGTATAAAGAATCTTATTCTTATTATTATTACCATATCATTATTATAATGTAAATGATTATTATTTGAATAATAATTTAACAGAAAAAGATTAAATTTGGGAAAATATATTAAAAGAAAATTATTTTATGAATCAAGTAACAATCAATTTATTTTTGGGGAAGAGAGAACAACTGAAGAAGAATAATAAACCAATCAAGTTTTTTGACAAAAATTTTTAAAAAGATTTGTCGAAAAAATTTATATATAAAAAAAAACTTATAAAAGGTAATTTTGTAAACAAATGTAAAAAATAAATTATACATCAATTTGCTTGAAAAATATGGTTTTGATAAAAAATGTTTTCAAATCAATGAAGAAATGAATAAAATTTATAATTTAATTCCTTGAAGAAATCAAATACTGGTGCTGGTAAGATTAGAGAAAGATTAAATCATAACTCAATTTTGGCTAAGCATGGATAAATAGGAAGTTGTTTGGAAGAACATAGAGAGATTGGAAGGGGCGCAGAAGAGGAATTGTTGCAGGACTTACATAAATTTATTTTTTTTATATGTAATTTTTGTAATGTTTGTTTATTATTTTCTCTAGAACCCACCCAAAAGGATATATTGGTAATTTTGAGATATAAAATCATTACAAAATTTATGATTTTTTTTGGTAATTTTTCTGGGGATAACTTAAACCTTAGGAATTACATAACAAAATAAAAAATACAGATTATGGTTAAAACAGTTACGGTTCTTGAATTTACATAAAGCAATATTACCCTACATACTTAATAAATTTAAACCAAATGTTCTTTTATCGGATGGTTAAATTTGAATTGCCAGTTCATCATTCCGTATAATTCATACATTTCTTGTTTCATAGATCAAAGTAAGTTGTAAATGATATTGCTCATGTGTAAAAAGCAATAAAAACACCTACTAAATATTTTTTTCTCATCATAAATTACGTAACATTTCAACTCTAAAATGAAAAATTATATTTAAATTAATATTCAAAAAGCTGTATTCGATTTTGATATAAAAATTCGTACTTTAACTGATTTGAAACCTAATTACTTAGTAGCTATTTACGTAAGATAATTTCAATTAGGAAGCAACTCTTCTTGTAGATTCGGTTGATTTTTATATTCAAAACTAGTTCGTGGGTAAATATTGTGCAGGAAAAAATCTCACAAATATGTGAAGTAATTGGAATTAATTTCTTTCAGTGAGAATGACTTACAATGCGTAATTGTTATCATCTTGAAAACTTATCGGCCTCATTTTATATCATGAGAATATATAAAATTAACAGAAAAGTTTAGTGTCCTACATTAGGATAGGTGCATATGGAATTTGTTGATTACTCACTCGGTTTTGCCTTATTAAGCCACTCCTTTTAACGAAAAGTTGAGCTAATTAGTCCATAAATATATACTCGTAAATCTTATATAAGTCCGTCAATCGGTCAAGAATAATAAATTATAGAATTATACTAAATATTAATTATATTGCAAAAACGAATGACACCAATTTTACCATTAATATTCTAAAATTTAAATATGGGTCAATTTCTCCCTATTTCGAATAGGTTACGGATACTAAAATTGAAGATTAACTATATACAGTGTGGTCCATATGTATTTAATAAATTCATTTTTAGCATTATTATTTGCTTTTGGGAAAAAATCTAAAACAGTTCGATTTTTATTTTTAATTTTCTATACTCTAAGAAAAAAGTTTTATACAGGGTGATCCACATGGAATTCAAGTAATTACATCGTCGACATTTTTTTTGAGTCTAATGTTAAGGATGTAAAAAATATCCCCTCTTGCACCCCTCAAAATTATGAGACCCTCCTTGAAAATTTTAAATAAAAATACAATTTTTGACATTTTAGTAGGTGTTTATTTTGTTTTGATATTTGGTGCCTTTATATTCTAAACAAATTACATAATATTATAGTGCCTACTTAGAGGATAGGGAAAAATGTAAGTCAGTGTTATATTGTGGCTATACGATTATTTATCTTTTTTTTTCATTTCCTTGTACCATAGTACAATAAAGTTGGAATCTTTGAATCAAGTTGATTATATTCTATTAAAAGCACAAAATATTATAGTACTAGAGGATAGGGAAAAAATATAGGTCTGTGTTATATTGGACGATAGATATTATAAGTATGTACTTCCTTTTTTAATAAACCTACCCATACCTCTATATTGTATATTAAATACTTTTATTTTTTTTTACTTTCCTTTTGCCCTAGTAAAAAAAGTAGGAATCAGAATCTTCAATAAATACATTTCTTCATACCATAAATAATTTTATACTACTACAGAGAAAGGAAAATTAATAATCTACGCTTCTGTTATTATGGAATCTGCACGTGACAGCTGTCAAACCAGGGACCTAACCAAAAAATATTTCGGAAAATTCAGATTGTCGTCATAGCAACCTGTCAAAATAAATGCATCTGATTGGCTTAAAACAACAGGTATAAAATTTTCTAGTTATAAATTGAACATTGTGCCTCAATTTCTAATTTTGAAAATATTTAGTATTTTTTTAAATATAAATTTAATTATTTATTGTATCTAATTTATGTTCATATTTAATTATCTATTTATTTTTATTATTACTGATTGTTAACTAAAAATTTTGCAAGATTTTTACAAGGTCTAAACCTATTTTGGTATTTTTACCTGAAATTTTACTGGATGGACATTTTTCCGGATACTGACAGCTGAGGTTTATACTGGAAATAAACAAATAATACTGCATCTAGCACTTTTTGCTTTAATAAATTTTACAGCACTTTAAACAAACTTAATTATGTCAACTGTAGCAATCTTCCTAATTATTTATTATTAAGTATTCTTTTTTTATATAAATAATAGACGATCTAAAATTGGATTATATCATATTTTTTTCTTTTTAATATATTTACCCACGTACCAGATTATTTCAACTATGAAATCCTTTATATAAAACAATGTTTATTTTTAACTAATTATATTGGAAAAAATAATGTAGCGTGTTGAGTACCTAGAAAGTGACAATAAATGATGCATTAACCAAACAGTTACGAAACATTTTTCATTATATGATAGTTTATGATTATCACAAAATACTAATTAAGAAGTCAGAGAAAGAGTTTTTTGTGTAAATGATAACAAGAGAGATAATAATAGAGTAGCCTAATAAAAATTATAATTTGCAAATAAGTACATTAGGTAATAAAAATAATGCACAATGGCCTCTCTAAAATAGTCATTAAATTATACAAAATTCTGTACTTCAAATTAAATTTATTTCAACGTTTTATTTTTCCAGTATATCAAAAGTTATTCTTATTTATGACCTACCACCTCTACTTTTACCAATTCCAAATTTCAATAACTTTAGTACTTATTGGTTTTCTTCCTCTTGCTTAAAATAATAATTGCAGTAATTTTTTTTTCAAAAAAAAAGAAATTTAATATCAAGATAAGGTAATGGATTTTTGTTGCCGTTTGTTTTTCCAGGGTCACAAAGAAAATAAATGTATGGCGCCCAAATAAACCAAATATAAAAAACTATTTTCAAAATGTTCCTTGTATATTACGTAACTAACTCCGTGGTTCTCAAGTATCATGCGAATTCTGAGATGCCACAAGGTTCTAACCTAAGTCCTATATTATTTACTCTGCTTATAAACGACATAGTAACTCTTATGTTTACAATTTTGAATGTTTACTTTTTGTAGATGATTTTAAGCACTTGAGATAAATAAAAACAGAAGTTATGTGGTGCTCCAAATAGAAATTGTAACATTAAAACATGTTTTGGTAAATTCATAATTTTTTAGTGCATCCTTTACTCGAAAATAGATTAGTTACCTTTACAGTCCATTTCGACATAAAAATATTTAATATTTAATCATCAGAATTACAAATACATTAAAGAAAATAATAATAATAAATAATTTTTTTTTTCTAATAGTAAAACACGAACTCAGTACTACAAAGTATATATTGAAAGGGATGGTAACAGGCGACTAGTTTCGGCTAAATAGCCATCATCAAGCCTACAATGTTCAGAACAATGATTAATTTTACCATTTTTAAAAATTTAAAAGTTCAACTTACCGAACAAAAAATTGTATTGGCATTACAAAGTAAAAGACATAAAAATAGTCACAACCGCGCGGTTGTTATGTCAACATAATAAAAAATTATTTAGGTGGTACATTAATTAACTAACAAACTTATAACTTAAACGTAGTAAAAAAAGGGGGGGTGAAATTCCACATTATGGATTGTTGGGTAACAAATGGCTGTTACCAGAGAACAACATAATATCGTGAATAAATTCCAACCCTTCCAAAAAGGGTAGAGAGTTAAAGAAAGGTAGTAAAAGTGGTATCTCAGACCACATATTAGTTTTAAATTTGAAATTACCGAAAACAACGGAGTAAGTACCATGAGGTAACACGACCATAACAAGATGGGAGTCACAAATGACATTGACAATTGACATGACAGTGACGAAGGACACTGACAATTGACAATGACATTATTGTGTGTGACAATTAGCAAACATGGAGGTGAAAACGTCTAAAGCCGGAGTCTCATGCGTCCGTTTTCCGTCGATCCGATATCCGATAAAAACTGAATTTCGGATAAAAATAAAATCCAAGTCTCATTTATCCGAAAATCGTATCCGAAAAAGGACCCAATTGACAGTTGTATTTGAGATTATAATACACACAATAATTTATTTATTTGGGTTTAATTGTAATCACGTTCACATCTTATTTAATCTAGGACCAATGATTTTTAGCAAATTATGGAATGTATTGCTATACATTCTTAGGTAGCTATATAATACTTCTCGTGATCTGTCAGTCTCATTTCTGGTAACAAGTTGTGGAAAGTTTTTCGATGTTTAACCAAATCCCTGACCCAAAATTTTCCGTTCTTACTTTAATTATTATTTGTCCACAAAAGCGGCAAAAGCAAGATATTATTGATTCGATGCTTTATTTGAATTTGGAGATCCATTATCGACGAATGTTAAAACACATACCGAATAATTATTTTTATTAGTTTATTGTTTTGTTTTGTTTACTTTTCATCAGTCAGACAGTCAAAAAGTGAGGTTAAAAACGATCCGAAAACGGAAAAAGTTAAAATTAGTTTAACTTTGTCCGACGTCGGAAAAAAGTTAAAAATATTCGGATAAAAAAGGCGGGAAATTTTTCAACCAATAGGAGCTCCGTCGTACCATCGGACGGTCGGAAAACGGACGCATGAGACTCCGGCTTAACACTTTACAAAGTAGAGTAAAATAAAAACAAAACAATGTATAAAATTTTTGAGATATGAAGACTAGTATGAGATTGAGTACAAGACACGAAATGAATCTTAAAAATCAAAAAGTATGAGAAAATGGGAAAAAGAAGAAAGAGAAGAATGATAAAGGTGAACTAAGGGTTGGAAGAAAAAGTGAGGTTAGAAAAGTGACATGGAATATTTGAAAAAAAAATACTTGGACCGCATTTGAGATATGGATAACCTCTTCGATTTAATAAATAATGTACTTACATCCCTGATAAAGATACCAGTCGGGTATTGGCATAGGTTGGGTTTAATTAAATGTGAAAAATTAAAACTCTATATCAAGTACCAGAAATATGTTTAAAAAATATTGTTAGGGAACTGGAAACTAGTTTCGGCGATATGCCATCATCAGGCGATAGGTTACAGTTATATAGATTTAAATATACATGGTTTGAATCATCAATTACAACGTTGTACGAAACTTGGTATATTAATTTAAATTAGGGAAGAGGGTAGTAGTACTAGAAATGTTCCCCTTTGTTTTTCGAGTACCACTACTCTCTTTCCTGTTTTAAATCAATGCACCAAGTTAAGCACAACGTTGTAGTGTATTATTTTAATTTGTATACTTAAATTTAAATCTAATTAACTTTAACCCATGGCTTGATGATGGCATATCGCCGAAACTAGTTGCCACTTCCCTTTTTACTTTCAGAACAACAGAGTTGTATAGAAGGAAAGTATTGCGATCATGATATTTTGATCATACCCAGATTTTAACGAATCTTTACGTTTTGAGGTCACCTGAATCCATTTATACCATTTTTAGCATGATGTCTGTCTGTGTGTGTGTGTGTGTCTGTGTGTCTGTGTGTGAACACAATAGCGTCTAAACGCCTGAACCGATTTAGATGAAATTTTATTTACATGTTTAGGGTAGCAAGGAAACGACCTGTATAGATTTTGGTGTAAATCGAACAACCGGAAGTGACAGTTACTATAAGTGATGACGTCATTACTAAACAAGATGGCAATAAAGTTTTACACATATATTTTTTTAATTTCGGAAGATTAAAATTTTCAAAAACTTTTGCCATTGTTGCCAGATTTATCAAAAAGTAATTTTTTTTCATATTTTCCTTAAATAACCAAAATAATGAATTTTTGTAAAGGGTTACAAGATATATTAAAGTTGTAGAACATAAAATTTTCTACACATTTTGTCATTACCGGTTTTTTGAATTCCTCATAGTTTCGCCGCTAGAGGGCGTGAAAAAAATTTATTTAGACATTTTTGAGACTTTTTTAGATTTTGAGACAAAATTATGGATTTTTATGAAAAATTACATGGTATCAAAATTGTAGAGCATAAAATTTTCTGTAAATTTTGTCTTAACTATTTTTTCAAGTTGCGCATAGTTTCGCCGCTAGTTTTTATTTTAATTTTTATCTTTATTACATTATTTTTTAATTAAATTTTAATATTAAAAATATCTTTAAATTTGTAATAATGAATTTTATAATTATAATTTTTTTCAAAATTTTATTACAAAAATTGTGGAATTTTTTAAAAAATGGTAAGGAACATTTAAAATTTTATTACGATTTTAAACTAAATTGAATAACTTCTAAAATATTAAAGTTATTAAAATTTGATTTTCACCATTCGAAAGATAATATAAAACTCTAAATTTAAAATGTATTTTAGTTTCTTAAAATTTAGAATTGTAATTATTATAGCCTAAATAAAGAATTTTTTTTAAATTTTTTGTAATTTCGTTTTATCAATAAGTATAAAATAAATGAAAAAAGTAAATAGCATATCCGAAAAGGATCCAAAAGTACTATGTGTGTAAATTATTTCATAATTTTAACATAGTATTTGTAAAAGTTATAGCAAAAAAGAAAAAAGTTTAAACAATTCAATGAATGGATCCATGAATTTTTGACAAAACGTTTGATTTTTTTTAGTGTTCTAAACTAACTTTATTATTGAATTTTGATCCAGAAAACCTAAAAAAAAGGTCTGTTTCCCATTTTGAATATAATTGAATGAGATATTAATTATTTATTGACTTTAAAATTATTCAAAAATAGATTTTATTTTTTTTAAGGTTAATATTAATATTAAAAATTTTAAAAAAAATACCATTAAATATGTAGTAATAAACTCTATAATTGTGATTTTTTTCAAAATTGTATTCAAAAAATTGTATAATTCATAATTTTTTTTTGAAATTTAATATAAGTTTAAAAAAAATTGAATTGAATATAAGTATTTTAGTATTTAACATTGTAATTGTTCTAAACAAAATTTAAAAAAAAAATTATTTTTTTGTCTTTTGTTTTATCGAAAATGGTACAACAAATGAAAAAGTAAGTAGTACATCCGAACGGGATTAAAAAGTACATTATGTGTGAAATATTTCATAATTTTAAAATAATACTTGGAGAAATTATACAAAATTATAAAAAGTTAAAAAAAATTTTTAGAAAAAATTATTTTTTTTTTAATTTTTGTAAACTAATTTTATTAATATATTTTGATGCAGAAAAACTGAAATAATCGATTAAACAATTACTTTACTAGGAGTGTTCGGAAAGTTGGGTGGGATTAGCCCCTAATTTTTTTTAAATATATTTGTGGTACTTGACATAAAGTTTTATTAGTGGACCACATTTGAAAATATGGAAAACCTTATGAATTTAAATATTTTTATGTCGAAATAAAAGGACTATAATATTTTCAGTATTTTCTTAAAAAAAAACTTTTTACATTCTACGATTTTCATCAAGAATTTAATTTTATTTAATTATGATGTAATGTAGGCCTTGCGACACGTCTTAAATCATAAAAAATACCAAATCAAATCAAAATAAACCATACTGAATTAAATTAAACCATACAAATAATGATGAATTTATATTTTATAAACTTAAAACAGTATTTGAAAAAATTTTTTTTTACCTATAATTATTATTTTTGTCTACCGAAAAATATTAGCCGTATCTATTTACTATCTAACTATCTCATGACATTATCTTAAATATAACAAAAATTGATCCAGTTGAATAAAATTTAGTTACGTAAATTATCGATTTGCATTGAATAGTAAATTTTCTTTTTTTTCATTTTATTTGATCCAAAAATTATTTTCATAAAAATTACAAAAAACAAGATTCACTACCCAATTCAAACTGAATCATATTTGTTTAAAATAAGTTTTTTTTGTTTGTTTGTTTTCGGTATATAAATTAATCTCTTAATCAACGTGTTATATTTTTTGGGTAAGAATTCTCCAGTTATAATAATTAATGAAACACCCTGTATATTTTAAAAATAACTATATAAATACAAAACCCGTTATCTAATAAACATTTATCTCTTTAGCTATAATCAAAATTGTTATGAAAACAGTAATTTGTCTCTAATAGAGATATGTACTAGACAAGAAAATGTGTAATAAACTTAAATCGATAGCATTTTGCAAGATTTCTCACTACATTTACTTTCCCGTCATAATTTGTATAGTATTGGTACAATAAATTGGGGGTGTATGTTAAAAAAAAATAATATATAAGAAATAAATGTGATCAATTTTAAATGCAAAGCTTATTATTTGTCCTATTTTTCACTAATTGTCTTCGTTTACCAAAAAGTTTTTTATGAAGTTTGTTTACGTTTTTTTCCCATTACTACAGGGTGTTTTACTAATTTTGGTCAAAATAAATTAAAAAAATATGTATTATTTTAAATGGAAGACCCTGTTAATTTTGATGGCGTTTAAAAGAGCAATTAATCTTCTTTTAAAAAAATGTATAGTTTGATATATTTTGCTTTCCTAACAAAGATATTCGAAAACAAAAGATTATCCATTTTCAAATGTGGTAAAATTATTCAATGAATAATAAAAACACTCCCAGTCACACCACGTTTTATTAAATGTGCGGTTGAAGAATTGTAAAAAATTTAAAAAATCGTAAAAAACAAGCAAAAAGTTGTAAAATGGCGTAAATAATTTAGAAAATTGAGAAAGATAGAAAAAAATGGAAAAAATCATAAAAAATCGTGAAAAATTGTAAAAAATCGAAAAAAAATGTAACAAAACCGTAAATAAAAGGCAAAGAGACGTAAAATTTCGTAAATAATTTAAAAAATTAAAACGAGAAAAAATCGTAAAAAGTTGTAAAAAATCGTAAAAAACCATATACAAAAATTGTAAAAAACGTAAAAAAATTGTAAAAAACACTCAAACAGTCGTAAAATTTCGTAAATAATTTACAAAATTGAGAAAGAAAAAAATGGGAGAATCTTAAAAAATCGTGAAAAATCGTAAAAAATCGTAAAAAATGGTAAAAAATCGTTAATAAAAACGTAAAAAACCACAAAAAACTGGAAAAATCTGAAGCTAATGAAAAAAAGGGATAATATATAAAATAAATAAAATCGAAAAAAATCATAAAAAATCGGAAAAAAAGACGTAAATAATGGGGAAAGATGGGAAAGTTAATAAAAATAGAAAGAAGGAGCCTAAAAATTCTAATTTCAATAAAAATGTATAATGAAATCAATTTTTTCCTAAAATTTGAATCTCGACTGACAGAAGAGAAACTTTTTGTCATAAACAGATCCTCGCAGCCATAGGTCTGTTTAAATCATTGCAGTTACTTATATTACTTGAAGGATTCATGCATCACAATTAGATGATATGTTTTTTTTTTATTTTTTGCAGGTCACTTTTGTTATATTTCACAATACGTCTTCAGTAGCTAATGATAAATGTCTGTTTAAAAGACTAAAATGTCTTCATAGCGTTATATCCATAAATTTCGTGTTGCGTATAGTTCTTGTGTTTATTTTTAAAGTGAATTTTTCGTGCCGAAGTATTAAAAACATCATAGGTTTTTACCCCTTGTAATATTTTTTCAATGTTTTAATTTTTTTGACAAAAATTAATTATTTTTTTTATGAAAAATGATTCATTTTATTTTTAAATTTTTAATAAACATATTAAGGAAATAAAATAAAATGATAAAAGTAAATAACAGTACTATAAGATTGTTGTTCTATAAATAAAACTAGTTAGAGGTGTTTGCACACATTCTGCTGCCCAATCTAGTAACTGTTGATACGGGTCGTTACAAATAACATCGATCGAACTGATTCAACTGATTGTTACTTACTAACTAGTAATTATTAAACA
This sequence comes from Neocrepidodera transversa, assembly GCA_963243735.1. Classification (NCBI taxonomy): domain Eukaryota; kingdom Metazoa; phylum Arthropoda; class Insecta; order Coleoptera; family Chrysomelidae; genus Neocrepidodera; species Neocrepidodera transversa. The sequence goes on from OY725338.1 coordinate 13,578,958, forward strand.
TATGATTATATTCTTGTAAAAAGGAAAAATGATGAAATTATGAAGAAAAGGAGAAGTCATTTATTCGGTTCAATTGGTACGAAACAAATAATATACAGGACGTTTTAGAATTAAGTATTTAAACTTATCTCAATCCCGAAACACTTTCTTGGAGAAATATATGTGTCCAATAATTGTTAAATACTATTAAATGTTTTTTTAATACTATTATGATAATAAAAATAATAATTATTTCCCTATATTCCAAGCTCAGAAGCCTAAGCTTGTGCGAACAACTATTAATTACTGATTACTGATGATTGATGACGGCATTCGGATTAATGAAAACCCGAAAAACCTCACTACTTGAGCTTAGATTTTTAATCCACTTTATCACCATGTCGATAATAGTTGTCAGTTTTTTTGGGTTTTTCTACACCTATAGCTAAATGGCTCCATCAATATCAGTAAGTCACCCAGAGCTCCAATACAGATAATAATAATAGTTGTCCCTTTCCCGCATAAGCCTTTGGATTTTGTGGTTCATTCGTAAAAGGGTGAAATAAATGCTAACTTTTGAAGTTTTAAAATCTACATATTTTCTCCTTGTGAGTATCCCATTTTGCTAAATAAATACAGGGTGTTTCATTAATAATTATCCATATCCTAATAGTAATTCCTGACCCAAAATATGACGATTTAATATAAAACATTTAATATAGTAAAAAATATATACGAATTTCAAGTTTATGGGAATTTTTTTAATAAAACACACTGTATACAAGGGCGTAGATACTTTCTTTTTTTAGACAAAAATGTTTGTCCGTTTCTACATTTCATATATTTTATTTCTTCTTTTCGTGCTATTTTTTGGTAAACTGGGGTGGGTAATTACCCCCTTTCCCCCCTTATCTACGCCGTTGCGTGTAAACGAACCAGATGGAATTGGTTAGTGATTTCTTTTCTCTTTTTGTCCAAGATGTAGAAAAATGCATTCTCGCTTTGAATTTCAAATTCTTGTGTATAAAATGCATTTTTGCTTTGTTTTTTTAATCGCCTGTATGGAAAAATGCATTCTTACTTTGTTTTTCAATTTCCTGTATTGAAAAATGCATTCTCGCTTTGAATTTCAAATTCTCGTGTAAAAAATGCATTTTTGCTTTGTTTTTTTAATTGCCTGTATGGAAAAATGCATTCTTACTTTGTTTTTCAATTTTTTGTATGAAAAATGCATTGTTGCTTTGTTTTTCAATTTCCTGTATTGAAAAATGCACTCTCGCTTTGAATTTCAAATTCTTGTGTAAAAAAATGCATTGTTGCTTTGTTTTTTTAATTGCCTGTGTGGAAAAATGAATTCTTACTTTGTTTTTCAATTTTTTGTGTGGAAAAATGCATTGTTGCTTTGTTTTTCAATTTCCTGTATTGAAAAATGCATTCTTGCTTTGAATTTCAAATTCTTTTGTAAAAAAAATGCATTGTTGCTTTGTTTTTAGGGTTTCGTACCCCAAAGGGTCCAAACGGAACCCTATTGCTCTCACTAGCGTGTCTGTCCGTCCGTCCGTCCGTCCGTCTGTCACACCGGTCTAGCAGCTAAATCGTTGAAGCTAGAGACTTCAAATTTTCACAGTTTATGCGTATTATTGACCCAAAGCCATATAAACTGTAAAAAATATTTTTAAAATTTTTCAAGGGGGGCTCCCATACAACTAAAGGGGGGCACTGAAAAAAAATTTTGGCCTACCCCATCGAGTGAGGTGTCGTTGAATAGAGCTCATTCAGTAGATAAAAGACATATTTTTTGTTTTAAAAAATATTGCAAAACGTAGGCATGAGAAGCCGCCAAAGTCAGCATTTTTTACAAAATTTTGTTCCGAAGAATTTTTTAACTTTCCATTGACCTGTAAACTTGAAATTTGGTGATAATGTTTATTGCTACGTATATTTTACCAAAAAATACCAATATATTAATAAATAAGATTTTTTCATTACCATTCCATCATTTTTAGGGTTCCGCACCTTCGTATATATGTAAATTGTGATACTCGATATTTTATTATTTTTATGTATGCAATCGTATTAGTTTTATTAAAAAAATGCATTTTTCATCTTATAATTTTTTTTCTATCTTTGTCGGTTACGCTGATATTCACACATTTGTTCGTAGCGTTTCAAAATTGGTTAATAATCTAAGTATACATGCAAATTGTGATATTCGATATTTTATTATTTTTATCTTTTCTATTATTAATTTTGTTAAGAAATGCATTTTTTGTCTCATAATTTTGTTTTCTTCGTCGAACGCACATGCGCCTGTTTATTTTTCTTTTCAGTTCTTTAAATCTTTTTACCAAGTATTTTTAGCTTATATTCTACATTTGGTACGGAACCCTAAATGTGCGAAGTCCGACACGCACTTGACCGATTTTTTTAATTTCTTGTGTGAAAAAATTCATTCTTGCTTTGAATTTAAAATTTTTATATAAATAAATTATTTTATTCTTCAATTCTTCAATTTTCTTTGTGGAAAAATGCACTTTTGCTTTGAATTTCAAATTTTTATTTGAAAAAATGTTTTTTGTTTTCTTTTCAGTTTCCTGTGGGAACGATGTATTGTTGCTTCAGTTTTTTTCAAATTTATGTGTTTCAAATGCATTTTTGCTGTTTTTTCCAATTTTTTGTAGGGAACAATGCATTTTAGCTGTTTTTTTTCTTCAATTCATATTTGAAAACTGCTTTTTGCTATTTTTCTGTGAAATGGACTATGGCAACTCAACAATTTATCGAAAAATTAGTAATTCTAAATTTTAATCTGTGAAATTTAACTGTGAAAAATGTATTCTTGCATCTTTTTTAAAAATCAACTATGGAAAAATGCATAGAAAAATGTATTATTGCTTTTTTTTTAAATTCGAGTCTGGCATTTTTTTCAAATTGAACTGTAGAAAAATGCATTCTCGCTTCTTTTTATTCAAATTGAACTTTGGAAAAATGTATTCATGCTTTTTTCCCAGATCATGTGTGATTTTTTCTAGGCCTTTTTAGAGTTTTCTCCTAACTTTCGTGGAAAAATTTATTTATTTTTTTAAAAATTTGCACTTTATATGTGTTTTTTCCATACTTTCTTTCTTTGGAAGAATTTTAGGAAAAAACTCCATTGGAAACTGTAGGGATTTCTATATCATTTTTCTCTGATTTTCTGCGAAAAAATACTTTTCGGCATTTATTTCATTGATTTTCTGGACTTTTCCTTGAATTTTCCTTCACTTTTTCCGGATCTGTTCCAACAGTGATTCTATAAACTTCATTTGCTAGAGTGATTATCTGAGTGATTATTTTCTTCTAACCCTCCCGATGAAACCTTCATGTGAAACAGGCTGTATATAAATTTTTAGATAGATAACTTTTTTCCTGGAGGCGGTGGTAATTTTTTCCTGGAGGGGGGGTAATCAAACTTTTAAACAAATATATGTTTGTCCGTTTCTACATTTCATATATTTTATTTCTTCTTTTCGTGTTATTTTTTAGTTTTCGGGGGGGAGTAATTATCTAAGCCCTTGAACGTATATCGGCTTTAGAGGAATATTTTGTTTAAATATTTTGGTTATCCATCCCTTTATGGGAAGAATATTGGTCGGTGGAGAGGTTGGAAGGGGTCGGAACCGATATTAAACATCAGCACTGTGCTCAGCATCCTCGAAAATGGGGGGAAATTGTATTTCTCTGCAGGGAAATCTCTTGAAGTGCGTTTAACGCCTCTAGGGGTGGTTTTTGGCCGTTTTGAGGTGTTGCGCAACCCCAAAGAGCAATTCTAACGACGCCATCGTGTTCACTATCCTCGAAAACGGGGGGAGGAGGTATACTTGTTCAGAAGCGTCTAGATCCCAATTGCAACGCTGTTGCCATCGTTTTGTACGTTAACTTGAAAGTTTGATTATATATGATTGTGATACGAAGTGGTCCAGTGCTAGAGTGTATGCTTTACACATAAAACTTCCTTGTTCGAATCCCGAGGAAATTTTTTTTTATTTATTTTTTTTTTAATACACAGGTAGATTTAGATAGTCAAGACTTCTTTTAATAAAATAAATATTTTTTTTTCGTCAATGAAACACTGAAACCTGGCAACAGCGGTAGGCACTCGAGTTGCAATGGGGACGTGTGGTGCGGTAGCTACAGCAAGTCCATTTGTAGTATATGAAAATCTACTTAAAATTATTCATAAAACTAGGCTTGGTTAATTTTGAAACACTACGATTACTAAGAAATAAATTTTCAAAATTTCCAAGTGACGTCAGCTACATTAATTTGTTTAAAGTACTGTAGATGGCATGACAAGGTATAATTTACAGTTATCTGTCGAATATTACTAAACCAAATAGCCTTAGCCGCTTAGACTATTAAAAAAAAGGAAGAAATAAGCGAAACACAGGCGACACATAAACATTAAAATAATAGGTTATGTTACACTGAAAAGCCAAAAATAAAACGCTGTGTCTAGCAGTACATCAGACGTACGCATTTATTTTGTACTTCGGCCATTCACTGCGTTTACAAAATATAGAAGTATGTTGGTGAATTTGCTGGATAAATTTGATAATATTTCTGTAACGTTGTTGTATAGTATATGGTTTCGGTGTAAAAGGGCCATTTTCTTTATGTTTTAATATTTTTTTAGCTTCATAAAAACCACATAAAATTAGTGATTGTTAACTCGTTTGATTTGTATAATAGCGTTTTTTCTTCTAAAAAATTAATGATTATTAGATTTCACTTTTTAACTTCCTAAAATCTACATAAAAACAGGGACATGGTAACTAGTTTGATTTATACAGTACCTAAAGTGTCATTTTTTCTCAAAGTTCGAGATGTAAAAATTAGGTAGTTTATTTTATTTTCCGATCTACGATATAAACAAATACATCTGATGTACTACTAGTCAGGGCGAAAATAAAATCAATACAATTTTCTTCTTTTCCCATATTTACATCTGGCCTCTATTTAATAATAAATTCAATTCCTATATACTGCCATCTCTTAACAGTATTATCAATTAATGTAGATATTTTTAATTTATTTTTTTTTAATATAATAGAGGTTTAAAAAAATTATAAATATTTTTGTAGGCATATTTGATAACAGACTTTTAAGGTCCTAATTTAAAAAAAATACATAATACGTCCCCATTGGGATCTAGACGCTAGTAACTTGTTCCGGCTAAAAATATTTCCATGTTCGTCCGACTCACACACGCTACTATTTGTAGAGAAAATTTTTTGAGATACGGATTTTTCTGGACACTCTCTTGAACAATTGAATCTACACCTCGGACAAAAACTATCTTTTATGACTTGTTCTCCTCGGCTAAAAATCGCAATCTCATTCATAAAAAAGCAATTTTTTTTATCTTTTTGTAACTGTATTTGTCGAAATATTTTTTATGTAGAAACAGCAATGTTTTAACGGGCTACTAGTTATTGAGTTTGAATGGAACCTCAACAAAAGATAAACATATTCATCAACATTACCATATGGCGGAAACGTATGCAACAAAGAAAGGTAGGATAAAATCAAGAAGTGTGTAGGTAACCTGCATATTTGGATTTTACCTTGATGATGTTTTGCAATTGATTAAGTGATGCTGCAATTTTGTAGTAGCTGTTTGATTTATGACTAATTATTATTGATTAAAGAAAGAATATGTCTATATCCTATAATTCTAATGGAGAGTGAAACAAATTATGTTGTAATAATAGTGTTTAACATTATTATTAATGTATTTACAAGTCTTTTTATTATCTGACATCTGCACTCAAACAAATCAATGAAAATAACTAGCGTTAGAGTGAAACTTTACAGACAAAGGGATAGTAAATTAAATCAAAAAGGTTATCCATAATCTCAAATATGATGAATAAATAAAAATTCTACTACCACAAAAATTTTAATGATGAAGTTGGGCATTGGCAACTAGTTTCGGGATACTAATGCCATCATCAGGTCAAAGAAATTTAACATTATTTACGAAAAATTAATATTGAGTACTGGTACATAATTAAATTTAAAATTTATTACGTGGTACTAAAAGAAAGGGGGAACATGATAGTAGTAACGATTCCTCCCTTAATTTAAAAAAAAATTAATCGTTACTTAGGGAAAATAGTGAAAATAGAGAAAAGTTGAAAGAAATAGGGCAAAATGGAGAAAATACGGAAATTAAAGAAAAATAAGGAAAAATGACGAAACATGGAAAAATAGTGGAAATAAGGAAAAACTGGAAAAAAAGGAAAACATGAAAAAATAATGAAGAATAGGAAAAATAGAAAAAAAATAGAGAAGAATGAGGAAAATAGTTAAAAATAGAGAAAAATGAGGAACATAGTTAAAAATAGGAAAAAAGGGGAAAAATGAGGAAAAATAGGGCAAAATAGAGAAATTTGAAAAAAATACGGAAATATAAGGGAAAATAAGGAAAAATTGGGAAAAACAGGAAAACATTGTGCATAATTGGGAGAAATAGGAAAATTTGCGAAACATGAAAAAATAAGAAAAAATAGCAAAAAATTGGAAAGAGATAGAGAAAATAGGGAAATCAGAGATAAACAGAGAAAAACCTACAAAAAGAGGGGAAAATAAGGAAAAATAGTAAAAATGGGCAAAAATAGATAATAATGACAGAATCGGACAAATAGGGAAAAACAGGAAAAAATAATGAAAACCAAAAAAAATGGGAAGAAATGAAAAAAAAATTGAAAAAATAGGGAAAATAGGATAAACATGATATAAATAGTACAAGTGATAATTTTTATATGTAAAAATATACATTTGAACTTCTAATTTTTATATAATATGATTTTTATTTAAAGAAGTCCAAAAATTTACTCATTAAATGTGATGATGGTACGAGTAGCGCGAAAGTAAAAATATAGGTTTTCTTAAAAAATAATATTATTTAATATATATTGTTTTGACAGCTGATTTTAGTGATTTTGGAGTGAAATTAGTAGAGGGAAAAATAGAAAAAATAGTTAGAAAAAAATAGGCAAAATAAAGAAAAAAAAACAAAAGGTTATCTATTCATAGATCAATTGTAGTAAATTTTTCAACGAATAATAAAAATTCCACATATATTTATTGTTGAGTTAAAGCAAATTAAATTGGCGGCCATGTTTCGGCCACAATGATGGCCATCATCAGGCAGAAAAAACGAAGAACAAATTATGAATTAAAAAACTTTTTTGAAAACTGTAAATGATTCTCAATCCAGTGGTGTAGTCATATTTGAGAAAAAAATGCCTAATATACTTTCGTCTTTTTTTGGCAAAGAAAAATTAACATAGAGGGCCTTGATAATAGAAATTAAGCTTTGAAAATTTGTGCCAAAATACTGTTTTTGATACTGAATCTAACAAAAAAAGTGAAATCAAAATCGGATGAAAAATGCGGATTTTACAGGGGTGCTTCCAAATAAAATGGGTCACACTCTAGATAAAATACAGATAAATTAGAGAAAAATAGGCAAAAATAAGCAAAATAGAAAAAAACAGGAAAAAAAGAAACAGGGAAATGTAGAAAAAAATAGAAAAATTAGTAAAAAATAGTAAAAAACAGAAAAAATAAACAGGAAAAAAAGTATAAAATATAAAAAATAAGAAAAACTAGAGAAAAGTAGGGAAAATGGTAAAAAACATGAAACAATAGGAAAATGGAAAAACAATAGTAAAATGGGAAAAAAATATTCAAAATAAGGAAAAAGTGGAAAAGCTAGTAAAAAATAGTGAAAAATAGTAAAAAAAAGGAAATAATTGGAAAAAGTAGAAAATATATAGAAAATAGGAAAAACTAGACAAAAGTTGAAAAAAATTAAATAAGAGGGAAAATAGAAAAAGTAGTTTAAAAAATAGGCAAATTAGGGAAACGTAAAAAAAAATTTGCGAAATGGAGAAAATGGGGAGAAATAGGCAAAATAGAAAAAAAGGAAAATATAGAAAAAAGTAGAAAATTAGTAAAAAATGGAAAAAAAAATAGTATAAAATAGGAAAAAATAGTAAAAAATAAAATTATGGGGAAAAATAGAAAAAATAGGAAAACATACAAAAATAGACAAAAATAAGACAACGGAAGACAATATGGGGAAAATAGGCAAAAAATATAAAAAAAAATAAGAAAAATTATTGAAAATAGGGAAATATGTGCAAAATATAAAATTGGTGGAAAATGGAAAAAACCAGCAAAAATGGAAAAAAGCGGGAAAAATAAGAAAAAATAAAGGAAAATTTTAAAGTATATGCAAAAATAGGAAAACTGGACAAAAATAAAAAAAGTAAAAAAATAGAAATGTATAGGAAAAATGGGAAAAATAAAGAAACAGTAAAAAAGAGGAAAATAGGAAAAAAATTGGTTTAGAAGTAAACTTTAAATTTTAATGAATTAGGGTCGAATTTCGACAACTAGTAAAACTAAAAATACAAACTTCGAGTTCTGTTTAATATTTTACCCTTATAAATTTCCATAATTTTTTCTTATTACCACTTAATCCACTTTGTTTCCTATATGTCCCTGTGCGCACTTAATTGAATTTAATTTTTATTTCTTCGTTAACCTGTTTTGTAACTCATTCTTCGTCTCATTTGTAATTAGTTTTACCTGATGATGGCATATTGCCGAAACTAGTCATTCAATGTAATAGATGCTTTTTTAAAAGAATTATATTAAATGTACTACCTTAATGTATAAAAGTATTTGTTTATATTACAAACTACAGAATATTTTTTAAATAATATAAAAGATGTCACAATATAAAACAGTTAATTTTATTAAGAATAATTTCGCTAGACTTTTCTACTATTACCAAAAAAAAAAACAACTCTTATTTTATATTATCTTTATGACGATTAACAAGGATGAGTTGCATAGTATAGCAAAAATTTTGTATTTTAAAGGTCAAATCAACTTTCATTTCTACTCATGTACCAGTTTTGTCACATCAAGAGCCGTGCCGTGTTGTAAGACAAAAAACAACTAGATATTAATTTCAATAGGAGCCAATTTTCAATAAACGTATACTGATCATGAAATCCAAATATGTAATCTTGGTTTAAGAGAAACCGCAAACAAAAAACTTATTGTTAGTAATTTAATAGAAGAAAGCTTATTTCCTTTCAATTTTTTTTTATGATAAATACTGCAATCAGTGACCTTCGATTTATTAATTTCTAAAGATTATGGAGGTGTGTAACGGATAATATGATAGTTATTTTATTATTGTACGGATTAAGAATGTTTAGCTTAGTTGTGGAGGAATGACAGGTTCCTTTAGTCAAGGTGAAGTAACTAAACTGCTTCTTCAACATTAAAAAAAAAATACAAGTTAAGCCGCTTATTTTTATTTAATTTTTTATGTGTTGTTGACTAAATATTATTATTAATCTATAATTTTCTATTTTTGAAAATTTTGATTCCAAAATATTTATCATTTCTTTCCTTTTAATTTATTTTACTGTTAGATATATTTAAATTTATTAAAAAATGCTCATTTGAATTTTTGTGTTTTGTAGTGACCTCAAAACAATGGACATTAAAATTGACACAGAAATGTGAATAACATCGTTTCCTGTTACCTACTACCAACCTACATTGTAATTTACACTTTATGAATCACTTTAAGTTTTATTAATAGAGATAAGAACTTTAAAATTTAAAATGACAAATATTATTTTCAAAATATCGCTATAAATGTAAGTAACCCTTAAGGGTTCACTACTGTTTTAGGTTCAACAGCTTTTATGTATCTTTTTCATAGAGATGAAGCGTTACTTAAAAATATGTAACGCGTTATTTTTCCATTAACGTGTTGCTTCTTGCTTGCTTTATAAAATTAATATTTTGCTTTTGCTCACCCTGTATTATTAATTTAAGAAAAAATTTTATCCCTTATTAAACTTTATAAATTTACTAAACTGTGTTAATATAGAAAATTAATTTAAAAAAATATAGAGCAATTGATATAAATTATTATAAAATATAATTTTTATTTGCACACTCTGTATTTTAATGTTGTAAAAAAAATTTATTGATAAAAGTTGCAAAAATCCAAGTATATAGAAAAATATTTTTTTTAAATATACAGAGTAATTGATAAAAAAAGTAACTTTCTAAATTTACTAAACTATGTTAATACAGGAAAATAATTAAAAAATATACAGGGCGATTGAAACAATATGTAATTTATTAAAAAATATCATTTTTATTTGATCACTCTGTATTTTTAAATTGTGAAAAAATGTTATTCTTCATAAAATTTGCAACAATCCAATATTAATTATAATGAAACTATTTTTTTGAATATACAGGGTAATTGAGAAAAAATATAACTTTGCTTTGCTCCCCGCACAATTAATTTAAAAGAAAATTGTATTCCTAATAAAATTTTCTAAATTTTCTATACTATGTTAATATAGAAAATCAATTAAAAAATATACAGAGCGATTGATAGAATATATAAATTATTAATTAATATAATTTTTAATTGCACACCCTGTATTTTTAGATTGTGAAAAAACTTATTCTTGATAAAAGTTGAAAAATTGAATTATAAAATTGTAGAAAAATATTTAAAAATGTGCAGGGTGATTCATAAAAAATATGAATTATTAACAAATATAACTTTGCTTTGTTCACCCTGTATTATTAATTTTAGAGAACATTTTATTCTTTATTAAACTTTCTAAATCCCATGAAACTATGTTAATATAGAAAATTAATTAAAAAATATACAGAGCGATTGATAAAATATGTAAATTATTAAAAAATGTATTTTTTATTTGCACACTCTGTATTTTTAAGTTATGGAAAAATTTTATTCTTGATAAAAGTTGCAAAAATCCAGGTATATAGAAAATTATTTTAAAAAATATACAGGGTAATTGATAAAAACGTAAATTATTAACAAATATCACTTTGCTTTGCTCACCCTGTAAAATTAATTTAAAAGAAAATTGTATTCGTAATAAAACTTTCTAAATTTACTAAAATATGTTAATATACAAAATAAATTTAAAAATATACACAGCGATTGATAGAATATGTAAATTATTAAAAAATATAATTTTTATTTGCACACCCTGTATTTTTAGATTGTGAAAAATTGTGAAAAATTTTTATTCTTGATAAAAGTTGAAACATCCAACTATTACTGTAAAAAAATTTACAGGGTAATTGATAAAAAATATGAATTATTAACAAATATAACTTTGCTTTGTTCACCCTGTATTATTAATTTAAGAGAAATTTTATTCTTCACTAAATTTTTTAATCCACTAAACTATGTTTATATATAAAATTAATTAAAAAACATACAGGACGATTGATAAAATAGATAAATTATTAAAAAATATAATTTTTATTTGCACACCCTGTATTTTTAACTTAGAGAAAAAATTTGTTCTTGATAAAAGTTATAAAACTACGTTAATATAGAAAATTAATTAAAAAATATACAGAATTTATAAATTATTAAAAAATATATTTTTTATTTGCACACTCTGTATTTTTAAGTTATGAAAAATTTTATTCTTGATAAAAGTTGCAGAAATCCAGTTATATTGAAAAATATTTTAAATATACAGGGTAATTGATAAAAAACCTAAATTATTAACAAATATCACTTTGCTTTGCTCACCCTGTAAAATTTAAGTAAAAAAAAAATTTTATTCTTTTTAAAAATTGAAAAATTCAACTATAATATTGCAAAAAAAATATACAGGGTAATTGATAAAAAATATGAATTATTAACAAATATAACTTTGCTTTGTTCACCCTGTATTATTAATTTAAAATAAAATTTTATACCGGATAAAACTTTTTAAATCCCACTAAACTATGTTAATATAGAAAAAAAATTAAAATATATACAGGGCGATTGATAAAATACGTATATTATAAAAAAATAAAAATTTTATTTGCACACTCTGTATTTATAGAAAAATTTTATTCTTGATAAAAGTTGTAAAATCCATGTATACTGGTGCAGAAAATTATTTTAAAAAATATACAGGGTAATTGTTAAAAAACGTAAATTATTAACAAATAACGCTTTGCTTTTGCTCACCCTGTAAAATTAATTTAAAAGAAAAGTTTATTCCTATTAAAACTTTCTAAATTTTCTAAACCATGTTAATATAAAAAATTAATTAAAAAATATACAGAGCGATTGATAGAATATATAAATTATTAAAAAATATAATTTTTATTTGCACACCCTGTAGTTTTAGATTGTGAAAAAATTTTATTCTTGATAAAAGTTGCAAAAATCCAGGTATATAGAAAATTATTTTAAAAAATATACAGGGTAATTGATAAAAAACGTAAATTATTAACAATTATCACTTTGCTTTGCTCACCCTGTAAAATTAATTTAAAAGAAAATTGCATTCCTAATAAAACTTTCTAAATTTTCTAAATTATGTTGATATAGAAAATTAATCAAAAAATATACAGAGCGATTGATAGAATATATAAATTATTAAAAAATATTTTTAGATTGTGAAAAAATTTTATCCACTCTGTATTTTTAAGTTATGGAAAAATGTTATTCTTAATAAAAGTTGCAAAAATCCAGGTATATAGAAAATTATTTTTAAAAATATACAGGGTAATTGTTAAAAAACGTAAATTATTACCAAATATCACTTTGCTTTGCTCACCCTCTAAAATTAATTTAAAAGAAAATTGTACTCCTAATAAAACTTTCTAAATTTACTAAACTATGTTAATATAGAAAATTAATTAAAAAATATACAGAGCGATTGATAAAATATGTGAATTATTAAAAATTATTTTTAGATTGTGAAAAAATTTTATTCTTGATAAAAGTTGAAAAATCCAACTATTATTGTAAAAAATGTTCAGGGTAATTTATAAAAAATATGAATTATTAACAAATATAACTTTGCTTTGTTCACCCTGTATTATTAATTTAATAGAAAAGTTTATCCTTTATTAATTTTTTTAATCCACTAAACTATTTTTATGTATAAAATTAATTAAAAAATATACAGGGCAATTGATAAAATACGTACTATTTTAAAGAATATAATTTTTATTTGCACACTGCGTATTTTTAAGTTATACAAAAATTTTGTTTTTGGTAAAATCCCACAAAATCCCTGTATAATGTGGTAGACAAATATTTTAAAAATATACACGATAATTGATAAAAAAAAAACAAATATCACTTTACTTTACTCACCCTGTATTATTAATTTAAGAGAAAATGGTATTCCTGATAATCCCACTAAACTATGTTAATATAAAAAATTAATCTAAAAATATACAGGGCGATTGATAGAATATGTAAATTATTAAAAAATATAATTTTAATTTGCACACTCTGTATTTTTAAGTTGTGAATAAATTGTGTTCCTTATAAAAGTTGCAAAAATCTGAATATAATAATAAAAAAATATTTTATAAAATATACAGGGTAATTGATAAAAAAACGTAAATTAATAACAAAATTTTATTCGTGAAATAAACTATGTTAATATAGAAAATTAATTAAAAATATACAGGGTGATTGTTAGAATATGTAAATTATTAAAAAATATAATTTTGATTTGCACACTCTTGTTTTCTAAATTGTGAAAAAATTTTATTCCTGATCAAAAATGCATCTTTAATAATATAGAATGTTATTTTAAAAAATATACAGGGTAATTTGCTCGGTTTACCGTGTCACTTTTAAATTCAAACTAACGGAATTTTAAAATAATTTTATAATATTACGTACTCTACCGGTTCTCGTCTTGGTTAAATAAATCTATTCCTAGTTTAATTATATCTGTAGGTATGTTATTGAGTGACTTTTTTATCTCGATCATAAATATCAGTAACATTCTAGGAATAATATAAACCAATTTCCTGGTTTGGGTAATTACGCACGGTATTAATAACCTTCTTTATAAATTAAATATTGATATATATGTATAACTGGTTAACTTCCGGTTAAACTAAAAGTGTCACTTCTCGTATCAAATATTAAGGTCAATTTTTCAGCAATTTCAAATCGTATAAATAAAAATTACGGACATTCTTTTATAATTAGAGTAACTAGAATTTTCTATTTTGGATAAAATAAAATAAAAATAAATAAAAAATAAAGTAATTGAATTTACGATAAATAAATTACCCTATAGAAACTATTTAGGGTGCGATTAGAGTGCCTTAATACATTTTTTTAATTATAGGTTAGGAGGAGAATAAGGGTGTTAGGCACCAGTTTATTTTTGAAAAAAGAGGATTAGAAACTTTATAAAAAATATTATTAGTGAGAAATTTCTCAAAGTTTTATAAATAAAATTGACTAAGAGAAAAAAAGGATTAGAAAAATTATAAAAAATATTACAAGTGAAAAATGTCTCAAAGTTTTAAAATTAAAATTGATAAAGAAGAAAAAAAAGGATTAAAAAAATTATAAAAAATATTACACGTGATAAATTTCTCAAAGTTTTATAAATAAAATTAACAAAAAAAAACATTAGAAAAATTATAAAAAATATTACACGTGATAAATTTCTCAGTTTTATAAATAAAATTAACAAAAAAAAAAGGATTAGAAAAATTATACAAAATATTTCAAGTGAGAAATTTCTTAAAGTTTTATAAATAAAATTAACAAAAAAAAGGATTAGAAAAATTATAAAAATATTACATGTGAAAAATGTCTCAAAGTTTTATAATTAAAATTGATAAAGAAGAAAAAAAAGGATTAAAAAAATTATAAAAAATATTACACGTGATAAATTTCTCAAGTTTTATAAATAAAATTAACAAAAAAAAAGGATTAGAAAAATTATAAAAAATATTACAAGTGAGAAATTTCTTAGTTTTATAAATGAAATTGACAAAGAGGAAAAAAAGGATTAGAAAAATTATAAAAAATATTACATGTGAAGAATGTCTCAAAGTTTTATAATTAAAATTGATAAAGAAGAAAAAAAAGGATCAAAAAAATTATAAAAAATATTACACGTGATAAATTTCGCAAAGTTTTATAAATAAAATTAACAAAGGAGAAAAAAAAAAGATTAGAAAAATTATAAAAAATATTACAAGTGATAAATTTCCCAGTTTTATAAAAAAATTGACAAAGAGGAAAAAAAAGGATTAGAAAAATTATAAAAAATATTACAAGTGAAAAATGTCTCAAAGTTTTAAAATTAAAATTGATAAAGAAGAAAAAAAAGGATTAAAAAAATTATAAAAAATATTACACGTGATAAATTTCTCAAAGTTTTATAAATAAAATTAACAAAAAAAAACATTAGAAAAATTATAAAAAATATTACACGTGATAAATTTCTCAGTTTTATAAATAAAATTAACAAAAAAAAAAGGATTAGAAAAATTATACAAAATATTTCAAGTGAGAAATTTCTTAAAGTTTTATAAATAAAATTAACAAAAAAAAGGATTAGAAAAATTATAAAAATATTACATGTGAAAAATGTCTCAAAGTTTTATAATTAAAATTGATAAAGAAGAAAAAAAAGGATTAAAAAAATTATAAAAAATATTACACGTGATAAATTTCTCAAGTTTTATAAATAAAATTAACAAAAAAAAAGGATTAGAAAAATTATAAAAAATATTACAAGTGAGAAATTTCTTAGTTTTATAAATAAAATTGACAAAGAGGAAAAAAAAGGATTAGAAAAATTATAAAAAATATTACATGTGAAGAATGTCTCAAAGTTTTATAATTAAAATTGATAAAGAAGAAAAAAAAGGATCAAAAAAATTATAAAAAATATTACACGTGATAAATTTCGCAAAGTTTTATAAATAAAATAAACAAAGGAGAAAAAAAAAGATTAGAAAAATTATAAAAAATATTACAAGTGATAAATTTCCCAGTTTTATAAAAAAATTGACAAAGAGGAAAAAAAAGGATTAGAAAAATTATAAAAAATATTACAAGTGAGAAATTTCTCAAAGTTTTATAAATAAAATTAACAAAGGAGAAAAAAAAAGATTAGAAAAATTATAAAAATTATTACAAGTGATAAATTTCCCAGTTTTATAAAAAAATTGACAAAGGGGAAAAAAGGATTAGAAAAATTATAAAAAATATTACAAGTGAGAAATTTCTCAAAGTGTTATAAATAAAAGTGATAAAGAGGAAAAAAAGGATTAGAAAAATTATAAAAAATATTTCAAGTGAGAAATTTTAATTTTATAAATGAAATTAACAAAAAAAATAAAATTATAAAAAATATTACATTCATTTTGTTTACTGATAAAGAAATGTGACGTTAATATTTAAAAAATTAAAAATTACATATTTTTTTATTCAATAAATTTAACTTTGATACTTAGTATACCGATTGTTCATTTGTTTTAGAAAAAAAAAACTCATTTTATCCGCCCTGACAAACGTGAACTTGAAGAAAAGTCGAAACTTCTAGATAGCACCACAGGAAATTTGGTCTTGAATGATTTGATACGATTTCGTGTGTTTGTTTACACAAATCACTCATTTGGGAGGAAAATTATTTGTTAAACAAAGTTAAAACAAAACAAACATAAAAATAAATTTTTATCTGATTTGAGTAAAAAAAATTATTCTATAAATAATATTCAATTTTGAAAAAATACCTGTGTAAAATTTTACCGAAATCTGCTTTAATAAAATACTAAAAATACATGTTGTCAAGATTGAAATATTTTTTTAGATTTTTTTTTTGTAATAATGACACTACCTATTTATGAATAAAAAAATAAAAAATAATGAAACTCAAAGTTATACCACAAATATTTAATATAGAGACATATAGTCAAGGCCACATGTTTCGGTCTACAAAAAGACCATCATAAACTACCATAAACAAAACACTGTTTTTAAAAAACATCACTATAACAAAAATTACTTACAACTGGATCTAATAAAAAATAAATAGTAAATTGGAGTTATTTAATTTGATATAATTTACATCAGAGTGCCTAACTATGCACTGTAAAGTTAAAGAAAAATTTTTTTGAAAGAATTAACACGTAAATCGTAACATCAGCTAAAATAAGAAAGAACATTTATAAATATATAAAATATTCAGTGGCGTTGCATTTTCTACTTGCTTAATGTATTTCAACAGTAATTTAATTTGAAATTTCTTAAATTTACTCCAACGAATAATCAATTAAAAAGCGGCAGGTAGTTATTATGTCTGAAACCAATTTTTTAACGAAATCATTTTCGTGGCCCCAATCACAAAAATTTCGTGAGAAACGTGACTCACAGCTCCAAATACGTAAATACCAATTGAGAAAAACTAAAAAATATTTTTATATAGGTATTTAGAAACCTCACGACCTGAAACAACGTTATAACTAATAAAAAATTAAAAAAATTACTTTCTCTCGGGCACGTTCGCACAGAGTAATTGCTCCATGCAGAATTTCTGTTTCTTCTTCTTTTCTGATTGCACAACAGTTAGTTATTACTATTAGGTAGTTCATCTCATCTAACTCAACAAGTTATACGATGGTCATTAAGCATCTGTTATTATCTTCGCTCGAGTCTATCAACATTACAAATAGTAATTTTCTTCTAGAGATTCAGGAAGTTGCAATTAGAATATTTCAACATAATGTCACCAAAATATTTGCTATATTTAATTTATGATTATTATTAATTAGAAATCTTAACATAACTGTACTAAAAAAACTTTATTAGGGATTTCTTCTTAAAGAAAGATCAATAAAAGCTTCTGCATCCTATTAAATCCAGTGTACCACAATGAAGTGTACCAGGACCGTTTATCTAGCAGTCCACTAACTCGCAAAACTCCATAGGTAAAATTGCGCATGTAACTTTGCCAACTCAAAATATAAAATAATTAAGAGAAAGCAAATTTTACTACTCAACACAAACCGACACTATACTGAAAAAAGTCAAAGTGTCAAATAAATACAAAGGAGAAAAGAAACGACATGAGGCAACGTTGCATGATAAATTTTAATAGTGGAGCAAACTGGCTAATTGGTCTCTGCCAAGGCCAATAAATTAGGATAAAAAAAAAAAAAAAAAAAAAAAAAAAAAAAAAAAAAAAAAACCGGTGGAGCATCGGATCTAGGACAATTGGTCACCGCCAATTCGCTACCGTCCGTCGTCGCTAAAATTTGCCGACAACAGAAAATAAAACAAGATATTGAATGCCTTCTGATGAAGAATCAACATTTCATGAAGAAAAAGTTATTACTTTCCCGGTGCCATCGAAGGGAAAGTATAATGAAGGAGTAAAAACAATTGAAACATCGATGGAAATATCAATTTTAAGGTACCCCCAGAAGATTGAGACCATTTTCAGAGTAAGGTATGTTTGTGTGTCTGTCTGTGTATAATCTTCCACGATAGCTGCCTAACCGTTTAACCAATCAAACTAAAATTTGGTGTGAAGGGTTGGTGTGTTTCTAGAATGCGACCATTAGTTTTTGGTTTAAATTGGTGCAGTAGAAGGTCCTCAAGTACGACATTGATTCTTCTTTTTTACATAAAACTTTTTAAATATTAAAGATGTGTGGACCTGAATTTTGGCATGCAGATCCGCTTTTGCCCTAAAATCCATTCAGGAATTTTGGATACGATACTCGAAGTAAAAACTAAGAAATTGAGGAATGATTGATGAAAATTGCAAAAACTATAAAAATGAGTCAACGAAATTTTTAATTAAATAAAACACCCTATATCTCTGTTAGAAGGAATATTTTATTGAATTGTTTTAGGTTAAAAATTTTTTAATAATAAATAAAATTGTTTAACAAAATAGTGTTTTATTAACAGATATTTATAGATATGAGATATTTGTTTTTCTTAAAAACCGGAATTTGAATAGGAAATAAAACTGGTTAAACACATAAATTTTGATGACTAAGGACCTTGATTTTTTTTTGATAAATTTAAATATATAAATTAAAAATATATTGATTATCTAATGCAGGTTCATAAACCTTTAAACATTCGATTATTTTAAATAAGTTTTTGTAGTCAATTCTAAAAGAAGATCTTATCGAGATTTATTGTTTTATGACAAAAAAAAACAAATTTATCAGATTTTCAAAATTAAAGAAAAATACAAAATAAGAAAAATAAAAAATTCTGCGGTCGTTATTTTTTCACTTTTTAAAATTTTAAAATTAAAAAAAATTGGAAAAACGGAAAAAATCTGAAAACCGAAAGAAATCGACAAAAATCGAACAAATTAGAAGCATACGAAGAATAAGAAAAAATGAGAAAAAGTTATAAAAAACCTGAAAGAATTTGAAAAAATCAAAAACAACAGAAAAAATCAAAAACCAACAGAAAAAATCAGAAAAATGAGAAAAAAAACGAAAAACACGAAAAAATCAGAGGAATACGAAAAAATTTAAAAAAATCACAAAATAAAAGAAAGAATTAAAAAAACAGATTAGAAAGAAAGAAAAAAAAGACTAGAAAAATCAGAAAAAAACAGAAAACATTGGAAAAAATTAAAAAAAAAAAATTAAAAAAATAATAATAAAATATTGGAAAAGAAATGAAAAATAAAATTGTAAAATACGGAAAAAACGAAAAAAATCGAAAAACATCGCAAGACATCGCAAAAAATAAAGAACAATCAAAAAACAGGAAACAGTTGTAACCATAAAAAAAATTAAAAACATAACAAAATTCGAAATAATTGAAATAAATCGCAAAAAAGCACTAAAAACCGCAAAAAAAACCCCATAACATCAGAAACAAATCGGAAATAATCCCAAAAAATCAGATTATTAAGAGAAAATGGGGAAAAAATAGAAAACAAAAGAAAGAAACAGAGAAATAAAACAGATTAATGAGAAAAAATTAGGAAAAATTAGAAAAAAACGAAAAGAAAACAGAAAAAACAAAAAAAAACAGAAAATCAGAAAAAACGAGAAAAAATTAGAAGAATCGAAAACCAGAAAAAATCGGAAAAGATCAGAAGAAAAAACAAGAAAAACAGAAAACATTGGAAAAAGAAAAATCATAAAATATTGGGGAAAAAATGAAAAATAAAATTGAAATTAGGGAAAAAATGAAAAAAATTGTAAAACACGCAAAAGAATATCTAAAAATAGCAAAAAAACCGAAAAAGAAGTCGCAAAAAACCGCAAGAAATCGAAAAATATCACAAAAATTGTAAAAAATATAAACAATCGCAAAAAAAACAAAGAATAACCAAAAAACCGGAAACAATTGTAACCATACAAAAAATTAAAAAATTCGAATGAATTGAAAACAATCACAAAAAATGGTAAAAAATCGCAAATAATTGCAAAAAAAAAACCGAGGAAAAAGAAAAAATGAGAAAAATTGAAAACAAAATAAAGATATAAAAAACAATGAGAAAAAATCGAAAAAAAACAGAAAAAAACGGATAAATGAGAAAAAAACTAGAGAAACAGAAAAATCAAAAAAATCTCTCTGACTTTCTCCCTATAAAATAATTATAAATGATTTAAAAAAAATCTATATATATACATAACATTTTCTCCTTACGAAAGAGAAGTCGCAAGAAAACTCAAGAAATCGAAAAATATCGTAAAAATTGTGAAAAAATGCATACAATCGCAAAAAATCGAAAACAATTGTCCAAAAAAAAAATTAAAAAATTCGAAAAAATTGAAATGGCAAAAAATCGCAAAAAAATCTCAAATACTTCCAAAAAAACAGAGGAATAAGAAAAATTAGAGAAATTAAAAACAAAATAAAGAAATAGAAAAAACAGAACAATGAGAAAAATTTTGAAAAGACCGAAAAAAAAGATAAAAAAAAAACAGAAAAACGAGAGAAAAAAAAAGATCAAAAAAAACCTCTCACCCAGTCTCCCTCTCAATAAAATAATTATAAATCATATAAAAAAATCTAAATAAGAAAAAAATCATATTGTAGAAATGGACAGAGAGTAAGAGAGAGGGGAAGGTCGCCTAGAGAGGACATAACCCTTTTTCCTTACGTGACGCTTTCTGCTAGTTAACTCCTACCTCAACTTCGTTTCAAAAAAATAAAGAGGAGTGGAATTTCTATTTGGACCACATTATATATTTAATTATTTTTATTATTTCGGCCGTGAGAATATTAACTATATCAAAATTGTATTTTCATTAAAACATATAACGAAGCTTAATGCATCTTTCAGTACAGCACGTTTGACATTTACCTATAGTAAGTATGAAGTCATTTCATTAAATAAAAATCCTTGACATTAACAAATTAAATGCCTTTCTCGTAATTAAATCGATATTTGTTTGGTTGCTATTAGGCATTGGTCATTATTATTAGTTATTTTTATTAGAAGAAGAAAAAAAAAACGGTTATTCAATAGTTATATAAGCGGTGATGAACAGGAGAAAAAATTTCTATATTTAGTAAAATACGTATGATCGGTAATTAGTTATGCAAGAAGATATTTTGTATTCTACTGAAAACTTAACAGTAATCACTAACAGTACTAATAAAAAATAATTGAATATATTGCTGATATGTTTTTTTATATTCCGTTAGTTAATAAATTAATTTATAAAAATAAAATTAAAATGGATTATTTTATTTTTATTTTAAATTTGTTATTCCTGAAGGGAGAAATATCAAAAAAGGTCTTCCCCGTTTATTTTTAAAGAATTTAAAAAAATATAACCTCTAAGAACACATTTAATGTACACCAATGAACTTTATATTTTACACAAAGAATTTAACTCTGATAAATATAATAATCTCTTTATTTTTGCACCATACTATAATTAAAATTACAATGGATTCAATGTAGTAAGAAAATAAACAGTTAATATAGACCAAAAATATAGTTTCTTATATTACACAGGGAGCAGCATATAGGTATAATATTTAGAAAAGTAATTAATAGATACTACATAAACGTACACAGGGTCTTTCAAAAGTCTGAAAACGGTCCTTTGATAAATACTAAATCCCCAATTTGAATGATTTGTCTATAACGTTTTTGAATTACAGGGCCGCTTACAGAATTTTCAATATTTTCAATATTTTTGGGACTTGAAATAACTCAAAAACTAGTAACAATATTGATATCAAATGGTATAAGTCGAGTTTGCTACAAAAATCGTGATATTTGCTTTTTAAAAAAATTCAATATGGCCACCTGTAGCAAAAACAAATGAATGTTTTTAAATTTTAAAAGCATGAAAATATGAAAAAAGACATGTCATTACTAAATCCCGAATTTGGACATTTTATCGTTAGTAGTTTTGACTTCCAGGACCGTTTCCAGACTTTTGAAAGACCCTGTATAAAATGCACAAAACCTAAACAAATTAGGTGATTTTATTATTTTTATTTTTAATTAAATTTTTAGTTTAGTAGTTAAAGTGTAAAAATTTATTATAGTTTCGATTAAGCTGTTTTCCCTCAATTTGCATCCGGAGATGAAACCGACAAAACTTATAGGGTTATACGGACAATATGATTGTTCAGATTCGAAATCTAGGGACAAAATCCTACAGGAACTTGTTAAAAAAATTTTTGGCACCCTTTCAGTTATTCCGTAATAAATTAGTATTTTCAATTTTTTCACTCAACAAATTATTTATCGGATAAAGTACCATCAAAAATGATTTAATATAATAAATATTTACGAAACCAAGAAATAAATATTGTTATTCTCTTTAAGGCGATATTTCCAAAATTTACAGCAAACATTCTTTGAAATAGAGGAATCGGAGAATCCCCTCCCATAAGTGTTTTTATTACGGATAATGTTACGGAAAATTTTAAATTTAACCCTCACTTGCTCCAAGGCATAGTTTATATTTTCATCATTGGCGTAATAGGTAGGTAAAGCATGATACAATCCATGATGCATTATTCTCACCATAATACATACTATATTGTGTACCTATTTTACAGGCTTATTGATGATCAAAATTATTTTTTAATAAAATGAAAATCATTTTTCTAGTAATGTGCAATTTTAATTTTTGAGATTTGTTTTATTACATTTATTTATAAGAAGTTAAACATGCGTCTAAAATATCTTATTTCAAGATTTGTTTACTAAAAAAATAATAAAAAATCGTTAAAAAGCTCATTGTATATTACTAGACGATTAGATAAAATGTTGTTATATAAAAAAAAAACTAGTTTATATCTTTCCTTTTCTGTTCAGAAAACGAAAAAATGCACTAATTTTGCTTGGGTAAAATCCCCTTATTTAGTTCATAGTAAAATTTTATAAAATACTCTCAAAAATGTAATTATTTTTAATTAGTAAGTTTATATTTAAGATATTTTTTTAAACAAAAATTATAGTCGTAAAAAATAAAAAATAGCATTATTAGTTTTCCCTGTATAACTCAAGGATGGCGAAAGTGCCTGTAAATTTAATTTAATTTAACCGCCTCTGTATCCCTTCCTGTTTCTAATATAGCAATGTTATCCCTTCCAATTTTAAGTATTTAGTATGTTTGTTGGTTTCAAGCTAATTTTAGCCAATTTTTTTGATTTCTTTGGAATTCAGCATTCCTTTGTTATATTTTAGCCATTTCTTGACCATTTATTAAAACTAGCTATATTTTTTTTACAATTTTTAAACGGTTTTAGCTAATTTTAGACACTCTTTTTATTTTTTGGAATTTATTTTTACTTATGTTTTAAGATAATTATTATTAATCTAGAATTTCTGATCTCTTTAGTCACCCAGTTTTATAATCTAGAATTTCTTACCCTTTTTAGTCAGTTCTAGTCGATTTTATTTAAGAGTATTGATATTGATGATAACTCTGTAACTAAAATGATTTTATCAGATTACACTATTATATTTACCGTATTTAGGAAAGCCGTGGAAATTAATAAAATAAAAAATTATGTTATTAATTCTACTTTTAATTAGTTTATAAAAACATATAGAGGAATACATACCCCGCCGTAATTTTAAAATTAAAATTATGTCTATGGTTTTCAAGCGATTTAAATGAAATTTTGGAGACACATTTTATATGAAATATTGTAGTGAAGTATGGATTTATAATTTTGTTTTTAAGCTGAATTTACGAAATAAAACTAAAAAGTTTTTAATTTTAGCATGCTCAAAGAGTAGTATTTTGCCTTCATGTTTGATTAGATAAAAATCTCAATACAACTCATATCCGTGTCTATAAGGGCCTCGATTATTCACTTTACTTCTGTAGGTAATATATTGGTTTACCTTTAGAAATAAAGTCGATAATTGAGGCTCAGGACAAATATTGTCTTATAATCTAGTCAACAAGTGCTTTTTGGGTAAAACTTTTTCTCCGCCTCCAAAAAATATGAATGAGGTGGCATTCGATGGAATCGTGAGGAGATGATTTTCAAGTTATAAACAATTCACTGAAAAAAATGGGCTTTGGTTTTTTTGCAAATATCTCAAAGATTTAAAAAGAGGAGGAAATTTACCAAAAAAAACTATACCCCCCCACCCCCCGGAACTGTAGGACCAATATTTATAATTTTCTCAGAGTGTTGAAAATACGACCGAAAATGGGGACTCCGATTTCGTAAGCTCTGCCTACTTTGGACCTTTAATGAATAAATATTATTTAAACTTATTAAATATAAAAATTAAAAATTGAAAAAATTCAGGCATCTACTGGATATATTTATGAACAATAATCCGCGATCAAAAAAATTTTATTGCGATTTTTCTATTAATTATGAATTAGTTAATTAACAAATTTTTCCTTCTTGAACATAAACATTGTAGGTGCGATAATTGTTAAATAACAAAATCTGAAATTTTTTTCCTTCTTTTGGGTTTATTTTTGAAAGGTCTCAGAAGAGATTCCCGTTGGAAACATTAAAAAATTGTTATTTTTCACTTTGTTATTAACAATTTATTTAGATTAAAAATTAAAAAATGAAAAAAAAAATTTTTCTTATTACTATTGATCCGTTTTTTATGATCAGAAGTCACATGAAAATAATTTTTAAAAATTTTTATTTACTATTGTTTACAAAATTGTTATAAACAAATGAAACATAATCTTTGATGCAAATTATGATTTAAAAAAACAATCATTCCTTAAAAAAAATTTTGCATAAAAAATAAAAAAATCGCGAAAACAATTTTTTGACCGCTGATTATTGTTCATAAATATATCCAGTAGATGCCTGAATTTTTTCAATTTTTAATTTTCATATGTAATAAGTTTAAATAATATTTATTCATTAAAGGTCCAAAGTGGGCAACTCTTATGCAAGCCGGAGTCCCCGTTTTCGGCCATATTTTCAACACTCTGGGAAAATTATAAATATTGGTCGTACAGTTTCGGGAGGTATGGTTTTTTTTGGTAAATTTCCTCCTCGTTTTGAATCTTTTTTCAAAGTGTTTGAGATATTTGCAAAAAACCAAACCCCATTTTTTTCAGTTAATTGTTTATAACTTTTGCAATTTTTTCAAGCGGCTCTTAATTTTTTTCAAAAATCATCTACACGCTATTCCGAATCGAATGACACCTTGTTCATATTTTTCGGAGGCGGAGAAAAAAGTTTGACCCAAAAAGCACTTGTTGATTAGACTATTAGGAAATTGTATTATTGGGCTGTATATTATTAACCGCACAAAAGTGGTTTTACTAGACAGATGTTCAGTAGATATTTCACCAAACGTTCGTAATGTTTTAAGACATTAAATGGATTGGCAAAAGTAGCATCATTTCTGGTCACTACGATCTTCAGATATTGCCCTCTTGAATTTTTTTTTGACGTTAGTTTAGGTTAGATTTTTTAATGGATTGGCAACATTAGCCTCATTCTTAGCCATCACGATCTCCGGATATTGCCCTATTGAATTATTTTTTGGGGTTACATTAAAAATCTAAATTATAACACACCAATTAAAAGTAGATATGATCTTGTAGCAAAAATTCATGCAACAACATAAATCATTCAAAAAATTTCAAATATAAGAGTAGCAATGAAACGTCGATATCAAATGTGTGAAAGTGTTCAAGGATATACATTTGAAAATAATTTAATTGCTGTATTTATCAAACTGTGCGCCGCGGCGTCATAGGTAGCCGCGAAATTATGTCAGTAGCGCCGCGATTGCTGATTTTAATTCATAATAAAATCAAACCAAAAAACTTTTATGAATTTTTTTGGGTGGTTTCCAATTAGCTACTTATTTTTTTTATACAGTAAACAGTTTAACAATACATATTATAACTTTCGTCTAATTTTTTTCCAAGGGGGTGGGAGCGCCGCAGAAAGCGTAAAGGCGCCGTGAGTCTTCAAAGTTTGATAAACGTGATACATTTTTTAATCAAAATTAAAGAAGAAATTTAAAAAAATTAAATTATGCAGTTGGGGTAAAAAATTAAGGGTATAAAGGGTCAATCCTACTCTGCTACCTACGATTGGTTTAATTAGGAATGCTGATTTTACCTTTATAAATTGTGTACATTTATGAATTATATCAATATGTATAATTGCAATAAAAAATATTTTAAAATTTAGGAAATATCAAGTAATTCTTTTAAAATTATTGATCAAAAGTTCTTATAAATAGGATTTTACTAAAAGTAAAGTCCTTATTTAGAAACACCCTGTATATATTTTATTCAAAAAATTAAATATTATCAAAAGGTACTTCTCTTTTCTCGGATTAAATGTATAATTAATATATAATTAATAATTATTTAGCACAATTATTAATAAATACATTCAGAAATATTTCATTATTTCTTACCAAACACAATATGTTAATTATCAAACGGTCAAACTGTCCATAAATTAAAGTGATATTTACACAACTAAATTAAAAATGTCCTACTTTTTTTAGGAAAAAAAATTGCTATTTGAGAATAAATTTTGATTTTTATCTATTAAGTAAAATTCATAAATGTATAATTAATTCTTACCATCATAAGAATCCGCTAATAAAAGTAAAACCAACCCCACTAAACAGTTCATCCTCGGCTGAAGCATTTTCCAAAACAAAAAAATAATCCAAAATTTGCACTGGTTCACACCGGTATCATATTTTTCTTCTCGACACAAAAAAAATTAATTAAACGCCGTGTGCGGCACTGGTTTCGCGCGGATTTTAGTCTTTCCACTTGTGCACCTACTTCTTGTAGTTTATCAGTGACTGCTGCAAGTCCAAGAAGTAACTGAGTGTGGTAACTGTCTTGAAGAATAATTTCCCAGTCACCTGTTTCTTTCGCGAACCGCTTGAAGGTAGAAAGCGGCTGACATCGACTTCAGAAACTGATTGTGTACATATTTGTTGATTCGGAGGCCGAAAAAAAAAACATATATCTTAAGTTATACTTTAACAATTATTTTGTTGTTCGTTTGGTTATTGCTTCTTTTTAATAATAAAGTAGTTGTTAAAAATAATTATTTCTAAAAGTCATTTAGTATATTTATAATAGGTTATGGTCCCAGATGTGGCTTATTCAACTACAAGTAACAGTTTAGTAGGAGTGGTGATAAAATCAAACCGGAAGGAAGTGGATTTAACTATCAATCGGGGAAGCTTCAATTAATGATTCTGTTGAAGTCCAAGGGTATTTTACCAAAAAACAAGATCAAGAGAAAAAGCGCTTGGGAAATAATGAAAAATAATTGTTTAAAACCTTAAAAAGTAATTATTTTATCAGTTCATGAAAAAGTACTATTTTAAACTAATGTATTTATAGAAGATTTAAACAACAGGTTATGGTCCCAGACATGGCTTATTCCGTGACATGACAATCCTTCTCGGAAAAAATTTCCCCAGACAATCCTTCCCGTACAATCTTTCCCCGCGACAATCGTTCCCCTCGACAATCCTTCCCTGCGACAATCTTTCCCCAAACAACCTTCCCTGAAACAATTTAGTAGCAATTATTTTTTACTGCAATTATTCTATACTTGCCTACTATTCTAGAGAGCATACGAGTGAGTATACTAGAATAGAGTATACGAAAAAGCATACAAGAGCAGTGTTTCCACAATGAGGGGAAGTTCCCCTTTGGAGGAGAATTTAGACTTCAGAGGGAAAGAAAAATGGGAAAGGGTTAGAGAGGGGGAAAAAATCATAATACGATTATACTTTATTCGATACATTTAATCATGTTTAACCTTATCTTTCTTTCTTCACTGGTTATAGCACTATCTTGCACAAATTTTAAATAAGGTAATTCAAATTCGTTTTACATTAATTGTGTAATGTTTTATTTTCGAGGGAAAAAAGGGGAAACAATTGACGCGTGGTGGGGAACTGAAACTATTAAAGTGTGTTACGTTTTTTTTGTGCCACCCTGTAATTTCATTATTCTTCTATTCAATAGATTATAGTTTCATGCTCGCTTGATATCCCCTTCTTATTTCTTCGCGTCATGTCCCTCTCTTCTCTTGGTATTGCTATAAAATGTCTATCCCATATTAATAATGTTCTTCTCTTTACCTACTCAGTTACAATAATCGACTTTATATCGCCTGTATTACTTACCGAATATTTCTTTTTTTTTCTCCCCCTCATTTTATAAGGTAAGTTTTTATTATATTATATTATATTTTCACTAAAATTCTTTGATATCATTATTAATTATTTCGACGCTTTTAACTTTTATTTACTGTTATTTTCAATTCTATTAATACCGGTATATTTTGTTTATTATTTACTTAAAAGTTCATATCTTATCATTTATAATATTATAATGTTGAAGAATATCGTCTCATCGACTCCTGATGATGCTAACATAGTTAGCGAAACATACGTAGTGTTTTAAAAAGTGTAGTTTTGGTTAGTGGTGACGATATTCTTCAACATTGTTAAAAACCAAAGGTTCCAAATTACCAATTCAAATATAATATTATAAATTATTTGATTTCTGTGTGTCTCATACAAAAAAAGAGAACCTGTATTTTTTTAATTTGTTTTTACAGATTGTCTTAAAATTTAATTCATTTTAATTATTTTTGTATTTCATATTTTGATCTAAAATTCATGTTTCTCATTTTAATATTATCATTGTTATATATTCTTTTTCAAAAACAGAGACTACGAAATCTGGTAATTTATAAGATTTTAATCTTATATTTATTTTATGTGAACTTTTAGGGTTTTTTGGTTTTTTTTCTCTGGAAAGTTCTGGTTCTTTTCCTCCGAAAATTTTTTTTGCCTGTGACAAGAAGTGTTTCCTCTGGACAATTAATTTACTTGGGACAAGAAGTTTTTCCTCTGGAAAGTTTTTTTTACCTGTGCCAAGAAATTTACTTGGGCCAAGAAGTTTGTTTCCTCAACCAGAAGAACTTTCACCGATATAAAAAGCTAAGTTTTTATTTAAAAAAAAGAAAAGAAATCTGGACTTTATTATCGTAAAATAAATAAATATAACTTTTAATTTGAGTTTAATTTCCTTAACCCGAAAAAAAGTAAGGACGGATATTGAAATATATCGTAGTTTTTTTGTCAATTGTTTCTAATTACATCAAAAAATCAACTTGACTGGCGTCCAAAAATTTTTTTTCATTTAATATTTTACTTTGATATATTTCAAATTCAATTCATGGAACGAACACATAATATAAAGATTTGAGCTTAATTACATTAATTATTTATTATCAACAAAATAAAGTATCGTTTCAAGTGGAAACACTGTAGAAGAGAGATATTGGAGAGAGTATATTCGACATATTGGAGTGAGCATAGGTGAGAAATATATGTCATGGGGAAGATTAGTCATGGGAAAGGATTGTCGTAGGAAGAATTGTCTCTGGAAAGAACTGTCATGAGGAAGAATTGTCCGAGAAGGATTATCTGGGAAGGCTTCTCTGGGAAGGATTGTCGGTGGAACGATTGTCATAGATTCGGCTTATTCAATTACAAGTATTGTATTCGTCACTTAGGATGAGATAATTTCGGGTATTTACGAGGGTACTGGCCCCTCCCTACAAGAGAACGATTGGTCAGACAAACTGGTAATGCAGTGACATGACGAGTATTACTACATAAAACGATTAAAAATAAACATTTTTGTATATTTTGTTATTTCCCAGCAAATGACCTAGCACCATTTACATTGAAATCTTGTCTATGATGAAATTAAGTGAAAATCTAGGATTAGATAGATTAAATCATACTGAACAAGAAATGTCCTTTGGTCCAATTCCCGTCAAAAAGTTATAAATAATTTCTACCAGAACAGAAGAAATTCTAAAGGGGCTTTGTACTTCTATGTTACGATTGTATGTGTGAGTCTAAAAATTATTAACCATAAAAAATCTGATTTCTGTTGCAAGAATCACGCTAGATGTGAATTTCTCAAGGTGCTCATGGTTCATGTGCAGAAGTACCCATGTGGGTACCAAAACATAATCAGGTGATCACCGACCTCAACACTCTTTGCCATCCAAAGATAATGCTGATCCGAAAATTATTTTTTTAGTTACAACAAATGTCGAATTGAGTCCGTTCAGATAACTAAAATGCGCTGTGAAGTCACTAAAACTTCCAAAAAGAAACGAAAGCCACTAAAGGCTACTCAAATATTCAACAGAAATCAGATTTTTTGTGGTTAACAATTTTTACATTCACACATACAATCATAACCTTTAGGTATAAAGCCCCTATAGAATTTCTTCTGTTCTGGTAGAGGTTATCTCGTTGAGCTTCAAGAGCTTATAACTAGTTTTAACGGGCATGACGGGAATTGGATCAAAGAACATTTCTTGTACAGCATGATTTAATCTATCTAATCCTAGATTTTCACTACATTTCACCGTAGGTAAGATTTCAATGTAAATGGTGCGGGGATATTTATATAAATTTTTACATATTTTACAAATTTACAAACTTTACAAACTTTTAATGTTTTTGAAACTTGAAATACTTCTTGAAATTTTTTGACTTTGTAACCGAGATACAGGGTGTTTTATCGATTTGGCTAATTTCTTCTTGGGGCTATAACTGTCGAATTACAACGTACATTTCTTTGATATTTGGTACACATGTTTCTTATTCAGAAACCAAATGAGCCAGTTACTAATCACAAAAAAAATCCAGGTCCGGATTAACTAAAAAATAGAAAGCAATTGTGACCTTGAAACAACACCATACAGGGCGCTTTAAATTTTAGCGCAGACAATTTAACTACTTAAATTTTGAACTTAAAGTGATGTTTTTAAGAACTTAGAGACTAAAAAGTGGTTATTATTAACTTTTAATAATAAATTATTAAAACAATTGAATCCATACTCATTTTAAAATTACTAAATAATTATTAACTACGTTGATTTCCTTTTTTATAGCTGTAGATCAATCCAGTTTTTATTTTCCAGGTCCGTACTTGTCATTTTTGAACAGTTTTTTAAACGCCCTGTATGCATGTATTAAAAATTAAGAATTAAATCGAAATTTAAAAAAACCACGATAATAAATTAAAATATTTCGGAGTGATTTTCGGATTAAATTTGGATTTTTTCTCTGTATTTCCCGCATGCTTTTTCTATAGACCAAAACGGAGGACATTTTGAGCAATTGTTATAGTTTGTATCTTTTTAATTTAGTATAATAGTTTTGTTAAATTATTGTATTTTAAATCAATGAAATTATTTTAGCTGGAATGAAATCGACTTAATTTTTCTAAATTATTTTATTAAAACATTAAAAAAAACATGAGTATGGATTCAATAGTTTTAATAATATATTATTAAAAGTTAATAATAACCACTTTTTAGTCTCTAAGTTCTTAAAAAATTCACTTTAAGTACAAAATTTGAGTAGTTAAATTGTCTGCGCAAAAATTTAAAGCGCACTTTTTGATTTAGTTTTTTGCGCTCTTTTCAAATATGCAAATAGATTTTGAAAATTTCAATAAACAGGGTGTTGTTTCAAGGTCACAATAGCTTTCTATTTTTTTGTTAATCCGGACCTGGATTTTTCTTGTGATTCTTATTTGGTCTCTGAATAAGAAACATGTGTACCAAATATCAAAGAAATGTACGGGATGATTCGACAGTTATGGCCCCAGGAATAAATTAGCAAAATCGATAAAACACCCTGTATCTCGGTTACAAAGGCCGCCAGAGCCAATAAATGTGGTATATCTAGAACCGCCTCGGTGAACTCTATTCGCGTTTTAAGTATTTCCGTTTCCCAATGAAACACCCTATATATTCTTGAAATTTTCGAAATTTACTATTGAAATTATCAAAATATTTTTGAATTTCTACATAGTTTTATTTGTGTTTTTAAATTTTGGAATTTTATGATATATTTTCGAAATTATTAAATTTCTTAAAAATCAGTTTTATTTTTTTAACTTTTCGAAAATTATTACAATCAAGTTTATTGATATTTTATTTAAATCGACTCAAAATTCAACTAATACAAAAATGTTTCAATGTATTTTTCAATACTTTTGTCCGTAGAGCAAAATTTTGCAATAAAATAATGTTTAAAAATAAAATTTGTTAAAATATTCTCAACACCAACTTTGCTCATTTAAAACGTCCGATTTTAGGGTTCTGCGCAATATCACCTAAGTGACGAATACTGTAATACTTTTGAGTTGGAATTGAAGTAATAAAATTATTTGTGATCCTGTGGTCAAGAAACCATTATAAATATGTCAATAAACAAAATGCTTATGACATTACTTAAAGAGTTTAAACATATATTTATTCTGCTTAATACATTATCTACAACAGAGAAAACACTAAATTATCTTAACTACATCTTTAGAATAAAGACAATAAAAATGTAAACAATAATAAAAATAAACGGAAATTTTCTGCGTAAACCAATATTTATTTATCTTTAGCTATTTATTGCAATAAGTAGCACATGTTTACAAAAATTCATTGACACATGAAAATTTGGAAAGAAATAGAACAATCTGCCACAACAAAAAAAAAACTTCAAAAAAAATAATGGAGAGCTGGACCCAATTGGTTTGTACTGATTTTGGGCTGGAAATATTTTTTTTTAAGACATGAAAATTTGAAACAATGTTCAGAACAACTAGAACAATCTGGTACAATAAAAAATATAATGGGGGGGGGCTAGCTTTAAGAATGTTTTTTTGAGTTTTTCGGCCTTTGTATTTAAGTGTAAGGAATAATTTTCTGGAACAACTTGGTACAAACCGAGAACAATTTGGAACAACTCTTAAAATTCGAAAAATTTGTTTAACTTCAAACACACACCATCTGTTCCACTATCGATTAGGAAATTAAATTTATTGATTTTGTGAAAAATAAATAGTCTCTTAGGAGAAGAATTTCCTCAAATTAAACATTTTACAATTTTACTAGTTTCCATAAATTATTAAAATTGAATGAATTTAAATCAAAATGAAATTCTTTTAGCAAGAATGAAATCGATTGAATAAAAAATTAAATTTTTTAAAACATTTACAAACCAAATTGAAATTTAATTAATCTAATATTTGTACATGTTTCTTCCTATTGATAAATTCGAGTCAAAATGGCAAAAATCTATTTAGTAACAAATTAAATTTTTGAAGTAAAATTTCTTTTGTCGCCTGTAAACAATAATTTATCAAAAGTGTAGCATACCGAAAATTAAATCCAATAAGTTATCCATATCTCAAATGTGGTCAAGTGTTAATCATAAATTAAAACAAATCGAAATCATGTACCGAAAATTATTCAGCGCGCTCGCAAGAGGGGCGCTTGATAGCTACAATGGGAGCACTCAGACTAACGGAATAAATGAACTACAAATACAAAAAAAAACTTATTATGATAAAAAAAATGATCTTGGAGAAAAAAAAGTGTAATGTATCGTTAGATCAGGGCAACCAACAAGTTTTTCCAATTTTTCAACAAATCTCAAATCGCATGGAAGTTTAAATATCACTAATTTAATATTATTGGTTTATTCACCGAAAAAACTGAAACTTGAAATATTTTTCTGAAAAAAAATGAAACGTTAAAAAAACCGTATTGTATCCAAAAATAAAATCTTTTTAATATATTGATATGGACCACCCGGTATTCCAGATAATTCATTCAAGATTCTCAATCCGGGTTCACTATAGAAAAAAATTTTAAAAATTATAAAAAAAATACAATTTATTTAAATTTTTAATGTTCCTTTTCTGCTCCCTTTGGTTGTTCCCTTTCACTAATGTGTCTTTCTTCTTTCTGGCGTTCTTTCTAGGGCTTCATACGAGACGAGATAAGGCGAGAAAAAAATAAGTCTAGTTTCAGTCTCGGTTTCGTCTCGTAACCTGTCTCGTCTAGTCTCGTCTCGTCTAAGATAATATTTTCATGATATTTAAATACCTTTTTACATAAACTACAAACTACTTCTTTCCACTTTGAGATTTATTTAAAAAATCCCATACGTGTGATTTAACTGCACCAGGTTTCATTATGGAAAAAAACGTAGAAAAAGTTCGAACCAAAATAGAAAAATCGAAACATATTTTTTTTATAATCGAAAAATAAAAAATAATTGTTAATACTTAACACTCAATAATTTTAAAATTTATACTTGAAAGTTGTCGTTACCGAAAACTCCAGAAAGCCAAAAACTGATCCAGAAACTGAAATCCGAATCCAAGTCAAGTAAAAATTAAGCTCTACTAAATAAAATAATATAAAAAGTAAATCGTGACCGTGCCATAAGCAATAAAATAGATTCTATTTTTTGTAGGTCCATTTGTTTTGCACATGTTTTAAAGTTTGTGGATTTGTAGGTGCTAGTAGGTGAAAAATAAAACTAAAACGATTTTTTCAATATGATTTAAGGGTTTCGTATCCTAATTTTTACAATAAGAACTAAACACATTTTTCCTATTTCTTATGATTATTTTCATTGTTTATTCCACCAAATGGAAAATACGAATACAAATATATGTTAGCCAAACAATATATAACATTCAGATTTATTATTTAATTTTTAATCAAAAATTCGTCGAAGTACTCAAGTAACAGATGGTTACCAGATTTTAGATTTCGTAAATGTATCGTAACCTATGCAGACCTTTTTTTATTATATAAATGTTTATACTGCTTGTTAGTATGCAGATAGTTACTGAAATTCTGCGAAAAGCGGGGGCCCGCACGTCGTTACCCCCGGGTCCTGATTTTCTCTCGGCGACCCTGAATTAGATTTTGATTTCTATATTTCAATTAAATTAATAACAAACTAAACAAAGGTATTGAGACAATCAGTATATCTCTTAAGGCACTTATTTGTCAGGGTTTGGAGCGGTACACAAAGTGGCCGTTAAAATAAAAGAAACGTTCTGACCTTCCTTCAGTTTTATCAAAATTCAAAATTACCTCCAAACAGTAAAAATAACTACATTGAATTCATCTTTTGATAAAAATCTGGAAGATTAATTCGAGGAATTCACTTGTAACTTTTAATATTTTTCGCCACCTTAATATCCTTGTGATTTTTAGAGATTCTCTTTATTTAATTATTACTGGACCAGGCGAACACTTTAGGGGCTCTTAGATGAAACTATCCCAAGGAAGTAGTTCTAACTCCTTCGACCCGATAGTCCAAGTGAGAGTGATTTTTTTTCTTATGTTCTGGGTTCAACTAACTGCTGAGCTGTTGAACTCATTCTGCTTGCCAGAAATTCCGATGTGTCGCCAAGGTCTGATTCTAATTCTGATTTATTTATTTTATTGTATATCTAATTTTTTATGGTCATTTCACTTGTGTCATTTTAAAGAAATTGTTCGATTGTATAATTAAAATTTTAGGATAATGAGAAGAAAAATGTGGTAAGTAAGGATCTTTTAAAAGAATAAGTATATTTTTAGATTTTCAATAATACAATTACGATTTAAATTACTATTTGAATTACTAATTTTTTTTCTTATTTTTACATATATTTATCACATCCTTCAACGAGGATTAAGATTGGAATTTAGAATTTCAAATAATTCAATAACTTAACTTTCACGCAGCTATCTGATTTAACTTAGGATTTCATGACAACTATCTAATAGTATTAATGAGTATCGGCGAAGAAATTTTACTTATTTAATGAAATTTTAACCCACATAGGTACGCGCGCGATGGAGAATTGATGACTATTTTAAATGATGTATATACGAAATTATTTTCACTCCATGATTTTTAAAATAATTTTAGATACCAAAATTTCTTTATGTATTTGATACGAATATCCAATAAAAGATTTATTAAATACGAAGGACGGCTAATAAACACTTTTTAAACTTTTCGAATATTTCTCGTTCATGTATTTGAGTATTATAAAATGAACAGAAATCTTAACTTTTTGAGTTAAAATATTTATTTAAAAAGTTAACTTATAGTGAATTTGGCAACAGTGGTAAAATAGAAAATGTATACTTGGATAACATATTACAGATACATTATAAGATAAAACATATTTTTTTCGTATTAAAACATATTTTTCTACGATCGTGCAAAAAGTTACTATTTTTTGCACTATATCTACTGTACCAAAAGTTTAACTTTTTGCACGAGTGCAAAAGGTACGCAAAAAATTCAAAAATCAATGGAAATGCGATATTAAAATTGAAATTTTAATAAATAGTTTAATGAAAATAAAGTTAATAATATTTCTTGTATTGTAAAATACTCTTGAATAAAATTTTAAATAAAAAATTTAGTTCGATTGTATAAAAAATGTTGTGTGCAACATATGCAAAAAGCATATTTGTTGCATTCAGCATGATTTCAGCTCTCAACTTCGTCTCAAGCTACAAACTTCATGCATTGTGCAACAAATATACACTTTTTGCACTAGTTACACAAATATCCATTTTTTCAATTAAGAAATAATAACACACTGAAAACGGTTTTTTTTGAACGAAATCTTAATTAGAATAAAATTTAGTAATTAAAGTTAGAGACAGATGGTAATAATGTATTCAAAAAAATGATTTAAAATCCAGGCCTGTATTTAACAAATTAAAATGGACAGTGGCCCTCCGAAAGTCGAAAAATGTTAATTAAAAGATATATAAAAATTAAAATTAATTATGCAGAAATGCAAAATGAATATGTGAAAAAATATACAACATTTCGAAAGTAAAAATAGAAATATTACTTACATTTTACTCGACTTTTCAGGTGAATGCTGTTTTCTTGCTTCTACAAATTCTAATAATTCTAGACTTTCCAGATTCTCACTTATCCATCACAAGCAAGTAATGTCACAAATATAGCACATTAAATAAATTCAACTGCCAATTTTGAGGATTTTACCCCCAATTTAAATATATGTTTTGGGGAAATAAACATTCGTAAAATTGGGTATTTGAAAGTACAAACTTTTTAAAATTATCTCGCCAAACGTCACACTGTCACCTGTCAGTTGTGTTAAGACGGTTACCCACTAGGAGGAAAATCTGCAAGCGGATTTTCTGTATCAAATTCTATTGGTCGATTTACAAAAATGATTCGAATTCAACCAATAGAATTATTCGTCCTTAAGCTGGATTTATAATGTCAGTTCACTGTTTCTGCTAGAAATGTATATCGTATACTACAACATTCCACTTGTCGGTGTCGATGAGTGTAGTAGAGTCGAGTGTAATAAATTCAACATCAATAGTTGATGGTCCTAAGATTTCTAGGTTATGCTTATATTTGTGTTTCTGAATTATGAATCTCTTCAACATTTTAAAATTGACAGTGATTATGAAATCATAGAGAGTTCATGAGTTCGAACGATGATCAATAACTAGTTCATTTGACGACGTTCATTTAATGGAGTCAGTTCTATATCGGTGCTTTCATTAATGGTGATAAAAGATGCCCGGGTAATCTAACTAAAACTGCTTGTTTTGTTGGATAATCCATTACATTGAACCGAGAAAACAATAAGCTTTTACCACAAAACACCTAACTCACACTATCCAATATCAATTTACACTACACTTACACCTAGATTTAGTGGTAAATTTATTTGAAATTATTGTGCTACAACATTTTGACAACGAACATAGTATAGTGTAGACCAGAAATCACCGAACGATATCAGTGCTACAGGATCTACTCTAGTGTACAATATTGTAATTAATGGAGACACATCGAACAGACCTTAGATGATTTACTATAGACATCAATTTTCTATCCTTCTCTTGAAGTCGATATCTAAACACAGCATGTTGTGACAGTTTGTTTGTATACAAACACGTAAACAAACAGTATCGCAAGTAACTTATCGAGGGTTTAAATAAATGTCCGAGCCATTTTTTAAAGTTTTATTGAGTTATTTAAATTGTAAACGATACTTGTGGTAAGTTCCATGGGTGTACGCCACTTCTATTGATGTTTGTAAACACTTCCCCGCACACATCGGATACTCCGCACCGTGAGAAATGTCATAAAAAGAGACAAAATATTATATACAAAAATGTAAACAAGGCATTTCTAATAGTAAATAGTCTAAGGAACAGACCTATAAAACTCTTGAACATCAATTACAACGTCAACGTCAAAAAACAAACTGTGCAGGCAAACCCTATCCGGTAAACCTGTTCAGGCAAACAGGAGCGTGTATGACCGCCTTTATAGATTGGGGTCAAACATTTTACTATTGGCACCACTGGTTAATTGATATGTAAAAGTGAGGTTAGTGTAAGTGTCAACATTAACATGAGCATGTTGTCAATATTAACATAATATATAAATATTAATTTTATTAGAAAATGTGTAGTATTGGAGACGATGTATACGACGATGAAGCTAAGAAACATATGCACAAAGAAAACGTTACGAAATTGTATAAAGGTAAACATTATTTAAATAAAGAAATTTATAATTTTTGTTACAGGTCAGATGTATGTAATAAATGTCGAACAGAAAAGCCCTGTATTGTTTTACGCAGCAAAGACTCTTATTGCAAGAATTGTTTTCTAATAGGTACTGTACATAAATTTAAAGCGTCACTGGGAAAATCTCGTCTTATTCAATCCAATGATCGGGTATTAATATGGCATAAAGTTGGACATCCAAGTACAGCTTTATTACATTTTCTAAGGAGTGGTTTGGATTTGTCAGCGCCTAAACGACTCAGATTTGAACCTTTAATATTATTTATAGATGGTAAGAATATAAAACATTTTTATCTTGTTTTAAGCAAATAAAATTTTACTTTTAGATCAGTATCATCTAAGACTCGAAGAAAGACAAAATCTTTTAAAAGACGCTGAAAAAGAAATCCTCTCTTCTGGATTCAAACCACATTTTATTTCATTTGCTAATTACATTACAGATCATTCTAAATTATCTGAAATTTTATTTACTAATATTTTTCCAATCTATGAAAATGACCGAGAGAAAATAAATTCAGTTATTAACAGGAAAGCTTCAAAATCTAACAAAAATGACATAAAAAAATTGTTAAAGTAATGAATAATTTTTTGGTATTTATTTATTTATTAATTATGTTTGTTACAGGAGACAATTATTAGTAGATGTGGCACAATATTATGAATGTAAATTCGTATTTACACCAGAAATATCTGTAGATATTGCATCAGATTTGCTATCAAATGTTTCTTTAGGACGTGGTTCACACATTCCAATAGATATTGTAATTACAAAGTTTTTTCATTTTAAGCAAATTAAAGTTATATTTGAATTAAATTTTTTTAGGGTTTTTGTGATGACCGGAATAAAAATGTTACAATTCTTAAGCCATTAAGATTCTTTGATATGAAAGAATTAGCTTTTTATAATAATCTCAACAACCTAGAACCACTTTTTGTGCGACAAAAAGAAGTCAATCCGTATTCTTCAGTTCAAGATTTAATGATAAAATTCGTAACAGATCTACAGGTTAATTATACAGCTACAGTTACTACTATATTAAAAACAGGAGATAAATTAAGCATGGATAAAAATGTAAAAGATCAATGCAAATTATGCAAGGTAAAAATAATTAGCATTGAAATATTTAGTAACCTAATTTAATATTTGGTTTTAGGGTCCATTACCAATAACAAATGATCAACTTACATCTCAACAGTCTACAAATTTTTCACATTTAGTTTCCACAGAGCTGCTAGACTACAACATTTCAGGACAGGAACGTTTTCAAAATATTTCTAATAAATTTGATATGAAATCTGTTCAGAATGATTCCATTTGTTATTCTTGTTCAAATATTTCTAATGATATAAAATTAAAATAAAACTATTTTTTTTTATTCTCCCAAGAAAAGACCAATACGCCAGTACCAGTGTTTTCCTGATTACGATTTCTATAAAATCAGCAAGTGTCATTAGATCGCAGTATACGAAATAAAACATCTACTGCATTAAAAATGGGTTCTCCAACTGTATTAAATGCACAAGATAAAAGAATTAACCAAAATAGGATTAAATAAAAGACTGAGGATGGTATACACACTTATTGGATATTTTTAAATTATTACGGAGCATACTTTGTGTATATCTGTAAATAATTGCGTCGATAGTATTATTGAACTTTTATTATTTACACCTATAATATAAACTAAAAAGTCACTCCCACACGAATTTAGAACCAGAAAAGCTCTTTGCCCAGTTAAAAATCCCTCTCGATGAATCGTTATTGTATGGGAAAGAGCTGAAGATTTAACAGTGCTTATATTTACTACTTGTAAAGATATTAGCCAAGTTTCGAGGCGTTTCTTTTTTTTTCGCTGGAGTTGTCGCCGGGAAAGTCCTCTGCGCTCCGGGAAAGCATTATAAAATACGGGACGTACTGAAAATTGGTCAGGGTGTATATTTGCTACTTTTAAAGATGTCACCCTTTTTTGCCGCTGGAAATTATAACAGGAAAGGTCCTCTCTGCGCTTCAGGAGCGTTGGAAAATGCGGGACGCTCTGAAAATTGGTCAGCGTGTATATTGGCTACTTCTGAAGATGTCACCCATGTTTCGAGGCGTCCCGTTTTTTCCTTTGGGAGTTATCACCGGAAAGGTCCACTTTGCGCTACAGAAGAGAGCGTTTAGAACTGCAAGACGCGCTGAAAATTGGCTACTTTTGAAGATGTTCAAACCGTCTTGTCTTTTCCTCTAGGAGTTATGCCGAGAAGCGCTTGATTTTGCTGAATAAGCGTTCATTTGATTCACTGGTTAAATTTGAATTACAGAAACCTTCACTTTTTTACATAACTGTATAAAACACGTCTTTTATCTTTAATAATCAATAAATGATAACTATAAATAATAATTAAGTTTTTAATTACCTAAATAAATACAAGATAACCTTATAACTAAAAACTACCTATAGTATTGCTGATTATTAGTCCACTGTTGGGCAGCACTATAGTCATATTGTGGATTCTGCCTATTTTGTCCTTGCACAGGGGTTGCATACTGAGCAACTGTAGGAGTAGTTCCAGTATAAGCAGGATAAGATTGTGCTGGGCTATAAGTTGGCTGAGCATAATACTGGGTTTGTTGAGGAGGTGGAATATGCATAGGAGGCAGAGATTGGGTGTAACTGGCAGGTTGGGGATATTGATTGAAATAATTTTGTGTTGTGGCTACTGTTTCATGCAAAGTAGGAGCTGATTCTTGAATAGGCACTGTTATGAGATTAGTCCTTACACCAGATGATTGCACCTGAATGGGTCTTGGTCGTATATTAGCAGGTACACCACCTCCTGATCTCGGATCATTAGCAGTTTTAGTACGTAGTGGTAGAGTTCTTTCAGGTTCAATTACTTCCATTGGTTGTTGGTTCATGACCATATTTGCAGCAACATGCCTGTGATTAATATGTGCTTGTAGGTCTCGCTGGGAAAGGTAAGTTCTACGACAGCCATTTTGTCCATACCGTGTTCCTCCATGAGTGCACATAAATACTGTACCCAAGCCTGTTTGTTCAACTCTTGTGACTTTTTCTAAACATCGAGGACACTGTTTTTGCTCTTTTTTGCCGCAAGCCAAACAAAATACATGCTTGCAAGGAATCTAAAATAAAATGTACATTTTAACTATATTTATAAATTACACATAGACAAGTATTCCTTACCATTCGCCCATAAATTAAAATAGGTTTTAAACACTTATCACAGCAATGAATCATCGGATTTAACACTTTTTCTCCAATCAAATTCACTTTATGTGACCAATCAAGACGTAACATGGGCTCTGGTGGACCTCTATTAATTGTTGTAAAAGTCGGAGCTTCCAACTGCGAGATATCGGCTTCCAAATCAACTAAAATCAATCCAATTAAAAACTTATACTAATTACAAAATGATCTAAACACATACTTGGTGGAGGTGCTGCATTTTCGGGAGCATCTTCGTGAGAAGCAGGTTCCTCTACTATTTCAACTGGAGGGGCTTCTATTTCGTCATCGCTCTCTATAACTTTAATAGCCTTTTTACCTCTTCCTCGACCTCTACCTCTCCCACGGCCCCTGCCTCTACCGCCTCTTCCTCTGCCGCGACCTCTTTTTGGAGCATCATCCATTTTAGATTTCATAAAAGATTTTTTTTATTATAATTGCTCTCTAAAGTTAATATAAGTGTTTTTAATACTTTTAATATATAAATGTACTAAAAGAAAATATTTTACATTTACGTTTAGGTTAATTTACGTTGACGTTGACGTATCAAATTTGTTGACAGAACTAGAGTCCAGGGTTGCCACTGGTGATAACGGTGTAAAATACCCACAACCATTGTTGTCATTCCTAAAATCCCTTCTGAGTGACTTTGATAGCGATTTCCGTTGGTAAAACTGATGCACACCGAGTGCATAATTTGTATTCTACATATATGTAATACTCCTATATCGCCAACGTCCTATCTTTGCCTGTAGAAACAAAGCGTTCCGACAGAAGGAGATGCAAGATCGGAATTGGGTACTAACGCGCATGTGCCAACGCTCATGTCCATATACATAAATTCCATTGGCGTCGTATCCCGTGGTGAAAAAGGAACGTAGAGAAAAGGAAACGTACGCGATTTTACAGCTGTGACGCCTATGACTTATCCGAGACTGCGTGAGAGAGAAACGATCGTCTACACTCTACTATCGGCGACACACTTCTCTCTCAAGCTGGCGATATAGGAGTATTACATATATGGTATTCTATTGGGAAAACTGGTGGCGGGTTTTGAATCCCACTGCTAAACTAAAATTTTATATTCCATTGGAAATGAAGTAGTGCACATTTTTCATTAGCTTCTTTAGGTCAATGCAACACTTGTACAAAACCAGTGCAATACCAGTGTAAAATTCGCTATTAGTTGGTTTTCTGAACAACCGTGTCATGCAAAAATGCATTTTATTTGACGTTTAGCGTAACTTCTCAAATAAATCGAATTTGTGAGTGACTCGGCCTCGGTGTTTTGAACAACAGAACACGCTCTCGAATCTTGATGCAAAATAGTGTAAGAGCGCCTGCCCGGGGCAAGGCTGGAAATTCGTGATTGGTTCTCAATGTTCTCATCAACAAAAAAAATCACTTTTCAAATTTTAAACTCTTATGTTACCATGATCTTCTGCTTACTGCCGTATTTTTGTTTCGGTAATGACTAATAAGAAATTTACGCTCATGCCTCATGTTTTAACAAATTTGGAGTAAATGGTTGAGTTTAGTTTGGCAACATTGGTTTTAAAGTCGTGTTTAGTATTTATCGAATGTCAAAGTCAATACAGTAAACGTCAACTTTTGTATCATGGCTGATGTCTGGCCAAGTCACCGTTTTTGCGAACTTTGAAAAACATTTACACCTTTTTTTCGATAATTTCTAGCGTATTTTTTTAAGTCTTTATTATACAAAATGGAAAACTTTTTCCCGAGCATGTGGAAAGTCCGTGAGTTAGCTGATAAAGTGTAAGTTTTAATATTTTTTCTACAGATGTTTTATCTATGTTTTCTATGTAATAATTGAAATATATGTATATTTGTATATTGCTGTATAATAATTTGGATGATCAACTTTATTTTATAGGACGAATGTTGTTATGAACTATACGGAAGTGGAGGCAAAAGTTCGCGAGGCAACTAACGAAGAACCTTGGGGACCTACTGGACAAGTCATGCTAGAACTAGCTCATTCTACTTTTACATATGAACATTTTCCCGAAGTAATGTCTATGCTTTGGAAAAGAATGCTCCAAGATAATAAACAACATTGGAGAAGAACTTACAAGGTTTGTGTGATTTCACATTCTCATGTGACCTTACAATTGTATACTTATACATTTTTTTCCTCCAGTCTTTGCTTGTTTTGAATTACCTTATTAAAAATGGATCAGAAAGGGTAGTTACTTCAGCCAGAGAACATATCTATGATTTAAGATCATTAGAAAATTACACTTATATAGATGATATAGGAAAAGATCAAGGGGTTAATATTAGGCACAAAGTAAAAGAACTTATCGAGTTTGTTCAAGACGATGATCGATTAAGGGAAGAAAGAAAAAAGGCCAAGAAAAATAAAGATAAGTTTATTGGAATGAGTTCTGATACATTTGGTAATAGATTTGGTAAGTAAAAACTTTTTTTAATATTTGTTTAGCATTCACTAGTATAATTATGTATGTATGTTATCAGTCAAACCTGATAATTATAATTTGTTATTAAATAATTTTTTATTGGTATGTTGATGTTCTTTACATTGTAAACAAAACCAATTGAAATGTTAATGTGTTTTCTATTTTACTTAATAGGTATTTATTATTAACTTATAAGAATCAAACAAAGTTTATAGAAAGGTAGGAAAAAAATTTTAAAAAGATTAGTACCACAAGGAGG
This sequence comes from Neocrepidodera transversa, assembly GCA_963243735.1. Classification (NCBI taxonomy): domain Eukaryota; kingdom Metazoa; phylum Arthropoda; class Insecta; order Coleoptera; family Chrysomelidae; genus Neocrepidodera; species Neocrepidodera transversa. Next base: position 13,623,685 of record OY725338.1, read on the forward strand.
ACTTATTAGTGGTTTATGTTCTATCTTTAAATGTATCTCTGGTAATCTAAAAACCACAAACGGTAAACGATATCAAAATTTAATGAATAATCGTCAAAAAAACCAAAACCAACTAACTTCCTCAATAAAACACAAAATTTACTTTTGCCAGGTACCGAATATTCAGTTATGAATTAAGCTGAAGCTTCAACCAAAGGAACGTGAAATTAAAATCAGTTTTTTATGTATTTATTAAATTTGTAAATTAGTATTCAAAATTTATTTTTTTTATTAAGCAAAAAAAGCATTTTTCCGTATTTATGGTTTTTTTCTTTAAATAGTACAATACAAGGAATTTAATTAATTACTCTTTTATGCAGTAAAAATACAGTAAAATAGTGAAAATCAGCTACTACTGTGGCCCTTCCAAACATTAATTTAAGAAAAATATGTTTTATGTATATTTAAAATTTGATACAAAATTTTAACACCAAATTTCTTCTATTAAACCTTCAGTATGTTTGAGATATGTACCTTTAAATCTTAAGCAAGCTAAAAAGTATGGTGCACAATTCGTAATTCTTATTCCCCAGGTATTGTATTTCAATTTTCTTATCTTCAATTTTTTGATATATTCATCATTGTATCATAAAAATAACATATCTATATTTAGATTCTTGTTGGAAAAAAATCCATTTTGAGCCAATAAAGCTAATTCTTTTGTACGATTTTCAGGCACAGGCCGTGAATCCTGGGATGATCGACCTTACTCAAGAGAACCAAAAGAAGAAGACTGGGACGACACTGCAAACTCGGCAAATAGCTACAGAGATAAATCTTTCGAAGAAGAACACGACGTGGATAAAGAAGATAGCGATCCTGAAGCTAGGAACAACACTCACAACACTACTGTTAAAAAGTTTCAAGATGCCGAAATACCAGCTACGCCCACTCATGTTGAAAAACGCGTCAACATCAACATTAACACTTCCTTGAATAACTCTCCAAAAAAAACAAGCAAAGCTTTGAAAAAGGTCGATTTAGGTGCTGCAGCCAATTTTGGAAGAGATTCTAGTCAGAGCCCTTTACCTCCTACTAGTAAGAATTTGTATTTTTTGTTTGTCAATTGATCTAAATCATAAATTCAGTTTTTTTTTTTCATATTTTTAAGTCGTCGAAAAATTCCATTTGCAGTAACCATCTTTTTTTGTTTCCAGGTAACAACTTGCTAAACGATGATTTTGATCCAAGAGCAGCGGAAACGCTGACCGAGCCGAAAACCTCGACTGAGTTTGGAGATTTTGAGACTGCCTTCGGAGATGCCGCTAACGTCGCTCAATCAAAAGACGAGAATTTTGCAGATTTTGGTACAGCATTTTCCGCAAATTCTAATGCATCACAATTTTCCGTTGTTCCCAATTTGATCCCTCCAAATCCACCGCCGACGATTAGCGTTCCCAATTTGTTACTCGGGAATAATTCGTTGTTAACATCGGCTGCTCCTAGTAATTTTGGTGCTCCAGAAAGTTTCGCTCCGAAAAGTAATAGCGATCTGTTGGGCGATTTGGATTTTGGATCGTTGAATATACAGCCACAGTCAGCACATGTTCCGCCCAATAATAATTTCGAATTTTTGGGTAATTCCAATGATTTCATGAGTTCAGGTAAGGAAATATCCAATCCTACTACATAAATTAAATATATAACCATTTTTCTTTGGATCAAGTTCAAACTAATTGCTGGTTATACATCTTCATTTGGTCATTAAAAAAATATTGGAATTCTCCATCGATGCCAAATCAGTTTTGAATGAATATCTCGTTTGGGCAATCAAAATTTGTAAATTGGGAAATGTGAATTTAATATCGTCTAAGCGAGATATTTACAAAGCACTGATTATTTATTAGGTTTGTTCTATTGTATTGGTGTCGATTTATGATATGATTTTAAAACAACAAAATGAAGAAATATACAAAAAATTAGTTAGCATGAACTTTTTTTTAATAATATAACAAAAGGTTTAAATTACAGTTCTTATTCTTATAAAAAAATTAAACAAAAAATCATTATGATAGTCTAAACCCCTTTAAAATATTTAAAACTGACATTTTCCATTGTTACAATGTTTTGTTTTGGAAACTTTTCACTATTATTGTAAACGCTGTAAACGATATTTTGTTTGGTGAAAATTCGGGAAACTCATTGAGCTTTCCCGTTCCAGATACCAAACGAGACGAGCTTCCGGTCGGTGTAAATAAATTCGGTGAACAGTGGCGTACCAGTTATCGAGTCTCGATAGGAAAACAAGAACAGGAACTTAAGCGATTGTTATCGAATTTTGGTTTTGATTCGAAGAAGATTTCGTGCCAGGATCAAGTCCAAGATATATTACAACAAATTGAAGATATTCTGTGTGTTCTTCCTGGACCTCTAACAGTGCAAAAATTGTTAAATATTGACAGTGATGTTTTTAGTGACAATATTGATGATGTTTATAGTATATTTTTGGAAAGTTTGATATCGTATTTTGACGATAATTTTCCGTTTCTTGGTGATAAACTTTACGAACCGATCAAGAATTTGTTTTCTGTAGAGGACCACAGATTTTTTTACCTAAATTTAAAAACGTTTGTTAAAAAATTATCAAAAACGAACACTGTAGCGTTGGTACAGATAATTTTGGAATCTGAAGGATTATTTTCTTATATTACTTATCATTTATTAAATGATGATTTAGACAAAGAAGAAAGTCTTAATACTTGGAAAAATTTCATTAATATCTTAGTTAGTTTGCCTAATAGGGTTTCTAATATTTTAGAAGGAAATATTTCTGATTTTTTCTTAATTCAGAACTATACCAATTTCTTAGTATTAAGTTTTTTGAAAAATTTTGAATTTATATCTGAGTTAATATCTAAGGAACCTAAAAGAGGAAATTTAATTAATTACAACAAACTTTCTTTACTTTTAAGTAAAATAATAATTGATTTTAATGAAAATACTAATTCTGTATCGATTAAATATTTTATACAAGTATTAGGTTTGTTGGTAAATAAGAACTCTTCCAAAATGCATATTTACCGGGAGATAATAGAAAAAGTGCTGTGGAATTTAGATCGATCTGCTGTTAATATATTTGCTAAAATGATTTTGTTAAATACAGACCCGGAGAAATATTTAATAAAAAATATTTTTGGAAAACAATTGTTAGAAAACGAAAATTGGAGATTTGCTTTATGCACAAAAATCCCTTTGTTAACGCATTTTTCCGAGAACTACTCAAATTTAATTATCAATTTAACTCTCTACTTGAGTTCTACAAACCGTTTTATTTTATTAAAGTTGTTTAATGAGTTATTAACTATATGGGGAGATAAATTATCTCTAAATAACACCTCTATTGAACAGCAAACATTTATAACAAAATTTATCATATATATTTTCAATTCTATGCAAAACATAGCTTTGGAAGACCATGAGACTGAAAAAATTAAAGAAAAAATTTATTTCGGTTTACCAGTACATTTAGAATCTAATATAACATTAGTTAGAACTTCAGGCATGAAAGTAGCGGAAATTATTTTAAATTACTTCATGAAAGATCCAGAAACTGAACTAAAATTCGATTACGATTGTCAAAATCAGAGTATCGTTAACAGTTTACAGGAAATTTGGGAGACTGACATTCAGGTTTATTTTAAAGAAAAAAATAATGATACGAAAGTAGAAGATATTCTATTGAATTTAAAATATAAAGTTGAAAATATAGAGTACATTTCTCCTGAACGGAAATTTAGAAACAAAGAAGAACCAAAAAACGAAATTACAGTGTCTAATCTTAAAACCAAGGACAGAATCAAAATTATCGATAGTACTAACTTTCATTTAGATTCTGATGATGATTTAGAACCATATGATGTATCCAATGATGTTATTACATCGAAGAAAAAACCTCCTGTATATTTGCGAGATTTAATGGAAGGTTTACTAGAAACTAATGATACCGAAGTATTTAAATTGAGTTTAGAAAATTGCGAAAGCATCATCTTATCTCAACTTCCCGATGACGATGCAAGTCTTGGTTTAGAGATTTTGATGATATTATTGAGTTTGGAACCGCAAATTTTTGTTGAGAATTTCGAAGATCTGGTATTTCAAAGCGCAGTCACTATAACGACAGTCTACCCTTCTTTTTACGCTGAATATTTATGCAAAGAGATCCACGCAGATATCGGTAAATATTCTATTTCTCGGAGGGTTTTTATGTTAAACGTTTTAGTGCAAGCGGCTAGAAATTTATCAAGTATCAGAAAAGAAAATAAAACTGAAAAAAAGAAGAGCAAAAAGGAAATAGAGTTGGATACAGCGGAAGAGGTGATAAGGAAGAGATTAGAAGCTAAAACCAGATATTTTGGTAATTATAAGCGAGTTAAAAATGAACAGATTAATAGATTTTCTGAATCTGCTGGTTATTTCTTCTTTCCTCTTCTCTACGGGTTTAATCAGAATAAAATGTTGACTCAAACAGATAGTGATTATTTATTTTTAATTCATTATATTGAAAGTCTAGCTATGATTATGTATGCGGCTCAAAATTGTCCTGTAGCACCAAGAATGGGAAAGGAAATAATACAATTTTCTTGGTTTTTGAGGTTTCACAAGGAAGTTAAAGTTCGCATGGCTATTTTAAGTCTAATCTCCTCGGCTGTTGTTAATATACCAAAAAGTATTTTAATTACAGATTTTTTGAATGAGCTTTTTGAGATACGGCTTTGGTTATCTGATTTGTTGAGTCCGAATGTAGTTAAGGGTGAACCGAATTTGGAGTGTAGGAATTTGGCTGCTTGTGCAGCTGTTCTTATCGAAGGTGTTCTCAAAAATGATACTGATTTAGATGATAGTTGTTAATTATTTTAATTTAAATAAAAAGTTAGCTTTGTTATCAATATTAATTATAATAATTCATAGATATAAGATTAGATTTGTATGCTTAAAGTATTTAGGTTTTTTTATTAATAAAAGTATGGAATAACTATTTTTTTCTCTGTTGTGCCTTTAACCTTTTGAGTAAATACTGTGTAAAGTTGCTAATTGTTTCTATTAATAAAATAGTATATTGTTTCAAGAAGGAGCTTTCATTTTTGCCACGTTTAAAATAATTTCATAGTTTTAAACTTCTAAAAAAAGTCTTGTGATACGGCTCTGTCCGTTTGTCTGTCCGCGCTATAACTCAGGAACCACAACAGATAGACACAAGCATACAACGGCAATGGACTCAGCATACCTTGAGTATGTGCCCAAGCGAGTTTCAAGTTTTTGCGACTCCCGATTTCAAAACTGGAGAATTATAAGATGTATGATGTTTTAGAAGTCTTATTTGCCTGCTTACCCAGCGGGTGTCGCTCACATATTTATTACGCGATCACTATCATGTTAGATTTTAGCTAACATTGGAATCTTTTTAATAAAACAGTTTTATCAAATTTTATCATATTTTAATGATTCAAAATAAACCCTTTAACAAATACAAAAGTAACGTAAACGGTATAATCACAAAATAAAAAAATGGTAAGATTGGTAAGAAAAAATTGCAGCATTTTTTTCGTCCGCCATACAAAGCTAAGCAAGGAAAGTAAACCAAAAACTAATAACAATTATACAATTTTACTAAATTTTTCCGTGGTCTTAGGGTCCATTTTAATTAATAGACTTGCTTGGAAAACGGTTACGACATCACGTCGTGTTAGATTTTATTCTTTATTCTTTATTTACTGTCTAAACAGGTTTGCACCCAACTATAGAACAGATGTATGTATGAACAGTATGAAATACATACAGAAAATAAAATATCATCAGAGTATACATTAGCAAATTAAAAAAAAAATTAAAAAAAAGAAATAACAATTAGCTTCCCAAGAAGTACGTCTTTATGGCCGAAATACTAGTATTAAAAATGTCAAGCTGGTAATTCACCATGTTGCACTTTGAGCACATTTTATATAAGGGAGAAAATTTTAAAATATGCGTTCGGGAAGTGGGAAGGTAAAAGGTTGACATGTTCTGGATGTCTACGCCTCAAACCCCACGTTGTTACATACCAAAGGATGAGGTACGTCAAGCGCTCCGCCAGGCATATCTAGAAGCTCAATATTACAACTGCCCGCAAATAAAAAATATATAGAAAAATTAAAACTGACTGTAGTGTGTCTATTGGAGGATAAATACCGTATTTTTCAAGCTAAGCAATTTTAGAAACCGCCTTTGTACAGCTTCTATGCAATCATTATGGTATTGGTAAAATGGACTCCACAATATTGAGGCATATTCTAGCTTGGATCTTAAAAAATCATAGTATAGCGGTTTTAATGTTAATATTTGCTTAAAATCACGTACATGCAATATGAAGTTGTTACAATCTGACCTGTAAAAGAGAGTGTGCTGTCAAATACTACCTCTAGATCTGTAAAAGTATCTGGTCGTTGAAGAGAAACATTTTCTATTTGATAATTAAAATTTACTGTGTTTGTTTTCACTGTATAAGACATAACATTACATTTAGTGGGGTTAATTAAGCGTTAAATTATTTTTCTGGCACCATTCAACAACTCGACAAGTTTTCTGAAAGGTTTTCGCAGTCCTCAGTATTTGTAACGCGGCTGTATAATTTTAAGTCATCGGCATATAGTAAGTAGTTGACATCAATAACATCGCCAATGGAAAATATTAAATAACAATGGTCCCAAGTTTGAACCTTGTATGTGAAATGTAAAACTTTGTCCTGAAGAATCAAAATCAATTACAGGTGTTTTGACATTTAAAATATGAATACAATATTAAGAACTGGTTTTGAGGAAATAACACATAATATAAAATTTAAACAAAATCCGATAAAGAATGGTCGTCACATATACAGGGTGCAGGAAAAAATTCAAAATGAAATAAAAATAATAACTGCATAATGTGCGTAGTCAAAAGAAGATTATAAAGTTTTGTTAATGGTAATATATTTTGTTTTAAAATTCATATTGTTATGTTTATTTGTATTTAACGTTCATAATATGTAAAAATATTCAAGTACATAAAAAGTTGTTTTTGTTTGCTTGCCGATAAAATGCGTGTTTGGTTTCTAGCAAAAACCGTCGGTGCTAAAAATATATTCGAAAAAATTAAATAAGATACCTAATTCCAAACATATTCATCGATGCGTCTTAATAAAATACCTACCTTTCCCTTTTTACTGCTCTAATCCACCTTTTTCTTAATCACATTTGTACCGACTTTGAGCAAACCTATTAAACTTATATTGGGACTATTTAAACTATTATTGTTTCTTTCCGTGTTATTGTTGATATTTTGGAAAAGGTTAGATCGCCTTCGTCGTTTCTCACTTTACCGCGTATAGAAAACACAACTTGCAAGACTCAATAATAAATACTCATTACAATGCTGTAATTAACCCAATCCTAACATTTAACAATATTTTCGTAATAATTTGAACAAATGTACAGCGTCAGTTAACAAATGTTCTGGACAATAGTTCAGGTGCTGTCAAAATGCTCCGCCTTCTCGCACAGAAGACTGAATCAATATTATGATAATGTGTGATAAGTGGGAATGGATTAAACAATAACAGAAATGAAATACTAAAATTTTACTAAATATGCGTTTTTTTTCAGGTCCAGTATTAACTCCAACATCAATTCAACTTCTCCAACCAATGTCTTCCACTGCAAATAATAATACAGAGAAACAGAGTATGAACAAGAATATACCTGTTGGTAGTACATGGAAAAATTCCGGAAATATCAATATCGACTTGGACAATTTATTAACAAATAAACCCAAATCAGGTAATGTTATATTTAAATTCTATCCAAAGTTGGAAATCATCATATTTATGTACCTTTATTGATGTTTCGGTGTCTTTTCTGACAAAATTACATAAAATATATACCAGGTGTATATCGGGATCATGGGCCACCCCTATAAGTTTTAAATGGGTTAATAGATTATAATAGAGCTATTTTTGGAATTCTTTACATAAAAATCTAATATGGTCGACATCCGGTTTGACCGGAAATGACATGAAAATTGGAAATTCAATTGGAACACCCGATATATTTCTACATATTTGTATTCTACGACTGCAAATATCCAAATTTTTGTGCATATCGGTTCAAAATTATACAGTATCGCCGTTCAATGACTGGACTATTTCCATATATTGCACAATAATCCTCATACACAACTATTAGTTTTTTTTTTGGAAGGGTTTTGTTTTTTTACCATATCTATTGAAAAGTGAATATCATTTTCTATTCTGTAGAACTCTTCCTCAAGGGGCTGGGTTCAGAGGCCTTAAAAAAAAGAAAAAATATAATATATAAAAAAATAACAAATAATTTCTTTCTTCTTGCTATTCTCAGATCTCACTTTTGTTCTCTGTTCTCTTTCAAACTTGTTTAGACTCCTGGAAGCTTCGCACTACATTTCTTTGTACTTTATTCCTTACGTCTTCGTCTTTAATTTTAGAGTTTTCGAAGAAAAAAAACGGTGAGATAAAGCCAGATTTTGTTCTACTATAATTTGTGTTTTCTTTGTTCTTTGTGTTCTATAATTTCTTAATATATGCTTCTTAATATTCCTTGGAATTGCCTGATCATTCACGTTTTACTGCTACAATTGGACTTCTTTTTGTTTGCAATCTCTGGTTTTCTTCTGATATTTCTTTTATCATTAATTTATTTACCTTCCTATTGTTCTGTTGCTGTAGAACTCCGTTTAGTTTATAAAAAAAATTATATAACTTTTTTTTTGTAAAATTCTGCACCATCATTTATACATAAACCTTTTCCTTCCGTTTGTTAACTATCGTACAAATATCTTATTTTACAAAATTTTAAAACCAATATTATCATTTTCACTTTTTTTAACAAAATTTTTTATTATTTTTCTCCCTTCAATTTTGTTTAAAATTCAACTTTAAAGTTTTCCCACTAGATTGTATTAATATGACAACCTTTAGTTTTTTTTATTAACACTATATTCCCTGTTTAACTATCTGATTCCGATTACTAAAATTTAATGTATTATGATTCCAAAATTTCAATTTTATTGTATCATCTTTCATTATCTTAACAAATTGTTAAGATTCTTTCACTTTTTCGAATTTATTGCCAATTTATCTATAATACCTTCCTTTCCTTTTCTCTACTTATAGAAATTTATTTTCGTAACTTTTCGGAAACTCGAAATTACGGCAAAAATATTGCCGTTTTTCACTTGTTTTATATTAAATAATATAGCTTTTTTTCTTTTTTATATACTGCAAACAATTAAAACTGTTAATTTTACTTCCAAATCCTACTCATATCCTTTTTATTCAACCAACCCCTATTTAATATTATATTTTATAAAAAGTTAATTATATATTATACAGGGTATAACAAATTTCATTACAATATGTAGTTTTTACGTGATTTAAGAATTGCCAGAATTAAATAATTGTAATATGGTGAAATAAAATATTGTTTAACAGGTCCGTCTCCTAGCATGAACCAATTAGCCAGCAATCAAACATCGCCCGTCAACCATCCCAGACCGATGGTGAATTCGCCTGGATTCGCAACGCAGCTGAACTTCAATAACGTGCAGAATATGACGCCGCCTGCCCAACAAAATAACCAATTTTTTGCCGCGTTCAAATAATAAAAAACAAATCAAAAGTAGAAAGTTTCGAACCCATACAATGATCTCAGATGGCAATACAAATAGAAATTCTATTAGAAAACTATTTTCCTAAAAGAAGACAGTTAAGACATACATATTCTTCAGACGATAGTTGACACTTGTTTAAACAAAAATATCACAATTATCTTACAGTGTTGTAGATTACGTATTTGGAAGAAAATAGTGGGTAAATAAAAGTATTGAATTTCGGATGTAAGTAAGTAGATTTGATATAAATAAGATAAAATATACTGTTAAGATAAATAAAATAAAATTTCAGGGTATTGTATGGATGTTATTGAATTATTTTTATGTTGCATTTATGCTGTGCATTTAATAATGGCGTTGTGTTTGTATGATATTCAGAATTTTTTATTTCTCTTCGTTTTACATCTATTTTAACAAACATTTTGATCGACAGGAGGGTTTTTTTAATATACATTTTTGAACTAATCAAATCGAAATTTTTGAAATGGGGATCAAAATTCCGAACTTAATTAAAATGTCATACAAACATATCTGGCAGCTAAAACGTGCATAAAAAAGTGATCATTGTAATTTTATATGGGTTTAGCTTTAAATTATGAAAAAAAGAAATCTAGTAGAAATTTTTTTAATTACGTAAGATCCAAAGATGTATTATTTCAAAAAAAAATGCACTGAGATTAGCCAATTTGTATTGCTTTTTAAATAATCTAGATATTTAAATGACTTCCTTCCCATATTTCAATTATAAAAAGATATTTACCCGTTAATTAAAAATTCTTAACTATCATCAAAATATTTTCGAAAAATATAAACAATAAAACGAAATTTGTGGAAAATTGAAATGTTTAGTATAGGAAAACTAATGTTTGTTATATGGGAAGTGTTTTTTTTTGCACAATTATTTTGTATAAATTTATAAATAAACAATGCTCATTGCTGGGTGCTGGGATATTTTTTAATCAGTTAAAAATATGTTTTAACTCTGTTATTAGTTTTTTCATTGCTAGTATGTTACTTAATTAATGTTAATTTATTTACACCTCTAAAGAATCTTTAGTTTTTCTCGCACAATTCAACTCTTTTTATTGATTGGATATTTATGGTCAATATACCGGGTATCACTTTTATCTGTTTAAATTTTTTTTAATAAATCTACAAGTGGGGCTCTGCAACTCGGTATATTTGACATCTATGTTAAACCAAATATGGTCTCCTTAATACACATCCTTAATAGGTTTTCTATATGCAACGTTGCCACTTATTTTACATTATTAATTTTTTATACAAAATAAAATCACTTTTAACATATGTATCATACAACATTTTTTCTACAAATACAATTAATAATAATACATTTAATGATTACGTCAAAAATTTGCCACTAGTAGAATAAAATGTCACTTTTAACACTATTTTTTTGATTTTAACTTTGGCACTGGTTAAATATTTATTTTACTAGTTTTTGTTCGATTTTCAAATGCTGTCCCATTTTTAATAAAACAGTATTTTTGTATGCAAAAATTGATTGCATTTGTTCTTTTTGTAGAAAATAACTAACAGTGGCAACATTACTAAAAAATATTAATATTGTGACGCATAAGGGAACCATTTTTTTGTTTTTTTTCATTAAAAAATAAAATCAAAGTGTAAGTGTATAAGAAAATTCGAAAAATTCCAGATGCTTCCTTAATTATTTATATAAATAAGTTTCCTCCTAGGAAATAAGAGCAATATTCAATTGTTATTAATTTTTTCTTAAAAAGAATAAAATATTTTAAGCATGCTTTTTTATTTCTTTGATTTTATTGAAACGATACTCAAAACCGTTTTGTGCCTTATTTATAGGTAACAACTGATAAAATATAACGCCATGACATTAGAGGTTGTATTTGTGGATTTCGAATTCATTCCGCTCATTTGTAGGTGTTTGGAAAAATAAACTGTTGTCAAAATAAAACATTTTTTATTGTTGCTGGAATAATTTTAGTTTTTCTTTATTTTTTTACATCGAAAAGTCAATAATTATTTATTTAAAATGAATTATGAAGGACGTAATTTTTTCGCGTTTTTAAATACTTCAAGAATTTTCGATTTTTAACAGGATGGCGTTTGTAAAATCTGAGAGAAATCTTTCTATAGTTGTAGTGTGAGAATATAGTTGATGGTGGCCCTTCAAAGTCGAAACGTTGTTTTAAAAAATTGGATACGCCATGTTAAGCGGCACTTGACGTTCAATAAAAAATTCTAATAAACTTTTAAGGTGTAAACCGTGAATTTCGGTTTTCCCAAAATATTGTAAACCGTGAATTTCGGTTTTCCCAAAATATCCGCTATTTTCATTTTGAAAAAAAAAACATTCAATTCATCTAGAAAATAGATTTCTTTTTTCCCATTTCACGAACTTTGTATCTATAATGCCTTACCTTGATCTGAGGTGTCTGTGTACCAAATATGAAGTCAATCGGATGTCTAGAACGGAAGGTATCGTGTAGACAGACACATACACACAGACAGACGGGATTGCTGTATTATTAACTTTCTGCTTCGCAAGGAGAAGATTAAACCAATCGATAATTAAAAACATAAAATACAATTAAAATATTTTCAAACCAAAAAAAAAAAACAGTAGCGCTCCTGTAACTATTAATTTTTATCCTCTATATATTCGTCTTATTTTATCAAAATCAGAGATAAAAACAAATTGACTCGAAAAAGCAAAGGTTGAAGTTTTTGAAAAATGCGATCTCCGATTTGAACGAAAATTGGCATAAAAGTAGTGTAAGACGTTTATTTCCAAAAACTGCCTATTACTTTCCATAAAAAAATTAACCCAAAATGCAGAAGACGCTTTCGCCATTTTTTTAAATAATGTAGGTTGGCGCTTTCGCCATTTTTAAATATGAGGTCGCGGTTTCGCCATTCTTTTAAATACAAAATAATTGTTATTAACAATTCTCATGATAAGGCGTTAAAGAACAAAACTTAACAAGCTTACTGATCAAAAGGTGGATATTTATTAAATGTTATTGTTTCTGTTCCAAAGAAAAAATTTAATTTTTATGAATTTAAAATTTTGCGCGCTCATAATTAATTTTTTTCTACATTTATTAGATTTCAATTTTTAGCGATTAAACTTAGACAAATTTTAAAATTTCGGCTTTGTCACATCCTGGTTTATGTGGTCAGATATCTGCCGTAAAATTTTCATTGTCATAGAATCACTCGAAGCCGTTTAATTTCACGAACAATTTTCAATCCGAGTCACTACAAAGAAAGCTCACTGTACAGTTCGCTTTGATAATATACGAACTACAAGATGCATAAAATAGGAAGGTGATTAAACCAATGAATAATTAAAATAATTCAAAATATTTTCAAAAAAATTAATATAATGTAATTCTAATTGCAATCCAATTTTATCAAAATTGAATTTTGGAGTTATCGACTTTTTAAATAATCCAAAATCGCGCTTTCGCCACTTTTTTAACTACAATCCAATTGTTAATATCCTAAATTATCAGGAAATAAGAAACGAAACTTAGGAAGGAACTATACTACAAGATGCATAAAACAGGGAGAATATAAAATATTTTGAAACAAAAAAAAAACAGTTACGCTCACCTATATATTCGTTCTAATTTCATCAAAAAAATCACTCGAATTTTTTTTGAAAAATACGATTTGAACGAAAAAGTAGTATAAGAAGTTTATTTCGAAAAATAGGGCAGTTATTGCCTCTCTATATTGCTTTCCATGAAAAAAAATTAAAAAATGCAGAAGACGCTTTAGCCATTTTTTAAATAATGTAGAATGGCGCTTTTGTCATTTTTTAAATACAAAATAATTCACATTATAGGAAGTTAAGGAACGAAATAACAAATTTTATAAAATACGTTATACACTAGAAGATTAATAAAATAAATGGGAATTTTTTTTTTTAAACCACGAAAATAAAAAATTAAAAACTCAATAAATTGAGGACTTTTTACAACCATATAACAGTTTTTGTAGTCATAACACTGTTCCGAATGTGCATTACAATTTCTCTGATTTCATTAAAAATGACCTAAAATTGCCCATTCACAAATCAAGCGCCTGAAAACTGGTAGTTTATTATTCCACCATGGAAAAAAATTAATTTTATTATTTTTACTACCAAATCACTGGTGGAATATTCCGGTTACACTATTCGCTTAATTATTCCACTACGGAAAAAAAATGAATTCCATCCAGATATTTAATATTTTTGTTAACAAATAAGCAAAAATTGAATGAAGTTCATCGGATTTGACGAAAAATACCTCATTTCATTAAGAAAACAAACGCTAATATCTCGAAACAGATAAAAGATGAAATTGGTTATTAATAACAACGTCCTTATCGCTCTCTTTTGATAGGCCCATTGCCACCACAATTTTCTATATCTATTTTTTTTTTAATCGGAAATAAAAGGTGGTATATGGGATGTAGATTCTGACAAATATATTAGTTCTTTTCGGTCTCTACTTGTTTCTAAATAAAAAATATAAAACAAATTAAACATTTAAAAAAATAGTATTACTTAAAATTAAGAAATGAAAAGTGTTCCCTAAATTATATTCGAAACGCACCGAATACAAGAGTTAAGGTGCATTTCCATTGTCCGTTATCCGACGATACGATTGTCCGAAAGTGCTATGATTGGTGGAAGTTTTAAAAGTTGACAGCGCAACAAATGTTTATCCGAATGTTATTTTCGTCCGATATCGTAAAAAGTTTTCATTTTATATCCGAAATCGGAACTTTTGGAATTTGACATTTCATTTTATTGTTTCTGCTTGTCAAAGTGGCAGTTTTAAGAAGAATAATTATAATACTATTATTTTTTATCTTTCCTCCATGAGCAATAATTTATTAAATAGAAGGAAAAAGAGAAAATCACAATTTTGGATAAGAGACATTTATAAAAAAAGGAAAGCATTAAAGTTACTAGAATTTAAATGAAATGTAACTATATTTAGCACTAAATCGCACGAACTTAATTACAGATTTCGAATATGTGGAAATTTGTCCGAAAAATAACAATACGATTCCGAATCGTATAACGGATCTATGGAAATGCACCTTAAGAAAAATTTCGGCTAAATTGTTGGCTCAATTATTCCACCACAGAAAATTTTTAACTATGTTGATTATAATATCTACTACCAAATCTTCGTTGGCAAAATAGTTCAGCTTAATTAGGCAGTGCAACATTTTCGAGATCAATCGAATGTAAACTAAATTCTGACTTTAGTTTCTGGAAGTGCAGACTCAAACTAGCAACACCAGAAATTTTTTTTGCCATCATCAATTTTTGTGCACGATCTAATCGATCTCGTAAATTATTGAGAATTTCTCAAAGCAATCTTCAGACGAAATGTTCTTCACACCAAAAAAGGAAACCGAGTTATCACTTTTAAAAATACTTTATTAACATAAATGATTAATTTTCAATATACTAAATAAGGGAACAAAAACAATATTTCAAAATTAGATCACAACAAATGATCACATCGATATATAATTAAAAAAGAAGAAAACTCTTAAATGTCTACGTTTTAATTGCAATCAGACGGTTACCTTAAAAGTTAAAAAAAGAAAGAGGAAAAACTTAAAAAATCGAATAACTAAATTTCAATTTTACATATCCGTAGGGTATATTCTAATTATACAAAAAAATCAATAGTTACAAATGCACGTACAGCTGCTTACAATCAATTCAATTTATTTTTCAAAATATACTACAATGATTATAACCTCGAAATCGAGTCAGCAACAATACCAACTAGCAGTAATTTAATGCTGTCTAAAGCTCATACTGATCAATCCCAAAATAAGTATCACATCACAAAATTATTATTGGTTATGGGCGTGGCCACTACAGATTAAGGGTGCCGTGTCTTGTGTCTCTCCAAGGCTTAATAGGAAACACTTTTAAATAAACTCATTTTTTTTATTAATATATAATATTTGTGTATCCAACTCCCTTATATATTTTTTCTACAAACGCCCATGTTCTTTGCTAAAATTCTACATAATTTTTACACTATGTAGTATACATTGATTCATACTGGGTGTAATAATCTTGTAAGTCACCAACAAAGAATAAATTTAACATAATAGATCGAATAATACCAATAGCTATACGAAAATTTTCTAGGAGATTTAATAAATACATATTTGGAGGTTTAAATTACTTTTATTTTAAATCCACGACGAAGTGAAAAATTTACGGCTCGACTCAAAAAATCGAGGTTATAAATTCAGTCAAATAAAAAAGGTCCCTTAAACAGGAAACAATGGTCGGTGGAAGGGACAGATAGAACTAACAAAAACGCTTTGCGTGATTCGGTATTTAAAATCTAATTCGGTTGG
Source organism: Neocrepidodera transversa (assembly GCA_963243735.1). Lineage (NCBI taxonomy): Eukaryota > Metazoa > Arthropoda > Insecta > Coleoptera > Chrysomelidae > Neocrepidodera > Neocrepidodera transversa. Next base: position 13,639,777 of record OY725338.1, read on the forward strand.
TTTATCTTGGAAACTTCAAACAAATAAATGGCAAAAATTTAAATGTTTCATGCCAAAAAACATCTTAACTGTCAAAAATTGGAATACCCAAAAACAAGTGCAATATCAAACAACTACCTAAAGGAAATGTTAAACGAACTAAATGATCAAATAAAATTGGAGCGTCAAAAATGACTATTAACGCATTAGGAACAAGTCAAGTATTCACGAAAACGCCAAATAAAATTTAAATATCGATAATATAAGTGGCTTCAACAACAAAATAATACAATGCACTATAAAGAGTTTCATACTCCAGAATTTATTGCACAGTGTTAAGCGGCATTACGATATAAGAACATTTTGTCTCATTTGTGATAAAATTATTCAAACTCAAATAAAGGTAACTAAAATTTTATTCCATCAATAATCATAAAATGTTAATTTTTGTCGTTACTTTAAGAAACACAGAGTTAAAAATTTAAATAAAATTATAGTGAATAAGCGTATGGGTTAAAAAAGGGGAATTCAAAGCTGAGAAATATGTTATAATGAAAAAATATGAAACAAATCGTCATCAAAAGGCACTTTAGATGGCTACAAAATAGAATATCCCTGTTGAGAAAAATTACAAAAGAAAGTAACCGTAGGTTTGAAAATAAGTTATTCGTTAATAATAAAAAAGGTATACAAAAACGAATGAATCACCAAAAATGAAAGTAACTTCATATCTAAAACAGTTAAAATATGAGACAGAAATTTCTAAATAATGCAAATTGAACGGATACCGAGCGCATTCGCGGCCCCTCTCCATATATCTGAGTACAAAATGTTTCCAGACATTTGCGATTGTTCATTCTTCTCGGTAACCCAGAGGGAGTATTTGGGCCAAATTTCAAAAAAATCTCTGTTTTTGAGATCACGTAGACAAAGAAAAAAACGAACAAAACTGTATTAATATAGAAATATGTGAATGGAAATAACTGATGAAAAATAGTATTATTAACTATGACAAAAATTAAGTTTTTTATCCACGTGCATTGTAGTTTAGTTTTATTTTCGAGGCGTTACACGATTATGACTTGAGTGGCAACCATTGCTATTATGGAAGTAAATCGATTACTATAGGGACTTTGAAAATATCTTTGGTGAACCTAAAGTGTCTATAAAGTATTTCTTTTATGTTATGAAAAATGTAAAAAAATATTTAAAACTACTGAAAATCTAATCTGATCAAATGAAATAAGATATTTGTTTTTTACAACTATGTAAAGACAAAATGATATTTCTGAAGACATCAGTTATTTTTGAAGTGGAATGACATACACGGCCAAAGAATTAAAGATTTTATTAAGGGACTTCGAGATTTTTTTATAAATACATTATTTGAACATTTTAGAATCGGGGTTTTTATTGTTAAAATGTTCAATTCATAAAACTAAGCGAGCAAAAGGCATTTTGTCAGAATTCTCAGAATCATTGTGCCGGTCGAGCTAAAACTTTTCCAGAAACTATGTTTTTTAACAGCATTGACAGTCTGGATTCTATTTTTCATACGTTTTCATTTGTATAGCCCAAATTGGCGATTTTTTGATTTTTGTGGATGACAAATAACTCGGAAAATTGTGAAATTTAATGGTTATTTTATAAAAAGTAGCATAAATCGGTTCAGAATAATTTTTTTTTAGAAATTGTTTAAGTTGATTTCAAAGTTTATTTTTATCAGATAATTAAGTAGAAATTGATTTCAGATCAGCTCAATTGTAGTTCATAAAAATGGATATTTTCAATAAATTGGTTAGGAAAAAATAATTACACAATTAACACTTGAAGAGTACCTTTATGTGGTACAAAAACAAATATTAGTTTTTGCATTCCTTCCCCTAAAAAAAAGCTTTTCTTGGTCTTCCAAGTGGTGTTTTGGGACTATAGTTAACAGTTTAATAGCCCAATTTTGACGGGTTGTAACCCAAATAAAATACCAAAAATGTCATGTAACTTTTTAAACTTTAAACTGATATGTCAAAGGAAACAACAAGAAATGCAAAAAATGTCAAATAAACTTAATAACACTGATTGTCAGTAGATAGAACGTTCGTTAACTTTAACGGTTCTGTAACTAATGACAATGACGTTTAGATTGTGACAATTGTACAAGAAATCAGATTGTAAAGTTTTATTCTAAACGTCATTGCCTTTACTTACAGAACCTTTAAAGTTAAAGGACGTTCTATCTACTGACAGTGAGTTTTAAAAAACCACTAAATAACATACGGAGTAAAACCCATCTAAAAAGCCTTAAAATTGATTAACAAATGTCAGACAATTTGTGGAATTAAATGAACCACCTGAAACAACAAAAAACACAATAACAAAAAAACGCCAAAGATATCACATTACGAAATGAAAAGAAAAACGAAAATATTAAATTTTTTATGCGTCAAAAAAAAACCTGAATTTCAAAAAAAAAGAACTAAATGATCAATAACAAGCCATAAAAAAATAGATCTGTTGCAGACTCGACTAGTCAATTCCTATGTATTTTTTAAGCCTTCGAATCAAAATCTGAGACCTAACCACTTAAAATATATTTTATCAAAGCCAAATAGTACACAAAATGGGAACTAACGTTTAAATTCCGATCTCAAACTCGGATTAACCGAATTACAATATATATAGAAATTAACTAGGCAGAGATCCTTTTTTGTCACAAGAAACCACCAAAAATCAAAAAAACAATCAGAATCAATAACGCTGTTTTGTAGTTTTCAAGATAAACTCCACTTATAAATTTAACTACCAACTCAATGTATTTGATTATCACAAAATCACCCAAAACGTTTTACCTTTAAATTCAAGTCTTTTTCTAAAATTGGTAAAAATATCTCCTAATTCGAGAAAAGTCTTTTGATCTGTAGAAAATCACTTCTGATTTGTTCATATTATTTAAGAATCTACATTAATGAAGTTATGCCGGAAGAAATAGGTTTACTAAATTTTGACATCAGGACCAATCAGAGATCCCAGTTAACAGTAGATTCACGATGATATTTTAATAAATTTTGCTAATTATTATATAGAAAGTTTTTCATCAGATCAGAAGCATTTTCCGTTTAAAATATGGCTTGTAAAATGTTAGGAATTATATTAACGAATTCAGAAAAATATTTGGGTCAAAATCGCTGCCCTTCTACCACGGTCACGGTCGTACTGCCCAACAGCTCCGTCAAAAAATAATAAGAACCTAATAACCTATGTACAGGGAAGCCGTGTTTCATGCCGTAACTGTATCAGAATCAGTTTGAGGTAGCGAATAAGGTTTCTGTTTGCGTTGCCTCCTACGTTCCCTCCTTTCGCCCATGACGAGCCTGAGGTGTTCCAGTTTCCCGCGCGTTCTCAGATTCTGATCTTCGCTGCAGGAGGTCGTTATCATGGGCTCGTCCTGTTGCTCGGGCACGTGCGACGCTGGTTCCTCGGAACCTTTACGGGTCACTCGCCGGAGCTCCGGCACCGAACAGAGGAGATCATTGAGGATGTGGACTATGGTGGCAACATCGCGACGCGGCCGACCCTTCGGGTCCTGTAAAGCTGGGTTTAGGGCTCCGCTAAATGTTCCCGAATAGACGCTTTCTCGCCGACCTGAAAATAAATAATTTTTATACATGAAATCTTTCATCCAGTAGATATCCAGTACGAAGGAATTTTTTTTTAAAATTCACCCCACAGATATAAACCTTTTAATGCAACGCTAAAATTCTCTGTGTTGGTAATTTGTCTTGTTAATTAAAAGTACATTATTTTACTATGAAAAATGGATGTTGGGAAAACAGTGACAGTTCGATTCTTGTCCAAAATATGGATTCTCTGAGCTTCAATCATTAGAGTTGGAACAATTTAGTCCAATTCCAAAATATTAACCTTACATCCACTAAGTTTATTAACCCCTTTTACTGATATTTCAAGGCCCAGTAGGATTTGGAATTTACTGCAAATTACCCAAATCTGTACAATTCATCCTAGAAAAGAATCTTCCAAAAGCTCCCTAGATTCTCCACTCCAACCTTATACTACAAAATTTGTTGCATTATTTAAAAGTATAGTAAATGTTGCTAAAAAAACAGTCAGTTGCCGTTAAAGTTGTTTTAGACTGATGTAAATCTTCAATAACTTTATCTGTTGTCAATCGATCCTTTACTAAAAATATTCCAGCATAATCTACCCCTAAATTTTCAAAAAGTAAGTATTCTATATTTAGGTAAATTATCCTTAGTGCATTGTTTTGGTTTTCACAAATGTAAAACACATTGATTCTTAACAAAAACAAAAACAATTTACATATTTTTTCTTCCTGATATTTATCAACAAATCATTATTATAATAATAAATAAAGAAACATTTTATAAATAATATAAACACGATTTCTTCAATAAAAATAAAATAAAATGCAAGGTTGCAAACTTATTTTTAATTTTTTTTACAATTGTGACACATAAATTCTAAAAGCAATTTTAATTCTCTATTCAGCAAAAAAAAACAATGAAATAATCACCATTATCCTTATGTTTGAAAACTTATGTATAAAACTTTTATGGACTTCCCACTAATCTATAAAATAAATATTATAAAAATTCTAGATCAATAGTATTTTGATTACTGATAATATTTCCAGATATTGTCTAACTTCAAAATTAAAAAAAAATACATTAAAATCTACAGGATTATGTCTGCAAAGTAAAAATAAATTAATAAGGGAAGCAAATTGTCATGTTTAATCCCTATTTAGATAAATTAGGGATAATAAATAAAAAGTAGGAGGACTTTCTACTTCCAATTTACCTTTGGATACCAAATTTCCCATAGTTCTTTCTGCTTAATTTGAAACATAATCAGATCAAAGAGTTTTGACCAATGCACTGTTTAATATTTCACCTGTATATTCTAAAATAGGTAAAAAGCTAAAGATGGCAAGTTTAGAAATAGAAAATTTCGCACATGGTCTAAAAACCTGCATTTTGGGTAAAATACTTGAAATTGGTAGCAAAGAAACTGACTCTGAGTTAGTTACTTTGACTATATAGACAAGTTCCTGTTCAATCAACCTTTTGCTTATGTATTATTATTTTAGCAAAATGATTTTTGGCGAAAATTAATAGTTTCGGGGTTCTAAAAACACAAAGACTTTATTTCAGATTTTTTATTTTGAACAATGTCCTTACCTCTATCCTTTCCAGAGAACACATCGGCAGACAGTCTTCTGAGGGTGTGCTGCAGGTTGCGCGACGCCTGTAATAGACTAGGGGGACTGGAAGAGGTCTGTGGCTGCGGGGCGCTACATGATGTTCCGGCTATCGAGGGGGGCGTAGGGGAATTCGGAGGCTTGACGCCGGAAACGGTACTCAGTTGAAGTTGAATTAACATCATGTGATCACCTAAAATAATAATTATGTAACGCTGAATGATTTTAGGGGAATAAGGTAATTGTACCTTATCAAAATTAGTAAATATCACATGTACCTCGCAGTTTAAAGTTGTATATATTTCCTTGAAAAATGCATCTACAGCTCGTGTATAAGTTTGCAATATGACAAAACTTAAAATTACTTTACACTTTTTTTAATCCCACCGAATGTGTTTCAATGTGTCCTAAATCTAAAACTTGTTGTAAGTAAAAACCAATTTTGAGAAAAAAGTCATCCTCTACATGCTTTATAAAGTCCAGTATGAGTTGGATTATATTTATTGTTCATATCATCCTTTTTTCCATTTATAGGCGTAATATTTATAATATTTTAGGCGTTTCACATGTAATTAACTTAAAAATATAATGTTAGCTGTAAATATCTAGTCTAGGTTCGATAGTAATAAAAAATCACTAAATTATGTGCAATTGTGGATAAAATTACACAAGCTTTGTCTCAATCAAGCTTGAAAACTAAAAATTATAAAACGTTAGCGGATTCCGCTTTTTGCAATCCGTCAAATATAATGGTTTGCATTCACTCAAAATACAAATTTAAACTAGGAAATCTCAGGAAATTTCCACAACTGAATGTAAAATTTGCAAAATAATATTAGATTAACAGTTCACTACAAAATCACTTGCCTTTGTTTAAAGATGTACATTGTTGTCAGGTTATCAGTTATGAATACAAATTAGAAAAATTTTGATCTCAAGAAAAAATTCAAAATACCCCATTACCTCTTATCTCTTAAAGAAAAAATGGCCATAGATATTTCATCATCTACAACGAAAATACTGTCAAGTTGATATTCCTTTAAATGACTATCAAGCTCACAAAAAATTAATTGCTAAATATAATTTCCTTTGTAGAAAATAAATTTCAACTAAAACCATCCTCATTTACTGAGTAAAAAAAATATATCAATGAATATCTTGAATCGGGTCATACTAAGAAAATGTCTTTATCAGTCACAAAATATTTTGTGGAGATCGCTTGTTGTGTATTTAATTAATCACTGTATTTTATGAACAAAAAAGTGCTCCAATTATTATTAAAACAAATTTTCGGGTACACTTTGTTAAACAATTTTGCAAAATTTTAGTACCGTACTGGAATCCAAAAACAGATAATTTTCATTGTCGTTATACTCCCTAAAAAATTGGTGAAAAAACAGGAAACAACGTTGTCCTTAATAATCATCATTTTTGTCACTATTCAATTTACTATCTAACTAGAATTTGAAGGGCCTTCAGCTTGCCAGAGTTCAGTCAACATCCGACCAGAATTTATATACCTCTGGTATATCACATTAGGCGAATTGTTTAAATGTTGATAATACATAAATTTAAACCTGTAATTTTATCAATAATAATAATAATAATAAACAATTCATGTTCGAAGCAACTACATTATTTTATGCAATAAATAAATATTTATTCATCTTTTCAAGTACCATGTTTTTTTTTCACTACCCTTAAAGGTTATCAGATCAGATTTTGTGATCAGTTTTTCTTCTACTAAAGTATTTAATAATGGTAAGTTTATATAATGTTGTTTATTAATTTCTGAACGTTTGTACCTATAGGCCTGATGATGGTTAACTACCGAAACTAGTTACCTTTGCTTGTCTAGTACAATTAAATTAATATGGTACCTGTCTTTATGCTTTATTTCTTAAAAATAAATAAATGTTTAATAATCAAGAAATTGGTAAAAAATAGATGACTGAATTTGGAAACAAACGTACAAATAAGTGAAATATAAATAAAATATGTAAAAACAAAATAATATCACAATTCTTAGTAATGGGGCAAAATTTAGATTAGAATAATTTCAACTTTAATTTTAATTATTGGTTCAGGGTAAGTATCAACCAGAACGTTTAGAGACTGGAATTTATTGACTATTATCTTTACTAATAACAATTTTGTATTTTTGACAAATATTCATATAGGATTAATATTTTTTATATTTCATTTTTTTTTTATTGTAGATTCCTATATTTTTTTATACATCTTTAACAATATTATTCAGTTTAATTTTTTTACTAAATTTTGCACCATTCTTATGGTATTTTGGATATAAAATACATTGTTTATTTAATTAAGTAAATGAAATATTGATTAAAAAATGGTGAATATATTACCTAAACGCATGCTGAGGTTGAGCGGAGCTTTGCCACAGAGGAACTCATTTACTTGGGTGTCATTCAGAGATTCTAGTGCTTGCATTATCCCAATTTCGGGACGCTGTGTCTGAAAAAAAATCAATTTTTTTAGTCTTTTTCACTTAATGTATAAAAATTTTTAATAAAAATATTGCCAGTTGCAGTCATGAAATGTAATAAATTCAACAGTGAATTTCTTGCATAAAAATATTACGATTCAGCAAAACTTTGTTGGTATTAAAAATTATTAGAATAAAGTAACTTTTAATAATAGAATCAATAAAAGAAATTATTAAAGTCATATGTGTCCTAAATTTTCGCTATTTTTGGAAAATTTCATTATTTCTATTCTGTTAATGAAATTTAATCTTTTTTTATTTTTATTTTTTTTGGAATATTTAATTCAATTTCCTTATTGATAATTTAATTATTGATAATTTCACAGAATAGGTATATTTTACTAAAATGAAATGTAAAAATAATTTTTGCCCAAGCAGATATTTTTGCCCTAGTGATTATACTATCAATTATTTTACATTAGGGTAATATCAAATAATTCATGTATTCAAAAAATGTCCGGAGATAATTCATGCCCTAAGGATATTATATGTGAAAATTTCACATCAACATTTTTTAACCAATAAGAAGCTTTCGTTCAGGTCGTTACCTACTATAGCAACCAAAAAATTTGGCGTGTGAAATGTTCTTAACAAATCTCCAACGTTCTTGAATTACTACCTGGAAATATTTCCTCGAGCATGTTTTTTTTTTAAAAATTCATGTTCTCGGAAATATTTCCGATAATAATTCAAGTCCTAGGAAGATTACTAGTGAAAATGTTTCTTTTATAATAAGGTTATATGTGTATATTATTAAGATGTATAAAAATGATAAAATTATTCTTTATAGATTCAATTTCAAATTATGAAAAATATATACATATACTAGTAGAAATCAATATAAGAAAAATAATCTAATGATTTTTCCCATTTATACATAAATGTAACTATATCCATACAGAGCGTTTTATTCATTATGGCCCATTAAATATTGATCAATTTTTAGTAAACTTTGTTAAAATTAGTACATGTTGGAACTAATGAACTCCAAATTGATATAAAATTATATTTTTTATAAACTGTTGGTACCACTTCAGAATTAATGTTATTTTTCAAACATAAAAAATTTATGAAGCAACATTTGTCAATATTAAGTAAAAATATTGATAAAACTATTACAAACTACAAATTGATATAAAACATATTTTAAATTATGCATATTAGTGACAAGACGTAAAATTACAAAATCTATATCTACCTTTTATTTCTCATAAAAAAAGGCACTAAAAGAAAAAGAAGCCTAAAAAAGGGTAACCGATGTGAACTTAGCAGCCACTTTCTGGCAGCCAATTTTCACCCAGCAGCCGGAACATGATTTTATGCGTAAAAAAAATACCATCGAGAATTACATATATATTTCCAAACATCAGAAACACTATACAAAAATTATCAAGGGTTTTCTAATACAAAGTTATCAAAAATAAACTTTTAAGCAATGTAGCAAGTACAAGCAAGTTTGCTGATGAAATTATATTAGAATAGACGAAGTAACATTTAAATACACAGAATATAAGGTAGTTACCAAGTACTGTAACTATTTTATCAGAAATAATATCAAAGAAACAAAAATTGCTTGAAGACCAAAATAATTTTTTTGATGATTTTTACAGATAATGTGAAAATTATTTTTGGATGTAACTTTCTAAACATTAATTGCAAATTGTGATATTCTATGTCAATAGATTTTGCTTTTAAGATAAATATTTGTACTACAAACTTTGGATAAAACAGAATTATGAACAGCAATGTTTGTATTAGAATAAATTATAGCAAAACTATTATAATATTGTATGGAATTATTTGTTTTTTTTTTATCATGATATGGAAATTTTGTTGAGGTATCAATGTTAAATTAATTATTACTATCATTAAATAAGTAGATACAGATTGACAGCTAATGTAGGTAGGAGATTAAGCAAAAATTAATATCATAATTAGTATTTTTCTTTAATTTAACAAAGTGTACTTCTTATCTGTTATTCAAGTTAAAATTAATGTTCCATAACAATGGAGTATATTTTGAAATGTAAATAACTAGGTAGGGAGACAAAAGTGTGATTGGGTAATAAAATGAAATGTTGGTTATAAAATTGTACTCACAATGAGTCCCGTTTCGACATTTGGTAATAAAGTTATCCTAGATCCATCAGATATACCATGCTGCAGCAAATTTCCATCTTGTAATTGCCTAAAAAATATTAATTAAAGGAAAAATAAAAGTAACTGTACTTTGCTTGTGAGACCCACTTATCTCTAAATAGTAAACATATTCTATCTCGGGGCACTTTAAGTCTTTTTGATATGAGTTTTTTTAGATTTTCGATAGAAATGTCCGATTCTACGCTTAGGTAAAAGTCGCCCCCCGTCGTGGGGCTCACATGAACATTTATTTGTGTATTTGGGCCACACCCCTGAGAAATGGGGTTAGTAGATGATTGTGAAGTGTTTTCCATATTCCTAGAGTCTTTTTTTGAGGCACTACACTTTATTTAAAGCACTATAACACTCGACCGAGTACCCTTGCAAATAACTTTAATATATGCACCATTGCAAAATGCACAAAACTACAAAAAAAACAATACTGTATTACGGTACTGTAGACCGATTCTGCCTGCTGTATCTGACAAGTGGAGTTGCGCGAAAGTCCCAACCCAATCATTCGATTCGACACAAAGAACGGTGATGTGAAATGTTGGTTGTCGACATTCAGGCGCAAACGGTAAAAATGCAATTTATTAGTCCCAAAAGACCTTCTACGCTAGACGAGCAAGTAAACAAGTGAAACTGATGCCAACAATGTATGCCAATACTGCCAACTTCAGCTGTTGATATGAAAAAAATATTGTAATCATAGATTTTTTCGATAACCGAATTTCAAGGATCTTTCATTACGGTCAACTGCATCCATTTCGAGCATTTCAATTAGACAATAGGACGTTGGTAAACTTTGTCCAACAACTAAATCGACCGCTACTTTAAATATTAGAAAACTGGAGAACGATAAATAGAAAATTAGAGAAGTGGTGAAAGGTGTCGTTTTAGTTGTTGAACAATAATCTATATATCTGATGACGTCACCACTTTGAAAAATGGCGGTACAATTATACTTCTACTATATAATTTATGAATAAAATTTTCAAAACCTTGGCCATTGTTGCCAGATTTACTAAACAAAATGCTTATGTTAAAAATTTACTCTAACATATCTCACTTAACTTTAATTTTTAAATGCGGGCCTGTATTTTTAAACTGTTTTGTTACATCTCTACCATTTTAATCCAACTTTGTTTACTAAATTATGTTCTCAAGACGGATTTCCACTAGGCGGATTTTCTGTATCCACTTCATTTGTCGATTTCGAAAATTAATTTGTAATCGACCAAAAATCCGCGTGCAGATTTTCCGTCTAGTGGGAATCCGTCTTTACCCAGTATTCAGTATGTCCTAAAACACGGTTTACACTCCAATATGCCCTCTGGTGTTAATATGAGAAATCAACGTAACGGTGCAATTTTTTAATATCCATGACAACCACATCAAACAAAACCAATAGCTTAAATATTTGTTTGCACCATTACACACAATCAAAATTAATCTCGTTACGTTAGAGACTGACAGGTTCTTGGCTTGGCCAACCCATTTTTTACTAGAGCGATGCATAGGTTTTAAATATTAAACTAGCTGGATAATCTTATAAAAAGGCCATAGTAATTAAGAAGAAAATAACCTATAAAGATAAAACGTGACATTGACGTTACTACTTATATGTCACAGTAATACGAATAATACAGATTTATGAAAAATAACGGAGCCCGGAGCTTAGTGGGGCTGATTATGCATATATATAACGACAACAATGCGTATTTCCTGAGCCTGCATCTGCACATCTAAGCCCAGTAGTAGTACACATTCGTCATACCTAGAATAGCCAAGTATGAAATAACATATGTTTAGAATATGAAAAGATTATAACAAGCGAATAATATAAGGGCGCGCAGGCAAAGATTCTAGCCCTCAATCCCCTTCATTTTATGGTTATAGTCTGAACTTTGTGGTGTCCATTTAGCAGAACGTTGCTATCAGGCTGTAACTTCCCTTACCTACGGTAACTTGTTTAGTCTGTTTTCTAAGCTTAGAAGATATAAAAATTGAAGCAAGCCAGTTGCTTTACAATGCAAAAATCAATTTTAAGAAGAAATTTAACATCTTAAGAGCATCTTTTCAGGACAGTAACATTACCCCGTTTAATCTTTCAAATAAAATTCATAAATTAAAATTGGATTCCTTGTTTCCAAATATTATTATGACTTTTTTGTACCCTCCCTGTAACCGTAGCAGATCAAACTTTCATTTTTGTAGAATTAAAAAATTCTTTAAGATCTACCATGGCTCAGGAAAGATTGAGTGCTCTTAATATATTAAGACACTGACTTTTCTAAAATTATTAAATTGAATGGATGAGGCTTTTACTTGGTGAAGATCATACTAAACAATGAAATAAAACAAATAATTTGTTTAATCGTCACGAATGTATATCGAACTTGGTTCAAATATATAATGAAGATTTAAACAAATTAAATTGTTTTATTTCATCGTTTAATTACTAAATTATTGAAATGTGGCCTCTGCAAAAAGTCGTAAAAGCATCTTTAAAATAATTTTGTATGTGTTTTAATACGAGTAGTAGTCTAGTAGTAATAGTTTGTGTTTGTAGCAGTCATAAACTAGTTAGTTATGTAGATTTATCTTTTTACACTGTTATCAGCAATTTTTTCTGCGAAATTTAGGGGGCTCGTTAGGGCTCTCGGCAGCCCTGATTAAACTGTAAAGTGATATCAATAGTCAATAAATGAAATACACACATAAAACAAGCAACAATATTAGCGTTACATGAGAGTTTCGATATCAATAGAGATAAAATTTGGGGTAGAAAATGGGGGGGGTTTATTCTCAAAATGCCCAATCACATAAGCCAATATTGTGTGTAAAATAGACTATTTATTAAGTTAAATATTTTCATATTTAATGTAATAGAAGTTTTATGATTGTTTTAATTTTTATTGACGAATTTCTTATGAAATGAAGTTTTTAATTTTATTGTCCAGTATAAAATTGCTTTAGATTGTCATTTTAAATAAAATCTAACTGGCGAAATAAAGAATCCAGTTCTGATGGTTCACCCATTTGCTGTATTATTAAAACACTGTTATATTTACTATTTGATTTAGCAAATATTCCACTTAATATCAAATCTGCACAAGATAAACTTTATTTAAAAAATATCTAGATAATTAATATCCAAAAAAGATTTATTTTTAAACTTGGAAAAGAATTAAATATACTTTTTACCTGCAGTAATGTCTTAATTGAACAACTTTTACATAAACTTTGTTCTTCAGTCTATCAAACATACTTAAAAATAACTCTTGATTCCAAATTATTTGATAAGCAAATATAATAATTAAAATTTTTGTACTTAACGTACGAAACAGTGAGAAAATACATAAAAATTGGTTGGATGAGCAGTTATTTTACAGTCGCTTTTTCCCTTATATGCTATTCTTTCGAAACTTTCTTTTATTTCATCTTCTAAAAACAAATTAAACTTAAAAATATATTTACAAGAACAACATCAAACCTAACATCCGTACTGTAAACTAAGCAATCCCACACTCCTAGTAATACTGTTTGTAGTATTTATTGTAGACTTCATTCCCAATTGAAAAACTCTAGTTAGAATAATCTTGGCGTATTCTTGCATAACCGCCACCAAATCCGACAATCTCTCCAACACGCTATCGACAACATCCCCATTTTTACTATCCAAACAAGCCAAAACAGCAGGTAAAGCATCGCTTGCAGCCTTCGGATTATGTTTTAACCACCTAACGATTAACAACAGCGCCAGTGATCTTACATAACTATTCGGTGAACTAATAGAATTACAGAGATGTTGCGAGACTTCTTCTAACCACTGCGGTCTTTTACTTGTAAGATGGTCGAGTTCTTGTAAAGCTGAAAGATTGTCCCATTGCTGAAGTGCGGTTTTAAGCTGTGGCCAATGTTGGGGGTATGATTCAGGCACGGGTGGGGTCACTGTACCGACTAGGATTTCGCTGGGACCTAGTTGATCAGTCGATGGAAGTGAGACGCTGGAAAGGAGTGGTCTTACGCCTGGTTGGATAAATTGGATATCACTGAAAAAAAATATATAAAGAGATAATCTAAAGAAACAAATTTAAATAAACAGAAATCAAGTTTAAAGAGTCAGGAGGTAAAAAGACACTAGAAACCATATTACTTTATAAAATATCCATAGCCGTTTTTGCTATTCCCAAAAATCCCTAACCACAAGAATAAGATTCCAAATAAAAATAAATATAGTTAAACCACAAATCGTCTTTATATAAGAATATTTATTGTTTCTTGCTAAATATATACCAATAGAATTAATAAATTTTTGTCTTCTCGACAAATATTACAATTATTTCTGCCATGGTCTACAATAAACTTAATTTGATTTGCAAATAGTGTCAAAATAACAATTAAAATTCAGAAATTGACTGATGTCAGTCAGTTTGTATAAAAAACAAACCAGAAAGATTATTTTAACTTTAAAAACAAATTAAAGAAGTAAACTTTAGTCTAATTGGTTATCACACACATGTATCGGTTTGTAATTTTTTTTAACTTACTGTAATAAAGTTCCATGCTCCTGAAGATACTTTGATGCTCCTTTAACGTCCTTCACCATCCAATTCTGCACAAAATTAACAATCCTTGTTACCAACACTGCCAAATCCTTCCCACTACCATGAAATTGAAGTAGTAAAAAATAAGAATCTAATAGTTCGCACAAAGTCGAAGTTTGATTAAAAATATAAGGTTGTAGGAGTTCCATTAAACCCAAAACTTGACCAAACAGCATAAAATGTCCTCTACTCTTGAGCACACTCCAGTCATACTGCGCTCTTCCTTTCAAACACCCAGCCAGCATCGGTAACTGTCTTAAAACCAGTACAGGATGAGTGGCTGCTAGTTTTCTAGCGCATAGTTCCAAGTCTTGGCTCTTTTTCGCCCAATCTTTGTTTCGAGGAGTTGCTGCTAAAGCGCTTAACAAGCAATGAGCTATTTCGTCGATTGTACTCGGACAGTTTTTGTTGTAGATATCAGTACCTGCGGAAAAAATGAACTGTAGTTATATTTAAATTTACTTTTAAACTTACAATTCTCCGGTTTGACTTCGATACCGTCTTGGCCGGAATATGGTACAGACATGTAAACCATCAGTATTAATTCGCGGGTGTATTTATCGTCGGATTCTTGCAACAAAATTTTCATTATTGATCCCGCATTGTTTCCTATACTTTTTAAAAGCAGTTGCAACCGGGTTTCCATTTTTCGTTTCCAATTGTCGGAATTTACTTTAGACTCTTCAATTATATATTTTATCATTGTTAATGCCTTAAAAAGAGAAAACTTGTCAAAAAAATAAAAAACATTGAAGACCTGGCAAAGTACAAAAATAGAAGTATTCCTTGACAAAAATCTTCTCTGCCACTTTTTTCCTAATGATTACACAATTAGAAAATTACTCTTCTGGAAATTTCTATAAAAAAAGAATATATTTACTTGATTGCAATTCAGCTGTAGCACATCTTCAAAATGATAATGTTTGGGTATTGCTTTGTCTCTTCCTTGCCACAATTTCGGGCTTTTAGTTAATGCAGTTAAAAAATCTAAAGCAGATTCGGCACATACTTTATTGACAAGATCTTCTCGCAAAAGATATATCATGATATTGTGTAAAATTTTCCAGCTGGCTCTTTGTAAAACCAGCGACATCAACAAAGGCCGGAATTGGAGTTTTTGTTGTGAAAACAACAACTCCATCTGGAAAAAAATTATGAGTTATTTCAAATTAGATTCCACATAAAACAACTGACCTGTAATTTATGTTTATCAGAATTGGCGATTTCTAATTCGATAACAGATAACCAATCGACTATCAATCCGGTCTGTTCGGCTTTGCTTCCTCCCTCCAACAGCATTTTGCCTAACCGTTCGCCGATCTCTTCAGGGCAATTGGTGTCTTTAGGTATCTCCGAATCGATTTCCATTTTGACCTTCGTCTCGATATTGTCTCTCACTACGGTTTTGAGGTATTGTTGGATGACGACGGAAATACAAGATTTTTTATTTGGTATTAGATTTAAAAATTGTTTGGCGAATGCGAGCTTTTCGGAATCGTTCTCGCCTGTGGTAAAAATCAAACGGATTAATGTGGATATCGAGTTGTATTTTAGTATGACCGGCAACGTGTAGGTTATTGGTATAGATTTTATGAAATTGAAGATTAAATCAGCGGTACTTTTCTTCACAGTTATAGTCTGAAAAAATAAAAGCAAGTTCTGTGTATAAATTTAATAACCAGTTGAAGATTTAAAACTGAGATAACTGAAAACAAATAGGTAAAAAGTTGTCTAAAACCTGAAAAAACAATTTTAATTAAAAAAAAAATCAAATTTGTGATAGATTAAAATGTTCGAAATCCGAAATAATAATGCTATCAATGAAGAGAAAAGTGTTGGAAAAAATACGTTAAATGCAGAAATAAAATTCAATACAGAAGAAAGTATTAAAATATGGAACTTCACAAAGAAAATAATGAAAAACAAAATAATGTAAGTGTATAAATGATGATCTGTTGCTCAAGTAGAGAGAGAGAGACGCAGAAACAGTTACGAAAATGAGGCAAAGACGAACGAGAGAATTGAAAAAGAATAAAAGTCGTCAAAAATTAAATCTGGATAAAAAATGTTGGATTTACTTGTAATGAAAATAAAAAAACCAGGTTAAAAAAATAATCAAGCCAAAAAACTAATAATTGATCTGGAAAAAATGACCATGGCTACAATATTAATAAGAGAAGGGCATAAAAATAGGAACGTTAGCAAAAAAGAGGAAGAATTATCAGGATGGACAAGTTTGGGATCGGAATAAAAAATAGGTTTTGGAGTTATAAAATACCAAAGGGCCACCTGTATTACTCAGGAGTACCATAGAGAAAGAAGGAGTGTTAAAAAAAGAGAGTAAACGTAGTAGAACTAATATCTAGAAAATAGGAAGGTAGACAGAGCGTAATAAGATATAACAAAATGGAACTAGTAAAAGTCGACAAGCTATTACTTTTAGAGCAAGCGAAACTGGAAATAAATACAGAAAAATGGAAATAAATACAGAAAAATGTAAATAAATACAGAAAAATGTAAATAACTCAAAAATAATGAACAATAAATTTGCAATTAAGGCATAGTAACAGAAGGTAGGAAGATAGATCTAGACATTATTAAACTAGAAAAAAAAATATTTACTACACTTTAAATAATATCAACCTTAACATATGAATCGCTTATTTCCAAAATACGATCTGTACTTCCAAAATAATTTTTCATAAAACCCAAAAAACTATATTACCTGCTTCGATTGTGATATCAACCTCAATTTTTACATTTAAATCCACTTTTTTAGGAACTTGGAGGTAGTTTTGGAGTCCTTGACGAATTTCATCGGATTTTGGAAATACATTACTCTAATCAAAGAGAATCATGGAAATTCTTGAGGAAGACAGGGAAAGATAGAGTAAGAAACAAAGAGAAACAAACAATGCTCAATAAGGAAAGAAGAAAATTTAAAAATCCAATTTAGGTGGTACGGAGAATTTGTGAGAATGAATAAAAATGCAATAGTGAAAAAAGTTACTAGACAAAAAAAACAGATAAAAGAAGAAAAGGCAGACTAAGACTGGACTTGAATGAAAACGATAGGCGAAAAGAGGCGAAACTGGCCACAGGCTGAAAGGTATGTGGTGTCTACAATATAGAAGAATATAGAATATAGTGAAGAAGACATTTAAAATTTAATAAAAACCCATTTTTTGTGTTAAATAAATTATTACAATTTTAATTTAAAATAATATAGTAATTTTTATTGCCTTTTGAAAAGGTGTTGAAGAAATACCACTCTTTTTTTTGATATTTCTATGATCTAGAAAAGATTAGAGTACAGTATACAAAATGGTATAAAATCAATGTATCAGCTGGTCCAAAATTTGTATAATCTAAAAATATCTTACCTTGATTAAAGCCAAAATAATCCCGTTCTTTTCGAATTGATAATGAGGATTGAAAAGATTGTTTAAACTTTGAACGACATCTGCGTCGTTTGTCACGTTTTTTTGACTTTTCAACAATACTGGCAGCTCCTTTTTATTTTCAACGTCCACTTTGATTTCGGCGTCTTGTATCATAGGCATTTGCATTTCTATCGCTTTCACGAAAGTTTCTCCTCCTGAAATAAGTAAACAAAATATCAAAAATTTTCTTCCAACTAAAAAAAATAGATAATTAATATTTTATTCATAATACTAATATTTATAGAAGAAGGAGACTTTTGTTGACAAAATAACGATTAATTATACAAAACTATATTTTATGCTCTCGCAATAGCAATTTCTATATTTATATTTACATATATTCAATAATTTTAAATTAAAAATAACGAAAATAAACTGGTACTAACCTGTAGCGCCCCTTTTGTTTTGTACTTCGACCAATTGTATCATGTAAGCTTTGTCTAAGACAGAGTCCACTACTAGTTTTGGATCCAATATTGTGGCTTTGTCTAAAGTGTGAAGAAGTTTGCTAATGGAGCCAGTGGGAATACCGAATGATTGAATGAAAAGTACCAACTTTGGAGGTTCTAATTTTTCTATAGCTGCATCCACCAGATGCGGTACATTTGACCTAAAAAGAATTTTTTTTCTCAATTTTAAATTCTAAAGGCTTTTTATAATAGATAAATATAAATTATAGGAGATAGAAGAAAACAAGATAAATATAAATTATAGGAGATAGAAGAAAACAAACAATTACAAATATTTAATATCTCCGACTTACCTAATCATCCTCAGTTTCATCCAATCCGGCAAATACGAAGTAGTTTCAGAGGTATCTGGCGAATAAGCTCTTGGATGTTCCATATTTTCGGGAAACCAACTGTTTAACAGTATTTTAAAGGGTTCGTAAGATTCCAAAGGACCATAAGTCAAAAGAACAATAGTAGCGTGTATGATCAAGGGTTGTAAAGGGCACTGCTCACCAGTTGCCCAAGAAACTATAACGTACTCGTTGCCATAGCTCTGGTGAATGGTATATGATTCTTCAGCGTGTTCTTTTGCCTTTTGAGTGTACACTTGGAAGATTTGTAAAAGGTTTTTTAGCGTGATATTGTTTTCGCCTGAAAGAATAATGTTTATATTAATATTAGTTGGTAAGAAAAATAAATAAATAGCAAAGTTAAACCCAAAAATAGAATAAATGAAACTGTTAAAATACTTAAAGTACAACATGTAACAGCAATTAAAAAGTTCCTCATTGTATCTTTGGTGGATATGTAGCTTGAGAGCAAAATCCAAATTTTAATAGAAAATTCAAACTTTGGTGAAGAATCATTCAAGTATCAAATAAAAATGCAATTAAAAATTGCTAAACCATCTAAAATTTAAAGAAAGAAAAATTTTTTCATAAAAAAATAAAATATCACAAAGTATTTTTCAGGTTAATTAAAATTTAAACTTTTTGAATTTGTCAGACGGAAGGAATTTTCTAGAGATTTAGATGTTTGAATATTAAGTATTAAATAATGTACTAAATGAATTTTATTTTATTTAATGAAAAAAAATCAAACGGTTGCATGTGTGTTGCCTTTTTTAATCTAACAAAACTCATTCTTCAATATTTTAATCTTAAACTATGTATAATTGGTTGTACCTGTCTTTATACATATTTATTATTATTATTCTCACCTGGTAGAACGTAGGAAGCTACACTATGCCGTTCAATAATAACAGATGACAGATCAGTGACCAAATCGTTTAACTCAACAAACGAATCGCTACAATCTTGCGACGATAAAAAATTGATGTAACTCGACACTCTAGCCGGATTTGTTTCAATTTGAAGCGCCTGTCTAAGAAACTGGATTAACACTGGTTTGATCAACGCAAAATGAGTGAATTGCGCGATGTATTGGGTCAACCACAGCGTGTGATTTTCATTCGTTATTTCTACGTCATCGGTAGGAGCCAGGATCAGACCTAATCCCTTGGTAGCTTGAGTACGACTTGCGCCGTGATCTGAAGTTAATCTAAAAAAAAAACGAGAGAATAAATTAAGTTTACTCTGATAAATTTTCTACTAACCTTCTAAATAAGTATTCCAAAACTTCGCAGGCAGTTTGTGGATCATTTCCATTGACGACTGTTCTTAAATGGGCCAATAGTTGACCATGTTTGGTAAGTTTTTCAGCTGGAGCGGTGGAAAGGAGATATTCACATAAACATTGTACTGGTAAATGGGCTAAAACTCCTTCTGAACTGTGAACTAGTTCTGCCAACCAAGGCATGTGGGCTGTGCCTCCTTGTCGGGACATTATATCCAATAAAAAGTCTGGATGTCGGGATCTATAAAAATTATTAATAGCATTATTTTTAGGATCGATTCTGGGTTTGTAAGTTATACTAACTGGTTTGCAAAAATCGAAATAAATGAAATATTTAATTTTAATAAAAAAAAGTGAAAATTCTGATCAAACAAGTCTAGAAATTTTAGTTCATATATGAAATAAGTCTTTCATAGGTGAATTGACAATTGCTTTAATTTACCCACCTCGACACATAAAATAATCTGAATGTAATTTTCACTCTATTTAAGAAACGAAATGTATTCCTAACCTGCACAACAGATGTCCCAGCCGATGTGAATTATTCAAAAGTTGCAACTGATCCAAGACATTCTGAGGTGGCCGTCTCGCTTCACCTTGCGGTCTCAGTTCCATACACTGAGGCAGTAACAAACTGGTCTGTTCGTTGATCTCCATTTTAGTACTTGCTGCCGCCAAGTGCGATTCGAACTCCAAGATGGTCTGCTTCTCTAGCACGAGAATTTGTTGTTCTTTCAGTGGGTAGTCCTCTTCCAGAGAGGTCATGGTCGGAGGGGGAAAGGAAAAGTGACTAGAAATAAATAATATTAAAAAAATGTGTTCAGATATGTATATACAAAAATTAAATTAAGTATTTTATAATAATTCTATATTTACTTTGTGATACACATTTCCATAAACATCTTCAATGTCGGATACTTATTCCAAGCTAGACTTCCGAATGTCAACGGATTATGGGCCGCTAAAATCAACAACATCAACCACACCCTCCAGTACAAGTTCGTGATCGCCAATTTAGGTGGCATATATCCCACAGGAAGGGTGAAATTTTCCGGATAATTGTAACTGCACAAGTTAAAAAAGAAATCCAAGATTTCTATCTTATCGACGACTAAGGGTGGAGCACAATCTTGCGGTAGATTTGCAGCTCGCTTTATCAGTTGATCGGTGATGTCTATGGCTTCTTGGGCACTTATTGGGTGTTCTTTTGATATGCCTATTAGTAATATGCGGAGTAAAGTCGCTTGGAGGAGGGGTACTTCGCTTGTAAGTCTAAAAAACGTTAATGTTGTTTTTGAAGTGTTGTAGTATCAACAATTTACTTTTAAATACCAAAAAAAAAAAAATATTGAAATCAGAATTAAAAAACTAATATTACTTCAATATGAAAAATAAAAGTTGTGAAGTGTAAATATCTCTCAAACAAAAGACAATAGTTTTTTCTACTTAGTTTAAGTCTTATTTTTTCCTGTAAAATAATTTTAGATATTTTTTTTTGTTTTTGTGAACTGAGAAGGTTGATTCAAAGAACAGCTTTTACCTAATTTTACGCCTTTTAGTTCTAGTGAAATAGTTATTATGAGGTAAATGTTTAAAGTTGAATTTTATCTGACTACAATGTCTAATAAGTTTTATGGGAAAAGAAAATTCGTATTTCGTGCAGAATTGTTTTATTTTGCGTAAAGCGCTTTCAGCTGTGAAACCGTCATCAATGCTTATTGTTATCAAAAGTTATCCAAGAAGATAAGTGCTCATCATTTTTTCTAAATACAATTGTACATATTAAATAATGGAAACCATCACACTTCATTAAATTAGTGTTATATTTTTAAAGAATTTTGTGTTATTTTATAATAAATTTCATTTTTGTTTGGAAAATTTTTGATCGCCGATCGCATGTGCCACAACCTATTTAGTTCATTTTATAATATGTTTTAGTTTGTTTCTATTGATTTCTAATGATTTCCCACTATTCCTCGAATTTTGTAGCGATTTCCAGCAACCTCTTTCAATTTTTAACAATAATTTACAGTTTCTCACATTGTACTAATTTCTAGATATTTTTACACAATTTCTATTGATTTTTAACCATTTAAAAGCACTTTTCTTGTTTATAAATATTAATGAGAAATGCTAAACTGTTTTTCATAATTTTCTAGCAAATATTTTATAAACTTTTTGCAATTTCTTACAATTTCTAAATAAAATAATTTTTTTAAGAGACCACAATTACGTTTTGAAAAAATTGGATTTGATTATTTTTTTAGCATTTTTGTGAACAATCTAAATAATAATAATTAGATTGCTTTAGTCATAATTCCAGTGTTTAACTCGGATTTAAAGAGCGATTTGATAGCATTTAATCCAGCATCTTAGCTTATTAAAAAGCAGCATTCCTTAATCGTAATTTTACCGTTAGAGATGTTTAGAATTTTGCACTACTCCAAATCTAAGTCCATGTGGATGTCAGACGAGAATATATTTAAGTCACGCTCGTGTCAATCACTTCCTAAGTACATTTTAATACAATCCATGTAATAGTCTTAAACAGTATTTCAGCTTGTTGTGATATTAAATCATGCCCTGTGTCAGTAAACATGGTAGATAATTGTAAAGTAGTATCAAAATTGGGTTAAATAGATTTCTTGAAATATTCCTTTTTGGATGGCGATTTTAAATTCGTTAAAATTGGTTGCAGCCAATAATGAAAGATACTGTAAAATATATTCTTACAAGGGTTCTCTAAGTATCCCAAGAGTCAATAAATACTAGTGATATTCTCTGCATACTTTTGATACTCTATTATTATTCAGAATATGTTTATAGAACTTGTTAGTAATATAAGCTTAGTATGTTGTAAAGTAAAAAGCATTTTTTAAACCAGAAATATTTGGAGAAAATAAAAATGTGTATAGAAAAAGCAATTTATAACAGTGACAAAATCGTTACACTACACAAAATTACATTCTTACCTCAAAAACAAATTTCTCTCGTTCTCCCCTGGCCAATTATCCACTTTATAATAATGCTCGGCTTGTTCCAAGAACAAAACCTTATGCAACACATGATTAAAATCAGTTATATTCGGCCTATAAATCCTCAACGCCGAATCGTGCAACCATGTTACGCACTCCCTCTGTATATTACTCACTTGCATCTGAAACGATTTCAGCACCGTCACGTCCCTTTTGCTCTGCGTCGCAGCGTCTCTAACCGGCGGTCCGACACACAACAGCATCGCCATGCTGCTCAAATCCGCCAACGACAAGAATATCCGTTCGCGAAACTCGTGATCGCGTACGCTGTTCGCGAAGTCTTTGCGTTCGCGTAGAAGCGCATGAACGATGTTCAGCAAGTTTAGTTCGTGACGCAACACTCTGTTGATTTCTTTGAGAAGCGCTCTGAGGGAGCGGAGATAGTCGTCTTTGTTTAGTAGGAGTTCCTTAAAACAATAAAAGGTAATTAGTAGAATATATGCCTAAAATACTAAAGAAAGTATGAAATCGTGCAATTTTGAAAAGGTATTTGCAGCATTTAAAATTGCTCAAAGTGGTATTTATATTCTGGAAGATGCAAATCAAGCATTAAGAATTTAAAAAGAAGTTTAAAAGTGCAAAATAAAGCAATAAAAAAACTTCATTTCATTTTTAAATATTTTTCAATAATACATTAATTTAAAAAAATATTTGCTATATTTGTATATCATTGCTTGAATATTAGTCTTAGATATAAGTAGTAAATATAAAATAATCCTTACCAGACAAATATCAGCAAAAGCATCAGAACTGGATTCTGGTGCTACTTGAAAAAGTGCCCCGACCACAATTAAATTATTAGTATTCCTTGCATTACTTAACTCATTATAAATCGTATACTTTAACAATGGATACAAATTTTCCGGAAACGAAAACACCATCTCTCTCAAACAATTATTAAAATAATTAACGATTGGTTTATTCTTCAATCTCAATTTACTCAATTGAGCTATAACTTCCAAATCCCGTTGGGAATTCGCCGAACAGTTATAGCACAAATAAGCCAGAAGTTCTTGTGCTGGTTTCATGAGCTTGTGGTTATGTAACCACGTTTCTATCCGGGACACGGCTATGATACGAATTTCTACAAGTCCACAGGCAGTGCTAAGAAATCTGACAAAGTTTTTGGTGATTGTCTCCGGTTGCTGTCGTCTAGCCAGCTGCTCCTTTATGGCTTCAAGTACGATTTGTTCTATTTTTTCTTGAGATTGAGTGAATCTAGGGTAGACTTTTGGTGTCCAGGATTCTACCATGGCTCGTTGTTCGCTGAAAACTGAAAGGAATAATTTTTTACTCTGTATATATGATAATAATAATATTCTCTCTATATATTTCACCCTCTTACAATTGAACCTTAGAAGACAAGGATTGTGCAGGGAAGGAACGGTTATTGCTATTATTTGCCGTGATGCAAAAAAACAATATTTGGAAATAAAAATTATACCTAGAACAATAACTTTTCAAAAAAACGAATTTCTCTTATTAGAAATAAAAAAAAACTTTCAAAAAAAAATATTTCTCTTCAATTAAATTTCTATTCAACCATTTTAAAATGTTGAATCTGAATTATAATTAATTAGAACAAACCATGTGAACTTAGAAGAAAAAATGTATTGATGCATTTTTTGAACAGGAGATAAATTGACTGTTAATTATGAAATTAAAGACCTGCAGATTGTCATATATTCATAAATCCAGAAGCAGATTGTTGAATTTAAGTAGATAAATCTGATTTTTATAGACGCAAGGATTTTCTGTTCTGGTAGAATCTCATTGATTTTTATCCAAGATGAGATTATAATTGCCTAATGAACTGGTAAAATAATTATATTTGAATTAGACAGTAAATATTAGAGCCCTTTCATGATTCATCAGATTAACGATGAAATTATTGTATAACGAAACTACTTGTTATATTTTTGTGAAAATTATAAAACTTTTGTTTTATTTATCAAAATATAAATTAATAGCTTTTTTAATGATGATAATTAACAAAAAAAACATGTCTCACGAAATTCTATAAAAAATAGTTATTGAACCAAATAAAAAATTTACTGGGTATAAAAAGATATTTATACAAAGTCACTATTACATTGCAGAACATGAAATCATTTAAATTGACTGGTTTTGTCGTATTTATTTTGGGATTATGTGTATTATCTTCACAAAAACCAGGAGGGGCACCGAATCCTGAATATTCCGAAAACGGATCCAATTCCGATAATTCTGAATCCCAAGATCAAAATCCAGAAAGGTATTTTTTTAAATAATATATTTTAAACCGTACATATTTTTTGGGACATTTTAAATTATCTTTATCCCAAAAATAAATAAAAATAGATTTCTAAAAAAATTCAATAGTATCAAAATATTTTAATTTTTTTAAATATGGCAAAAATGAATTCATGATCAGAAATTAGCCATCTAAAAAAAGCTGAAAATAAGGAAATCTTCTTATATCCCAAAAACACATTTTCTTATGCATTTTGACTAGTAACTACCACTTCCAGACATGGTTTTGTTGGTCTAAAAAATTTAATTCCAATGTCATTTATTTGAATAATCATCAATAAGTACATATATAATATGTAAAAATAAAGCAAAAATACATATATGTAGTAGAAATTAGAAGGGCTATTATTATTTTTTATTTTAAAAAAAAGTTGGGTATTTTTAAAATCCTTTTTTTTTTCAAGTTACGAACCTTGGAGTAAATCAAATGCAGATATCAATACAAATCAGATCTGTTGTGGACCCAACTTAAATGTACATTTAACAAGGTACCCGATTACGGATGTGGACCCGCTTGTGGATATGTGGAACCGGTTGTGAATGTGGATTAAATTTAAATCCATTTAAAGTCAATAAATAAAACCTTTATGGAAAAATGTTGAAACAACTGAGGAAATATTATAAAAATAAAAATTGTAATGATTAATTTTGTTTATTGTTGTTTTATTACAAAACTAATGAAGTTGTATACCTTAAATAATAAGAATAGCTTAGCCATCCCTGGAGAAAGTTAAATACGTACTTTTACATTATGAGATCTTACCAGTAATATAAAAAAGTTGAGGAATATCTAAAATATGCGATTTTTCCTATTTTCATGCTTTTTGGGTGCTAGAAATAATTTCTGATAATAGATTCGGTTTTATTTTCAGTTTAAAATGTATAATACAATGGGTTTTAAAATTGTTTTGGAATTGTCTATAGAAAAAAATAATAATATAGGCAGAAAGTACCATTTTCATTTTCTTTGGGTTAGGAACAATTTTTTTTATGTTTTTTCTAGATCAAGCTACCGAACAAAATGTATTTTAAACTTATACAGAGAATATAATTAATATAGGCATATCTAAAAAAAATCCCCAGAAACAAGAAATATTTTCTAATAAATAGATTCGTTTGTTCAGTTTTTGTTTTTCCAATTTTCTAGCCATTAAAAAAGTTACAACAAGTAAAAATAAGCAACATAAATTGTTTTCGAGAATCTACTAAATAATAATAAATACCTTCATCTTCGTCAATGCTATTAATTGTCAATGGACTTGATGTGTCCCTTGTGGCAGAAGTCCATGTTTCTGATTTTAATAATGATGATGGTGGCATCTTTGTGTTGAAAGCTGTTACTATATTGTCGATGAATGGTTTACAAAAAGGTGCATCAACAAAAACTCTATCTCCAACAGCATCTTCAACATACAACTTAAAAAAAAATAAATGTAAAATATTTTTAAAAGTAGAATTAAAAAACAGTACCTTAACAAACATTTCAGGCCAATTTCCAACATCAGCATAAGCATGTGTCAACAAATTTAAAAATATCTGATGAACATATGGATTACTCTTATTTACAGCTTTTAATCCTGAAGTAACATCTCTTCTTAAAACACTTAACATTGCGTTTACAACAAAATCATTGATAAAAATAGATGGCTTACAATTGCCAACTAAAAAAAGTACTGTGTATGCCACTTTACATGGCTTAGATCTTTGATTTTTCATATATTTTATTAATCCCAATATGTACCCAATCTAAAAAATTATAATAGGAATTAAAATATTAAAAACAAAAATTACAACACTTACAGCTTTGTCTATATTATCAGTATTAATTTGGGTAAGTATATTTTCAAATATTTCTCCTAAATCGCAATCAATTACTAATGATTCCCAGGGCTCTATGCCCATTTGGCCACTGGCTATTCTATCTATAGGGAGTAGCCCAGAGCTACTAACTACTGAGAGCCCTGGACGTGACCCTGGTAAGTTCACCTTTATCTTTTTAGCTGGATTTACCGGAGTAAGGTTTGAACTAGTCGATTCCCTTTTTAATTTATCTGAAGAAGCTAAAACTCATAACATTTTTTTAAATCGAAAAAAAATTGCTTCAACCAGTATTTCTGATCAAAAATCATAGCATTTGTAACATTTTACATCATCAACACTAATAATGTTCAAGCCATTCTCTAAGTAAATATGGTAAATGTTATAAAAATCTTTTATGTTACTGTACTTAAAATCCTAATTTTTATATTTTTAACATTTCGACATTACCTTTTCCAGAACTTCCAGCGATATGAGAGCTCACTGATGATTTCGGTAAGGGAACAGTTCTTTTAGGGTCTTCTCTAGGAGATGATTGCTTAGCTCCTAGAGCTATGAAAGAATCTGGTAATTGTTGAGTAATTTTTGATTTTGGACCTCTAGTGCCAGTTCCACTTTTACTTCGTTCCATCTTACACTTATAACTAGTTTATTTATTCTTTGTTTTTAAGTTATTTGTTTTCAATATCTGTCGGCAAACATAACCTATAAGTGTCAAATATCATCAATCAGTGTTGCCATTGTTGCCAACATTTCACCCGTTACACGACTGACGATTTCCTACATATATAGCGAATTCCATTGGTAAAACTAGTATTGCAATGGTTTTGCACCAGTGTTGCACTGAAACCAAAGCAGTTCATGAATAATGTGCACTAGTTCATTTCCAATGGAATACAATATCTTAGGTTAGGTTGATTTATTTTCGTGCGAGGAGGATATAAGGTTGCTGGTTTTTTTATTTACATTTTAGAAATGAATGACTCTATTCCAAGAATATATTAGATTGCATTTCAACTCAATAATGAAATCATTAACTTAACATTACCACTTGATGATAGTGATGAAATATTTAAATTAACAAGTATGTAAATTTTTCAAATTATTGAAAACATTTCGATATCTGATTCTCCTCTACTTCATTATTTCGTATATCATTTTCTCATCATTACTTGAAGATGAAGGATAATGCCACTAACAATTTTGAACCTTTTGATAATCCCTCCATTCGCTCGTGCTGAAAATGTTGCACTGAGTTCGAATTCGAATGCACCATTCCCCAATGGAATACAAAACCCTCCACCAGTTTTTCCAATAGAATACAAATTATGCACTCAGTGCGCACCAGTTTTACCAATGGAATTCGCTATTAGTTTTTTCCAAAGAGATAGGAAAAGGTAAAACCAATATCCCACTGTAAAATTATTAATAAAAATATTTATAAAAATCGTGTAAATATATATTTTGATAATGTGATAAAGTAGTTTTATGGTTTTATAAAATATTTTTGCGAGTCTTGTATTTATGTGACGTCACGTAAAATATTTTTACCTGCCGTCACCTAAATTTATGAGTATTCAATGTAAAGCCAATGTTCACAACATCTCGACTCAAAAAGCACTAGCGCCAAAGAATCTAACGCTCGTGTCTTTGACTCAAATTTGTAAATACTTGGCAATGTTGGATTTTCGCTTAATTAGCTTCAGTGTTGACGTGACATGACATTGGCATTGACAGAGACGGCAAAAGCTGGTAGGAGGTTGAAAATAAGTTATCAAATATAAATTTATTATGAACTTGTGAAGAAAAAGATGAGTGAACTATTTAAATCTGCTTTCGAATATTTTAGCAATCCAACCAATGGACAAAATGAAAACAGTTTCGTTGGACAAATAATAGAGATTTCTAATGTACAATTAAAAATAAAAAAAGTTATAGCAGAAGGTCTTATTGAACTATTGATTTTTTAAACGTTTTTAATGAATAAAATGTATTTTAGGTGGGTTTGCTGTTGTTTTTGTAGCACAAGATGTAGCGACTGGAAAGGATTACGCTTTAAAAGTATTACTTTTATCTCTATTATCTATAAATATTCTTAAATTTCCTTTGTTCCAGAGATTGCTTGCTGCCGACGAAGAATCTAAAAATAATATTATTAAAGAAATAAATATATTGAAAAAAATATCTGGACACCCACATATTATTCAGTATTTGTCCGCATCATTTATAGATAAATCACAAACGCAACACGGCCAGTCAGAATTTTTAATAGTTACAGAACTTTGTCCAGGTACTTATTAATTTTTGAATGTAGAATATTGCTATGAAAATATCTTTTTAGGGGGGTCTTTAGTAGAAATTTTACAAGCTCGTACTACAGCATTTGACGTAGATACAATTACAAGAATTTTTTATCAAACATGTAAAGCCGTAGCCCACATGCATTGCCAGGATCCTCCCATTATCCATAGAGATTTAAAGATAGAAAACTTATTAATTAGTGCAGAAAGTACTATAAAATTATGTGATTTTGGTTCATCTACCACAGATGTTTTTAGACCTGACATATCTTGGTCTGCTAACCAACATGCAAGTCTTGAAGAAAATGTAAAAGCTTTAACAATTTTTTTATATAGTTTTTATTAAATTTGTTGTTATAGATGGCTAAATTTACAACTCCAATGTATAGAGCCCCTGAAATGGTAGACACTTGGAACAACTATTTTGTAGGCACTCCTGTGGATATTTGGGCACTAGGATGTATTTTATACACTTTATGTTTCATGAGACACCCATTCGAAGATAGTGCTAAATTAAGAATTATGAATGCAAACTACAATATCCCACAGGATCCAAAATTTTCTTGTTTTCACGAAATATTTAGTAAGTACGAACAATTGTTATTTGTTTATTTTTAATCAAATTGTAAATTTTATGGAACAAATTTTAATTAATTCGAAAACAATATTCAATATGCAGTTAAAACTTTTATGACACTATTTTAAGTATGTTGACGTCAGTATTTATTAAATCAGTTATTTATCAACAATTGACTTTATTTTAAAAATTCTGAAAACATTCACACTTACCTTATTTCATATACAAGTGTTGTTTTGAAATGTTTTGTAGCTTTTAATAAAATATTTCTAGATTTTCTATAATTTAGATTTTTATTGCTTTTTTATCTTGATGGATTTCAGTTTGTACGAGACGCCCACATATACTTGGGTTTTATGTTACCTCTCATTTTTAAATCCTCTAACTTTGCCTTCTCAATTTGAAAACTATAATTCATAACTTGTTATTTTTATTTGAATGCCATTGGTTTTACTTTGAAGTTATAATAATAATAATAAATCTTGATTCTTGATTGACATGGTGGAATAGTCTGTTTAATGTGTTGAAATAATGTAGCATAGAATAATTAATAAATTGTGTTGTGTAAGGTTGTAAGTAAAAGGATATAACTTAAAAATATTTGAATTTTGTATACATCTGTAATATTTGAGTATTATTGCATATTAAAATCACCTAAAATGAAGAGGTTTTTATTGTAAATGCATTGAATTGATTTTAACATTTCAAATAGATTCTTAATTACGGTAGAATTATAAGTGAAAGGATCATAAAACATGTAAAGATAATATATAAATTACCAGCCCAATTTCGGATGTGGATTGATCAGCACTGTATTCTGTTTAAATTTTGTATCAAAATACATTACATGAAAGACGAATCAAAATTGGCTAAAGACGAATAACTTTTTTCTCTGATTTTATTCCAGAACTTTCTTTTAATGATTTAATATAGGAAATTGAAAAGGAGCAACAATAATATTTTTTTTAAAACCAAATTGATGCTACAAATATTTTGTTTCAAATTAACATCAAGAACCAGAAATTATATTTAATTTTATTGTATTTATGCTAAAACTAATTGAAATGGCTGTACAGTCTCTCAGTAAGGATTTAATTTAATGTAGTGTTTCTTTCATATTTTTGTTTTCTTACATTCATATTTTTAGCGGATCTTGTAATTGTTTCCTCCTAAAATCTTTAATTAGTTGGCAAGTGAATTCCATCTTACATCACTAGATTAAACAATCTTTTTTCCTCCTTTAACTAGTCGAGGAAATTTAGCACTAAAAAAGCCCAAAAGTTGAATTTTTTGCAGGATTGAGATGCGGTTTTTTGCATTTGTCTCCTGAACTCGTCTAAAAAGTTTGTGACCACTTTTGGCCAAGTATTTTTGAAATTTCATTACTGCGTCGAAAAGTGCATCTTTCGACGAAAATCACCTGAATCACGCGAAGTCCACTACCCGGGTTTTTTTTGACTCACTGAACCTGAATATTATGTTCAGATTATCCTCCCATGCACCTGGAGTTCAGGACAACACCAGGAGTTCCATGGGAATTCATAAGAAATCGACCGAAACTCATTACCTGGGGGGTTTTTGAATGTCATATTGGCCACCTCCTCCCGAGTATCTGGTGCTTCAGGCAACCTGGTTCTTCAGGGGCACCGGAAATTTCACTGAAATTGCTTTCCAAATCGACCCACAATCACTAACGGGGGGTTTTTCGGTCGCTCGTCCCGAATATGACATCGGAACCTCCCCCGACTACATGATGCTCCGGACGACTTGACCAATGGCGTCATCTCGGGAAATTTTACTGAAATTGCTTACCAAATTGCTCCAAACTTATAACCTGGAAATCGACAACTTGCCTCCGAGTACCTGGAGACCTGAATAATGTCCTCAACTCCGGGAGTTTTACTTGAAATTGTGTCGGCAAACTATTTTACTTTATTTCAGTATGTCAAAGTATATCTATTTTATTATAACGGACCACGTTTTCCACTGTAATAAATTTGGGTCGATTTGGTAAGAAATTTGACTTGAAAAACTCCCTGATAATAATTTTCAATCGATTTCTGATGAATTTCTATGGAACTAATGGCGATGACGTTCCTGGTACTGTCCTGATCTCCAGGTACACAGTAAGATAATCTGAACATAATATTTAGGTTCAGCGACTCTCGGGTAGAAAAAATTCACGTAATTTTTGTCGAAGATACGAATTTTTCCTTAATCAATTGAAAAGATGCACTTTTTGATGCAACAATGCAATTTCAAAAAGAGTACTTGGCCAAAAGTGGTCACAAACTTTCAAGACGAGTTCAAGATGCGAATGCAAAAAACCGCATCTTAATTCGTCTTACAGCAAAAAAAATTCAACTCAAGTGCTATATTACCTCGACTATAAGCATGTTGCAGAGAAAAAATAATTATTTCGTTAAATTAAATAAGCAAAAATTTATTTTGACGAATAATTTAAGTAGTTACGATAATAGTAGATTTTGTCCCTTTTGTGATTTTTATCTTTATTGCTTATCCTATTTAATATTTTCTAGAGGGTTGTTTACAAGCGAACCCACAACAAAGAATTACTATTGCTAGTATTTTGGAAACATTGGCTGCCATTGCTGAGAGTAACGGATACGATCTTAAAGCACCTCTTATACTGTCTGCACCTCAACCTAAAATTAATGAACCACCAATAAATTTATTTGACGTGGCTGGTAGTAATAACACTAAGCCCCCTCCTGTAAGACCAGCCCCTCCAATTTTG
Source organism: Neocrepidodera transversa (assembly GCA_963243735.1). Lineage (NCBI taxonomy): Eukaryota > Metazoa > Arthropoda > Insecta > Coleoptera > Chrysomelidae > Neocrepidodera > Neocrepidodera transversa. The sequence goes on from OY725338.1 coordinate 13,672,566, forward strand.
GATGGAAATAAGCCACCACAACAAGTAAGATTTTAGTGGATCAAAATAAAACTAAAAGTTAGGAAATAATAATAAAATAATCTATATACTTTAATAACTAGAAGAAACAAAAAAAAATAATGTTATTGTTAAGACAGAAATATCGAGTGAAAATGCAACTAAAAAATTAAGATTTATAACAGTTTTTGAAACTCATAGTACAATTTTAAAAATATTATACCTGGAACATAAAAAAGTTCTTGATTGTTAATTATCAGGAAAGTAAATTTTTATTATTGTATTTTTTTTATTACCATTATCTTAGGTTCCTCCTAGACCGACGCCTCCTCCACAACGTCATGCACTTCCACAAACTCAACCCCAACAAAAACCAGCCGAAGTCAAACAAGGTAGTTTGTTTTCATCCTTAAAAGGAGGTGCTGGAAGTTTTTTAAAAAACCTCAAAGACACTAGTAGCAAAGTTATGGCCACCGTTCAGCAGTAAGTTCTCGTTTTAGCAATTAAACTTTTTCTAAAAATATTTTTTTTCAGAACTATGGCTAGAACTGACCTAGATATTCACTACATAACTTCTAGGATAGTAGTAATGCCATATCCTTCGGAAGGTTTCGAATCCACATACAAAACTAATCACATAGAAGACGTAAGGGTGTTTTTGGATTCTAGGCATCCGAGTTTTAAATACTCTATATATAATTTATCGCATAGGCCGTACCATTCGAAATTTGGTCAAGCCCGAATCGTGGATTGTTCATTCGCTTATCCCGAAACGTTCAAAGCGCCATTGTTGAATTCTTTATATCAGTTAAGCGAAGATATTTATCAGTACTTATTTGGGGATAGTAGGAATGTTGTTGTAATTCATTGTACGGTAAGTATTAGTTATATAGAAATTCCAAGTATTCAAGAAATTGATTTGTAAAGATAAGAATGTTTTGTAAACTGAAGAATATATAATGTAAAGAAATTAGAAAGAATCAGGAATTTAGGAGTAAAAATTCCATTTTAGCAGCAGCAAATAAATGTATATTAACTCCATTGAAGTTAGTTCAGAAATATTATTATAAAAAAATTTATTTTATGCTGCGTTATACCAATTTTGAGAGGTTTTACCTGGTTTTTATTTGATTCAGTAGATATTAACTTTCTTAATCTATTTCGATCCATATTTTAGAGTTTTCAAAAAAAAAATTATAAGATGGTTTTGTCCGTCTGTTAGCCTGATTCAACTCGAGAACGGTGAGAGATGGAGACAAACGGACAACGGGAATCGATTCAGCATCGTTAAAAACCAAAAGAAAGATACTAATCTTTCCCGCTACTTATACCATATATAAGGTTTATACCTATAGAGAAATTTAGTTTCTTAACTTTAAATTTTCGAAAACTCGAAATTAGGGCAAAAATATTGTCGTTTTTCACTTGTTACTAAAATATGGAGTTAATATACTTGGGATATGTTGGTCTTCATTTAAAAATCGAGAAAATTGTTAAAATCACCACAAGAAATCAGGCATTACAAGTAAAAACCAAAAATTACATCAAATCATTATAATTCATATAATACGAGAAATTAGCTATTAAATTGATATAATTCGACAAAAATATTTAAAGTAGGGGCAGAAATTATATAAATTTGAAATACAAATTAGTTTTTTCATTTTATTTGTGTTTCTTAAGGTTTTCAATAATAATTTTCTTCACAAAATCACTATTATTTTCTTTAATTAAACAAACATGTTCGTGTTGATCAATATTTCACAAATAAAATCAAAGTAACTATGGAATAGTGGTTTTCGGAGAATAAAATGTTTCAAAATTTTCAAAAAAATGCATTTTTTTCTTGATTTTTCCTTTTTTTTCTTAAATCCCACATTTTTATTTTTATTTTTTAATTCACACTTAACAATTTTTTTTGATCTTTCAAATGATTCAACTAAAATTTCGATATTTTGTATAATTTTTAATAGACCGTTGATTAATCCAATTTGAGTGTGCGGTGCCTATAATTTCAATGGTAAAAATTTAAAAAAAAGCACATATTTACAACTTTTTATCATCTTTCAAATGGCATAAGTCTCGTTTTAATAAATTAAAAAAATGGTTGTGTCACCTGAAGATTTCAAGTGATTTTCGTCATTTTGTCTTTGCAGCCACAATTTTCTATAAAAAAATCTCCTTTATAGTATTTTTTGTCGTTTAAATAGTGTTAGTTCCAATAAATAATTATCTTAAATCATTTTGGTCCTTTGTTCTTGTGTAAATTCTGTGCATCGCCTATTTTTATTTGTTTTATAAATTACAAAACGGGACCATTTTTTTCTCTTCCCATCATTTCCTTTCATACCATCAACATGTTTCCTTGTACATAATATGCAGTACTCCAGCCAGGGAGTTTTAGGGGTTAGTCCCCACAAGAGCGACTATATGGGGGGTAAAGGGGTATTTACCCTCCCAGGATACCGAAAAATAGCACGAAGAGAAAATAAATTTGTCTAAATGTTTGATTACCCCCTCCCAGGAAAAAAGTTATCTACGCCACTGATCCTATATGCTTTTGAGCTGTCATTCATAACTTATTAGTTTCAAATACATTTCAAATACATCCAACAATAAAGGATTTACAGTTTTGCTCTTTCCTACTTCAGTTGGTTCAACAATACTTAAATTTTGGTTCACATTGTTTGGTCATTGGAATTGTTACTTATAGTTACATCATTATCTTCCATACCCAACAAAAGTAAATCAGGGTCGTCAATATGGACTTATCATTAAAATAATTATTTTTTCTGTCAAATATACCATTGTGTTTCTCTTCTGACAAAACAAAGGGAAATTTTGGGAAGAAAACCGAAATTTTGTGGGTAAAACAGTGATTTGAAGGCAGATTTGTATTTGTGTGACATAACCATGCTATATAATCTACATGTGACTAATAAGAGAGAAAAATATTCTAGTTTGAACACTTAATATGTTTTCAGGATGGAAAAGCAACGTCCGCGACCCTCGTCTGCGCACTGCTGATTTACGCCGGCCTTTTTGAAGTACCAGAAGATGCTCTACAAATGTTTGCTGTAAAACGATGTCCGCCAAATATGAGGCCATCCGAACTACGATATCTTTATTATTTGGCAGATATAGTCCGGGAACCGCCGCTTTATCCCCATTATAATCCCGTTACGTTAGTTTCGTTGCAAATGCAACCAGTTCCATTGTTTACGAAAGTGAGGTGAGTCACTGATATAATAAAATAATTAATATTGTTTAATAAGGAAAAAAAATAACTGAAATATTTTTTTTATTTCAGAGATGGTTGCAGGCCTTATATAGAAGTTTTTAGTGAAAATAGATGTGTTTTGTCTACTTTGCAAGATTATGAAAGAATGAGAGTTTATAATATAGCAGAAGGAAAGGTAATTTTCCAGTTATTATTGACTTGATAGTTTAAAATTATTGACATTTTCTGCAAAAATATTTATAAGAATATAAATTTTATTATTGAAATTTATTAATTTTTAATTAATTTAAAATTTAAAAAATATGAATGAAATCTTTAAAATTCCTCAAAAATTGTTAATTTTGAATACATCAGAATTTTGAATATTTACAATTAATTTTATATATTTTTTTATTAGTAATACTTTAGTTTTTAGAAAAATAAAGTTTAAAGTCATTAAAAATATATATTTTTAACGAATTTTGTATAAATAATTTTATTTTTTTTTTAATTTAAATTTTTTATCTAGTGCCTCCTTCCGATCAATTCCACTGTTTGCGGTGACGTATGCATAATAATTTATCACGCCAGAAACACACTAGGAGGTGTTATTACACAGGGTAAAGCTACTGGTATAAAAATTTTCCAAATTCAGTTTCACACAGGGTTCATTCCGGAAGAGGAAACAAGTTTGAGATTTACAAGGTAAGTTTTATTTACTTTTTGTTTTTGAGGTAACATGTGATAATTTTGAAAAATATTGATGAAAGCAGAATAAAATTTCGAAAGATTGTATATTGATTTAGTTCAAAATTGAAATGTAGAACATTTTTGAAAAATATTGCTAAAATCAACAATATTTTCTTGTAAGTATCCATTTTTTTTTCAATAAAATTTTATGAAAAATTTCAAATAATCAAATTAAATAGAACTAAATTTTGGAGTTTTTAATAAAATCAAATACATGTAGAAAATCAGAAACATAATTTTTTTTATTTAAAGAAGTGGGCACTAAAAGATATGGAAATGTATTTCTATAAAATGTTGTCCATGCTCAAGTTGTGTAAAAGCCAACATGGGCTGTTTTCTTACTTTTTTTATCTAAAAAAATAATTTCTCCAATTATCTAATTTATCATGTTAAATATGCTCGAGTATCAAAAACTAAATATGTTTTAGATCGGACTTGGATGAGGTAGCTGAAGGCAATGATCATTTTCAAAATAAATTTACAGTGGCACTGAATGTGTTTGTAACAGACACCGAAAGAAAACCTTCCCAGCCGGCTCCCTGGCAAACAGATCGAACTAAAAGAGCGATAGATACCATGTTTACCTCGCAAATAGAAAAAGATGAAACAGTAGATAATTTTGGTAAGACTAACTATTAAGAGCCGCTTTTATAAACTCGGTGTAAGTGTTAGGTTAGTTATACTAGGAATAAATGTGTACAACGAAATAGCCGCAATTAAGAGTTGTGGCAATTAGAATTCAATACTAAACCAAGACAATTAATTAACTATAATAAAACATTTACCTTATTCTTTGTCAGACATGGCTGCTTTAGCAATTAAAATTCAAAAATAAATAATCACAATCCTGAAAACAGTGGAAATTCAATTAGCAAGTTTTATTTTGGATTCGTTTTAACTTCTCAAGAAATCGAAACCAAATTGCAGATATGTGAATAATATTGTACTTTTATAAATAATATCCATTATAATTAGCTTTAAATTTTTAAACCCGATCTGCTTAGCATTTTGTAATATTTGGAGTAATTAAGTAGTATAACTGGAAGGCAAAAATAGTTCAAATAATACATCACCACGTTCAATGAACCAGTTGAAATTACTAGAATATAGTAAATATTAATATTAATATATTATACCACTGTAGAGCACGAAAAAATAGGCATATTTCGGAAGTTTTTTTTGGCACACTAAAGAGATAAATTGAAATTCTGTAAAATGGGATTCGTAATATTAATTGTGAAGTAGAAAAAATATTTTATAACGAAATGGCGGTTGTACGTCATTTCCCCGCAGTTGTTTGTTTTTTCGAATTGGTCCACGGCCGGAAACTTAACTCCCGCAATTTTTGACCTGGAATAAAAATTGAAATTTTTTCGATTCTATAGAACAATTGCAAGAGACGTACGTATGATTTTTTTGTGCACTTAAAAAAAAAAGTTAAACAATTCATGAAGAAATTGTCACAAAAATTTATACAAAAAAATATATGCAATGTACAGAAAATCCTACGTTGGAGAAAGCAATTTTGAATATATGGGGAAAATTTCAAATCGAACGGTGAAGATTTGTTCGAGTTATGTTTCCGGCCAGCTCAAAAAAGCTCGAGAAAAACGCATTTAAAGTTTTCAGTACTGTGAAATCGTATTATATTCTTATATATCTTTATCTGCGAAAATTGAAAATTTGGACATTTAGACGTTCTTGCCGCCTTCCATTATTTTTTAAAGACATCAAACACCTTTTATGCCAAAAAAAATTTACAATTTTTTGAAAATTCTGCAGTGGTTAACTTCTTAAATTGTGGGTCTTATCTCTTGCCATTTGATATAAATTAATTTATAAAGGCATACATAGCTCATATAAATAAGGAATTCATCTTATATTTTGTTTTTAATAAAAGTTTATTTTTGTAGTTAGCACACCAGTAAGAAAAACGGAAGTACAACAAAATAAACCTCCAGAGAGGCCTGAAAGACCACCGGATAAACCTAACAGACCTCCGCCTCCTCCTTCATCCAATATCCTGGCAGATACTGAAGATTCTTCATCTGATGCAGAACAAGTTGCAAGTATTTTTTTATTAATTTAATATATTTAGAAATACTGTTTTTTGATTGCAATATTGAACCGAAATGGAGAAAAATATGATCCAGGGAAAAAATTTATGGCATAATTAACATTACTGGATTTTTTCAATCAAACTTAAGTTATAACATGTAGGAAATATTAATACTGAGTGAACTTTTGTTTCCAAAATAATTTGAAGATCTGAAATTGTTTTATTATTTTATTTTTTTAAATTACAAAGTTTAAGACGGAATTAGCACCCCATGATTTTCATAACACAAACTATTAATTAACTAAATGTTCGATAGATGGCGATTAGATGTACTTTCTGCGTAAAAATTTAAATGTTTATTATCCTTCAATAATATTTGCTTAATTGCTAGATGAAACGACCGCCATTTTATTTTGTAGAGAGGTTTTGTTCTAGTTTTTTCTTATTTTTCTGATTTTTTGTTTTTTTTTGTGGTTTTTTCTTTCGTTTTTTAATCTTTTCTCATTTCTTCTGATTATTACAATTATTTGCGACTTTTTTGGAATTTCTTTGCGAATTTTTGCAATTTATATCAGTTTTTTTGAATTTTTTCATTTTTTATGGTTACAGTTGTTTTTTGGTTGTTCTTTTTTCTGATTTTTTTTCAGTTTTTTTTCTGATTTTTTTCGATTTTTTCTAATTTTTCCTCATTGTTCTATTTTTTTCGTTTTCTAATTTTTTCTCATTTTTTCTTATTCTTTTGATTTTTTCTGATAATATTTATATTATATTTTACAATTTTATTTTTCATTTTTTCCCAATATTTTCTAATTTCTCTCAATTTTTTTGTTTTATTTAATTTTTTTCATTTTATTGATTTTTTGTTTTTTTACTTTTTTTTATTTTTTTCAATTTTTTCTAATCTCTCCTCATTTTTTCTCATTGTTCTGTTTTTCTATTCTTTTTTTTGTTTTTTTGTTCTCATTTTTTTTTATTTCATTGATTTTTTGCGATATTTTTGTCATTTTTTTGTGATTTTGTTGCCGTTTTTTTGCCATTATTTTACGATTATTATGTCTTGCGTTTGTTCAGGCTTTTTTTTCGTTTTATTTTGCGACTTTTGGCGTATTTTTAGCGGTTTTTTTTTCGGTTTTGTGATATCTTCATTTTATTCCGTATTTTAAAATTTTATTTTTCATTTTTTTCACAATATTTTCTAATTTCTCTTTCAATTTTTTCCAAAGTTTTTGTTTTTATCTTTTTTTTTTTCTGTTTTTCGGTTGTTCTTTGGTTTTTTCGATGTTTTTCGATTTTTCTCGCTTTTTCTCAATTTTCTGATTTTTTTTTCAGTTTCTTTTTTCTGTTTTTTTTTCGGTTTTTTCTCGTTTTTTTTCTCATTGTTCTCTTTTTTTTCTATTTTTTTCGTTTTCTATTTTTTTCTGATTTTTCTTATTTCTTTCATTTTTTATGATAATTTACGATTTCTTTGTGATTTTGTTGTGGTTTTTGCCACTGTTTTGCGATATTTTGTGATATTTTTTTGATTTCTTGCGTTTATTCCGTATTTTACAATTTTATTTCAAATTTTTTCCCAATATTTTCTAATTTCTCCCTCAATTTTTTTTCAAACTCTTGTTTTTTTTTATTTTTTCCGATTTCAGATTTTTTTTCAAATTTTATTCGATTGTTTTAATTATTTCTCGTTTTTTTTTTCAATTTTATGATTTTTTTTTCTTTTTTATTATTTTTTTTTTCAATTCTTTCTAATCTCTCCTCATTGTTTCTCATTGGTCTGTTTTTCTATTCTTTTTTTGTTTTTTTTCTCATTCTTTTTATTTCATTGATTTTTTGCGATATTTTTGTCATTTTTTTGTGATTTTGTTGCGTTTTTTTTGCTTATCCATTTGCTAACGCCGCCTTAAGTTTATATATCGAGTTACCAGAACAACTACAATATAATTAAAAATATAATTTTATATAACTAAAGAGTTTTTATATTAACTAAATTTTTTACAGGTACTTCCTCCTGTAGCCGCCGAACCTCCTCTAATAGAAGCCGTTGATCTTTTGAATCTCAATTCTGCTCCTCCAATGGACAATTCAGTCACTAAAACGTCACCAGGTTCGAATTTCGATCTTCTGTCGCAATTAGGAGGAAATGGAGAAAGCGATAATTTCACGGCTTTTAATAGTGCTTCTGTTACTAAAAACGAACAAGTTTTCGATCCTTTCGCTTCGTTCGGGGGTGGAGATGGAAATAATTTATTAGGCGGTTGGGATAATTTTTCTTCAACTGCCGCCGGTCAGAATTATGTTCCTCAGCCGCAAAATGTTGCCAAAGAACAAAAACCCAGTGATCCGTTTGCTGATTTTGGTAAGAAAATTTGATTTTTCAATATTATAACTTTTAATTGTTTGTTTTTTACTTTTTTATTTACGCCAAATCAAAACTCATGGAAAAGAAACAAGGTTAAAAATTATTTATAATAAAATTTGTCTATTTAAATGACAGTTCCAGCTATTATATCACGAGAATTGCTTGGGAAATTTTATCTGGTAAAATTTGGAATTGATTTTATTTTTATTCGTTCGTTAACTTATGTTAATTAACTTTCAATAATAATCTTTTCTTGGTATTATTTTGCTTCTAATTTTGATATTTCAAATATTTCCGCTTAAAAAAAATGTCTCATTTCTAGTAACAATATTAAAAATTCAATTAATATTTTTTACAAATATTTTGTCTACACTACAAATTTTCACAACTATAAAGTCTCATCAGCAAAAATTGTCCTTATTACTAATCCTCTTCCCATTTTTATATTATTTTAATATTAAAACTTCCATTACAGGAAATATCGGAGGCTTAAACTTCCCAGCAACTATTCCACCTTCAACCACTCCAACCAGCGGTTCCCAAACACCGAACACCGCAGCTCCCACGACTCCTCAACACGCCAGAGGTACGAACTCAAATTCAGCGACTGCAACTCCCAAACATCAAGTAAAATCTCCAGTCGGTGCCGATTACAATCGAACTCATTTCGACACGTTGAACAAAAACCCACAGAATGACGCTCAAAAGAAAGTCCAACCTGACGATGTGTTCGGGGATTTATTAGGATCCCAGGGATATAGTTTTACAGGAAAAAGGGAAAATATGCCAAGGACGATGAATGCCATGAGGAAGGAAGAGATGGTGACTTATATGGATCCGGAGAAATTGAAAGTTATGGAATGGGTAAGTAATTATATCTTGTTTATTGAAATTTTACTCATTTTCTTTATTTTTCTGTCGCTTCATTATTACTCTTTTCCTCTATAATTATTTTTTTCTGTTAGTGTCACTTATTAGTCATTGGGTTTTTCATTCTTTGTACTTTTTCGATGATTTTCAAAATTATTTGTAGTTTTTTTTGTGTTTCCTGTCAATTTTACTTGCTTTATTTGATTTTTAGATAGAAGGTAAGAAAAATAACATCCGCGCTCTGCTTTGTTCGATGCATACGATTTTGTGGGATGAAGCAAAATGGCATAAATGTGAAATGCATCAACTTGTATCCCCTGCTGATGTTAAAAAGGCTTACAGAAGAGCTTGTCTAGCCGTGCATCCCGACAAAGTAAGTACAAATTATAAAATTCTTTCCACACAACGACAATTTTTGCTTAATTAAAAAATACAAAAAAATTGTTTATTATAGTATAGGGAAAAAATTGATAAATACGTTCTGCACAAAACAAATGTTAAATCACTTAGGTGTATATTATAGAAAATAATATATTTATGTTATATTTTAAAAAGTATTTGTGCTATATATGTTTTAAATGTTTAAAATAAATAAATATAAAACTTGTGAGAAATTAATATTTTTTTAAATTGCAATAATTAATAGATTTTATTAGATTATCCTTTTTGAATTAAAAAACAACCTGTAAGATAACACTAAAAAATTGTAAAATATTCGAGAGTTTGACATATTTTTAAAAGTTTTTCATTGAATGAGTAACTACGTAATTTTTCTATTTTTTTTACATTTTGCGTAAAGTTTTAGTAAATTTTAATCTTTTTTGTAGCAAACTGGTACGGATAACGAAAACTTAGCGAAATTGATCTTCATGGAACTGAATAACGCCTGGAGTGATTTCGAAGACGACGTTTCCCAGCAAAACATGTTTTCTTAACTAATATTGTTTTATTTCTATTTCTGATCATTCCACTATTAATAATTTAATATTTAACAAAAAGTTATTTATTTTAGATATAGATTGCCGTGTTTTTATCGTTATTCATAAATAACTATTTTTAACTCGGCTCTAAAGTGAGGCTAAGATCCTGCGCTTCTTTTATAATAATTTTTTTCAGTATTTAAAACCAGTAAATAACAATTTTAATCGCTAATTTCTGTTAAAAAGTGCAGGATTTTTGGTCAAGCAATTTTTTTTATTAAATATTTTGCATAGATAATATCGCCGCTTCGATTATATACTTTAGAGATTGAAATTGTTAAAAGTATAAAATATTTATGATATTATTCTTCCGTTAAATAGAGACATTTTGTGTTTGATATATTCTATTTTTATATTGTGACTGTGTTCATATATTTTTTAGGTAAAAATTTTAAACATGTTTATTTTTTGTTGATATGATTACCAAAAATTCCAGTTGTCATTGGATGTTGCAATATTTAAAATAAAACTTGTTTGTCTCATAACCGTCGTTTTATTCATAAAAATTGTGTTGAGTAGTTTATATTATAATAATATATAAATCGAGCAGTGTATAACATTAACATACATTGGTGAACTAAAGTTGGTATACCTGAAGAATTCTTCTTTTTTTCTTAATTTATTGAAAGGCTTTGGTATTTAGCCAGTTTTGAAATGATAATTATTGACGGATTTATATTTTTAAGCAAAAAAGATTACGCTCTTTTTAGATACAAATAAAATCCTATAATATTTTTAGTATTCCAATAAAAATCACTTAAAATATCTAAGCGAATACATTACTAAGTTATTCTTCAGCCACACCAAAAAAGTGACATTTGATTGTTTCCAGTTTGATATTTTTTGCGAAATTCTTAACCTGTTAATATTTTGAAATAAGAATAAAATATTTATAAATTTATACTTAATAATAATAATATGGCAAGTAGTGCTTCAGCCGTTTTAGATGTTGTAGTAGAAAATAAAGAAATAACTTCAGTTTTAAAAGAAAAAGAAGGCGATCCGCCCAGCGTTTGTAGTGAATCAACTTATGATAACTCTTTGGTAAGCTAAACAAATACTTTAAATTATCGTAAATTTAATAAATTATTGATAAATGTTTTTTCAATAAATAACAGTACAAAAAATGACTATTTAACTTACTGAGTTTAATTCTTAAATATCTAAATCAAAATTTATGAGATCACCACAAATCATACAAAAATTATTTCCAATGTTAAATCCCAGGTTTTATGATTATTACCTTATATAAGAAATCTATTTCAAATTATTTTTTTATGAGTTGATAATTGAAAACTGATAAAAAAATATAAATTAAATAATTTTTTTACTCTATAGCATTAGCATTTAATTTTCTGAAAAAAAATGTATCATTGAAAACTAGGGTGGAATGATATATGTATTGGCTGATATATCGAATGTTTTGCCAATATAAATTAAAAAATATCGGTATCTGTTAATTTAAATGATAAATAGTGTTTTATTACATAAAATAAACTAAAAATATATGATAATATTAGATTATTAATTATCCAAAAATGTATGCTTTTCTTTAAATGAACTATATTTCCTTTACTAACATTCATATTTTTATTTATAAATACTAGTAACGTTATAATGCCAATACTAGCTCAGGTGGTTTAAGTAGTTTCCGATGTATGCAGCTAAGAATTATTTAATATTAGTCAATTGATATGCAAGATTTTGATCTGGTGTAATATTTGTTAAAATCTCTGTTTATTAGTCCATTTTAAGATTTATTTTATAGTTCTATATTGAATAATATGATTTTTAATTTAAAATAGTGGCTGGGTACACAGTGGTTCAAACTCCATAGATACAAAATCAATCATGATCTACTGTGTACCAAGGGGGTTTGAAAGTATCTTTTCTCACAATTATCTAAATTTTAATATCTTTATTCATTAACACAATGGCAAAACCCCAAGGGACTACCAGCAAAATTTTAAAAATATGCCATAGATCAAATAAGAGATTTTTAAAACAAAGTAAATTGAAATTTTATTCCATCATGTTTTACACGAACTTAAAAAGAACTTCCTTAAAAAGTATATTAAATCAATTGTGATCCACTGTTACCAAGGGGGTTTAAAAGTATCTTTTCTAAATTTTTACATGTTTATTCATTAACACAATGTGAAAAACCACAAGGGACTACCAGAAAAATTTTAAAAATATGCCATAGATCAAATAAGAGATTTTTAAAACAAAGTAAATTGAAATTTTATTCCATCATGTTTTACACGAACTTAAAAAGAACTTTTTATTTAAAAATATATTAAATCAATTGTCATCCACTGTTAATAAGGGGGTTTAAAAGTATCTTTTCTAAATTTTTACATGTTTATTCATTAACACAATGTCAAAACCACAAGGGACTACCAGAAAAATTTTAAAAATATGCCATAGATCAAATAAGAGATTTTTAAAACAAAGTAAATTGAAATTTTATTCCATCAAGTTATGCCCAAGCTTAAGAAGTAATTATTTAAAAGTATAATAAGTACTGTTAAGTTTAAATAAGTTTTTATTAAGATATATAATGTAAAGATACATAAATCAGTATTAAATAGGCACAAACGGCGGGAAACAAACTTAATTCTAATACTTGTTTTGCGGATGGAAATTCGTATTTTTAACTTATATAAAACATACACCATAACCACTGCTTTCAAGTCTGGATGTTTCCTTTTTTGGCAGAAACTTGTTCAATGATGATTATTTCATGCCAAGTGTGGAACAAACTATCCTTGCTTAGACCGTGAATTTCAAGGTTTTGCTCTCCCAGCCAAAAATCCCCTATTGTTACATCCCTGGAAATTTCTACAATTTGAAACTTTGATAATTAGAAACTAATTTCCCAATTTAGCTTTATTTTTTTTTTCTCATAGGTACAATCTCCAAGTATAGAAAGTTTCTCAACTATTCACGATATAGAAAATCTAGCTGAGTTAAACATGGATGAAAATTCAGATTTGTGCGTAAAAATTGACAATCCACAAAAACATTTAGAAACATTAGAAACTTATATTACATTTAGAATTACAACGAAGGTAGCTAGAATAGAATTTTCAGATAATGAATATATTGTACATAGAAGATATAATGATTTCCTTTGGTTAAGGCAGAAGCTAGTTGAATGTCATCCATTTTGTATTGTACCTGTAAGTATATTTTTAAATTAAGTATGACTGTGTTTTATATTAAATCTTTGTTTTAGCCTTTACCTGGTAAACATTCATTAATAGGGCAGCTAGATAGATATTCCAAAGATTTTATAGTACTACGAATGAAAGCGTTAAATGTATTTATAACAAGAGTTACTAGACATCCTATTTTAAGCTGCAATGAGCATTTTAAAGTATTTTTGACATCTAAAACTCCAGTAAGTAAATTTAATATTATATCAATAATACTATTTTGTTGTCAATTTGTAATATTCAATAAAAATAATTATTATCTTTTTAGGACTTTACTTTGCATAGAAGACAAAGACATCCTGTACAACAAAAAATTAGGACTTTCAACCATGCAACCTCATCTCATAGTGTACTAAAAAATAAACATATTGAATTTGACAAAACAAAAACGTACTTAACAACTTTATCTGAAAAATTATCATCTATAGAAAAAATAAGTAGTCGTATTAATAAGGAAAGAAGTGAATATGTTACTGAGTTAAACAGTTACCATCCAATATTTACTACATGGGCTACATTGGAACCTCAGTTATCGGATCTTTTGCAAAATATTGGCAGTGCAATGGAGAGAAGTTCTGCAGCCCAAAACGCTTTGGTGCAAAGTTATAGTAACACTGTAGGTAATCCAGTAAAGGATTTTTTAGCTTATATTGATGTGGCTCAAGAAACTATAAGGAAAAGAGAGTCTTATCAATATTCCTATGAAATATCCATGGATGAGCTGAATAAGAGACACACTGAGAAAGATAAGGTAAGTTTCTAGGATTCTTAATGTAATAATTTTAATTATTTTATATTTTTTAGTTGGTTGCTATTCAACAGAATCCGTCCCAAGCATCTAGCGGTTTCTTCCTATGGAAGCAATCCAGCTATGATGACAAACTAGAAAAATTAGGTTCCTACATTCCTCAGCTAATAAAGAAAGTGGAGTCGAATCAAGATAATCTAGAATGTGCAAACGAATCTTTGAGAAGTGATTTACAGCGTTGGCAATCTGAAAAACAGCAGTGTTTGAAAAAAATATTGCTAGACTTTGTTAACAAACAAATTAACTACTATCAGGCAACATGTAATGCTTGGGAGTATGTAACTAATGAAATTAATAATCAGAACGCCTCGTTACGAAATAATTCCAAATAATCAAAAATGTTTTGTTTCAGATATTATCTTATTCTCATGAAAGCTTATGGCATCACATTATTTAATTTAAATTTAAAGGTTATACTGGGTGACAAAACAGATATGTGATATTCCGTTTTTTTTTAAGATTAAACTGTAAAAATGAATTGTAAATTTAAATTAAAACTGGATCCCTAGATTTATTCCAAATATTACAATTTAATTGAAAATGGTAAAATTAAAACAGGACAGTTAATAGAATTTTTAACAGGAAAATCTGTAAGTCAAACTTGTATTTTAATATAAAACATTTTTCTTATAATAGGTATATCATATTTTTTTGTCAAAATCTTAAATATTTTTTCCAATTAGTTACGAGTTCAAAAATATTTACGAAAGGACTTATAGCTTAGTGTTCACCAAGTTTTTCAAAAAACACTTTACATAAGATCTTACCTTTTGTAAAGTGTTTAAAGCAAAAAAGCACCGACTTAAAACGCGTTCGTAAACACTGTGCTCCCTAGCATAAAGGTGCTTAGCTAAGCTCTAAGCAGGGACAGCTCTGTTAAGATTAAGGATACTTAAAATTTATTTTTCTCATTATTACACCCTGCAAGTTTAAACCAACCTTTTATTCCTATAACAAATGAATAACCTTGAAACACAAGGTATTACATAATCGCTACATCACAACCGATATCATGTTATTTAAATATTGAGAACAGTTAAAAAAAGCAAGCGTCAAAGACAGTAAATGGACATATATTCAATGACTTATTTGTTCATAGAATGACAAACGTATGGATATAATACATTTTTTTATTTATAGATTGGTTTTTCTCCTAATCGACGCAAGCTCTCGCTTATAGGATCTAAATCTTATCGGATATGTTGAATATCACATCACTTTTCTACTGTATTTAATCAACCCTTAAAATGTTGAAACATTCCTTAATTAGTTTTTTTATATATTTTTATACTCGCCGTTTTAGAAATAAAAACTCTAAAAACCTTTTATAAAGTTATATTAAAAAAAAAAACATTTTTTTTTACATTAAAAACAATTAATCAGAAATTTGTTACACCTAAAAATTTATTATTTTTAAATTGGTTTTTAATAAATAGCGAACGTGTATGTATATATATATATTTCACTACAATAAAAATTGTGCTAATAAATATAATAATAAGAAGTTTCTTCCGGAGGTGGTAACTTTAAAAATCCGAACGTTTGTCCCTATTCCTAGCCCTCGATAATGTTCTTGCTTTGAAGTTGGCTGCATTCAGTAAACGCTGAAATTAAAATTATTTTTCTTTATTATTGTTGCAAATACTCTGTACTTATATTGTTATTTTCATTCTTATTGAATAAAAAATTATTAAAATTTGTTTTTTCCTTCTGACCATATTTTACTTTTTAGAAAGATCTTAATTTCCAAAATAAAAATGTGATGTTTTGTGATTAAAACGGCTACAAAAATATTTCTTGAAGCACCTTTTTAACACAATTCGTCACATTTGTATAAAAAAAATTTCTAAGTGTACATTTTAGATTGATTTGTTATTTGTTTGTGACTAAGCAATAATTTGTAACTAAATCTATTTGCAAATAAATTCTAGATGTCTAGAAATTTTCAGTAAATCAAAAATAACACAAAATATAAACAGACCATTATAGATTTGTGTTCAGTCACAAGAATTTTAATCAAACAAAACGTCACCTACATAATGAAACAATTTTTATTCCTAATAGTCCCTTTTTACAAAAAAAAATATGGTGAAATGATCACAAATTATAGAAATAAAAAACCTCAAAAATCATATTTTTACTGCAAGTGAAATAGAACTACAAAAAATTTAAAAAATCACTATTCTAGTGAATAAGTGAGTCAAAAGATTCAAATTTCTTAATTATGAGGAAACACTGGGCAAAGTTCCATGTTTTATTATTTAATACATTATAAGAGTTATTGAAGAAACATCTCTGAAGTGGCAGATTGATGTATTTACTACTTACTTTTCTGTATCTTTCCATCTGGTTTTGTTGGTGAGCGGGAACATCACTAGTAGGAGGAGGCATTAAAATCTCAAATACATCCCTGAGCAGATCGTTATCAGTGAGATGAACATTAATACCGGGTCCCAAAATAGTGCACAGCGATTCATATTGTTTCCTTCGAGTCCATGAATCCAATACCAAAGTCTCTTTTCCGAATTTTATCGACAATTCTGGTACGATATCATTCTAAAAAAAAAGACAAATTTAATTTATTGAAACGATTTTTAGAAAGTAACATACTTCAATGAATTGTACGATGTCTCTGAAGGTGGCTCTTTGTTGTTTCCTGTCTTTTTTCGCTCTATACTTATGGGAATCTGTAGCGAGTTGTTTTAGATTTTCTGTGATATCCAGAGCGAATTCTTCTTCGAAATCTTCATTTTCTTCCCTGCCTAATTCATAGATTAGAGCTAAAGCTTCTCCAGCTGCCAACCTGACGTCTAGATGCGGCGATTCTAAAAGTTCGGAAAGTTTTTCCAAAGAAGGTAGAGCTTTGGAATTATTTATCATAGTTCCGATATTTCCAGGGGAAAGCAAAGTGAATAATAAATTCCAAGCTTGTATGGCGGCAGCGTGTAAGAGACCAGTATCGGCTGTTACATTTGGAATATTTCTGTCTCCTTTTAAGTAACTTCCTGCATAGATCGATTCAAATTGCTGCATGAGGATTATTACGTCTCCAATTTCACTGCCAGATAGGAAAGTTATAGTTCCTAGAGCTGTGCAACACTAAAAAAAAAAAAACGTTAATAGGAATTTTATAAAAATTCAAATAAATCTTATTTAGAAAATATTAGTCTTACTTTTGCTCGTACAGATGCTGATACTGTATTGTCACAAACTAGTGTAAGTAAAAGAGGTTTTAGTAATCTACAAATTTCATCGGAAGCATCTTCTCCGCCCAATTGAACGCAGATAATCGTAGCCAATTCAGCTGCCGCTATTTTCTCCGGTCCTCCTCCTTTCTTCAAACTCCTTTCAATACTGTCGCAGATTGTAAAGTACCTACAGAAAAAAATACTAATAAGATTAAAAATATTTGATGCCAAAACCATTAAAAGATTCAATCGCTAAAAATTTAATAAAGAAGTGAAAAAAAATCGCTAAAATATGATTAATATTTTTAAAAACAGTAAATAAACTAATGACCATAATTCTTTAAAAAATAAAACTATTATAGAAAAACTAAATTAAAAGAAAATAAAACTTAATGAAATATAAGAAATAAGGTACATCTTGCTTATATTATATTCTTTTTATTTAATTAATACCTCTCTTTGATGAAACTAGGCATGTATTTCTTGACAAATGCCTTGGTTAGTGTTTCGAAACAGTTGGTTCTTCCTTGCGAGGATTTTTGCGTGAGCCCTTCGAGATGTTCACACAATTTTTCTTCTAGTTGTTCCTGCGCAATCAAATCGGCGTCTTCTCCTTCATCGGCGTCTTTATTTTCTGAAAAATTGCTGACGACACTGACGTTATCGAAGGACTCGTCGTCAGATGAATTCAGGGATCCGTCGTTTCGCCCGCGATCTATAAAAAAAATTATATACATTGAAATTTAACATAAATAAAAGAAATTTAAATAGATTATCACTGATCAATTCCCCAGACTTTTTGCTAAAAATAGGCACATCTGCATATAATATGACTGGTCCTAATATCAATTTCAATATAAATTAAATAGTATCGGGTTTCAAGCGAAAACTGGATATCAAGTAAAACACTTTCTTATAGATAATCGCGTTAAAAATTTTTAATAACTTTGAAGAAGATTTAAAACCATATTGGTATGTTTTATTAAAAATTGTTTTTATCTGGTTTTTGCTTGAAACTCGATTTATAAATGGGCAGAGCAATTTTAAGCGTCCAAAATCTGGATATTTATAAAAAAACAATTATTTTATCTTTTCACTGCTTGTGATTGTTACTAGAGTTTCTAAAACGCCATAAAAACCATTAATCAAAGGTACATTTCATGAATAAACTTGTAGTGCCTGAATATTGCTAATAATTATTATCATCGGCTGTCATTGTTGTCAATAACACCTAAATGTGAATTCTGTACAGATTTGTTTGTGATACAGCAAAGAACACAGGATTAAATGGGTCTAGAGGAGGATTCAGAATTATAGTTGTCAGAAAAATCTGAGCCATAATTACTTAAACTACTTGAAAGTTCATCATTAAAAAGTGATGAAGAGTTTACAGAAGAAAATGATTAAGATACAGAAACACAACAACACAATACAGCCAACTTGAAATATTGGTCCATCTTTTTTTGCATTATTTGAGAAAAAAATTAATTTCTTTTTATGAAAAAAATCGTTTTTTCTGTTTTTTTCTTTAATTTAACATGAAAAAATTGATATTTAAAAATTACTGCATCTATGCAGCTTGTAGTGCACCTACGTCACTTATGTGCAATAGCTGCAACATATTAATGTGGGCCAGTTTCTCTAAATAAAATTGACGCTTTCAAATATAAATGACGTTTGCTTATAAAGTGTCATTTGGTCAATATGTTTTTAATTGTGTTTACTTTTACCTTTGTTTACATATCTTTACAAATACAAATAAACACGGAAAATTATCAACATCAACCAGCTCTACAGAGTACAAACTACCAGGCATTTCACGTCACTATCCCAGGACCTTGTGGAGCTCCAAATCTTACATTATCAGGATTACTAATTCTTTTCCTAATCTTATCCCTTTCCTCTCTATTTATTAGATAATTCTCACATCACTGCTCACTCTATTTTACTTTAGGACATTTAATAGCTTTTGATGAAGTACCGTGTCGAATGCCTTTGTTAGATACAAAAATATAAATTTATTACTGTTATTTATTTCACAATGTGTGAAACTAATTCATAATTTGTAATTTTTTAAATTTTTAATTTAATCATCAATTTTTAGTTGATTATTTATTTTTTAAAATTTTATTGGTTGCGTCTGAGATTAATTGATGAGTTTTATTAGGTCATTTTTATTTTTATATATTTCATTAAAATAGTTGTCATTTTTGTTTTTTTGATATTAATCTATTTGAATTGTTTTTAAATGATTTGTTGTGAATTTCATTGTAAACAGCATAATTTTTTTGTAGTTACTTTTTAAGCTTATCTCTAGTTTTTATAGAATTATTTAACCCATATGTTATCCAAGGTTTTATTTTTTTATGCATTTTAATTTGCAAATTTTCATTAATTTTACATGATTAGAATATTTATCATCAAAAAATTCGTGTTGATATTTTCAGATTAATTTTTTTACGGACACTTTCTCGCTTATAAACGAAAAAAACGTCAATAATTTTGGAAGATTTTGTACAATTTTAGTAAATTGTGAAATATTTATCATAACAGGATCATGGTTATCTCATAATTGATTAGATATGAATTGGATATGTGGGTTTTCAGACTTATTATTATTATTGATTTTCAATGTATAATTTTTTTTTACTTATTTGTATACCCTACCAATTTTCTATCCATCTGTCTGTAAAGTTTAATACTCTTTATGTTAAAGTGTAAGACATTTGGGTTTATTTTATTTCATATATTAACAGCATCAACAACTTCATTAATTGTATCACTTTGAACATAATTTAATAGATTCTTTATTTTGGTTACTGTTTCGCTTAACTAATATTCTGTACTATCCCTAAAACACATTTATAAAAAATGTATGAGTTGTAGTGCAATTTTTTACGTTATTAATGTACAATAGATGCTATACTAATTTCCCTGTTATATTATTATATTTTTTGATTGTGGCATAATAAATAAAAAATGAAAGAAGCCTCTTCTAATGAAAATCAATATTCTACACAAGAGTTATATCATTTAATAAAAGAAAATGAACTAAAATGATTTACATAAAAAAATCAGCTGTTTGTCTGAAAGCCAACTACCATGTTGTTACCCTTTTTATTTATTTATTTATACTTAGAAAACTACCTTAATTGTGATTAAAAGGTAAATATTATCAACGATATTCAATTTAAAATTAACAAATTAGAAACGTTTTAAATTAAAATATTTGATTTTACTTTATATTGATATTCTAGAGCAGGCATAATTTTGTTGTAACAATACCACAATGACTACTTAATTTATTAATCCAAAAGAATTAGGAAAGTGCAATTTTGTATTATAGCACTAGAAAAAGTTATGTAATACCATATTACAAATAAAAGATCTGAAGAATATAAAGATTACACAATTGTATGCAATGAGTCATCCATTCCTTCTAAATTCTCCCAAAATTCACTCAGTTTTAGCAAAATTTACTGAACTTCTTTTAATACTAAAAACTAATTGCCACAAATGCAGACATATTGTGCAACACAAATGTTAGTAATTTCTCTAATACCTACAAGGTTTTGCAAGTGATTGATAGTTGAAATTCAAGATTTTATTGAACCATATTTCCCATAAGTGCTGTAATCTTTTTATACCAGTTTTACCAGTAGCAGACTAATTATTAGTGGTCAGACATGGGAGAGGTATTTTCATACTAAAATATGCTGCCTTAGGAAAAAGTAAAATTTAATATAGATTTGATTTATGCAAAAATGTTCATTATAAAAATAAACAAAAATAAAATATTGTTTTAGTTGAAGGAACTTTCACTTAATCTTATAAATGACAGTTCACCCTCTAATTTCTAGATATTTATATTTCCCTTAATTTTTCTCCCTTTTTAACTCCAATTCTTAGAACCTCACCTGTAAATTAAGGACAAGAGAGGTATTTTTAGGAATTTACTCTTACAGATTATAAATAACCATTGTATCTAGCCAAATTTGTTCTGTATTATTTGTATGATTAATCCCACATAATTTACAAATCTGAGAAGAATTGTTTTATTTAAATACTTAATTAACATTATTATACACAATTTTTTTAGTTAACCTTGACAAATTTTTTACAGAATCATAAACCTAGTTATATCATCTTTATTGCTTTGTATTAATAATGTGACATCATGTAAACACGTGTAAATGCCATTAAAGCTGATACAAAAATATATTGATTTTAAAAATCGATGAATATTTAAGACTGGCTGCAGCAAATGTACCCATATTGTGCAACATAAAAATGGAGCTGCAAAGTCATAAATTTAAACTGTGAATTTCTACTGCGAATGTTGAAAATCGTTCAGGAATACATATGCTACCAAAATGATGAAGAAATAATAATAGATAAGCAGAATTTTGACGTAAATTAAGAAAACTTATGGCTAATGTATATAAGGACGATTATCGATATACTTACCAGACCTTCCCCTTCGTTTTCCTTTCGGCATGGTCACACAAATTAAATAAAACTATTCTTAAATTTACTAAATAAAACAACTAATTTAGCACTTGATCAAGACGGTAGACTGTTTTTTAAAGTGTTTTGACCACTTATACTCGGCACTTGACATTTAACTTTAGATAAAATTGTTATAAAACCCAATGACATGTTTTCCGTTGAACAGCCTGTGATTCAACTTCCTTTCGTTAAAGGCCGCGAAGCGTTTTATAGTGCGTCGTTGAATTTCGGAGTTCTTCGATTTTTCTACACTTGCGCAGATTACTCTTCGATGAATTCCGAAAAGAAATTAGTCGATAAATTCCAAGAAATAATAAATGTGCAGGTATACACTGATATAATTTTGAAAAAAGGTTCTTTGTTAATGGACAAAAGGTTTTTTTAATCAAATATTTTGCGTTGGTACTACCGGACACGATAAATATTGATGGATCGGCCTTGAAAGTCTAGTCTAATTATATTTATTTTTGATTTTCGCCATATGAAGCAATGTTTTTATTAATTTAGATCTTATTTTTAAGGATCTTTAAATTCATATTATGGTATAATCTTTTTAACATGGTGTTACGATATGATCCGGAGTAATATTTGTTATTTTTTATTTATAAAATAAAAATTGGGTAAATCCTGTCCTGCTTACAAGGAACTGAGACAGTTATTAGTTACCAAATATTGTGAAATATGAAATAATATTTTCACATTAAAAATAATTATAATTCGACAACAAAAATTTGACAAAAATTGCGAATAATATTAATGTTCAATACATGATTCATTTTAAATAGTAAAAAAAGCAAGTAGCCAAGAATGCCTAGAAATGAATATCCCGATTAATGACGTCATTGGTGCTTTGGTGTAACAGTATATGTAGGCTGTTTTTTAATTTTCTAAAAATCCTAAGAATATATGGGAAAACTCCCATAAATCTAATTTACTTTGTTTCCGAGGTAAAGATGAAAATAATGAAAATGTGTTTGTAAATTCCAAGTGGAAAAAATTTTCTGGGGCGAATCTAATTGTACTTGTACTCCGAGCCACTCTATCAAATCTAATAATTAAAGGAAGAAAAAAATCAGTCTGAATTATTTTATTTAATATAATAATAAAAATAAAAGTTTCTTTGGTAAATCGGTGAAAAATTTGACGTTTTAATACAGATCACTTGAACTACTTTGTATATTTAACCTATTCCAAATGTCAAATCAGTGGTGTAGGCCATTAAACTAAAAAAAAGAATAACGTATATAAGATTTATTTAAAGTTATATTTCTTTATAAAACTTTTATAATTGTATTATAGCTTTATTTTAATAATTATACGTTATTATAATCAAATGAAATTCTGATGTTTTAGAGTTAGTTTGGAGCAGATATTGGAGATCGAGGCGTACTTTTCTCACTCGCGTCTGTCCGTCTGCCCTAGTTCCTGCGATATGTATGGAACGCCAATCTACTTTTTAATATACTTTGCTTGAATGTTTCGAAAAAATTCATGGAAAAGTATTTTTTTAGTAAAACCTTATCGAAATGTAAAGAAAAAAGGCAATTTTTTATATAGATTACTTCAATGTTTCAAAAAATATACTAATTGTTATGAAACTTTTGAAGAAAATATAAAATAAAATGATATTTTTTAAGAAACTTTACATGCATTTATAATTTTTAATATACTTTTGCTTAATGGTTCGAAAAAATGGTTTGTATTTCAATATTTTGATTTAACAAATGTATTTCTTTTGATACTTTCAGTCAATGTATCAAAAAATTTATACATATTAATGTTTTTAATCTGAGAAATAGAATTTTGATGAGACTTTTACTAAAGGTTTAAAAAAAATCACCTTATACATATACGTTCAAATTAAAAATAATGATGCAATAATTAATATACTATAAAATCATTGCATCAAGGAATCAAGTTTAATAAAAATATACTTAGTCTAAAAGTATATTTTTATAAAAAGTGATACAGGAATTATTGCAAAGAGAAGAAGACATGTCATAAGTCAACCGGCCCGCGCTGTCAGCTGTCACTTATTGTTTTCAAATCCCTGTCCTTGTAGAATATATGTACTGTGAAATCACGAAGGAATACAGGAACGTTTCAATCATCAAATCATCTCTGTCTTGAAGAAATTGGTGCTTCTGATATAGCCTTTAATTTATTTAGTCACCACCATAACTTAAAATAAAGTACCACCACAGGCTGGTCAGTTACTGCAAGCCTTTCATGATTCGTCTGATTCAGATTTTCAAAAAATAATGACTACAACCAGAGCTTTATTTAGACCAACTGTTGTAAAGAAAAAAGGTAGAAAGCAATTAAAGAAAGCGCAAAGAACAATACTGCTGTTAAGAAGAAAAAATGCAGGCTTTTTACCCACTAAAAAATACGTTTCGCTAACTATGTTAGCATCATCAGGAGTTGATGATAAACTACGATGCTAACATAGTTAGAAAAACATACTTTGAATGTTTTTAAAAAGTATAGTTTTGGTTAGTGGTGATGATATTCTTCAACATTGTTGAAAACCAAAGAAAGGTTCCAAATTCCCAATTCAAATAGGTAGTTGTGATCATTTATCTAGTGTCTACCTTCCTAGTAAGCAATAACAGCATTTAAATTATCAGAAAGTTTATTCTATTATTTTTGTAGAGCAATATTATAGAATGTGACGGCTTGATAAAATATATCATTGCTTATATTAGATAATTTATATTTTGTATACTACACTTTTTGGTACACCAGGAATTTATAATGTTAGACAAGGTTACTGTTAATTCGTTAACAGTATCCACTTGGGAAGATTTTCACAGGTTTTGAAATATAACATAAATCTACTGAAGACTACCTTTTTATTTAAAGTTGATAAATCAAATTATTTTATTTTCTAAACAAATCTGAGAAATTATTTGTATGAAGCTAAAATATTATTACAATGATCCATTCTACGTACTACCTGTTGAATGCGTTTCGGCTGAATATCCTTGCATATTATATTCAAAATCTTATATAAAACCAAAAACTGTACTCTATACTAGATATTTCCTCCAGTCACCAGTGACATAGACATAACCTCTTTTTTTCTTCGTTTCTCTACGCTCGAGATGACTCTGAGAGACAAGTCACAAGCACTATATCTCGTTTTACTCAGAAGATAATGAAAACGATAATTCACAAACAAACATCAAAGTATATTAAAAATTAAATATGACATATTAATGTATAATAAAAATTAAACAAAACACATCAAAATATTCTAAAAATTAAACAATATGTAAGAAAGTATTGAAAATTACAAATTAGTAACCTGGGGAAATTAAAAAAAAAGTAATGAATAAGTCATGTTTAACAAATATTAAAAACTATGTTTTTTTAGATGCAATAGAATTTTTTTCAAATATTAATGCGAAGAACATTAAAAAGTAGTATGGCGTTCCATAGATATGCGTCTTGTGGCAGCACTGATCTATAGTTAATAAAAAGCAATTCAGTAAATCTTCCGATTTTTGCAGTTTGATTAACTTACCTTGTTCATATTATCTTCTATCTTCTTTTAGGTAAAATAGTTCAAATAAAGTGATCAGTACTAGCATATAGTCCATCCAATCGCTTTGATTACCCGTAAGGTAAGCAAGACGAATATTATTTTATTAAAAGAAGTCTTAACAATCTAAATCTACCCTGTGTATTAAAAAAAATATTTTCTCGGGAACCAGGAACTTCTATGTGTAAAGCATGCACGGTTCCATTGTACCATACTCCTCATAATGATAAATAATCATACTTTCAAGTTAACGTACAAGATGACGTCATTACTTTTCAGATAATATTCGTCTGGATTACTTTACGGGTAGCCACGGCGATTTCTTTTAACTTTTTGACAATCCCCAGATGAGTTGGCGAAAAAAAACCTCACTAAATCTGCACAAATTTTATAAATATTCTTTCAAAAATGGTAGTGTCTAGTGGTACTAATTTAAGTTAGAATTATGGAGGGTATAGAAGGAGGCACATCTCAACGTTAGAAAGAGTGGCCCGATTTTGAAAGCCAGTTGTGGTGGCGCTGTTGATCGACTGTTGATGACTTTTTTTAAATAATGATTTTAATTCATTACATAAACATTTAAAGATATGTATATTTTATAAAAATTGGGTGGCCATTAAATAAAAAACGTTATTTGAGATTATGGATCTATTCAATCTACAAACAGTTTTTCAACATACGATCGTCAGCGCCACGTCGGTTATTTTATGTACCATTAGTTGCGTATAAAATTTTGACCATATTTTAAACGTGTCGTCCATTAGAGATTGCCCTCCTTCTATACGCTCCATAGTTAGAATATTCTAAATTTTCAACAGTTTTAATACCTTTTTTAAAATAGTAAATATTTAATAATATATTAGAACATGCTAAATTATATTCTCTGTAATTATGTTATGCATATTATGTTCAAATAATTCACTACTTTTTAAACTTGGTAATGGACGAGTAGACACATCCAAACAGTTTAGCCACACTATATATTTTAACACAAAATTACTGATCAGCCTGACGTCTCTCATTTTAAGAAAAAAGAAATATTGGACAGAGTATAGGAAATAATAATACAGAAAAGGATTAAAGTATTTTTATTCCAAAATTATAATTAAGGCACATCACAAATATTTAAACAATTACAAATAATAAATTAACATTTACAAAAATTTAATATAAAAAGTTGTTCAGGGTCATAAACTAGAGCTTAACAAAGGATGTCATATTGAAGTTGCCATCTATCGGTTTACATAGCAGGCAATAGAAGCAAACTATTTTTAAACAAAGAACAGCAACAGAAAAGCATCAGTTTTAAAATAACGTGTTACTTTTCAAAAGTAACGATGTAACTGTTACTTTTTGCTTAAAAAGTAACGTTCTAGTTTCGATACTCCCAACTCTGTTAAACAGCAAATGAGATATTTTTATCTAATTTAAATATATGACTCCTAAATTTTATAAAAAGTGGATTTATATTAAAAATGTCTTACAAGTGTGAACTTTTAAGTGACTTCCGTGACTGTATTGTTGCAAATTTAATATTTCGAAGATTTTTCACTGGTATGTACTTTTGAATATGTAAAGTTGATTTTTGCCTCCAAACAAATTTTACATTCAACAATTTCTCACCAGTGTGAATTTTTAAATGCTCAAAGTGGAATTTTCTTTCAAGCTAATTTCACATTTAATAGATTTCTCATCAGTGTGAATTTCTGATTTTTCTTTAAACTCTTTCAAGTAACTTTCCCAATTAATGGATTTCTCACTAGTGTGAATTTTTAAATGCTTATTCAAATTGGATTGTTTTTTGAACTTTTTCAAGCAAATTTCACAGTTAAAAGATTTCTCACTAGAATGCATTTTTAAATGTTCAATAAAAGTGGATTTTTCTCTGAACACTTTCAAGCAAATATCACATATCGAAGTATTCTCATCAGTGTGAACTTTCAAATGAACCTTTAAATTAGATCTATAAGTAAATTCTTTGAGACAAATTTCACATTTAAAAGATTTCTCACCAGTGTGAATTTTTAAGTGATTATTTAAATTAGATCTGGTATTGAATTGTTTAAGACAAATTTCACATTTAAAACATTTCTCTCTGGTATGACGTTTCAAATGGTTAATTAAAGTTGACATTTCTATATATTCATTTAAGCAAATTGCACATTTATAAGATTTCTCACTAGTATGAATTTTCAAATGATTTTTCAAATGAGCTGCTCGAGCAAAATTCTTGAGGCAAATGCCACATTTGAAAGATTTTTCACCAGTATGAATTTTCAAATGCATATTCAAATTAGACTTGTCATTAAATTTTTTAAAACAAATGTCACAATTAAAAGATTTTTCACCAGTGTGAATTTTTAAATGACGCGTTAACGTAGATTTGTCAGCGAAACGTTTGAAGCAAATTTCACATTCGAAAGGTTTCTCACCAGTGTGAATTTTGAAATGTTTTTTCAAATGAGCTAACTGAGAGAATGGTTTGTGACAAATTTCACATTTAAAAGCTTTTTCCCCGGTGTGTATTTTTAAATGGGTTTTCAAATGATATACCAGTGTGAATTGTTTCAAACAAATTTCACATTTAAAAGGTTTCTCACCTGTGTGTATTTTTAAATGAGTTTTTAAATTGGATAATTGAGTGTATTGTTTGAGACAAATATTACACTTAAAAGGTTTATCACCAGTGTGTATTTTTAAATGAATTTTTAAATTAGACAACTGACTAAATTGTTTAAGACAAATTTCACATTTAAAAGGTTTCTCACCAGTGTGAATTTTCAAATGTCTATTAATGTCACATTTATGTTGAAATTCTTTAAAACAGATATCACACTTGTAAAGTGTTTTAGTACTAAAAATATTTAAATCGTTAGTAAAATTAATCTGTTTTGAAAACTCTTTACCTTTTGCCCTAGATTGCATTTTAAATTTATTTTTGACTAAATGAACCTCATAATGGTTCCAAAATTGAAACTTTCCATTTGATTCTTGTCCACAAAAAATACAAGTTACAGAACGTTTTTTAAAGTGCTCACCAAAATGTTTTAATCTTGATTTTGAAGATGAGAAATCTACAAATAAAACAATTTTCAATAACCATACTTTAAAAATTAAAAAAAACTTACATTTTTGACAAACTGGGCAATAATTTATTTTCTTTTTCTTAAAAATCATCTTTCGATTCTTTTTAGTTTTAATATTAAATTCCATTTTTTGGGAACTTTTTTCCTCAAACTTTAAATATGTTTCCTTGATTTTTACTTCAGGAAGTAATAAAGGTTCAGAATTAACTTCTATCAAATATCTGGATTCTTCTTTCATTTGAATTTCTGTTTTAATCGATAAATCTCTTTTGATATCTACAATTTCAGTTTTAACATAACTTTCATTCATATTAAAATCCTTTTTTAGACAACTAAGTTCCTGAAGATTTAAACGGTATGCTTGTTCAATTTTCTGACGATCTACATCAGAAAGTAATAAAGGCTCAGTTTTAACTTCTATCAATTCTTGTTTCATCTCCATTTCTTTCGTATTTTCGTAAATTACAAATTAATTAAAGGCGTGTTATTTCAGTAATCAAAAGGTACAATCAGCTGATAACGTTTTGTTTGGTTTGGTTGCGGTTGCATTGATGTGACAAGTGACCGATGTTTGGCACTTGTCAATAGGAAAAAATCACGTACCGCGAGATGGCACTACAAAATAACACAAAGTCGGATTGAGGTGTGATCAACAAATATTCTGTCATTTGATTTCTTGTAAAAACATAGTTTTCATGAGGTCGTATTTGGTCAGAACCGTTGTCTTTCAGACAACGGTCAGAACATAACTAAATATAAAAGAAGAAGAAGAGTGTTCTCAAGAGATTTTAGTTGGGATAGAGCTATAAAAAAGTAGATATGTGATAGCGCTGTCTGTATTCAGACAACGGTGATAGTTTTAGAAAAGTAATCCCGAAAAATCACGGAGTGAGCGACATCTATCTTTGACCGTTTGAACGACTTCAGGTGTGAACAATAAACCTATTGCGTTTGTTTATATGGCTGAAAAGTGAATTTGTCATGTTATTTTTTATGAAATTTATACATTGAAAGTGATATATTTGGACGATATTTTATGAAGAATTGTTAATAAATCATACCATCTGAAAATGCATAGAATTGAAAGAAGTGATATGGAGATAACAAAAAATGTGCTCTGTTTCAATTATATAAAGTTAGCATAACAATTATAACACAATCTACTCAGACCTTTTTCATAATTTTGTGCGTTTTATGTGCAATTTTTGTGCATTTCTACTTTTTTATGTTAAAAAACGTGCCAGCTTAATTGAAAGCTAGCACAACTTTTTGTTAATTATGATGCGATTTTTTTAAAATTAACGCCATAATTTTGTGCGTTTTATGTGCAAATTATGTGTGAAATCAAAAATTATTTTTGTCAAATAGTTTTTATATTATGTTATCTTAAACAAGCTCTTAGTAGAATTAATTGCTTTACCAGAATAAAATAAATAATTACCGTTACATTGTCACAAAGTGAAATCCATTGTGACATTTTTATATTCTCTTATAATATTTTTAATAATTTCCTGATGATGGTTTACAACCGAAACTAATCGCCTAAAAAGTGTTTGACAATGAGTGACTGAGGGTGTTCTCCACTATATTTTTAAAAAGGAGAAAGTGAAAATATATTTTTAGTATCTGATCTTCTCTGGTAAGTTAAAACTTACCCACAATAATTTAATCGTTATTTCAAATAAAAAAGCAGCTATACCATAGTATATGAGAAAAAAAAAATTTAACTATAATTTTACGATTTTTCATTTTTTGTTAACTTTAGAAAACTCGTGATAAACAATATAAACAAATTTTAAATAATTTTATAGTTTCATCTTAATTACACTCATAGAAAATACTAAAATTGGCGAAAACATTTTTACGGTGATTGTTTAAACAATTGTCCAGCTTTCAATGAAGACAGAGGTATGAAAGAAAATAGTTAATTAACAATAGACTAGCTTTTTGAAATTGAAATTTTTTTTTGAACGGGACTTTCTTTCTTCAAGTGTCGAAATGACACCATAATTTTCTCAAATTTTAAAATCAATATTTAATGCTTTAAAAAATTATATTAGATGCGGTAGTCACTATAGAGGCGGCGTACTCATCCCGAAACGCTCGCGCGGAACCTTATTTTCAGCAACAAAATAAAGTTATAAATATTGGAGATAGAGATTCGGGAGTTGGAAGTTCTTTTTTGAAATTTCCCCCTCTTTATGAATCTTTTTTGCAATTCCCGCTATCTTCTATAGTTTTTAAGTTATGATCACAAATTGGAAATTTGGAACCTTTGGTTTTCAACAATGTTAAAGAATATCGTCACCACTAACCAAAACTACATTTTTTAAAACACTCTACGTACGCACACACACACACACCTAATGACCCCGAGCCAAGAGGATATTGTACCTAATCGGCACTTGATCCCCAAGTCCCCTGCCTCCTCCCCCAGGTTCTCCCCCCGACATGCCCGCTATTGTGAGCATATCGCAGGGTTGCATTTAAGGACCTAAGTCCCCTGGTCGTCATTATCGTCTCTAATCCTTGGCTGCGCCGTATTCCACCCCATTGGGCATTGGTGGATGCCTGGCTTGTCCTCTGAATTTTTTGTCTTGGGACGACCGAAGCCTCGATCCCTTTTACATCGTCTGTTTGTCCTGTCGCTTTGTGTGTGCTTTGTCAGTTTGTCATGTATTGTCTTCTCTGTAAAGTCCGCCTAAAACTTAAAACACATTATTAGAAATAATTTGTATAAATTTAAACAACGAACTGTACTTTTTTGTCACGGTTTCTGAAAAAGATATTTTTTTTGTGGAGCGAGCTCCTTTTTATTTTTTTTGATGAAGTACACAACTCCGTTTTTGATTTTTTATTTTTTTTTGGTTGGATTTCTCCATTTTAGTTTTTGTTTTTAACGCGCGGAAGAAAGGAAGAAGGAGTGGTTCAGAAGCCGGGATGTTTGTTGCCGCATATCTATGCGACGGGATATTATAATTATCGTCAAATTTAGTAGAACCAAACTTATATTCTCGTTAATTGCCTTCTCGGCCTCGCGTGTTTACCGTGGTTGTTTGCATCGTATTCGAGGAGCTCCCTGAGCTCTAGGTTGGGGTGTGTCCGCAGGTCGCCGAACATCCGTTCTGCTCAGAGTGTCTAAAACCCTGTCGGATTTTAGATCCCTGAATATCCAACGGTTGGCCACATACCAAGGTAGGTTTGTGGCCACCCGTAAACAGATATTTTGCTGACTTTGGAGTTTTTTCCTATTTGTCCTGCACGTTTGTCCCCACGCGAGTGAGGCTCTACGTACGTTTCGCTAAAGCATCATCAGGAGTGAGAGGTGGGTTCTCCTTTTCCCTTTCCTTTTCTTTTTCCTATTTCTTTTCATTTTCATTTCCCTGTCATTTTCTCAAATATCACATGCGTAATACTGCATAAAACATTGAATTCGACGTTGTACGATAAACTATCAATCGGTATAATATTTAATAATTCATTAAAGACTTACCAGTAAAATTGAGATTGAGAAATCATTCGCTGATATAAATTTCGTGCTTGATTAGATTTTTCACCAGCAGCACCATACGCTAGAACCATATCAATTAAATAAGTGTTGGAAAACATTTTACTAGGCACTAAAATCACACTTCAAAAACGCTTTACAATTAACAATCTCACAATACAGCTGATTGATGTACAATACCGCTTGAATGTCAACTGATTGATGTAAATTTATAACCGATTGTTCAAAAAAAAACTCAAACCTAAAAACTCACATTCCGAGATAAGAAATTTAATTTATTTGGATCAAATCTAATACAGTGACGTACTTCAAGGAACTTTCAAAACATTATTGTTTGTTTAATAAGGCGAATTAAAAAAAAATCATAAACTTGTTACCTAGAAGTTTACACAGTTTAAATATTTGTACACATATCGAGAATTCTAAACAACTTACAATCCAAATAGATTTAAATATTATGGAACCGTTATCGTTCGAAAAATTAAAATTTAGCAATTAGGGGCTGTTCATAAAATACGTCACACAGAGTTTTACCTTATTGGACCCCTCCTTCCCCCAGCGTCACTCTAAGTCACAAACATCAGCGACCCACTAATACATATTAGGGGAGAGGAGGGGAATCATACGCAGCGGGTAATTATACGCATGCACCTATAAGGTCAGGCAATCGTTGAATATCGCCGCTGAACGGATAGACTCGTGGCTCGTACGTATTTCAACAAAAGTTGTGTGGTACATTTCAGTTCCATGCTTGTATTTGTTGAAATCGCGTCATTTTTACTTTTTGGCTTTTTCTTTATAATATTTGTGTGTGAATAAAATAAAGATAGGATCCGCTGTATCTATTTAAAAGTCATTCTAATTTTTTTAGTGAAAGAATAGGCCTATACTGAAGTAAATAACGTAAGTATATCGTAGAAATAAGAACTCATTTTTTTTAAACAGCTCATAACACTAATGGCGTCAAATCGGGCAATGATACGCGGTTGCGTACGATTACCCTCAATCTGCGTACCATTACCCGTGAGTGTCCGAAAATAAATTAGTAGACATGAATTGATATTTTAGATAACTGTCGTTGATTCTAATGTTATTTCAGATGCCTAACAAGTACGCTAGAAAAACTAATATTGCTGGTTGGTCCGAGGAAACTTTACATAACGCACTTGCGGCAATAGATTCTGGTAGAAAAATTCGCGAAGTTTCCAGGTCATTTAATATTCACGAAGCAACACTGAGAGCTCGAAGAAAAAAGAATGACAATTCTGGTCCAAGATTAGGAAGGCCTTCTACATTCTCAGCCGAGACTGAAACTCTAATGGCCAATCACGTGCTTAAGTTAGCTAAATTGTTTCATGGATTAACACCGATGGAGTTACGAAAAATTGCTTTTCAATATGCAGAAACCAATGGCATACGTCATGATTTTAATAAAAATCGTCAGGAAGCAGGCAAAGATTGGTTAAAATTATTTCTTAAGAGAAATCCTCAAATTAGTTTAAGAAAACCTGAAGGAACAAGTGTGAACAGAATAACTGCTTTTAATGAAGAATCTGTCAAAATTTTTTTTTCAAACCTGGCAAATCTGTTACAAAAATACAAATTTGTGCCAAGCAGAATGTTTAATGTTGACGAGACAGGGATCTCGACGGTTCAGAAGCCTACTAAGCAACTAGGACCAAAAGGTGTTAAACAGTTTGGATCTAAAATATCCTGGGAACGTGGAAAAAACGTAACAGCCATATGCGCAATGAGTGCTTCTGGAAGCTTTATTCCACCACTACTTATATTTCCTCGAAAACGAATGTCTCCCACTTTAACGAAAAATGGACCAGTGGAGGGTATTTATGCAGTTACTGATAATGGCTGGAGCGATGAAAAATGTTTCCATAAGTGGTTACAGCATTTTAAACTTTATGTCAATTCAAGTCCAGCAAATCCTGTTTTGCTGGTGCTTGATAACCATTATAGCCATATATCGCTTATAATTTATCAGTATTGTAGAGATAACGGAATCGTGATGTTGTCAATACCGCCACACACCTCTCACCGCTTGCAGCCTCTTGACACTTCATTTTTTGGACCTTTCAAATGCGCTTTCAATAGGGAGTGCGATATTTTCTTAAAAACTGGCAAGCAAGAAAAAATATCTTTTCAAGATTTAGCAGAAATATTTAATAATGCCTACGTTAAAATTGCGACCATGGAGAAGGCTATATCAGGTTTTAATTCATCAGGAATCTATCCGTATAATCCTGATAAATTTACAAAAGAGGATTTTGCAGCTGCTAGCCAATATCTGCCGACTGTAACTGATGATTTGGACTCTACTAATGAACTTGAACCGGGTCCGTCAACGTCATATATTCGAGCTAAAGCTCAAACATGTGTTGAAAACAAATTAAAGACAGGTGCTTTAGCAAAAGAAAAGACTAGCATTGAAGAACTGTCGCCATTACCGTCATATTCTGGGAAAGGAAAAACTAAAAAAAGTACCAAGGGAAAGTCGGAGATATTAACGGCAACACCAATGAAATTAATTCTCGAAGAGAAGCAACGAAAAAAGAGTAAAGTTAGTGCTGCTCGAGAAAGCAAAAATAAAAATGTTAAAGTAAAAATCTCATTACGTAAAAAACAAACAAACTCAAGAAATATGGAATTAGATTCTGATACTTCAGAGGACGACAACGTTGACGAAAAAGATCTTGTCGATGATGATGAACTGGATGACATAGTCAACATGGATGTAAGTTCAATCGAAAAAGAGATATGCTTGATTTGCGAAGATTTCGGAAAAGACGGGGAAATTTGGTATAGGTGTGTTAGTTGTGGACGATGGGCACATGCGGAATGCAGCGGAAGGGACACTGCCACTGATTATAAATGTGACTTTTGTTATAAAAAACATTTTGCGAAAAGGGACCTTACTCTCAAATTATAATTTAATTTGTTAAGTTCTAAAATAAATAAGTAAATAACATTTTTTCAAACAATTTTGTTTTGCGTATCATTACCCGACAAGGTGCGTACAATTATCCACCATGGAGGGCAATGATACGCAAAGCATTAAATTTGGTTTTGTATATTTTACACAAGTCCTTATTATTTTAGAGAAAATTTACGATGACTATGTTGAAGAGAACATGTAATTGAACAACTGAGGTAAAGATGCAGCTTTCAGCAATTAATTTATGTGATTTAGAGCAAATATTGCTTAGATGCGTACCATTCCCCTCCTCTCCCCTACGTCACAAAAGCTAGCCCCCTCCCATAAACGATTTCTAGTGATTAAAACTAGTTTCGAAAATAAAAGTTTAAATAAATATATATACAAAGTAATAAATGGAACAAAAATATAAATTTTCTTTCTATTAGTCAAAACTCCAAGGATTCTTTAAATGTCCAGAAATATCTATAAACGGTATTGATGTATCTTTTTGTTCACTTGTAAAGTTTCCACTCACTACATCTTCATCTATCCACTCTGCATCTTCTGCACCACCGCTTTCATCCCCTAATAGGAGCTCTTGAACTCGACGAGCTGCGATACGATGAGTTGGTTGTATAGGACGAACCATCTCATCTTTTTCTTTTCGTTTTGGGTGTAAATTTTTCAAATTTTGCAGCAACGTCTTGTTTGAGGTGTGATATAGACCACATTTGAATATACCTGGTGGCTCAACTGGCCATTGCCAAGTTCATATCTTCAGATCAAATGAACAGATTATTTTAAAAATAAATAAAAACGGCGGACTTCTGGTTTATTTGAAATTGGCTTAAAAACTGAATTTTCAAGTGGAAATACGTTTAAATTTTTGTTTTTTTTAAACATTCCAACATTATGCATATCATTTGATTTATGATTAAACAGGCATAAATTAAAGAAAAATGAAAAGAGCGTCTGCATATACTAAATGGTAACGAATAAAATAAATTTATAAAGGGCATATCGCATTATGCATTTAAAAATATTAGTACAAATAAGTGCGTCTTGTTTTTTTACTATCGGTCCGGAAGTGTCTCAAGTTAGTTTACATTTAATTGTCATTTGACAAGAAAGAGTAGGTGTAGGTATAGAAGTGCTATTTGCTTTGATATTGGATCTATAGAGTCACCGATTGCGACAAACGCCGTTTTTATTAAACATAATTAAATGTTTGTTGAAATAATTATTAAGTTAATAAAAAATTTAAAATAAAATTGATGAACTGCGAACGTCATATTTCTTTAGCCCCCCTCCCACCCCCTTGTTACATCTCTTCACGCTAAGCAATACCCCTCTCTCCCCCTTATTTACGAACGTAATTTATGAATAGCCCCTTACCCTTAATTTGATTAATGTTTTATTTACTAAGGATCAGTCAGATGTGTCGTGCAGTTTTTGTGTCTGTAGGCGCTCGGTCCATAGAGACATTTGACACCAAAAATTTTTTGTTTACAAAAACCTATGAACACTGAAGGACGATCGATCCTTTTATATTTCGGTATAAAAAATCTATCTTTCTTGATGATTCGTGTAGTGCCTAACGGCATTAGATTATATCGTTATTTATCGGTTATTAAATGGTCCATAATATTTAAAATCAGTTTGGAAAGAGCAACAAAATATATTTAAAGCGACAAATTTTTGGTTAGATTTTTGGAAGATATTAGCCATGTTTTAGTGTATATTGTAATAGTTGATACTCATTAAAGACTTGCCAGTAAAATTTCGATTGGGAAATCATTTCCGATATAAATTTCTTGTTTGATTAGAGTTTTCACTTGTAGGACCATTCACCAGAACCATATCAGTTAATTCAATGTTAAAAAATATTTTACCAGACAATAAAATCGCACTTCTGAAACACTTTACAATAAACAAACAATCTCACAACATCGTTTGAACGCAACTGATCGACGTAAATTTATAACCGATTATTCAAAATATACTTGAACGTAAAAATTCACATTCTTATGCCGGGTCCAGACCAAGCAGACAAAATAACGACAAGACAGGCATTCGAGTTTCGCGACAAATCCGATACATTTCTGCAACATTTTTGTCTTATTTTTGTATTGTTTCCAAATCCGGAGACTTGCAAGTCCCGTCTCGAGTCGGTAAAGATCAAAGGGTTTCTGTTTGACAAAACTAGGAAGTATTCGGAGTGAATCTAATACAGTACTTGATTTCTTCAAGTAACTTCTAAAGATTATTATTTGTTTAATAAAACGAATTAAAAAAAATTATAAGCTTATTGCATCTCCAAGTTAACAAAGTTTAAATATTTGTACACATTTCGAGAATTCTAAACAATTTACAATCAAAACAGATTTAAATATTATGGAACCGTTATCGTTCGAAAAATTAAAATTTGGCAATTGCCGTTAATTTTATTAATTTTTGACTTAATAAGGATCAGTCAGATGTGTCGTGCAGTCTTTATGTCTATAGGCGGTCGGTCCATAGCGACATTCGACGACAAAAAGTTTTTGTTTACAAAAACCTATGAACACTGAACGACGATCGATCCTTTTATATTTCGGTATAAAAAATCTATCTTTGGTAAACAATTGTAAATTGTCTTAGTTGTAAACTGACAAATTTTACACAATCTAGTGTCGAAGTGTTAAATGGAAAATAAAGTATTATTTTTATTATTATTATCTTTTGTCTTGGTTTCTGTTGAATCTCTTTTGAATCTACTCTTGAATTTCTGTTTGATTATTTCGACCAGCTGTAGTTTACCCAATGACCCATTTTTCTTCAGTTGAAGCATTTCACACTTTACTGTGATCTCTACCAATGTTTAGGGACCCTGTTTAACAGGTGAAATCCGCTAACACGTTTGGAGTCTTTTTCAACTCTTCGGTGCATTGATTTCAGTAGGAAGCTGATTCGTAGGTTTCTTGTCGGGATTTTGACACGAAGACTAATTTAAGGAAGAAAAATGCTTCACTTGTTAATTATATTTATTCCTCTATGAATAATAATCAGCGTTGAATATGTACATATATTTACAATTGTGCCTTATGGCGGTACAAGTAAATTCGTGGGCCAAGCTGGATATTTACACTATTAACTACTTAGTTTACAAATTTACACTATTAAGCTTACAACTAATTTACACTATTGCACTTAATTTGGCAACGTAGGAAAAGGAACCAGAGTGGACACAACTTAACCGTTAAGCGGAAGAATGAAGAATATGGAATGTTATTTTTACCATTTAAGGTTTTTAACAACGGACAACTCTGCGGGATTTTTACTAGCCGTTACAGGGTAGGGGAAGCAACAAACTAACGAGGCAGGGACGGACTTACTTGTTGAAGTACTTTCAACAACCAATATTCTGTTTTTACAGTGTACAGTGACCCTGGTTTCCACATTTATCTGGTTGATATCGTGACGTTTTGGCCTTCCTCTTCCCTTGAAGGATCATTAAAGTCACTTATTAGAGCCCTTTTTGTACGTCCAAATTTATCTCATAAAAGGGCTATAATAAATGAAATCATCCTTCCTGTTTCTTTTATAAAGTCCATCTTGTTGCAAAATGCTCACGGAAATAGCATTTGTGGGTTCTTGCAATAATGTTGAATATTTATATGTTGAGATTTAATAAAAATAAACAATCTTACTGTTTTATTTTATTTATTAAAAAATAATTCATTTAAAATCGATCACAAATAATTGATTTTACAATAATATTGTGTTTTACTTTGTATTATTTACAAAAAATACCTTCAGATTGATTTGTAAATTAAGTCCATTTCTTCTATTTTTATTTAATATATTTAAAAAAGTAGTCTTAAATTAATTATAAAAAAAAATTATCGTTTTTTCTTTATTAGGTAGACGCTGAGAATACCGAAAAATAACGTCCACAACAAACCAATTCCAATCCCATTAAAAACTTGGAAGTTGAGTATAGACCATCCCTTTTTAGAAACGTTCCTCAAAGACTCTATTGACATCGTAAACGGCAAACATTTAGCGAAATATCTCAAAGCTGGTGGCATCCCTTCCGTTGGCCACATCAAACCTATATTATTAAAAAATATATACTATTTTTGTAAAAACAATTTTTTGTAATTAATATCTTACCACTTAACATCATCATAGGAAGAAAAATACCAGTAAGAACTGTATTTGCCATTGAGTGGTCAGTGCTAATTACAGAAACCCAAAATCCTGGAAAAAATATTCAATCAATGTTAAACGGTAAAAATTTTCACTGCTCAAACATTAAAAATATCACTTATTGTATTGTTTTTCTGGTATTCTGCTTACCATAAGCCATTCCACAAATTCCTTGAAGGTATACCATGAGATACATCAACCATATACTACCAAAATACTCTTGTTGATAAATCGCGAATACCACTACCATCAATTCCAGAGTTTGGATAATGCAAATCGAAGCTTGCAGAACTAAATGGGTGATGGTAATTTCCAGGGACGTCACTCCTGCCACTATGGATCTATCCCAAACGCCATCGTGTCGATCAGTGATTATTATTTGGGAAGTCATCATTGCACCCATAAAGAACATTATACTGAAAGAAATCCAAAGTTTTTGACCGAATTTTTATGAAATTGACAACTTTTAGCAAATTCAATATATATGTTATATATAATCAATTTTCAAAATTCTTTGTAGTTTGCTTCGATGAACGTGTATTATTAATATAACTTACGTAACAAGACTGCCGGGGATCATAAAGACGGTGTAAGGTTCGTCGTTGTCTCCGTAAATAAAGTTTATATTGACCGGGAGTTCCCCTAGACGACGAACGAAACCGCAATCGTTAAAAATTTCATTTTGGTAATTGGTAAATAAATCGATTAGTTTGAATTTCAGTGTAGCTCCAATTTGTCTATCTGAAAATTAAAAAAAAATTGTTAAAAACATATTTAATATATGAAAAAATATAACAAACTAGATTAAAAATTCATTAACCCTTTAACTGCGGCTGTCGTATATAAATGATTCGTAAAAACTATGCTGTGATGTGGGCATTTTATACATTTTTACAAATTTTCGAATTTTTTTCAATTTTCGAAAAAAGTTTTAATGTTTATTTGAAACTTTTGACATTTTAGAAATATTTTCAATTAATCGAATAATTTCGATGTTTGAAATTTTTTGACACTTTTACTTTTTG
This sequence comes from Neocrepidodera transversa, assembly GCA_963243735.1. Lineage (NCBI taxonomy): Eukaryota > Metazoa > Arthropoda > Insecta > Coleoptera > Chrysomelidae > Neocrepidodera > Neocrepidodera transversa. Next base: position 13,712,810 of record OY725338.1, read on the forward strand.
AAATTTTCGAAATAAATTGCGAAATTTCAAGTTTTTCGAATTTTTTGATTAATTTTTGAATGTTTCGAATAGTTTTTTAATGTTTTTTGAAACTTTGACATTTTTGAAATGGTTAAAATTTGATGTTTTTTTTGAAATTTTCGATAAATTTTAGAAGAAATTTTGACATTTTTACTTTTTGAAATATTTGAAAAAAATTTGCAAAATTTCAAATTTTTCCGAATTTTTGAAATATTTTTAAAATTTTTGATACGCTTTTGAAATTAATTTTTAATTTCCAAACATTTTTATTCATTTTATTTTTTTGAAATATATTCGAAATTTTTGAATATCTTGAAATTCAGTTTTGTTTTTAAATTTTTGAAACTTTTGACATTTTTAAAACATTTTCAATTAATCGAATTATTTTGGTTTTTTTTTTATTTTAACATTTTTACTTTTTGTACTTTTCGAAAAAATTTGCGAAATTTCAACTTTTTTGAAGTTTTAGATTAAGTTTCGAATGATTTTTTTATTTTTTTTTGAAACTTTGGCATTTTTCAAATGGTTAAAATTGTTGAGAAATTTTTTAAATATTTTTAATTACTAGAATAATTTGATATTTTTTTGAAATTTTCGATATATTTTAGAAGACATTTTTGATTATTTCGACATTTTTACTTTTTGAAATTTTCGGAAAAAATTGCAAAATTTCAAATTTTTCGGAATTTTTGATATATCTTGAAATTCAGTTTTGTTTTTAAATTTTTGAAAATGTATTTGAAACTTTTGACATTTTTAAAACATTTTCAATTAATCGAATAATTTTGGTTTTTTATTAATATTTTAATATTTTTACTTTTTGATAAAATTTGCGAAATTTCAATTTTTTCGAAGTTTTAGATTAATTTTTGAAAGTTTCGAATGATCTTTTAATTTTTTTCGAATCTTTGGCATTTTTCAAATGGTTAAAATTATTGAAATTTTTAAAATATTTTTAATTACTAGAATAATTTGATATTTTTTTTGAAATTTTCGATATATTTTAGAAGGCATTTTTGATTATTTTGACATTTTTACTTTTTGAAATTTTCGGAAAAAATTGCAAAATTTCAAATTTTTCGGAATTTTTGATATATCTTGAAATTCAGTTTTGTTTTTAAATTTTTGAAAATGTATTTGAAACTTTTGACATTTTTAAAACATTTTCAATTAATCGAATAATTTTGGTTTTTTATTAATATTTTAATATTTTTACTTTTTGATAAAATTTGCGAAATTTCAATTTTTTCGAAGTTTTAGATTAATTTTTGAAAGTTTCGAATGATCTTTTAATTTTTTTCGAATCTTTGGCATTTTTCAAATGGTTAAAATTATTGAAATTTTTAAAATATTTTTAATTACTAGAATAATTTGATATTTTTTTGAAATTTTCGATATATTTTAGAAGGCATTTTTGATTATTTTGACATTTTTACTTTTTGAAATTTTCGGAAAAAATTGCAAAATTTCAAATTTTTCGGAATTTTTGATATATCTTGAAATTCAGTTTTGTTTTTAAATTTTTGAAAATGTATTTGAAACTTTTGACATTTTTAAAACATTTTCAATTAATCGAATAATTTTGGGTTTTTATTAATATTTCAATATTTTTACTTTTTGATAAAATTTGCGAAATTTCAATTTTTTCGAAGTTTTAGATTAATTTTTGAAAGTTTCGAATGATCTTTTAATTTTTTTCGAATCTTTGGCATTTTTCAAATGGTTAAAATTGTTGAAATTTTTAAAATATTTTTAATTACTAGAATAATTTGATATTTTTTTTGAAATTTTCGATATATTTTAGAAGAAATTTTTGATTATTTCGACATTTTTACTTTTTGAAATTTTCGGAAAAAAATGCAAAATTTCAAATTTTTCGGAATTTTTGATATATTTTTGAAAATTTTGTTATACTTCTGATATTATCGAAAATTTTTAATTTCTAAACATTTTTATTTATTTAATTTTCTTGAATTTCTTGAAACTCAGTTTTGTTTTTAAATTTTTGAAAATTATTACAATCTAGTTTATTGATATTTTATTTAAATTGATTCAAAATTCCACTAATGCCAAAATGTTTTAATGTATTTTTCAATATTTTTGTCCCCACAGCGTTCAGCGCGGCAAAATTTTGCCCGCATTTAAAAGGTTAAGAGACCTGAAAATTTGGTTAAAATAGAAAATAAGCTAAAAATTATCAAAAAATCTTCAAAAATTTTTATAAAATTGTGTTAAAACAAATATATATGAATAAAAAAATAAATATAAATAAATAAAAATTAAATAATTAAGACAAAAAATTTAAAAACCACTGTTCATTCCGATCTGGGGTTTATTTATTGCGAGATGAAATATTTAGAAATTTTCTGATTGTAAATACTCCTGTTAATTTATCAGTATTGTAACGATTCCGGCCCTGTTTGATGGATTGTACACAGATTATTGATGGCCCATCGCTCGAAAAGCAGGAAAACCCAACGCGAGAAAATACGAGAGGAAGCAAAATGAATATAAATATTCCGGAAAGGACCTACAAGAGTGAGTTGAATTTTGTATGTTGTGTTAAATTCGAGCGAACCTAAAGTACAAAAATATTACAGTATTATACATTTTTCCCGGTTCCTTTATTTTCTTATTCATTTATTTATATTGACAAATATCTATTAAATATCAACTTACTTGACATATCCATCCAAACTTTAATTTCGCTCATATCGAGGATCTCGTGATCAATATCTTTTCCTTTTTCGATACGGATTTCCGAAGCGTCTGTAAAATTCGACGACATATACAACACTCCGACTATTTTTCCATGTGTCACGTCCTCTTTAGCTTCTTCCATAGTGTCATAATGAACCTGCATAAATCAAAAACTAGAAAATTGCCACTTATAGGGAAATTTTTTATCAATCAACAACATTGTATTTTTGTTTCCATAAATAAACGTTTATTCACAAAGAAAACACAACATTTATACAGAAAAACACGTTTAAGAACTTTCATTATAGTTATATTTGGAAAAATCCATTTAAATGTTGTAAAAAGAAATTTACGTTAAATGTCTTTTTTGGTATTGGAAATTTTTCTTTATAGTGTAAATTTAAATTACCTTTTTTATCATTGGATGTTCTAGATGCATTAGAAAACGACAACTCAAATTATGGAAATGGCATACACCAATTTCGTCCGGTGATGGGACAGCAGTGCCGTTTATGGAAAAATTCGGACAGTTTATGCTCATAGATTCATCGTTGATTATTCCCAAGGGGATACTTTTAATATCTCCTCCCACGGCACCCATAAATATTCCCACTTGGATAATAGGGAAAGTCATTAAAAATATTATACCGCTGAAAAAATTTTTAATAATTTATTTTTATTAGAATTAAAAAAGTTTTGTATACTTACGTGACGTTCCTATAAAATTGTTTCCAATTTTTATCCAACAATGCTTTCATTCTACTTTTATTAAGAGAATTTTTAGCTTTTACAATTTTCTCTTTAGTTAAAATCTAAAATTAAGAATATATCATAACTATAAAAAATAAATATAAAAATTGATGCTTACATCTGTCGATCCATGACCAATAGCAACAGTGGAAACTGTGGCAACGCTAATGTTAGATCCTGTATGATCGTTTACGACAACAGAATTATTTTGATCATCTACGATCGGTTGGGAACTAATGGCGGGCAATAAACCATCCTCCTGTCTTTTGCTAAGAGTTAAAAATACGTCTTCTAGTGTTTCGCTATTGAATAAGGTTAGAAGACGATTCGGAGATTCTTCAGCAAGAAGTCTTCCTTCTCGCATAAGACCAATCTATAAATGAAAAAAATATCAAATAAACAAGTGAAAATCAGCCGTAATTTTAGTTTTCGAAAACTCAAAGTTACGAAAATAAAAATTTCTTTATAGGTATATACATTATACCAGGAGTTCATACCCAAAATTGGGGAGATGATAGAGGGGCTAAAATTAATGATGGTACTTCATATAAAATTAAAAATGGTTTTTTATTTATAATTATTAAACTACTTATTTGAAATAAATCAAAAGTTAACCATTTATAAACACCATAAATGCGCACTTACTGGCGTTATAAACAAATCTACACTACCGTTGTGAAGTCAGGTACGGACTAAGTTCAATGGTTAATGAGGCACATTTTTTTTATCTATCATTTTTTTCACTTCTAAATATGACAGCTAAATTCCTGAAACATCTTTAAACAAAAAATGTCCTCTTGTGACAACTCGATAAAATTAATGGTTTAAGAGATATGTGCAATTTTATGTGGCACTGCATATCAATAGCGCGTTCACCATTTTTTAAAAAATACTTACTTACTTTTTTGAAAAAACCATATCAAATTTCGAAATGGCGAGGGGTAAGGAACATAGATCAGATCTTTACTAACACGTACAAATTTTTTAATCCACTAATAATAAAAACTAAACTTTAAAAGTTAGGGACTACGAAACCTTTGCATCCACTGCTTTATCGTATAGTACAACTTCCTCTTAAGGGAAACATCTCGTATTACTATTAAATTATTAATAAATCAGGAAAATAGAAGTTTATTATTCTAAATGTAGACTGTCCTGATTTATTAATAATTTAATAGTAATACGAGATGTTTCCTTTAATCGTAATAAGTATTTAAAAAAAAAATGCATGGTGAACGCGCAACATAAAAATCGCAAAAGATTGCAAAAAAATGGCAAAAAAAACCATTAACCAAAAAAACCGGAAACAGCTGTAGACATGAAAAATTAAAAAAAAAAAATAGAAAATAACCGAAAAATCGAAAAAAAGCACAGAAATAAGAAAAAATGAGAAAAATAAAAGAAACAATTAGAAAACAAACAGAACAATGAAAAATAAAATAGGAAAAAATTAGAAAAAACCAAAAAAAAAATTAAAATAAAAAATTGAAAAAAAAACAACAAAAAACCAGAAAAAACAGGACAGTAGAAGTTTATTATTCTAAATGTAGACTGTCCTGATTTAATAACAATTTAATAGTAATACGAGATGTTTCCTTTAATCGTAAGTATTTTTAAAAAAATGGTGAACGCGCAACATAAAAACCGCAAAAGATTGCCAAAAAATGGCAAAAAAAACCAATAACCAAAAAAACCGGAAACAGCTGTAGACATAAAAAATTTAAAAAAAAAACTAGAAAATAACCGAAAAATCGAAAAAAATCGCAGAAATAAGAAAAAATGAGAAAAAAATAAAAGAAGGAATTAGAAAACAAACAGAACAATGAAAAATAAAATAGGAAAAAATTAGAAAAACTCAAAAAAAAATTGAATAAAAAATTGAAAAAAAAAAACCAGAAAAACCAGGACAGTAGAAGTTTATTATTCTAAATGTAGACTGTCCTGATTTAATAATAATTTAATACTAATACGAGATGTTTCCTTTAATCGTAATAAGTATTTAAAAAAAAAATGCATGGTGAACGCGCAACATAAAAATCGCAAAAGATTGCAAAAAAATGGCAAAAAAAACCATTAACCAAAAAAACCGGAAACAGCTGTAGACATGAAAAATTAAAAAAAAAAAATAGAAAATAACCGAAAAATCGAAAAAAAGCACAGAAATAAGAAAAAATGAGAAAAATAAAAGAAACAATTAGAAAACAAACAGAACAATGAAAAATAAAATAGGAAAAAATTAGAAAAAACCAAAAAAAAAATTAAAATAAAAAATTGAAAAAAAAAACAACAAAAAACCAGAAAAAACAGGACAGTAGAAGTTTATTATTCTAAATGTAGACTGTCCTGATTTAATAACAATTTAATAGTAATACGAGATGTTTCCTTTAATCGTAAGTATTTTTAAAAAAATGGTGAACGCGCAACATAAAAACCGCAAAAGATTGCCAAAAAATGGCAAAAAAAACCAATAACCAAAAAAACCGGAAACAGCTGTAGACATAAAAAATTTAAAAAAAAAACTAGAAAATAACCGAAAAATCGAAAAAAATCGCAGAAATAAGAAAAAATGAGAAAAAAATAAAAGAAGGAATTAGAAAACAAACAGAACAATGAAAAATAAAATAGGAAAAAATTAGAAAAACTCAAAAAAAAATTGAATAAAAAATTGAAAAAAAAAAACCAGAAAAACCAGGACAGTAGAAGTTTATTATTCTAAATGTAGACTGTCCTGATTTAATAATAATTTAATACTAATACGAGATGTTTCCTTTAATCGTAAGTATTTTTTTAAAAATGGTGAACGGGCAATTGATGTGCAGTGCCACATAAAATTGCACATATCTCTTAAACCGTTAATTTTATCGAGTTATCACAAGAGGACGTTTTTCTTTTAAAGATATTTGTGGAATTTAGCTATTATATTTAGAAGTGAAAAAAATGATAGATACAAAAATGTGCCTCATTGAACTTAGTCCGTACCTGACCTCACAAGGGTAGTGTAGATTTGATTATAATGCTATTAAGTGCGCATTTAGGGTGTTTATAAATGGTTAATTTTTGATTCATTTGAAATAAGTAGTTTAATAACTATAAATAAAAAACAACTTTTAATTTTTAACTTTGGAGCCATATAATTCGTTAACGAAGGGCGTAAAGGAAAAATTTTATATGAAGTACCATCATTAATTTTAGGTTTGGGTACGAACTCCTGGGACTACAGTATATATGGTATAAGTAGCGGGAAAGTAAAAATATGTGAAAGATTAATATCATTTTTGGGGTTTTTAACGATGCTGAATCGATTGACGTTGTTCGTTTGTCTCTATCTCTCACCGTTCTCGAGTTGAATCAGGCTAACAGACGGACGGGCAAAACCGTTTTATAAGATTTCTTTTCTTCGCAAACTCTAAACCCGAAAAAAATTTAAAAGAATCGAAAAAATCAGAATGAATCTAAAAAAAATTAGAAAAAATAGAAAACACTGGAAAAAGTTAAAATTAGAAAATTTTGGAAAAAATAAAAAATTAAGTTGTAAAATACGGAAAAACCAGAAAATCAATAAAACTGTCAAAAAACGGAAAAAAACGCAAAAACTGAAAATCGCAAAATAAACGAAAAGACTCGCAAAAATATGCAAAAAATTACGAAAAAATAAGAACAACCAATGAAAAAAATCGAACGAATTGAAATAAATCGCAAAAAATCGATACAATTGCCAAAAAAGCCAAAAAATTCTAAAACAATCGCAAAACATTGCAGAAAATAGCAAAAAATTTCAAAAAATAGTTTAAATCGGAAAAAAATTGCAAAAAAAAATCGCAAGAAAAAACAATTAACCAAAAAAAACGAAAAAAATCACAAAAAAAAGAAAAAATGAGAAAAAAATAAAAGACAGAATTAGAAAACAAACAGAACAATGAGAAATAAAATAGGAAAAAATTAGAAAAAACCAAAAAAAAATAGAATAAAAAAACAAAAAACCAGAAAAATAAGAAAGAAGTGAAAAACAGCAATATTTCTGTTGTAATTTCGAGTTTTCGAAAATTTAATGTTACGAAAATAAATTTCTATGTTATCTTGGTGAATTGTTCTTTTACTTTGTATTAATTTCACCAACACGATGTATATTTATTATAGGCCTGAAGATGGTTATTTAACCGAAACTAGTTACCTTTAGAAATTTTTTTTTAATAAACGTTATTGTGGTACATGATTTTGGGTTTTCATTTATGATTAACATTTGACCACATTTGAGATATGGATAACTTATTAGATTTATTTTAAAATATATTTTTTTAATTTAATTTTGTTGGCAAATAAACTTAATAAAGTATCGAACAAATTAAACCCATAATCAAAATAAATAGTGGAAATTTAAAAATAACATTTTTTTTTTGAACAATTAAAAATTAGTTGAAAGTTATAAAATAATTTTAAATATCAACTTATTTAAAATATGAATTTTTTTTTTAATCGTGAAAACAAACAGATATTTTTATAGAATGAAATCTGAGACACCCAGTATTAAATTTTATTATATGTATAATAACATACCAATGTTTTTTTAAAATAATTACAAGGTAATTCCTCCATAATAACATATAAATCGGTTAATTAATTAATAATGTGTCATTGTTTATCTGAACCAATTATATATATTTTTTTTTCAATCGACTTACCTTATTAGCCTGCCTACATTCCTCTATGTAATGTGTTGTTATTATCACAGATATATTTTCATTTTTCGTTATTTCCACCAAGTGATTCCATATTCTATAAAAAATAATTTTAGTTTCAGGATAAAAATTGTTTATTTTTATTACCTAGCTCTTAATACAGGATCAACTCCAACTGTCGGTTCGTCCATTATTAACAATTCCGGTTTATGTACTAAAGATGCTGCTAAAGACACCCTTCTTTGTTGTCCGCCACTGCAGTTTTTCAAATATCTATAATAAATTGATACAGCTATTTGTTAAAAAAATATATTTAGTAAAAATTACCTTTCATCAGGAGGAAGTTCTAGAAGATCGTGTAAATCACGGTATCGCTCCGCGATGAGACTTTCATCCATGGCAAATATTCTTCCGAAATAATAAATCGCGTCTTTTACAGAAAATTCTCCTACCAGAGCAATATCCTACAATTTTAAATATTAATAACAAGTTTATTATCAATTATCACAGAAAAATTAATACTTCACACAATCAACAACATCAAAGTCATCGATTTACTTAGACAATAAACGAAGCACTTAAAAATAATAGATATAGCAGTCGTTCTTGATATCAATCAGGCATTTGACAAAGTATATTCTTCAAAATTAAGTCATCATTACAACTTACTGAAATGATATCTAATTAAGTGACCAATAATTCCAAATAAAAGTAAATGAAAAAAAAAAATTCCTTAGGGTAAACAAACAATGTAGCCAAACAAAAAAAGGAGTTCAGAAATCGACAATCAAGTGGGATTCGCCCAGAACGTAACTTTATTATTCATAATTTGATTTAAGTTTTTCGGATGAATCCCATAGTGCCAGATAACACACGACCAACGTACAAATCCGCATCCAAGCGACAGGACAAAACAGATACAACCAAGGGCGTAGATATTGGGAGGGTAAAGGGAGTAATTACGCCCCCCAGGATACTAAAAAATAGCACGAAAAGAAAACATAAAATATATGAAATGTAGAAACGAACAAACATATTTGATTACCCTCCCAGGAAAAAAGTTATCTACGCCCTTGGATACGACACCATCAAGGGATAATGGCTTCGGTCGTCCCTAAACGCCTTCAAAGATAACACGCCAGAAATCCACTAATGCCCAATGGTGTCCAACATGGCCAAATAAAGAAAAGAGGAGATATTGTTTACCAATGGGCTGATGAATTATTCTTCTCTCTTGGGCTCAATGAAAGGATGGATGGATTAACACCGGATGGATTAACGCCCGATAAATTATACATTTTGAAGCTTTCGTTAATTTCCCACAAAATTTCATCGGCTGATCCTCTGCATAACCTGGAACATTTTCGTTAATACTGTCGTATACGCTTTTTATAATATGTACAACAAGACTCAGCTAAACCTTGAGTTACGCCATGAGAGTAAACTTATATGGAAACAATACATGCAAACAAATATAAATAAATTGATCTAAAAATAAAATGCTCAGAAACAAGTTTATTATTAATTATAGCCCTTATAGATTTAAGTTATGGAGATGTATCAACAAGTCAAACATTGTTATCATCCAAAGATGTCGATCAGAAATATTCGGATATTACAAAAATACAATTCACCGGGACCTACAAAATTCCAACCATATAAGAAGTCATCACCAAATACTTCCAAATCCTTCTAAGCCGAAATATTAGTACTTATGTTATGAAAAATTAACCGTAAACTTCATTAAATGACAAAATTAAGTATGTATTTACTTGAGGCATATATCCCACTCTTGGTCCAGGAACGCCGCTGCCAAGTTCCCCAGGTTTTCCACCCATCACCCAAATTTCTCCAGCATCGATGTTCTTGCGACCAACAATGCTGCTTAATAATGTGGTTTTACCACAACCACTAGCTCCGAGCAAACCATATCTATTATAAAAAAATTAATAAAATCGATTTTTTGTTTAAAAAAAAATAGACTTACATTATTCCTCTCTCGACCTTCATACATAGTTCCCTCAAAATCTCTTTTTGACCGTATTTTTTCACTACTTTGTCGACGTAGACAGCATAATTGTCGTGCATGTTCTGTAAAATTTATTATAACATTAGAATAGAGTTGAAATAAATATATGTGAATGGTTGGAATTTTTAATGATAAGTCACGATTCATCGATAAAAATTTGCCTGTTATTTTCTGCCCTGATAAAAATAATTGTCCTTTACCTGTCACATATTCGCTGTACATAATAAAAGTTGATAACTATATTAATTTATCTACATAAAATAGGTACTGTAAATAAAACAAAATTACCCATTAGAAATATGTTTTATATTAAATTTGAAATAAAAAAAATACTAATTATTTATAATTTATGTAAACAAACAATAATTGTAATTTACCCCACTCATAAGAGTCTTCTCAAGGTGGATTCCGAAATGTTTAAATCAAACATTATAAATATTTATAAGTATTAAAAAAATTTACATAACTCCGATGATACCAAAACTTTCTCCTCAAAATAGTAATTTTTTGGTTCACAAAATAAAAAATAATCTACAGCTTTAAATTTTCTTTCAATAAATACATTCAGCGATTTATTCTCTTCAAATCTCCATCCTTCCTATCTGATTTAATTCCTTTCTGCCATTAGTCCTTTCACCCCGAATGTCTTAAATTCTAACCGAATTTTAAAACACGGGTTTGTTAGAACCTGCATTTCGACGAGTTGTAGCCAATGTACAAAATTTTATGCAAGACGGTTGTACCAAAGTATTCAAAAGCTGTCGTCACATTTTGCCATTTGAGTCAAGAGAAGTTTTGCTCGGTATACTTCAACAATACATTAAATACGATATAACGGGTATTCTGATACAGAGTACACAGGAAAAAAATAGGTCAGGCAGAGAGACGGAAGAAACACGACTGAAAGAACAGCAACTGAAAAAAGACAGGAAAATTATTATTTTTTTCATATCAGTAACGTGGGGATTGCTCAAAAACTGATTGATGGGAGAAAATAAAAAGGAAATGATTTAGAAAATTGAAAATATGAAAATATATTCTAACAATAAAATAAAAGATACAAAAAAAGAAATCCGAATAGAAATGATAGAAAAAATAAAAGAAGTAGAAACAGTTCAAGATGAAAAATTTGATATATTACGAGCAGGCCTGGATACTACATATTTACGCCCTATGCTAAATATTGAAACGGAGGAAGGTCTGGTGAGTGTGGAACCTTATTATCAACTACAGGGCCGCAGAGAGACGTGACGGGCCTTGGTGTACACAAAACATCATGGGCCTCCTAAATCAACCATCAACAAGTAACTGTATTTAAAGGGGTTAAGCGGTAAGCAGATTTATGATGATATGCTTAATACCTTGGCGATCAATGTCCGTCGAATGCGATCGTGAAAAATTGTATTGCAAGCTTCAAAAGAGGTAAATTTTCCATTGAAGATGAAGAGCGATCGGGAGGGCTAAAACAAATATCTAAGGCACTGAAAATTTCATATGAACGCGTCCATCATATAGTTCCCGTCGATTTGCATATGAGAAAAATGTATGCAAAATTCTAAATGTCTGAATGTTGAACAGATTCGCGCAAGGGTAGAAGCATCGCATTCGACCTATACTCGGTTTGAAAAAGATTACTATAGATGAAACTTGGGTACATTTCTACGACCCAGAAATAAAGCAGCAGCTGGTTCTCCTTGGCCTAAAAAGTTTCGTGTTCAAAGACCTGCTGAAAAAAGAACAGTAACTCGGGATTACTATTCAACATTTGGACCACTATCATCCTTTCTTCCTTTCATCCAACGAAGAGGTTATAGAAGCTTAGGAGGCCTGGTTTGTAGAGCGAAATAAAACTATTTCGAAAGGCTTAGAAGCGTTGCAGGTTCGGTGTAATAAATCTATTAAATTAAGAGGAGGATATGTTAAATAATGAAATATTTTGACTTTGAAAACTAGTTTGTCATTAAGGGATTATAAGAGAATGGTCATTTTAGTAAATTGTTACAAATAATGGAATTTGTTAGATTTTTTATAGAATTTTATTAACCGAAAGTGCGAATTTTTTATTTGTATAAAATAATAAGTTGCCCTGCTGTGCTAGGCTTGGGCCCCCATAAACCCCGGGCCCAGTTATTTTGTACCGCCTTCAACAACCTCTCGTCGGGCCTGCTCAACTATCATCAAAATTATTCTAGCCATTTGTACAGAGTTTTTATTTTCTATTTTGTTTGCTACTGCTAAGTGTGATTTAAGTCGGATCAGTTCATCAAACATTCATCCAAATCCTCCTCGTAAAGTGCACCAAATTTTACGTTCAGTTTCAAGCGATTCTGTTGTCAAATCCCAAAGTTTTTTTATGGCACCAAACTTTCTAGTAACTTCTTCATAGGCAGTCATTCTCACTGCAAGTTCTTGTTTAACTTTGTCAATTATTGGCAGAAATTAAGTTATCTCTTCCTGAAACTTCGTCGTCAGCTTGTAGTTAGCTTGTTACCTTACATCTTTCGTCATGTTCATATACTCTGGTTTCATTAACATCACAAGCTTCTTTTTCATACATATAACAAACTGATCTCTGAGCTCTTAAAATATGAGTGAATTGAAATCTTCCACTACGGTCATTGCATTAATATTAATATTTATATTAATATTAATATTTAAAGAAAACAAAGTAGATCAACCACTGAGTCGGAAGCTTTACACCAAATCTAACCAAGCCGGTGAAGCGGACGTGTGTGTGAAGTTAGCCCCCCATTTTTCGAATTTTAATATTTTGAAAGTTGTTCCAAATTGTTCTAGGTTTGTACCAAATTGTTCCAAAAAATTATTCCTTAAACTTGAATACAAAGGCCGGAAAACTCAAAAAACCATTTATAGAGCTAGCCCCCCATTATTTTTATTTCGATTTTTTTTCTGTTGCACCAGATTGTTCTAGTTGTTCTTAACATTGTTCCAAATTTTCATGTATTAATGAAAATTATTTCAAGCTCAAAATCAATTAAAACCATTTATAGGTAGCCCTCCATTATTTTTTTTTGATTTTTTTTTTGTTGTACTATATTGTTCTAGTTGGTCTTGGCAGTGTTTCAAATTTTCATGTCTTAAACAAATTATTTCAAGCTCAAAATAAATTAAATCCATTTATAGCTAGACATCCATTATTTTTTTTCGAATTTTTTTTTGTTGTACTAGATTGTTCTAATTTGTCTTGGCATTGTTCCAAATTTTTATGTGTTAAAAAAATAATGTCAGGATAAATTAAGTAAAAACAATTGAAGTCTAACTTCAGTACATATTATTTAATTTTTTTTAGTGTTTACATTAATCTTTCGAAATATTTTTTTTATTAGCAAAAGATGTTTTTATTTAATTATTTACAAAAAAATTGAACCTTTTGATATTAGATAGTTTTGTAAAGTGTTTTATTTTATGAACAATGCATAAAATGTTACAAATATTTTTTATTTGGTTTTCTTTTCATTTTTAAATTTTCTATAAATAATTTTGTTTTTGTATAACCTTTTAGAAAAAATATTTTAAATTACATGTCCGAATTTAAAATATATTCCCTTCAAATAATATTTTTATGAAATGAAAATTTGAAACAGTGCTAAGAATAACTAGATAATAACTAGATAATCTAAGTAGTACGACAAAAAAAAAATTCGAAAGTAAAAAGAGCTATAAATGGTTTTAAATGATTTTGAGCTTAAAATAATTTTTTTTAAGACATGAAAATTTGGAACAATGTTCAGAACAACTAGAAGAATTTGGTACAACAAAAAAAATTTTGAATAAAAAATAATGGGGGGCTAGCTATAAATGGTTTTTATTGATTTTGAGCTTGAAATAATTTTTTTTAGGACATGAAAATTTGAAACAATGCATAGACCAACTAGAAAAATCTAGTACAACAAAAAAAAATCGAAAAAAAAATAATGGTGGGCTAGCTATAAATGGTTTTAATTGATTCTGAGCTTGAAATAAATTTTTTTAAGACATGAAAATTTGGAACAATGTTAAGAATAACTAGAATAATGTAGTACAACAAAAAAAACTTCGAAAAAAATAATAATAGGGGGCTGGACCCAAATGGTTTTTATGGATTTTGGGCCTGAAATAATTTGTTTAAGACATGAAAATTTGGAACAATGTTCAGAACAACTAGAAGAATTTGGTACAACAAAAAAAAATTTGAATAAAAAATAATGGGGGGTTAGCTATAAATGGTTTTTATTGATTTTGAGCTTGAAATAATTTTTTTTAGGACATGGAAATTTGGAACAATGCTTAGACCAACTGGAAAAATCTAGTACAATAAAAAAAAATTTGAAAAAAAATAATGGTGGGCTAGCTATAAATGGTTTTAATTGATTCTGAGCTTGAAATAATTTTTTTTACACACACGAAGCGGACAGCGAGAAAAGAATCAATAAAGTTGCCGCGATAAAGCCAGAAGCGGTGCACTATGCACTTAATGGATGTGCCGCTTTCCCGTTTGGACAGTACGCTTGTTCAATCACGAAAAATGCGTGTATCAAATTTTCATTACGACATCTCAATCCCGAAGAGCTCTTTGCCCGATGGAGAACCCTTTAGCTTCAAATCTAAACTCTTGAGCCGTCCTGTCTTCTCGTCTCGAAGTTATGCCCGGGTAAGCGCTTTTTATAATGCGGGTCTCGCTAAAACTTGCCTCTTATCTTCAATATATTGATATGAAAAAAAAATTTCACCCTGTATAGGGAATTTTATGAAAAAAAATTTTTTTTTTGAGTTGAAATTTAATCTATTAAAAGATTATTAGTAGTTAAATGTTATGTTTATTAAATGAGATAGAAGAGTTGATATGTAAGTAAAGAAAAGGAAATGAAGATAAATTGGCAATAAATTTGAAAAAGTAAAAGAATTTTGAAATTTGTTAAGATAATGAAAGATTATATAATAAAATTGAAATTTAAGTAATCAAAGTCAGATAGTAAACAGGGAATATATAGGTCAATAAAACCAAACTTGTGATATTAAAAAAAAATTTGGTGGTAAAAAAATTTGAAAGGCAAGAAAAATAATAAACAGAAGGTCAATTTTTTAAAAATTTATAAAAAATAAGCTTGGTCAATGGAAGATAACATAGAAACGTTTTTATTGTAAGTTGTGAAGAAATGTAGAAGGACTATTATGTAATAATTAAATAACTAGATGGATTTCATTTCTTTTTAATAAAAATTAGAAAATTTAATATAGGTACTGGTGAAAAGAAATTTTGGTTAATATTGTTATTGAAAATATTGGGTTATATAGAGATTTGGTTAATATAAAAATTTGAATTTTCGAAGATTTAGATCCGGGTTGAGAAGTAAAGAAAAGGGAATAGGAGGCAAATAACAGGATAAACAAAATTTATATATTTTTTATAATTTTGTAATGTTTATTATTTTTCTATAGAACCCAACCAAAATTGAGATGTAAATATCATTACAATATATTATTAAACGATCACCGTAGTTCTGAAACGTCCCGTTGTTTCTAATGAGATTGAGACCCAGAAAATCCCTTCTACGCTCCGGTAAAATTGGTCTTTACGTATATTGACTAGTTTAAAGATACCATCGAAGTTTCTAAATGTCCCGTTGTTTCCGCTGGGAGTTATCGCCGGAAAACTCCTCTCTGGGCACCGGGAAAGCGTTGTAAAATCCAGTACGTCTTTTGCTCTAAGAGTTATGCCCAGAAACGCTTCGTTTGCTGGCTCGTTTGCTGATTATACGTTCATACAATTAAACCTAAATTTTCAGTAGAGTAAAAATGAAACAATGCTAGGTCTGTCAGGCTTCAATATCATGAACAATAATCCGAACTAAATTTAAATATGAATTATTAATTCACACGTGAGATTATTGGTCATGTAAAATTTGATTGAATCTAGTTAAAAGTAATATACAATCTATGCAATTGTGATAATTAATATTACTGACATTGAAACTGATGAAAGGAAATTATAGAAGTTGACCTTGAATAAAAAATTAATTTCAAACCGAGGCGGTCAGATAATCTAACGATGCAATGATTAAAAATTATTATAAATAATTACACTATTATTATGTATTTCTTTTGTTACAAAACATGACAGTTTTAATGATTATCCTTGTTACTGATGTTGACATTTACTTTAAAAAAAACTACTAATTATCTATAATTGCACGCATGTATTTTTTTGAAAAAAAAATATTGTTATTTTTCAGCAATGAATAAATTACATTTAATTTAGAAATAATGGCTTTAATGCAATTACAATGTCGAATTTTAAAACAATAGAAACAAAATCATTATTTTATTGTAATATAATCATAACAAGTCTTTGCACTTATTTATATTAAATAACAATTAAATAGAGGGTGAATCAGTTAAAAGATCATTAAAACCAGAAAACTAGGAAGTTATTTTCTTTGTTTGTATTCGATCATATTTTTAATACATGTTAAAGACAAGATAATAAAGGTACAGATTTTTCTCTCTTGGGAGTAGAGGTCAATATAATTAACGCGCAAGAAATGTGGCCTCGATTAGATAATTAAAGCAGAAAGGTGATAAAGAATATCTTTACAACGTCTGCTTCAGATTTTCAGGATGTCTTTAAGAGGACATATGAACATCTTTAAGATGTCTTAATGAAGTCGAATGTTAAAAAATACGACATCTTTAAGATTTTTCTTTAGCGACGTTTTTAAGATATGCTAATTAGAGCGTCCTGAAAATCTGAAGCAGACGTCGTAAATTAACGTTATGTATTTAGAAACAAAAAAATGTTAAATGTAGTGTAGCGCATTCACCGACGTTTTCACAATCCTCATTCCATTGATGTGATTGTTAAGATGATGGCGTTGAAAGAAAAAATTCTAAAACGGTGATATATTGAAGGCCAAGAGAGACAGGTTGATGCCTGCAATGCGCCGAACTTTTTATAAAAAGTCAGAATTTACGAACATAGAATAGGTAATCTATTTCTAAAATGAATCAGAAAAATCTTGTATTTGCAGACATTTATTTATCTTTAAGACGCCTTTTTTATATTTTAGGCGTCCAGACATGGACCTAAAAAAGATGTCTTTAAGATATTATATGTGGTGCCTATATGTAAATTATTTTATACACCGCGGGGAGTGAAACTAGTACTAAAATTTTTTAATCCCAAGGGACTAAATTTTTTTAGTCCCGCAAATAAAAAACAATTGAAATACTTCTACAAAGGATCATGGGAGACAATTTTCGGTAGTACAGTCTTCAATTTTCTTTTCTCTAACACGATTTTACGCTATCGTCTTATGCTTTTTCATATATTTTTTACGATTTTGTTGGAAATATATTATTCATTAAAAACCACAAAAAATCTAAAATATCTTAAAGCCGCAATCTTCTGTCATTATTTTCATAATATATCCGTATAAGACAAGGTTTTGCAAATTGGTCCGAGTTCGAGCCCCATCCGGGAACCTCATTTTTTTTAAAAAAATTTTTAAGAGTGGATCTTTTATAAAAAAATTGTTTTTTAAAATACAACGTTTAATATCAAACATGATTACCCAATCAGAAGTAGGAAACTTACAAAAAATAGAATTGATTATTACGTTTAAATATTAACAGAATTAACAGATAAACAATTATTTGAATTTTTAGGGGTATATACCACTAAAGTGCCTTTTAATCCCTCGGGATTAAAAGATGCACTTTAGTCCCTTGGTATATAATATACTGTAACCAACCAACCCCCGGTATATCATATTATTATTTTTCGGGAGATAACCAAAACCCATTATATTTAATGTGTTTTGATTCCCTTCGACTTTGTTGATTTTTTTTAAGCCATTGATATTTTCTCAAACCACTTGATCTGTCTGAGTGTAGATTGTCAAAACTCGTTATTTTTTATTATATTTTATTTCGCCTTCGTTTGCATTTTTCCCAAGATACTTTAGATGTCTGTATTTACAGAAAAACAAATAGTACACGGTACCAGAGAACATTATGACGAGGAATATTTAGTCAAACTCGACACAAAAACGTGGGTGAAAGCGGAAGAAGAGACTGGTCAAAAATCAAATTTCAAACTACCAACATCGTCACCGAAAATCTTGTATCTGGCGGCGCGACGCCGACGCCTATAGTTTATCGATAACCAGTTGGGTTTTACTTCTTCAAGGGCCAGTATATTTTCACAAATTACCTACGAACACCATCAAGTGAAGCGACGCCATTCCACGACGCTATACTCTACGTTTCGACGCTAAAGGTTTCGGCGTCTACCCACTTTTACATTCTCATCGTAAACGACAATTTCTTAACTTCGTTGGTTTGATTCTACCTTCATAAAAATAAATCAGAATAAGTATTTTCACATTTTAATTCATCAACTTCTTATAGTCCCTGATCCAAAGGTTAAATACGTATCCACTGAAACAGCTGATCAAATTTCCATCTTTCGTTGTTCACGTTGGGGGTGACGTTTATACCATCCCTAAATAACAACTTCTATCATATATTGTTCCAAAATATATTGTCAATGTTACGCAGAGGCGTACTATGTCAATCGCATTATGTATTTCTACATTATGGTTCAACGAGTATTCAGCCTGAAATATGGGTTACTTCGCTGGTACTGATCTGGCAGTAATTCAATAGGGTTGTCCATACAAACAATATAATAATAAAAAGAGGTATTTCTGATACCCCAAAAGAGCAATAATTGCCAATAATGCAGAGAGAGAGACAGTGCACATCTGATGACATTTACGTATTTAAAGTTATTAAGAACTTTTAGTACATAAATGTCAATGTAGTGGGTATCCATTGGTTAGAGTTTTATAAGCTCCAAAAAAGGCTATTTACAATTTATTTATTGTCAACACAATTGGTTAATTTATAATTAAACATTCATTATGATGGTGGTTAGGTTTTCCGGTTGTCCGGTTTTCCCTATACCTTTTATACCAAATGGCGCCATCATTCTTCAGTAAATTTTCGTAATGAATAAATAATTTCTTGAGATTTTTGTGTTTTGATTATGTTCACTTGTCACCAAACTTTAAAAGAATTTCTGGGGTTATTACAATTAATAATAATAATGCTATTATTATTACTACGATTATTAAATACAACGTGAGTCCTAACTTAGGAATACTAGACGATCAGGTATATTTTGTGATAAATTTGAGTACGAAAGTTTCTTACCGAAATGGCCATCGGTTTGTTACTTTTTTAATCGCCTTTTTCATGAGATAAACAGGCCAGGGGGTGTGAGGTTACAATACTATTATTTGAATTAATGATTCCTTTTTCTTCTATTACAATATTTATTTACTTTTACCACTATAAAATGGCATAGAGTAAAATTAAAAGTTTTACAACTGAATATTAAAAATTAGTTGAGAATACGTTGCGAAGATGAACTTTTAATATATAAATTTTGTTAATAATATTTAAGCTTATTTTATAGTTTAATTATTGTATAAAATTTTACAAATAAGTAAAAAAAATTCTAAAAACCCCTTCATAATTTTTTTGTCTTAATAGGCACACATTTTTTGTAAAACCATTTTTTATTATTTTTTTTATGTTGAATACAAATGAGAATTCAGAATTTTAAATTTTACACAAATAAGAAAGAAAAATTCACAAATTTCAGAGTCCCTATAAGTTTTTTGTCTTAAGAGGCACAAATAGGCTCACGACGATAACTTCAGTGTATCACAGAATTAATGAATCATTTTACTAGAACTCACATGTGCCTTACTCGGACTAAAGTAAAATTTGGTGCTGATATCCGAAACTAATATATTTTTTTTGCTTGGTCCACATGATAAACTTATAGGATCCCTTGCATTGAAAGGAGAAAAGAACCCGTTATAGGATCACTTCGTTGTCCGTCTGTCTTTGTGTCTGTCAAGACCCTTTTTAGCAGGAGCGCATATAGGTATCAAGTTAAAATTAATATCAAATACTTTGGTCTAGGATTTTTTAATAAAATCAAGTTTCCAAGTTTACGCAATAAGCCATTTATGCTGCATATTTTGACAAAAATAAATCAAAATCTATAGCGTACTTCCAGTCGAAGTAGAACCATAAAATTTGGCAAAAAGCAAGATCTCACAGCACAAGTAAAGAAAAAAAATACGAAAATCGTTAATTTGTAGCTATAACACATAAAAAATGGAACCTACCGGTGTGTGCGAATCAGACTCGCATTTGTCCGGTTTTTTTTACTTTTTACTACTATATAATGTCCAATTTTAAAACTAAATTTACGAAACAATAACTAGATAGAATATACTCGATAACCCCTGTAATAACTCTATTTGTTTTACGGTTTCACATGATGTAATCGACAACCGTATCTCATTATGTCATACTTTTAAGACACGACTAAAAATAAGGTCAGGTAAAACCGGAGAAATTAAACGTAACGAAATAAATAATTGAAATTCGCGGACACTTATTTTTGTAAATCAGTTAAATTTGGAAAATATATATATTAAAACGCACCGTGTAGCCAGAACAGACGACTAGTTCATTCAACTTCAGTGAAAGTTTTTTTATTAATTAATTGGACGTTGTAAAAATTGTTTATCTGTTTATTTAAATATTTAGCACAGTCGAACCGTATTAAATTGGGTATTTACAA
Source organism: Neocrepidodera transversa (assembly GCA_963243735.1). Taxonomy (NCBI): domain Eukaryota; kingdom Metazoa; phylum Arthropoda; class Insecta; order Coleoptera; family Chrysomelidae; genus Neocrepidodera; species Neocrepidodera transversa. The sequence continues at coordinate 13,733,652 of OY725338.1, forward strand.
AGACATATTTGCATCAATTATTTTTAATTTACAGTAATAATAGTATATACCACGGTATGACGAATACTATTAAAGGTGGCCAGAAGGTTATTAATTTTTATTTAATTTTGATTATATTCTAAATTTTAATGGTTTATTATTATTATTATCAATTAAAAATATGTACAGAATTCTTTAAACTTAATTTATAATGTCTTTATTAAAACTGTACAAAATCTTACTATTTAACGCAACTCGTATTCCTAGATCGCACCTTGGAATTTTCAATTGCTCAATCTCTGTAATACCGACTTGTCTAGTTCTGAATAAATAGCACAAAAGATTGTAAAAATTTTGCTGGATTATAGACTAATTTTTTATCAAGGTAAATGATTCTCTAAATATCATATTTTAATCATGAATTTTTTTTGCATTAATTAAACTTTTAATTCAAAATAAAGCAGTAAAATATGAAATAAAATTAAAAAAAACAAATTTGATTTCTCCATGCAAACTGACATTATATTTAACTAATTCTATGTCGGTTTCTCCAAAAATTGAAGAAGAGCTACGCGCTACAAATTGAATAGACAGCATTAGTATTCTATATGTATCTAATATTATGATAATATAATTCTGTGGTCAGAATATTGATAGTCTTTAAATTTCTACATACATTTTTTTACAAATTGTCTTGTCTTTGTGTTACTAATCAATTGGATAAAATTTAAAATATATAAAAACATTATTTTTTCTAGCTCAAATTTTATAAAATCTTTGATGTAGATTTGAATTTTTTCTATTATAAATTTAAATTGTAAGAAGTTAAATTTCAATTAATTCTTAAATATATCTCTTTACTTGAATTTAGGAAATTGCATAAATATTTTATTTGACAACAACAAACTTACTCTAAATAAACATTTTGTATATAAAAGTCTTTTGCAATATGCTTATAACTATAAAAAAAATCTTTTATATTCTTCCACTTACTAATTTTTAAAATTCAAGAATATATATATCCTGAAAATCCTTTAAACGTCAAACTGCCTCATATCACCATATAATGCATTAAAAAAGGAACTATTTGAGCAATAAACAGTAAAGTTAGAAGGTTTCGAAAGGATTCGAAATCGCGAAAATTACCGCGAAGACTGACTTCTAACTTGGTTACGCGAGGAGATAGCGAATGGCCTTCATTCGAGAGTTACCTAATGTAAGAAAAGGAGGGCGTAAACGATTTAATACCATGGAAATGTGAACGATGTAGCCGTTGGCGATGGTACTCCACCAGGCCTAGGTATATACCACTTCCTTGTTTCTTTATTGAAAAATTGCTGTAGATGATAAATGAACTAGACAGTTTTATATGTATTATAAGGAAACAGATGTGTAAAGTTCGTTCAGAGTTATAAGAACTTATTTCAGTCGTATATTTTCATCAAGTCCATTTTTCTTTTAAATTATTAAAAGTAAAAGTTCTTTATTTAAATAAGTACGAATTGAATCAATCAAAAAGTTGAGATAGAAGTAACTCCACTTTTTTGTAATTATATACTGTGGTTGCATTTATATATCTATTTATATTTTAATGTTGTCCATTTTTTAAATTTCTTTTGAACTATTTTTTTGTCGTATTGTAATTTTTCTACTTCCATTAAATATTGACACAGATCATAAGACTTTTGGCATGAACTAATTATTATAAAATTAATTTGTTTGAAACTTTTTTCGACCTTATCTGTATGGGTAAAACTTAAGGAGGTTGAAATTTCAAAAATTCATATTTCCCCTATTTTTAAAAATATTAAAACAAGTCATTAAACTTTTTTCCATGCCCTAATTAAAAATTAATTTGAGTGGCACTTTTTTGTCCTTCCTACGGGGGTAGGACTAGAAGGGGTTTAAATCTGAAAAAAAATATATCTCCCTCATTGGACTTTTTCTTGTCCTAATTATTATTGAATTAATTCACTTGAAACATTTTTCGATCCGATTATATCTTGGGGTGTAGAAAGATGAAAAAGTGTCAAAAGACAACAGAAATCTAAATTCACCTGTCGACAGTATTTTTTTTTTTTCATGATCATTTTTTCATTTATTCTCTTACTAATATTTTCCCACATATTTCCCATATTTTTTATCATTTGTTTTTGACTTTCTTGCATTTTTTCTGATTTTTTTCATATTTAGTATTATAAAATTTATTGAAAAATATTGGCAAAATTTTACACTTTTACTTTTAGTTTGAGTATTTTAAATAAAAATTATAATTATTTCTTTACATAAATTGGATCACCCACATTTTCCCATATTTAATTTTTTCAAAAATTCCACTTTTTTGACGGGAGACGTATTAAAATAAAATAAATTGAATAATACACAAATTCACATATAATTTACTATATTTTAAAGTACAAACTTTCTAGGTACCTAATTTAGAATAAAATATTTTGGATTTCCATAAAATTCCCAGTCCTTAATTTTTTGAGAAATTCTCCACAAATTCCCCACCAATTTTAGTGTTTTTCCTAAATAAGGAAAAATAATTTAGTAATTTATACAACTCTCATGGTTACCATACTTAATTGAAAGAGACCAATACAAACTATAAGAGAACGTAAGAGAGCGCATTTTAAAACATAAAGATTATAATTTCGTTAACAACTTTCCTCTTCATTAAATGTAATGTAGGTAAATATACAGAAAGAAAACTAAAGTTAATGTAATAAATTTAAAATAAATATACTTACTGAGATACTTTGGAATCTTTTATTTATTATCCTTGCTTCGGAATCTATGAAACAAAAAAATATCTGTATGGAGCAAATGATTAGAATTTGCCTTAATTAATGCCATTTCACTCATATTAATAATTAAAAGCTCTAAAAGCACAAATAACACAACTTATTTTTTGAATATGTCAATTGTCAACTAATTTTGAAAATGTTCTTTTTTCTTAATGGCTTCGTGCTTGATAGTAGACGGTCAGGGGTATGTGATATGAGAAAAATTTTAGAATGTTGAAATAATTTCAAATACAAAATCACTGTAAGAAAAAAAATAGATTAAAATAAAAAATTAAGCTTAATGTTAGGTATTTATTTACTTATTATTACATAAGTGGTCATGATATTCGTTACTCTATACTTTTTTATTTTCGATTAAAAAAATTAAAATAATTCACACCTATATACGATATTTCTATTTTCTTTTAGAAACCCTAGTATACTATACATAAAATTAAATTATATGGTTCTAGTAGAATATATCCGAATGTAGTATTTATTTATTTATTTCGTTTCATATGGCAAAGTACAATTTTAACTTTCGTTCATCGATCATGACCCAACATTCTCTTGCATAACGAAATTACATACTTTGTTGTTGACTAAAACTTCTCGTCGGTTCGATTGAGAGTTCTAGAACAGAACCAATTATTCATATGTACTATAAAATACATGCAAGTTACTTTAAAAGAGAAAAGAAAATAATTATGGCATTACTTTTGTCCATATGCAAATAATATTCTACACTTTAAAATATCATGGTTAATAAATTTAAAAAAATATCTTTTTGCTGTGTTTCGTGCAGTTTTTCATAATATATTTTAGGTACTCTAAGAAATTTGCGATTTTCAAAGTGTTTTTATAAAGCGCTATTTACAATTTTTCTTCGTTTTTTTAATACTAGTAAAAGTTAATTAATTTCTTCTATTTAATTTCTGTATACAATTTTAATAAAAAATACATAGTCCATGATTTTAAGAAAGTACTACATAATCCTATTAACTATTGTCTAACAACCAATAAATGTGAAAGTTATAATTAAGTTTAATTCAGGTCAATATATATGTGTACAATATCATCTTATTTTCTGTATTTAAACTTTATACCAGTAGCGTGTTTAAAAAAAAAACATCAAATATTATAACAGGATTAATAAATAATTCTATTTATTTACATGTGTATTAAAAAAAAACTTCCATCAGTCGTTATAATAATCATATTTATTCATTTGGCGCCATTTTCTCCATCGAAACCACCGAAATAAATGTTTCTTCTTTTTTTTACGAATAAATGGTGAATACCGTCTAGGTACACCGCACTGAATTTTGATTGAAATTATTTGATGCAATTGATGGTTTCATAAAAATGATAGCTCTGACGTTCTCAATTTGCTTTAATGGAATAGATTTAGTATCGGTTTGCAGTGAGGGGTAAAATTCGTTTTTTTGTCATATTACTTTCGCTGGAGAGGACAAATTAGGATAACTATAAATTATATTTATGCAAGTCCCATTGAAGTCTAAAGGTTTAACCCCCATAAGAAAATAAATAATTTTTATTTTTTATGAAATAAATGCAAAACTGTTCGTGATTTTAATTTTAATAATAAGCAAAAATATATTTATTGTTAATTAAAATCGATTATGGTGTACCTAGCCCAATTATTACTAAAAATAGAAGAAGAAGAAGATTTTTGACAAATTGTTTAGTGTTAACCTACAAATATTTTGAAATAAAAATAAAAATGTTAAAAAGTTTAAAAAGGCTCAATAACATTCAAACATTTAATAAATTTAATAACATTCGATCATTATCCATACAAAAAAATTACGATGTCATTGTCGTAGGAGGCGGACATGCAGGTAGCGAAGCATGTGCTGCAGCATCCAGAATGGGGGCTCAAACTTTATTAATTACACATAAAAAGGATACTGTAGGTAGGTTTTTATATAAATTATTAGTTACTCGTAATAACTAGTATGTTTTTCGTTTAGGTGAAATGTCTTGCAATCCTTCGTTTGGTGGTATCGGTAAAGGTCATTTAATGAGAGAAATTGATGCATTGGACGGAGTTTGTGGTAGAATTTGTGATATTTCTGGAATACAATACAAAGTAAATGTTATATACTTTTTTGTTACAAAAACTATTAGTTTTAAATTTGTAGGTTCTTAACAGAAGAAAAGGTCCGGCTGTCTGGGGTTATCGAGCCCAAATTGATAGATTATTGTACAAAAATAACATGCAAAATGAATTATTTCATAATACACCAAATTTAGATATTCTCGAAGCAGCAGTTGAAGATCTAATTGTCGACTATTCATCTATGAATACTGGAAGCCCAAGTTGTGTAGATTGTAAAGGAGTAATATTAAGTAAGTTAAAAAAGTAATTTCTTTTAGAGCTTTAGAAAAATGTGTTAATTACTCCTCTGATTCCATTTAATTTTTTTAGAAAATGGTAATAAAATAGCATCTAAAAGTGTTGTAATAACAACCGGAACATTTTTAAATGGCCATATAAATCTAGGACTAAAAATTATTCCTGCTGGTAGAATAGGAGATGAACCAGCAATAGGTTTAGCAAAAACATTAGAACGATTAAAGTTAAGAATGGGCAGATTAAAAACAGGAACACCACCAAGGCTGAAAGCTGATACTATTAATTATAGCGTATGTCATGTACAAAATGGGGATAACCCTCCATTACCGTTTTCTTTTATGAATGAAAAAGTATGGATAAAAGTAAGCAAAATTTGTTTATGAATAGGAATGCATTGCATCTATTATTGTCACATATTTCAGCCAGAAGATCAACTAAAATGTTATTTAACAAAAACGACACTAGCCATAGAAAGAATAGTAAGAGATAATATTCACTTAAACAGACATGTAATGGAGGAAATAAAAGGGCCTAGATATTGTCCCAGTATAGAATCCAAAGTATTAAAATTCTCTGGAAGAGAGCACCAAGTCTGGTTAGAACCTGAAGGATTAAACAGCGATGTTGTCTATCCAAATGGTTTATCATGTACATTACCAGAAGAACTGCAGTGGGATCTCATAAGAAGTATACCAGGTCAGTGAAGGTATGATTTATTTTTCAGTCATTCAACTGCAGTAAGTACTGATTCCATAGCAATATTTTCCTTATATAACATGTTTGTCTGTAATATTCTTAAATATTGTTATATAGTTACAAATTAATTTCAAACTACTATAAAATATACAAAACTATTGATAATAATTTAAATTCAAATGCAGAGGGATGAAAATCTTTCATTACACAATTAAATATTATTAAAAAAACAATAAGCCCTTTGGTTATTATAAAAATAAACTTTAATACCCAACACGTTTCTCATTTATAGGGTAAAATACAAAGTGAAAGTACTGTGTTCTACCTGGCACCATACAAGGAAGTCGAAGAGAGGCACCTTTGTATTTTCATGTGATTTTGCAGGATGTAATTTAAGTTCGCCATTAAAATTTGAAAAGTTCATAACTTTGTTAATTTTTGTCCAATAAACGCGTTCAAAAAACGAAAATGTAGATTTTAAAATAAAATTTTCACACTTGCCTCAATTTTATGTATACTTAAAATAACTGAATTTAATAGACGCCGAATTTTCTCTTACAAAATATTCTGAGGAAAGTGTGAACACTAGAGATCGTTTTAAAAAAGTTCGTAATTTAAACAAATATACTCTCAGTGTATATTTTTTTAGTTAAAATTCTTTTAGAGAAACCATCTTTTAGTATCATATTCAAATATCAAATAATTGAAAGTATTGCTTTAAAAACTATGATAGATGAAAGTTGTACTATTCGAAAATGCGCTTATATTTACCTGGGTTTACCTTATTTACATTTCAAGTAGCTACGAAATTATCAAAGTTGCGACTCACAACTTTTTCTTTTAGAACCTGACCACAGAACTCTTTAAAGGCAGAAAATATACCAATTATGAAAAATAAGTAATTGCTAGGACAGTTAAAAACTACAATGAGACTTTCAAAGTTATATATTCAAGATCAGTTTAAATTAATTGAAAAATGACTATGTTTAGTTATTGCAACTGTTGTAATTCTTATAATTTTTAATTTGTGTTGGACAATTATATACTCAAAAAATAAATGAATCTGAATTACTCCTTTCCATGTTTTGTTTTTAAATATAGCAGTTATTATCTATTTACCTCATTTTTGGGTCATTTTTATTGTCTTGAAATGAACTAAACGCTTAAATTTTTGTGTTGTTAGGTTTAGAAAAAGCTGTGATAGTTAGACCAGGTTATGGCGTTGAATACGATTATGTAGATCCAAGAGAACTGATGTCAACTTTAGAAGTAAAAAAAGTAGACGGATTATTTTTAGCAGGCCAAATTAACGGTACAACTGGATATGAGGAGGCCGCTGCACAAGGGATATTAGCTGGTATAAATGCAGGGGCAAAGGTACATAGATTTTGCCACTTTATAAAACAAGCTGTAATATTTGTTCATTTTCTAGTCGTTAAAAAAGAATCCTATAACAATAAGTCGAACAGAGGGTTATATAGGGGTAATGGTAGATGATTTGACAACCCTTGGAACTACAGAACCATACAGAATGTTTACTAGTCGAGCTGAATTTAGACTAACTCTTAGACCAGATAATGCTGACCAGAGATTAACAACTAAAGGTTATAAAATCGGTTGCGTAAATAAAGAAAGATATGACAAAACGCTGAAGGTCCAACGGCAACTACAGGAAGGTTTAGAGTTGTTAAAAAGCGTTACCAAAGCAGCTAGTCAGTGGAAGAAGGAACTTCAAATGACTCCGAGTAAAAGTAATTTACAAAAAAGGTAAAATAGCTATTTATAATTTTTGTACTTGTAAAAATGTGTTATTTTTTATTCCAGTGCTTTTAGCATGATAGATTTATCCAACGAGAAAGTTACTATTAGTATGTTAGCGAAAATTGCACCGGAACTTACACCTTTTACCCTTGATCATTCTTTAGAAAATCGGCTACACATAGAATCACTTTATGAAGCTGCAGCTGAAGATCAAGCCGAAGAGGTTCGAGAAGTACAACAAAATGAAGCGCTTATTATTCCTTGGAATGTTGATTATACCTCTGAATCGCTGAATCTCAGTTTTGAAGAAAGAGAAAAATTGTTGACTGTGCAACCTCAAACTGTAAGTTAAATAAATGTCTAGAGATGTTTTATTTTTTTTAATATATTTTAGATAGCAGCTGCTAGCAGAATTCCGGGTGTTACTCCATCTTCTTTATTTAGGTTATTAAGATTTGTGAAACAACATGATTTTAGAGGTCTGTAAATATTATTTTCTTATAAATATTTGATATAAATATATAAATTTATTTATTTATAAATGTGTCTTACAGACCAAAAAAGGGAAAAATAGAAAGAAAAAAATCAATTACTGGCCGAAAGAAAGCGCGTTAGACCCTTTATTGAGCAGGTGACTGAAAAGTGCTTGAAATACTACAATGTACAAAATTACAATATCAAAATCACAATATTATTCTCTATCCTCATACATTTTAGATAGACAGTGATTGAACACTTGTGTTGTGCAAACTCTACGGATTTAATAAACAAAAAATAATAGTAAGAAAAGCGTAAAAAAACAAAAGAGCAAAGCAAAAATCAAAGTTAAAATTTAAAATTGTAAGAGCAGTTTTCTGTATTCATTAATTTCAATTTTCCCTTTTCTCTCATCCTTCCCCTCCCTATCTGTCTACCATTCTTTATTTTCGTTATTTTAGAATTATTGCGAATTCAATGTAGTTTCGGAAAATAAATTTTCTTGTTTCGGTAGAAAAACGTTTATGTTTAATGATAAGCCTAATCTCTAGTGGTAATAGATTGCACGCTTTGGGCAATGTATGAAAAAAAATCTATGGTAGTAATAACAATTTTCTTGAAAGAAACTCTCTTAATTGATAAAATTTGTAGATAAGCTTTCTCACCTTTTTCGTTAGATAATCTACATAATTACACCATTTTAGATTTTTATCCAAATACCCAAATATTTGACTTCGTTCGTCTCTTTAATTCCATCTTCCATACCTGTGATTTTTATCGCAATAAAGTCTGGTCTATTTGCTAAACACGAGATCATTCGTTTTGCTAATATTTAATGAAAGTTGGCTCATATTTAGCCACTTTGTAATTTCTTCAATACCCAGTTGGACAGCCATTTTAGTTTCTGTCCAGGAATTTTCACGAAATAATACAACTGTATCGTTCGCGTAGAATACGATTGTTGCCCTTTTTACTAGTGACAAAAGAGAGTTTATATATGTCACAAATAGTACTGGGCCAAGGACAGTACCTTTCGGCACACTTATTTTTACAAATAATACAACTCTCACCAATATATAAATGGTGCTGTGTTAATTTACTTAAAATTAATGCTAATAAATCTAAATTTATATTTATGTTGATTGAGACTGAAGGAGACTTTTTTGTATTTTAAAAATAGTCTTAAATTTATTTTTAATACTGAATTAAAAAATAAACAAAAAATATATTTATTAAAACAAATAACATATATATACATTTTCCAATATACTTATTCTAAATTACAATAAGTAAATAAAAAATAAATTAATAATGTAAATTTAAAATGAGAGATAGAAATGTTGTACCAAAAAAAATGATATAATTAATAGAATTTTGAAGTTTCATTACTAGTCAGACCTTCAGCACGTAACCTTTGTAGTATTGGTCTATAAATTTCTTGAGCAAATGGTAATAGGCAACCCCTTTCTTGTATTTCACCTAAAAAATATTAAAGTATTAGACATTTTTGTAAATATTTAGGAGAAATTCTTTAATTACCATCTAAAACCATTTTTGTGGCTATAGCTGTAGGATATCCAACGGTTTTAGCCATAGCGGAATGAGCGTTTACGTCACCATATACAACTAAATTAATTCCTCTTTGCTCGATTCGGTTATCGGGCCAAACAATGCCAATATCATGTCTTAAAATTACTAAATCTCGTTCGTGTTTTTCTAAAAAAAAAAGAAATTAATATCAAACAAGGAGAGAAGCGACATAGTGTGGCGTATACATAGATGTCTAAACAAATTACATGTGTTTCGCAGTTTATTTCTGAACCGGAAGTATGTCATGTGATTAAATTTTTGATAAGCTTTCTAAAAATAACTGTAGAGTATATAGTTTTTAAAAAAGACCAAGTAAGAATATAAGACTTCGAGTATTTCGTCGACGTTTCTTTAGAAGTCTAAAACGTCCAAGCGAGCATAAATATTGAAGTAACTTACCAACAGCCAATTTGGTTGATAAGTAGTATGTAAGTGTATCTAATGGAGTACCACATTTTACAATTTTTTTCTCGTCCAAGAGTCCCAATTCCTCTAATATATCTACGGTAGTATCTGTTCCTGTTCGCTCGCTAATTTTATTTTTTAGATTATCGTAAAAGATGTTCGAATCTTCAAGACCTAGTAAATCGCATATGAGTGTCCGCCATGTTACGTCTGGACCCTAAAAACAGAAATGGTGAACAAGATTAATTAATTAGCAACATCAATAGTCAGTCTAATGATTTTTTTTGCTTTAGGCATTCAGATACGAATGCTACTAACAACTTTATCAAGACGAGTCCTTATTCATGGTTGGCCACCGTTTAACCAGGTACTCAATTTGGTACCCATAAATGGTACTTTTTTCTACAACTTGCGGGTTGTGATCGTCACCTTACTAATCCTTCCTTTTACAGTTCCTATTTGGGTTGGATCTTTTCAGATCACCTCTCATCTCTCTGTGGTACCCATATGTTGTTGGGACCTCGATATTTTCTTCTTAACTACGTTGTTTTTTAATGCAATTTTGTGGTATTTGATTTTGAATTACATCAATATAACTTAGGATTAATTTGTTTATTTTTTGCTTGAATCATGTGTGGAGAATTCGCCAAAATGCGGGAAATTCTGGGGATTTTTTTGGGGAAAATGTAGAAAATCCGCACCAAAAATTTAATAAATAATAAACCCAGCAAGCTAACAGTATCCAAGTAGCTCAACTACGGACAGACAGGTGGTTGTAGTTGACTTAGGTCATTGACAATTGTAGGTGGGCGAGTTAAAGTGACCACCAATCGATTACTGAAAACAAAGTTCCAAAATTCAAGACCCTTCTCGAGTTATCGCTGTGACAGACGGGCGGACGGACATTGTAAAGTCAATAAATACCATCTATTTGCTTCGCTACAACTTGAAAAATAGTTGAACTCAAGTTTTACGATTTAGTAAACAACCTATTGGAGGTTGCGAGTTAAACTATTTGCTTGATTGAAGCTTGGAAGCAGCCTCAACAGAAATAAAAATAGCGGGTAGAGGAATACATAAAACACGAAAATTACTCTATAATCCTTTACGGACTAATGTTTTTTTGTGTTCATCATGATCAATTTTTTGCTTTCATCCGCTCACTAAATTCCGGTAGGATTTTGAATGTTGAGAATTAATTACCTGTTCGTGCAAACTAGGATGATTTTCGGTATCCAACAAACCCAAGAACTGCAATTGTCTTGCAGCTTCGGCGAACCCACTGTACCTTATCGTCCCTCGAAGTACTGTATTCGCCTCTTCTATTCCGTAAACTTTGGAATATTTGATGCTGTCTCTGTTGGGGAATCCTTCGAGATTGAAACCGGGTAAGAAGTCTAAAGGTTTGGCAGCCCGCATCAATTCACCACCTTCGCTTATTTCAACGATTTGTCCTTTTCTTAAGTACCTATAATTGACAATTAATAAATGACAGCATTGGTATTTAGAAATAATTGGTTACCTTGCAGATCCGACGGTATTTAAAAGAGCGGCACGTGGAGCCCACGAGAATTTATATCTCAATGGATTATCACTGTATTCTGGAGCTGGTAAACCGCCGCAAAAAGATTCAAAAGATGTTACTCTTCCGCCGTTGTTTTTCACGTCTTGAATGCATTCTAAAGCAAGAAGGTGGTCGATTCCTGTAATAAATATGTTGCAAAATCCAATAAGTTACCCATATCTCAAATGTGGTTAAAATTTTCAGGACATAAAAACGGGCGGCCTCGAATTGCACACTTTCTACCTGAATTTATAAAGGTTTCACTCGGACTGTGTACTACATGAAGGATTAGGAGATTTGTCTACTACATGAATTGCACACTAAATTGTCGGGTGTTAATCCGAAAATTTCCTACCTATTTGAAATAGAAATAAATAATAAACAAAATTTGATTTGTTTTATTAATTTATATTTGTCAATGATAATTTTTTTTATAAAAATAGAAATTTAACACATCTATAAATATTAGTCATCGTTTAAAAAAATAACTTAAACTCTTAACAAAATTAAATCTGTTCTCATTTTTATAATTACCCATTTGTACTTTAATTATTCATGCCGACGTCTTGTACCTGGATCTTTAACTCTTATTTTTTCGTTTAAAATTTGTAATTGTGTTTATAAAAATTTGCGTTAAATTCCGAATGAAAAGATTCACATGCGTTTGTTTTATTACGACTGAATTATGCCCATACTATTCCGGTGGAAAAGCGGAATTAACTTCAATGTAATTATCTACAATTTAGTCTGAAAATTTCATAATTCGAACATCATCTGGTATAATTGTCATAAAATCAAAAACAGCAGTCCTTCACTTGGGAAGGGTCTAAAAATGGCAAACCACATATATAATTTAGCCATTTTCCTAATTCACGTTTAGGATTTTTATATTCGCTGACTAGACCAAGTTCTTATACTTCCGAAACCAACATACTGTGCCAAATGAAATCGGCATCCCATTAATTTTATATTTGGCCACACATTTTTAAAGCTTTTATGAATGGCCATTTCAAAATCTAATAAACAATATTTCGGATGCATTTTTATCAGGCAATATGCAAAACGCTTGTGGAATATAATGTCCGTTATTATTAATATATATAGTAAATAACTGCAAGAAGTACTTAAAGCAATAGTTAAAAGTCCCATCTAACTATATTTTCTCCTAAAAGCATAAAGCTTGTTTTGCATAAAAATATAACAATTTTTTAAATTATTTAAATTTAAAACCTTCCTGCGACCATTAAGGCGATTACACCTTTAAAAGAGATAATCCCATGTTCAGTGTGCAATTCGTGAAAACTTTTCGAAGTACCTGAGCCATTGCTTTAAGTAGGATTAGGATAGTGTGCAGTTCATTCACGCCCATAAAAACACTAAGTCGTGTACCACAAATATATAATTAAAACAATGGGCTTAGGCGACTTGTTTATCAGGCCTAAAAATACATCGTTCACATTTTTTGTTTTTAACGATGTATTTTCAGTTCCAATGAAACTATAGTCCCTTACCCCCTTGATTTAATTATATACTTGTAATACACGACTTGGTGTTTTTATTTCCTGGAAATATATTGCATTTTAATAGGTTAAAGTTGTACCTACCTGGATCTAATCCCACTTCGTTGAGGATAGTGATTCCTGCGTTTTGAGCTGCTTGGTGGAGAGATTGCATCTCGTTTGACATGTAACTGGCGGTAACCATGTGCACCCCTTCGTTGATGCATGCTTTGGCTACGGTGGGATGAAGACTTGCAGGGAGGATAGAAACAACTACATCAGCTTTTTTTACCAAATCCTGCAAGTGATAATTATTGTTTTTGCAAAAGGATAACATCTAATCTTATTATACAATTTGTTATTTATTCCTAATTAATATCTGGCCGTATACTATTTATTTTCTGGATATTAATTACTAATTTTTTAATATGTTCTGGTCAAACTTTAACTGTTCGTAATTTTTGACTATCATTATACAGATTTGGCTAAAACTTTGCGGAACATAGGGAATTTCATGCAACAGACAAGAAGCACAATAAACGATATGCGAGGAATAAGAACAAAATATTTTGGTATACGCCTTTTTAAATACATTCGTAATTTATCGTAGCGCATCGGATCTACGTCGGCGTTTGGGGAAATACATGGACAGTCTGAGACCTGAAAGTTTATCTTATTCTTCTTCCTCTCATTACAAATTCCCTATGTTCCTTAAAAATATTACCAGATCTGTATAGAATTTTAATGACTCCAATAAATTAAATTTTGGACTATGTATTTACTAAAAAAATATATTTTTGTTCATTATCCACCATTTATCAAATTCAGGTTATTCTTTATGCAATTAACTTTAATTTTAGTTGCATATGTACAATGTACGTTATACCTGAGATCTATTCGTGAATGTCCAGAACAAATAAATCGATTCTTCTAAATGTGGATAAAAGATATCTCCATCATTGAACGTGTTAAACTTGGTGTGCTTCTTAATGTTATTGGGAAGTTACTAGATGTTGAGAGCTGTCGGAAATGTCTAACAACTTAAATTAACTTAAGTAGAAAAATCTAGAAGACCGGCGTTAGTCCATTTTCCTCTACCTAGATCTAGTTATTGAAGACCTGCTTATTTATTTCTTTAATTTGTTTAAAATATGGTCTATAAATACTATATAATATTTTACCTGTAAAGACGACGGACTATCTGCGGCATTTAAAAATGCGCTTTCCACTCCTGGATATTGGTTAGAAAGGGCATCTCCTAGTTCCCTTTGCTCGCACGCTACTGTTAATCCTATCGATTTGTCTCTGTATAAATATTCGATTAATGGAGATGCTACTCTGCCTGCACCGAGAATTAGAACGTTTTTTTCAGCGGAACCGCTCATTTCGGCTTTGTGTCTGCTTTTTCTAAAAATAAAATAGAACATTTTTATTTCAAAATTCCAATTTTTAAAAAACAAATTAATTTATTCCAAGTAGAAGATCAGCTAAGAGAATTATTAATTTTTTAAATTGTTTTTTATTAAACTATGAATTTTTGAAAAATTGTGTTCAGAATGTTCGCTACTGTATTAGATTAATAAAAAACTGATCTGATGCTAATTTATTATCAACTTGAGTATTATGTTTAAGTGGTAAAATCGGTGTATAGAAATTTAGTGCAAATCATATGCTATTATATCATTGCTTTTGTGTAATGAGATTTTATTATCTGTTAAAATATTTTCTAACACTTGTAATGGTGTGATTTTTTTGTGGGGAAATATGAAACATTTATAGTAGTATATTAATCCTTTAGAATAGTTAAGAGACAGCATAAAAATATTTATTGAAGAGCATAAATTTGCTTTACTAATAATATAATTTTAAACAATTAATATATATTTTTTAATTAAACTATTTATTATCAAAGCTCCCAGTACCAACATATAAAATCACCTTGTATAAATATTATCAATTTCATAACTTTATTCAAAATTTAAAAACAAATTGAAACTGTTTTAATTATTAAACAAATTAATCTGGGTTGAAGGTAAATTAATCAATATGTAGAATCATCAAAATTTTAAGTGGGTCACTGGTAGCTAGGTAATAGATAGTTTTTATTTAGGGGGTCTATTTTATGATACGATCGGGGGAAGATCGCAAATTAATTTTGAGAGGAACAGAAGACAGAAAAGTGGAACCCAGGAGTGGAGGTTTTTGCTCCGACTTCTGGGATTTAAAAGTTTAACATGTGCCACCCTACAAAAAGTCTGTCGCCAGAAATGGTCTAAAATTTAGATGTAAGTAAATTGTTTATATTTTATTATTTAATAAATAATTGTTGTGTTTTAAGTAGTATGATCATTCTTATTTCTAATTAAATAAACCACTACACAAAAAATAAACGTAACCCTATTATTATACCGATTATAATTGCATTTAATGTTCAAAAACTAGGGTAATTGCCTCGTTTTTTAATTTTAGAATAAATCAAATATATAATTTCAGTTTTTATATGTGTACATATTTTAGTTACACCCTTTATATTTAATTGGCCATATTTCCCCTACAATCCAACAAGAATCAATCAAAAATTAAAATATCTTTCAAACTAAGTTTCACCCTATCAAAAATCTTTATTTGTAAATTTCTTTAAAGGTATTTTACAACGTTTAATAATTCAGAGGGTAGATTATTTTCAGTTTTTTTTTAAATTTTATTGGATGAATTTGAAAATTATTTAAAATTTGGTGATAATTCTTCAAGTGTTCCAATTTTTTTTGATTCGGATTTACTTTGAATTCTTTAATAAGATTCCAAACAAAAATCAGCATTATTCAATATTTGTTACTGTGTATTTTTAAAATTTGCGAGTCTTAATTTTATTCGTTTACAAAATATTTAAAATTGGAATAAATGCAGGCAGTTTAGGGTAAATTCGTATAAAAAATTAATAAAATAAATCTTCTATTCGCAAAAATTAAAATAAGTCGATCACCCAAAATAAAAAAAAAATGTTATTATTGGCATCATCCTGTATATTTTTGATATTTTTGTCGCAATATAATAAAATTTTCTGATAAATCAATAATACAGGGTGAGCAAACTTAAGTCAAGGCACATACAATTCTTAGCATCATCCTGTACATGTTTTAAATTTTTGTTACAATTTAATAGAATTTATTGGATTTATAAACTTTTATTAAGAATAAAATTTTTTGACAAATTAATAATACAGGGTGTGCAAACTTAAGTCATTGCACATACAATCATACAATTATTAGTATCATCCTGTACATTTTTAAAATTTTTTTTAGAATTTAATAAAATATAATATATTTAGAAACTTTTATTAGTAATAAAATTTCCTGATAAATTAATAATACAGGGTGTGCTATAACTTAAGTCCTGGCACATACAATTCTTAGCAATATCCTGTATATTTTTTTAAATTTTTGTTACAATTTAATAAAATTTATTAGATTTAGAAATTAATAATACAGGGTGTGCAAACAAAGCCATGGCAAATGTACAGTCAATCAAAGGTGAAAATTTTAAAAGTGAATAATTTGATTAAAATAAGCAACCATCAGAAATTTTTTTATAGATAAAAAAAATCTTAGCTAGACTAACCATTAATTATATTTTGCTGCTCATAATTTTTTATGTGAAGTTACTACATGGTGTGCAAATTAAAGTATTTTTTTAAATTATAATTAACGTATTGTAGGCGTCATCCTGTATATTTTTTATATTTGTTTTCTTATTTTATAAAGCATATTCAATTTAGAAACTTTTATCACGAGTAAAATTTCCTCCCAAATTAATACTACAGGGTGTACAAAATATTTACTTTTTGGGAACATCTTGTACGTTTTTAAAATTTTTGTTAAAATCTATTTTTTTTTTATTTAAAAATTTTATTAAGAATATAATTTAATAAATAAATAATAATTAAAAATACAGGATGTGCAAAAATTTTGGTGATACGAAAATTCGTCCTAAACTGCATGTAAACCTTAAAATTTTGTCAATTTTGTTAAGAAAATAAAATAACTAACTATTTTTGATTATTTTTCTAGTCTACTATTTTTTTCCAACTAATTACGAAATTAACACTTGGGAAAAAAATAGTCTGGCTAATTGGTCTTTGCCAGAGCCTTAAACCTAATTAAACAAAAATAAATAAAAAAAAACAATTTTGTTTAGTTTTCGAATTTAATCTCAAATAATTAATAGGTTTACAAACTACCCCAATTTTTCAAATTTTTGTCATTTTTTTGTCAAATAAATCAGACCAATCTTTCCTAATTTTTTAATTTAAAATTTTAGTTAAATTTCCTGATATTTTTGTTAAAAAAAAACTCAAAATATAATACATTATTGAAAAAAAATTAAATTTTACAAATCTCATATTTAAAGAAGGGCCAAAATTCCATTAAAATAAGATCAATTTAAACAAGACCTTAATTATTTTATTTAAAGGCATAAATTGATCCCACATAATAATATAATTAAAAAAATCTTACGTGTATCATACAAATATTACTTACCCAGCAGATTTTCTTAATTCTTGGATATATTCGTAATTTGGCGTCAATTTACCGTTACTTGCTATTATCGCCTAAAATTTAACAATAACATTCTATTATTTATAATAATTTAAATTATAATAACAAGAGTTTTTTGATAAGATAAGATAATTAAGAAAAAAGAATACTGTATTTAAAACAATAATTATTGGTTTCAAGTTCACTAAATTCAATAAATAATGCCATTTTGAAATTTAGCCGAAGTTAGGTCAAGGCCGGGTCTTGGGCTCAAAAGGCCCCAGGGCAGAGCAAAAGGCCATGGAGCAAAACAAAAGGCCACGGAGCAAATCAAATGGCACTAGTGTAAAACAAAAGGCCCCGGGATCAAAAAAATATGGGGCCCTATTTATGAATTACTTACGATATTCAAATATAATAAATTAAGGGTCAGAATCCCCCTAGTGCCGAGGGCTTCGGTTGAGTTAGTTTTAATATATTTAAAATTTAACTTACTCCGTGTATAACAGGTGAAAAATTGTGGTTATCTAGTGGTTCATTGGCGTTACTTTGCAGAATATCGCTGAAGAATGGGTAGAGAAGATCACCGAAGAAATCGGTACTTTCCCTAGGTATTTGCGTTGGCATATTGTCGATGCTGCATACGAGTACTCCGGGTCCGTTGAAACTGTTTGTGTCTTTGTTGCTGTTAGCATCGTAGAGGCAGAAAGGAGTGTCGATTGTTGTGCATTCATTCATGAATTCAATGGAACCGCCTAAAATTTAATTAATACAAAACTTAAAAATAAATATATAATATACAATATTGTGAAACCATCTAAAGTGGGAAAATATATACCAGTACTCCTGGAAAACAAAGAGATGAGGAATTGGAAAAACTGAAATTGTTGAAGGCGAAGAAAACAAACACTTCCAGAAAATTGGTACCTAAATTTATACCGAAAAAAACAACCACAAACAAAAAAAGTAAATACAGATTCTTTAAATTCCACTAAAAGTTTAGAATCGATTCATCTGTCTCTAACATAGATTTAGATGAAGAAGATGATAATGATGAGCATAATGAAATTTTAGATGATGAAAAAATCATAAGCGATGATTATTTATTAGTGAAGATCACTACAAAAAAATGATTTTTAAATTATGTTGGAAGTACTAAAAATGGGGAATTCGAAGTTACATTTTAATAGATTTGTATATCTAATGAAACCTTATTATTTTATATTTGTTGATAAAAATGATTTAAGCTCAATTATTTTTATTATGGGTTCGTTCCACGAATATAATTTGAAATATTTCGAAAAGTAAAATATTAAATAAAAAAAATTAAACGTTAAACTTATTTTATTGAAAAGAGAAATTTAGTTAATAATACTTCAGAAACTTTTTCTTTTATATCCGGCGGCAGAGAAAAGATATCAGCAAAAAAGCAGGTTCTGATCCATTAAGAAAGAAACTCGTTCAAAAAAAAAACTCGTTTCAAAATACTCGTTCCAGGAAAAAACTTGTTAGCAAAGAAAAAACGTTCAGTCAAAAGAAACTAGTCCAAAAAATCCCTTATATGTCGAGGGGAAGAAAAGACATTTTCAATAAAAGATATAAACTATTATAAGTTGATTTTTCTGACTGATGAGGTAAAGAGAAGAACTGTTAACATGCGAAAGACATTTTATAATCAGTGTCAAAAAGAGAGGGAATTCAAGATAAGTTGAGAAGTCACACGACGCGAGCAAATTAAGAAGGGATATCAAGCGAGTCTGAAATTGACATATACTGAGCAGAGATATAATGAAAATACAGGGTGGCGCAGAAAAAAAATCGTAACACTAAAAGTGGAAGATATTTCATCGTAAGCACACAATATGACTCAGTAAATGAACTTTGATTTCTTTTTACCTTTTTATATTTGTCAGTTATTTAAAAACGCTGAATTAAGCGTGAAATTAACTATGATCTTTTGTTAAAAGACAGTAAATATAATTTAGAACAATCCAGTTAGAATTTCTGAGATAAACAGATCAAATACATTGTTGGAAATTTATCATATATGATAAATTTATGTATCATTATTATTAAAATATGAGAATTTTGGTGAAAATATTTAACACCAAAATTAAAAAAAAAAATCAATATAACATGCTTAGGTATAGATTTGTTTTATAAATATTATATTAACGATAATTCTAATTAGAAATAAAATTTATAAATACCGGGGTCAGCAGAAATATCGCAAATCCCCAGCATCCTATGTGGCAGCGCAGGAGCTCCAAACGAAGTAGGTAACCAAGGAGTATGCGCCGGTTTCAAAAGATGTTTCGCATCAGGTATCGTCAACAGTTTTGGACTGTCTACGGCCCAGTATATCCCATTTATTATCACCGAAGCGTACGGTGCGATTTTCTTGCTAAATGTTGATATGTATCTTTCTGGATGTTCCTCGTACTCCACCGGATCGAAACCCCCTCCATCTGCCCGTTCTAAATAATGACTCCTTCTTACCTGAAAAATTATCAAAAATTTTGATTTTGGTCTAAAATAATCAACATTTATACCAGGCATAATAAGTGTGGCTCGTACTATATTATTAAATATAACTAACCTCACATCCATAAACTTTGTTTAAACTGCCGTGTTCGGCCGCTTTTTTTAAAAATTCCGGAGTCACATATTCATGGGGTAATTCTTGGAACACTTCTTGAGAACCTTGCGAAACGTTACCGGAACCAGTAAAAACGAAAGTGAGAGGACCAATAGATTTAGGCATAAGGCCCAAAGCTATTTCATAACCTGCATCTCTTACTGCTTGTCTAGCCATGCTAGAGTTTCTAAAATATCACAAAACGTGTTTATTAGGTTCTCTGAACTCTCCTATAATGTAGTATAGTGTCGGTAAAGAATATAAGACCATATGGTAAGGTGCAGCTAGAGGAAATAATTTATGGTTCGAGTATTTAATAGTCAAAATAAACGCAAATAGTTAATTATTTATTATGTAACTACTGAAAGCTTATTTGGACAACATTATGCAATACTGGGCTCTGAACCTCTCGAGAATGTATAATAAATGCTGCTTTATGGCAATATGTTATACGTCATCAATTTTTAGCATCCAAAAGGCTTTAGGAAAGAGGCAGATAACAATGTCTGACATTCTAGAAGCTGAGTATGCTAAACACAAATACCTATCTACTATGAACCAGAAGTATTTCTGTTGTACAAAATAAAATACCTAAAGTATAAAAGGAAAAAGTAAGTGGATATCTTAAATTCTGTGGAACAGGATTCAATAGTTACTTTGGTGTGCCGCATGAGTGCTGGTTCCTCAACTTTTGATTTTCCTTAGAGAAATTCTGATAAAAGAAGCTTCATCTGTATCAGGAAATGTTATCCATCAGGGCATATTCAGTTAAATATTTTAACAGACAAACCAAGCAAGGGTAATCAGTGCACAATTCATACAAAAAGAATAATGATGTTTTAACTATCGTCCGAGAAAACTCCATAATAATCCTGCTCTCTTTACACATCAAACAAATTACAACATCTAGACAAAACATTAATGAGAACATGATCACAGTAACATATACATGTAGGCCCCTACGATAATGCCGAGGTATTAGATAAAATTTAGACCGGATCAATCCATACAGCAACTGTAACATTTTTCTGCTGTGAACTATATATATTTTTATGTGCAGGCTCCTTTTTTGCTTGTTTGGTTTTACTAATTATTGTCTTCACGTGCTCGGTGAATGTTAGACCCACATAAGGTAACTACTAAATATTTAACTGACCGCTGCCAGTTAATATTTTCGCCGAATAAATTTACTGCACCGTTTGGGGTGTGTCTCCGCTTTTTGAGGAATATTGCCTTTGTTTTTTACGCGTTCATCGCAATTTTCCACTTTACAAACCAATCCTCAAGTTCGTCAAGGTGGGTTTGTAAATTATGTAACACAAGTTGAGGCCAAGTGTTGCTCGATGCTATCGTAGTGTCGTCTGCTGATCATAGTATGTGGAGATCGAGGTATATCCGCGGTGTAAATATTATATAGTTGGGGGGGGGATAATATTGCACTTTGGGGCACATCCGCTACTAATAATCCATAGTCAGATAGGATATGTCCCATCTTGACTCTCAAGTATCGTTTCTTTAGGAAGAATCGATCAATTGAACTAGGGGTTTCGTATACCCGAACTCCATCATTTTATATATTAGACCCTTGTGCCAAACTCTGTCAAATGCCTCACTGATATCCAGAAATACAGCTCCTGTCGACTGTCTGTCGTTTCCTCTTTTAAGGGCTTTAAAATTACTCTTTCCGTGATTTTACTCATAGCCGATAATAGGCTGATCGGTCTGTAATTTTGTGGAAAAGAGCGATCAATATTTGGTTTTGCAATCATTATGACGTCTGCTTTTTTCCATCGTTTTTTAAAATATTTGAAACGTAATATCGCGTTTATTATAGTCATTAAATAAACTACCGCCTTTTCCGGTAAGTTTTTTAGCGCGCGATAGGTCCTTCCGGTTTATGTTCTAAGAATAAGGTAGAGATAACTCTTCTGAATCTAATAATAGCGTGACTAACAAGTAACAATTATCCTAAATCCTTAAAAGCAGCTTTAATTATCTAAACCCTTAAAAGAAGCTTTAATTATATCTTCTCCATATAAAAATGATTTGGTGGCTGCTGAAGAAAAAGAAAGATGCCAGACACAGCTAACGGAAAAATAAAACTTAGAGATGAAAAGAAGAAAGATGATTGACAAGATGCTAAAAAAACAATTGTGATCAAAACGCACAGTGAAAATAAAACTTTTCAAAGATTCAGATGAAGAATACTTTCCAAAGACAAATGGCCGGTTCCAGAACCTGAGAATAAAGTGATTAACAATTACCCTAAAACCTCCAAAGCAGCTTTAGTTATATCCTATACACAAATACAAAACTCAGAGATGAAAAATAAGATGATCGACAACATACTAAGAAAAAAAATCAAAAACAAAACGCACAGTGAAAAGAACTTTTTAAAGATTGAGATGAGGAATCATGTGAATCAGATAAATAAATCGATTAAGGACAATCTGTTTTAGAAAGTCCAATTGGAGTGGAAACCATCGGTGATGAAGATGTAGTGGGCACCCAATGATTACGCTGTATAAGATGATTATAATGTTTGCAATTAGACAAAAAAAATGACAAACAGTATGTTATATATGGAATTGTTCATAAGCCACAGTGTTATTATACCAAACTTTTCCTTGGTCATATATTCTTTACTGACACTATAGAGCAGAAAACTTTGGAAAATAGAAGAAAAATATTATAATTACCTATAATTATGTGCTGGTCCAATATGCATAAACGGAGTGTGATGACCCAGAGCTAATAATCTCAATCCCAGTCCATGTAAAATATTAACAGATCCAGCAATCCCCGCCATTTTTCCAAAAGCGACCACTCTATTTCCTTTTCCGTCCATAAGCTTTTCGTAATCGATAAGACGAATACGCTTTTCTAAAATGGCGTCCAATAGACGTAAATTCGTTTCTTGGGCTTTTATCGTATGAGAAAATATACAATAAGTTTTTTCTGGTATAAGTTGCTCGACAGGAACCTATCAAATAAAACAAAAAATAGCAAGGAAGTATTAAAATATGTTAGCAAAATCTAAAATACAATTTCTTAGTAGCTGTTAATAGAAACCAAACATAGTGTAACTATCAATTATAAAAATTTACCTGTTTGACACCAAATATGACAGAAGCTTCTGAGATGTCTTCTTGTACAGTTGCGCCAGCGTTAATATAAGCTGGCATCGGATATGCTCTTCTGTTGCTCGGTTGAACAATGACTTTAATTCCTTTTTTGACAAGCTTGCGAACATGGTTGGGTGAAAATGGTGCTCTGCGTTCCCAAATACTTTGATCCTCCCTTCTAATTGCGATCACCTTTCTCCTTGACGTTGCCTGAAATAAAATTGGTAAGTGTTATGGTTAAACTTCTTGCGATTTTTATTTTAGTTGATATCGCTAAATATTATATATTGAGATACCTTAAATTTTGTGTGTGGACAAGCTGACGCGACTTTGGTTTGCCTTTCTGCGATACACCATCGATATTAATTATTGCTTTACCATTCTAAATTCGTTTTGAATTGTGATGATATTATACGGGTACCGTATTTTTATCACTTTTTACTACATGGCATTGTCAAAATTATAAGATGGATCAAACGCAATGAAAACCGGTAATTTTGGAACTCGCTATACAAGAATCTAGCTTTTATTAATGGAGGCCTCAATTAATTTTCCATTCATACGAACGATGGGCCATTGTCATAAATCGCGAGCATGCTTGCATCTATATGTTCACTACGACTGACAAGCTAGCCATTTTCATTTTGCCGTCACATGAAATCATTGGCCCAGTGATGGACCATTTCAACAATGCCCTTTGGGCAAACAAAGTAAAATGAACGGTCAGAGATATAGTTATTGTATTCCATTTATCTGGAATAGAAACTCGTTCAAACCAAGAAAAAAGTCGTTCAATAACAGGAAAATATTCTTGTTCCACGTTCCTGAACAAATGAATCCAGCTGATCTTCCATCCAGAGGATAGATCAGAGTGGGTTAAAATGAAGTTGGTTGACCAAAGCAATATTTGGATGAAATCATCGAACATAAACGAAAATAACTTTTGCTTATTTAAAAGCATTTTTCGATATTTTATAGATATTTCTAGAATAATTTTGAATTGATTTAAAGATTTATTTCCAAACTGTCGTTTTCCAGATAAATGAATGAATAGAAAATTTTCTGTGGAAGAAATTGAGATTGCCGAGATTACTTTGTTAAAAAAGGTTCAATTGAAGTTTTTCGATTAAAATGAAGAAAAAAGTATATTACTTTTATGTCCTTTCAATGATGGAAATGGAATAATGAGAATCATAATCAAAATAACCAAAAGAGAAGAAGTCAATGATTTTTTGAATTCAATATTGCTACCATCGAAACACCGTGTGACTGGGAGATAATTATTGAACAATCACACTTGGAAGATTGTCATGTAGGAATACAAGAATTTCTCAGTCGAATACCAGAAATATTTTAGATTATCAAAGCAAGAAAATATATTAAGATGTAACAAAGTTAATTTTTTCCATAATAATTCAAATGTATAAATAGTAGAGTTAACTTAAAATTATGGAAATGTGAGATGATTCGTGTATAAGGCGAGTCGTACCAGTTGTAAACCCCCGCCGAAAGATATTTGTTTTGCATACCCAGCCGACCTTATGGTATATGGCAGCCGCAGTTGATCAAGTTGCTGTAGCCGTCTCAATTGGAATAGTAGTGGCAGTGCGCTCTAACCTTTAGAGACAGGTCAAGCTGAGGCCAAGTTCAATTATAACCGGAATCCAGAACAGTCATCGAGCGCCACGCCAGCCCGGAATACGTGCCTGTACCGTCCGAGATAAGAACCGTTGCACACCTTTTATTACCCGGAGTTTTGGTATGAATAAAAATTTTATTGAATCTTATTGTTTTATTCCAGAAGCTAATACCCAGGTACATCAACCCAGTAGGGCAAGTAAAGACCCTGGCCGTTAAGGGTACCATACTACCCCTGGAGTATTTCTTTCTCCACTGAAGCTACCCGTGCCTTCACACTATAAACGGAAGGTGGCGTCCGAGATAATTCGAAACCTGGACTAAGGCGCCAAAGTGACCCGTAACGACCAAAGAGCGTTACAAAGGGTATCCTTCGAAGTATTACTTGTTTAACGCAAGGAAATTCGCTACCTTTCTACTTAAGGCCACCACTGGGCCACTCTTTCTTCGCTTCAGAGAAAAAATTTGGATATGTTTATTTACATGTGCGATATGAAGCCGTTCATCTCAAAATTGTCTCCAGTTTGTCTACAGAAACTTTTTTATTAACATTTCGTCGTTGTATTGCATGAGTACAGTGCGTATATATTAAATATTCATTACTCCTCACATAACTGTGTTTTGCAATTGATAATGGATAAAGTATACTGCCACCTCATACCCCTCCTCCACGCTAGCTTTTATAAGGGAATGAATTTATCCTCAAATTGAAGAACTTTACTTTACATAATCACTATTTAAAGAAAAAGAAACAACTCTGATTAGATTTCACTGAAACAGTAATAACCGATTTAAATTGCACATTTTGTGAACGTCTAAAGGCGACACCAGCACTATGCAAGTACAAGGTAAAACTGGCACTGAAAGTGTTAACAGATCAAGTTAGAAACTTAGATACTTGCTTCGTGTTTTAGTAGTAAAAAAGATGAATTTTTTTAATCACATTAAAACTAACCTAACATTTTTAAGACACATATGTATTAACGCAATAACAATGCTTTAATTATTACTTATACGATTAGGGAGAAGCTTGAATCTTTATGTTGTAGACGTCCCGGTATCCCGGTGGGCCAGGACGGACCTGCCTCCTAGTTGCTAAGGAAACTGTAGATACCTTAACGACTTCTAGAGTAGTAATTTGTTCACTGACGCTGCGCGGAGCAAGTGTCCTTCACACTATAAATCGTAGACGGCGCCCGAATAAACCCGTTACGTAGATAAAGGCGCCAAAAGAATCTTTAGATTGTAGATAGTAGTCGAAGCAATAATTCAGGATTTTTTGGATTATTTAATAGAAATCCCTATATTTGTTTACTTATTCGAATTCTAGATTAAAAATAAGATGAACTTTTATAGATATTTTCTATAAATTTAAAATAATAGAAATATAAATATTAACAAAACACCTATTTATTTTCGTAAATTTTATTTTAGTCACTTATATCTTCTTTGGATAATTTGTTTTTTGAATATTAGAGAATAGCAATATAATTTTGAAATATCGATAATGTTCTTAAAAAAACATATTATTTATATATGTTATTGCTTTTGTTTTCTTATGATTTAAAAAAAAATCAAGGCAACATAACTTCTTGAGCAATGTTGCAATAATAAAAACCCGATATATACAATAACTAATTTGTTATCTTAATATTGGTACTGTGCTATAAATGGAAAATTTAAGTAACTATTTTTATCACATTTTTATTTCTCAATAATATACGTAATTTTGCAGTTGCTAACCGTTTAATATTTTTTTTTTAAATTGTATACAATAAATGTTCCCCTAGCCAAAATAATAATTTTTTTTTAAACAAATAAGACGTTTTATTGGAAGAAAATTATACTACAATGATATATATTGAAAAAGACTACGCAGTGTATTAATTTGTGAAACAATATTCGAAATCTCAGCATTATTTATGATGGCATAAAAAAAATAAACCCTGTACCTCACTGTAAATAATCTAAAAGCTCCTCTACTAAAAACTAAAAATCTAATATAAATTATAAAGTCTTATCTGATTCCGGATAAATACTACTTACTATTAGCACTAATAAAGGTTTAACTAAACGATTAAAAATTATTATTTAAAAAATGATAGCTACACCAAAAATATTGAATAACAAACTGGGTAAACAATCTTATTTTTATTTGACCTGATGTTGACGAAATATTTTCGAAACGTCAAATAAAAACTTTTTTTGAATTAAACAAAAGAAAATTCATTATAAAAGAATACAAACCATAAAAAATATATAAATGGATAGAGTGTTTCAGGGATTAATTTTAGACCCATTCTCCTATATTGGGAAATGCGGATACAGTAAGGGTAGATGTGGCACACCGAGATGATTCAAAATAACCTATATTTAATGGACCTGTCTTTGTTTATAACCTAGATACAGAGTAATTGAATAATTTTGGAACTTTCTTTAATTAATCATAACTTACGAACCACCCTTTATATTTTTGTAATATTTGGTAAGTTTGTTCTTTGTCCACTGTGGTGTCGATTACCACAATAACTACACACAGTATTCCAGGTCTGACCTTAAAAAAAATGAAAAAGTAGGTTTCGACTTTAAACAACACCCTGTATATCAAGATTTTAAAATTTTATTTACATATTTTAAAAGAGCAGAAAAATATAAGTAACACTGAATATATTTCCGCACACAACCTTGCTACTTATTATTAAGTTTAGACAAATCTAAATGTTTCAAAAATTTAAAAGAAATAATTTTCTTTCGTTAATGATAATTTTCCACCTTTAATCAATAAAATCATCAACTATTTGATATTCTCTTAATTTCTGGATTATATACTTAATGTAAAACGAAAGGACAGGTCCGTATTTGGGACAAAATATTATTATCAATGACTAAACTTGAAAAAAAATTGATTATAACATTTGTTCATTGCACTTCATTTTAAAACAATAATAAATTGAGAAAAATGTCATTCCGAGAAAAGAATAACTTTATTTTAAATAATAATAATACTGCAACATATCTATATTGTAAATTTTAAACATAACAGAAAACAAAGAAACTAAAACTTTCTTGATCCGCGTCTAATTAATCAAATAGTTGATGCTTTTATTGATTAAAGGTAGAAAATTATTATTAAGGAAAGAAAATGAGATTTTTCTGCTCTTTTCAAATATGTAAATAAAATTTAAAATGATTGATATACAGGGTGTTGTTTCGAGTCGAAACATACTTATTAATTTTTTTAAGGACGGACCTGGAATAAGATCTTTAGTTATTGTGGTAATCGACACCACACTGGACAAAGAACAAACTTACCAAATATTACAAAAATATACAGGATGGTTCGTAAATTATGAGTAATTAAAGAAAGTGCCAAAATTAATAAATCACTCTGTATCTAGGTCATAAACAAAGACAGGTAGATTAAATATAGGTTATTTAGAATCACCTCGGTATATGCCACATCTACCCTTACTGTATGCGCATTTACAAATGAATCACCCTGTATTAACAATTTTTTAAGGGAAAAGGTAAAGTACAGGGATAGATTTAAGACGAACATACGATGGTCTTTCATTAAACATTTATACAGGGTGATTCATTGAGAAAGGTGCATACTGTAGTATAAGATTGGGACATCGAGGTGGTTCTTAATAACATATATTTAATGAGTTTCTAATTGTTTGTGATGCCTTTTGTCGTTAACAATCAGTTTGGCGTTTTAGTCTAAGTCCGTTTATAGTAAGGGCTCATCAGCGGCAATGTGTGCTCATCAGATGTATATAATCGAAACACAATAGTGCTAATATTGAGATGAAACAGCTGTCATATACGACCTGGTGCATAGAAATCAAATTCTCACACCTTAGAAGAATTTAACACTTGTTTTTAGGGTTTCATACCTTTTGGAGATGGGCTTTCTTTCGGTTCCAGTTAGTACTGGCTCTTATTACACAGGTGGAATGTTTTGCCAAGTAATAAGTGACACTGTGTCCCATTAGTAGATGGCGTTAACTGTCTATCGTCATATTTATTCAATATTAGCACTATTGTGTTTCAAGGTGATATTTGAATTATAAGCATCTGGGCACATTGCCGATGATGAGTCCTTAAAAGACGAAACATCTGTCCGGTATAAGGCCTAATGCATAGAAATCAAATTCTCACATCTTACAAGTATTATTAAATGATTAAGTACTTATATTTTTTATACATTTCCAAATTATTACTTGACAATTTTTGTTTCGAATAGAATGATTGATAATTATCACAAATTTCTTGAAATTTTCAGTTCATTTACATTTTCTAACTACCCCTCAAATGATTTTGGTTTTTTTAAATATTTTTTTTGTACTCACATAAGTCCTAGAAGAGACTGCTATACCAATTTTTTGCATTTTCCACATTTTAAATTATTTTTTAATTATAAAATTAATATCATCCCTATGTAATAATACTAAGAAAGCGTAAGTACGACAATAATTGTTAAACTGATCATATACATATATTATAAATATAAAATTAACAATTATCAATTTCTTACATTGCATAACAATTGAAATATTAAAAATAATCTAATAACCTTTAACCTCTAGATACGCATAAAATCGTCTAATTAACGTAAAATATTTATTTCTTTTATTGTTTGATATTGAAAAACTATTTTTTTTTGTGACATTACTAAACAATTGTAACATCGATTTTATATTAGTATATCAAAAGATTTTATTTTGTGTGAAACACAATAGAGAAAATTATCATCACGAAGATTTATATTGATAAAAATTATTTTTTACTATTACAAGGGTAATTTGAAATGTTCTTTGTAGAGACACAATTTGCATGAGTTTCGAAGGTTAAAAAAAGCATATTTTCACCAATTTTTTTCTCATTTTCATTTAAAAATTTTCAAAATTCAGCCATTGGGACCTCACGGCAAAGGAAGTTTGTTCTGAGGTCACCAGAAAAAATTAAATAATTTCTTTTAGTAGATACAGAAACCTTCAGCTCAAAAATATCCAATAATGCAAAAGGAACTTATTAACTAATAGTAATCATAGCGATCGCGTTTCGAATTTTTTATCTTCAGATTATATTCATTGGCGTATAATACCTTCATGTTCACTACATATAGGGAATCATCCGTAAGGTTAACAAAATTTAATTTAAAAGAATTCTCGGGAACGCCTCATTAACATACGAAGAAATGCATACAGTACTAACCCAAATCGAGGCGTATTTAAACTCCCGACCACTTTCTCCCATGTCCGTTGATCCTAATGATTACTTAACATCAGCTCACATTCTGATTGGGGATTCACACAAATAAGTTTCTTTCTTATTCGTTTTCTTCCCAGATTTTTAAACTTTTATCCTCATTTTTACCCCTTCCAGTAGATTTACTATATCAAGCGTTATATCAAATGAAAGGTCATTGTTTGCAAATTTCAAAACAATGTTTTTCTACAAGCGTGCGGAAAAGTATACTTTTCCGCACGCATTTGAGTGCGGAAAGTTGAACTTTTCCGGAAAAGTTACTTTTCGCACTGATTTTATAAATGCTAAAATGATTAAAAAATTAATTCTTGCTTGGTTACTATGATTACTTTCAGCCTAATGTTTAATTTATTAAGAAGCACTAAGAAAATTTTTGTTTAATGACAAAAAAATATTTTTGCTAAATTTTTTTTTTAATTCTAGGCGCTTGTAGAAAAAATATTGTTCCTAACACTTGCGTAAAGTATCTTTTCCCCACTTAATTGCATGCAACTGCAATTGCGTGCGGAAAAGTATAACTTTCCGCACTTGTTAGGAAAATAACTATTTCTATAATCTTATTTTTTTTATAATTTTATTTGACCCACTTTTATACTTATGGTGAAGTTTTCCGGTTCGAAGTCATTAAATCATACCGATAGATATTTATCTATATTTTACAGGAAAAATAAAATTATGTATCCGAATTAAAAAAAAATATATGTGGACCATAAATTTGATTAAAAAATGAAGTTGTTAGTAAATGTTTTAATAAAAACTGCAAATTCAAAAAAAAGTTACCGTGCTCTTCTCAACTCCTGAAGAAGCTGCGAATAATGGAAACGAAACGTGATATCAAAATTTGTCGGCCAATTTCTATAATAAAATAGCGGGTGAACCAGAAATGTTTATTAGTAAATTCTTATGGTAAAAAAATATAATGATATTTTTTAATTGCATTTATTGTCGATTTTTTTAATAGAACACTTTGTATATCTCTACTCAATGAAAGATCATTAAAAATCAAATAAGTCAATCATTTTTTAATTAAACTACAACTAAT
Source organism: Neocrepidodera transversa (assembly GCA_963243735.1). Taxonomy (NCBI): domain Eukaryota; kingdom Metazoa; phylum Arthropoda; class Insecta; order Coleoptera; family Chrysomelidae; genus Neocrepidodera; species Neocrepidodera transversa. Next base: position 13,765,044 of record OY725338.1, read on the forward strand.
TATACATTTTTGGTAAGAAGAACCTTTCAGACAGTATCAAAATATACAGGGTGTTTTTTTAATAAAGTTGTTTTTTTTTATTAAATACCCTAAATATATTTTTTCTGATTATTTCTTAATAATGATATTTTTTTATATTTCTTAATTTTTATATTTTCTGGTTCTTTGATATTTTTTATTTTTTTCAATTTTTTTTCTAATATTCTTCTGGTTTTATACTTTTTTTGATTTTTTCTTAACATTTCTTGTTTTTCTAATTTTTTCTGTTTTTTTCTTAATTCTTTCACTTCTACTTTTTTCAAATTCTTTCTGATATTTTCTGTTTTTTCCCACTCACTGATTTATAATAAATAAGTCGCACCGAAGAATCATATTATAGTAATTTAAATAGCACCAATTTTATTCCCCATTTCTGCTGCATTCACGAAATTACTCATACAGTAATATCAAAAAATATTTTTTATTTGTTGTTTAGAAGCATATATAAATAAAATAACGTAAAGAAATTAACAAAATCTCGAAGAAATTCGCATTGTGTTTAGAACTAAGGTAACCTCGGTACTATAGTACGCAACGAAACTGCTTTTACTATATCCTTTTTCGGACGCTGTGTCACCCCTAAAATCGCCAAAACCCACCATTTTTGGGAGTTTTCGCAACAATTTTTATGAGACCCCCAAATAATGATCTGTAATGTGCTAATTGTGATGAAAATTAGGAAATTTAGTACGCCCATAAAAACTAAGCACAAAGTGTATGTCAAGGGGTGACACCCACCTCTAAATTGAGGTACAATTGAAAAATGCTGGAAATTTTTTTTTTACTTTTTTATGGAAGTTTAAATAAATGGAGTCGTAAAATTAACAACAAATATTTTCAACTCTTCGGGGGTAAAAACTACTCCTTAATTAATAGCTTTTAAATCCGATTAACATATAGACATTGAGTTGAGATAAATAATTTATACTTCGTTCCTATTTCTAATTAAATTACTTGGAGACAAATAATAAAAAATATTTGCACCTCCTAGATGTACGCAAAATCGGAAAATAAAAAAAAAGTGAATCATAGCTTAGAACACTCTCGATCAAGTCACTTTTCAAACAAAAACTAAATCAAAATTGGTTCATCCGTTTAGGAGTTACGATGGCACAGATAGATACACATGGTAAACTTATAATCCTTTTGTTTGCGTCTGGGGTAAAAAATATAAAAAAAATCCCGAAACACGTTTTAGCTTATTTCTTGAGGAGAATCTACGTACCAATTTTCAAGCGTCTATCATTTATAATTTTCGAGAAATTCAATATCTGTTGCTTACATTTGACCCCAATTTTGAACCCCTTAAAGTGCGAATTTTCAAAATTTTTTTCTTAATGCTCCCCTACACTACCAAAGGAAGCTACCCTGAAAATTTCACGTCTCTGTCACCTCTGGTTTAGGCTGTGTGTTGATTGTCAGTCAGTCAGTCAGTCAACGACACGACAATTTTATATATAGAAGATCACCGAATGCGGCAACTAGTCCAACATTTTTGGTCACGTTGGTCACGTAAATACCTCACCAATCTGCAGTCCAGATGTAAATGGAAGGTAAATATTTAACCTCCTAAGGTGGGAGATTTTGAAGAAAACGTTCCACCACTATGATGGCCTATGGACAGAATCACTGAATTGCACATGGGAAGGGACCCCTTGCAAGTTGCTAATGGAGGACAATTTGTAAAACAGACAATTAATCTATTATTTGTTTGAATTATTTGTATTCTTATTGTTGAATCCTTTGTAATTGGATTGTTTTATCTCTATTTATTTTTTTAAGTAGAACTTTCGGCACTCGACAAACTGAGTTCAGTGTTGATAAATATGTAGCACAATTGTGCTAAAAGTGGAGTGGCACTAGAGCACGCACTATTGAAAAAAAATCGGCTGTGTCACCCCAGAACTTTCCCGACTCGGTTGTGGCGAATATGATTATTTTAATTACCAAATACAAAATTCCTGAATGGGAAAATGATATAAAAAATAAAAATAGGTAAACAGTGCAAAAATACTCAAAAATTAATTAAAATAAGAAACGACAAAATAAAACTATAATAAAAAAAGAGTGAAAATAGACAACAATCAAAAATAGCATAAAAATCTTAATACAATTTGTGAAAATTGGCAAAGGGGCAAAAAATACAAAAAAAAAGCAAAAAAGGTAACAAAAGGAAAAAAAGGAAAAATAAAGAAGGAAAGAGGCTTAATAAACGAAAAAATGGGCAAAAAAAGGAAAAAAGGGTAGAAAAATCAACAAAAAGTACAAAAAAAAAGACAAGTAAAGGGAAAAAAGCAAGAAACGCCAAAAAAGTATTAAAAAAGTTAAAAAAGAAAAAATAGAGGCAAAACAAAAGCAAGAAAAAGCAAAAAAAGTTAAAAAATGGCAAAAAAAGTAAAAAAAAATTAATAAGTTTAAAAAAAGACAAAATAGAGGTAAAAAATGGCAAAAAACTCGAAAAATGCCAAAAAAAGGAATAAAAAAATTTTTAAAACATTTAAAAATGTAAAAAAAGACAAAATATAGAGGCAAAATAAAGGCAAAAAAAGTTCAAGAAAGACTAAAAAAGTTAAAAATAAGTTTTCAAAAAAGTCAAAAGAAAGGCAAAAAAGGCACAAATGTTCAAAAAAGGCTTTAATGTCAATTTTTTTAAAGCGAAAAAAAGGGCAAAAAAGTGGTAAAAAGGCCAAAAAGAGTATAAAAAGCAAAAATAAATGCAAAATCGAGGCAAACAAATGCAAAAATGGCCAAAAAAGTAAAAAAATAAAAATTATAAAAAGGCTAAAAAAAGAAAAAGGTAAAAAATGTAAAAAAAAAACAAATAAAGGGTAAAATAAAGGCAAAAACATGGTAAAAAAAACAAAATGGTAAAAGAAGACACAACAAAGGCAAAAAGAAATAACCTTATTAAAGCCAAAAAAATGGGCAATAAAGAAAAAAGAATAAAAAACAAAAAAAGACCGAAAAAAAAAAACACAAAAAAAAAGAGACAGAATAAATAATCCAAAATAATGCCAAAAAATTGAAAAAAAAACGGTTTTGTCGCCCCAAAAGTTTCCTGACGAGTATCCACGAATACTTTTTCAGATATTTAATTTCAAAGTTTCACATTTCGACATTTTTTTATTTTTGACAGTTGTAGAAATAATTTTGACTGTTCTGAATAGAGTTTTTCAAGGTCTTTCAAATGACATATCGTAAGTCAAATTCCGTGAGATATTGGATCTGTCATTTTTTGATAGTGACACTTCCGTTTGATAGATGTCGTACAAAAACTAATGGGTTCTTCCGACGGGTAACACAAACACCTATACCAAATTTCAGCTCAATCGGCTTAAACGTGTGGCCTCTATCGCGGAAGAATACACATACACACAGACATACAGACAGACTTCCATCTGGAAATGGTCTTAATCTTCTCAAGGGACCCGAAAATGGATATTTCCGTTTTTATCTCGAAATTTTTTTTTAGCTCGTTCACAATACTTTCCCTTCTAGGAGGTGGGTCGGGAAAGTAAGAGGCGTAAACTAGCACTACTTCGTTCTATGACGTTTTTCGCCTGCAATGAGATTGTTATTGAATATATTTCTTAATCCAAAGATGGCCAGAAATATGGAATCTTCTATTTTATGATGTCATAAACCATGTGCAGCGATGAAGATGAAGCCATCAAACGAGTCAAGAAGTACGAAGCACTATTGGGCACTATTTTGTTTCTCCGTAGCAACACTGACTGAGTTCAGTCAGTTCAGTTGTAATAAAACGTTGAAAGAGAAACATCGTATCTTGTATTCTTACAGTCCACTCACTCACAACCCTTTTCTACCTACTTTATCTAGCTGGGTTGAAAAAAAGTCATCATGTGAATATATTGTGGACCGATGATGGTAGCGCTCCTGAGTGTTTTCGTACCACAATGTCTATCAGGAGATTTTACACATTATTACGTGCAATGAGATTTAATGTCAGAGTTTTTTACAAATGATAAAAAATCCTTCGTTCAAGCACTAGTCAAACGTATCTTGAAGAAATGTGTAAAATTTGAACAATATCGGTTCATTAGTTTTGGGTAAATCTTGTCTTTAAAATAGAGTTTCGAGAAACACGCAATTAAAGTTTTTAGTTGAAATATAACACTGAGAAAAAAAGCACTAGTGTTCGTTAAACTGTTAATTCAAATTAAGCCAGATAATTGTTTCAACTACCCCCGTACAAACCACTTAAATCCGGTATTATATATTATATATCCCATTCCAGTTTTTTTTACGTTACACCATTATTATCAGTTTATATATTTATTTAATAATGGCACGAAAAGTACGTCCAAAATCAAAAAATGAAAAAAAAAATAATTATTGCAACAAATTGTTTAAATTTACAAAAATGTTTTTCGATATGAGCACCATCCATGGTTTGCCTCACATTTCAAAAAATGGTCGCCATCCAATCGAAAGAATAATCTGGGTATTATTGGTAGCAGGAGCAGCCTACGGAGCTGGAACTCTAAGCGGTATAACTCTAACAAGATATCAAGAAAATCCTACTGTTATATCAATGGAAAGAGATAGATTTTCATGGAACACCACTTTCCCACCTGCCACTATTTGTCTAAGCCAAAAGTACGATCCAGTTGCTTTAGACAAATACGTTAACGAAAATGATGATATCAAAAACAAAAGTCTTTATAAAAGTTTTATAATATCATTGACTAAAGCGACTTATTTAAATTTGGATTCGATTGTGGAATACGATGGAATTACTGGAGAAGATTTTATAAAATTGTTGTACAAATTTAAGATGCCATTTAAAATGGAAATAACGAATTCGGCCAGTACCACTAAGTATCTTAGCGTACAGGAATCTATAACTGAGATGGGGGTGTAAGTAACAAGAGTAAGTAAGGGATTACTAATAGCATTCACAGATATAAAAACGCTTTTGCAGACTTTATTCATTTATTGGCTAGCAATCATATAATAAAATTTATAAGATTCCGAGTTATGAATTTTTTTAAAACAGTTGAAAATGTATTTAGAACTTTACTATTTACTATGTCTGCTTATTTCCTCCTACGAAGAAATGAGGAAGTTGCTTTTGGTAATATTCTCAATATTCTTCTTCTTACTTCCTTTTGATTTCTCTTTTGTTAATAATTTTTGCAAACAAATATTTTCCTTTAAACCGCAAATTTGCATTTTTCACCAGAAAAATAAAGTTGAATAGTCTAAGATATCGCTTTAGGAAATTCATACGCAAATCTAATATTTTTTATGAAATACTGATTGTTACTCTCACGTGGACGTGATAATGCGATAATAAATTTAAAGGCTCGTGGTGCTTTTTGTTTTTTACTTGAGGTATAGGTCAACCAATCGCCCACTAAATTCTATGAAGTACCCTTATTTGTTGACACAAAGCACGCCACCTATTGTAAAATGATTGTACTAATTCAGAAGTCTTCGCGGGGATCTGTACAACTGACCAAAGTTTCATCGCAATCGGTTGAACGATAATCCTTCTCCGGAATGTCCTTTAAAATCGTGTTGACCTTTCAAGGGAGTTCTCAAGCGCGGAAACACTAGAAGTCTGGGAGAGCCTCTTTCAGGGCTGATGTCACAATTTCGTGAACGATATTTTTTGCGATACATAATGTCTGAATAAATTTGACTTAAATTTACCCAGAGTTTTCTTTAAAATATTTTAGCTTTAATTTAAAATCATTTATTTAAATAAAAATATAAATTATTTCAACATCTTCTGACCTGCTCTCTCCCCCTTGTACGCTACAAGAAATATTCTCTGAAATTCGTGCATTCTGAGACTTTTATATATTTTTTAACAGTTTTTAGTTATTTTTAACAGATTTTGGATTTTTTTTAACAGTTTTTGTGGATTATTTTTTAACAGATTTTGGATGTTCTAAGAATTTTTGGTTATTTTTTAACTAATTTTATATTTTAAAAAAGTTCTTGATTATTTTTTAAAACATTTTATAATTTTTTAATAGTTTTTCGTTATTTTTAACAGAATTTAAAATTTTACATTTATTAACAGTTTTTGGGCAATTTTTTAACAGATCTTAAAATCTAAAAGTTCTTAGTTATTTTTCCACCAATTTTATATATTTTTTAACAGTTTTTGGTTATTTTTTAACAGTTTTTGTTGGTTATTTTTTAACATATTTTGAACTTTTTAACAGTGTTCGGTTATTTTTTAATTAACTTCATATTTTTTAAAAGTTTTTGGTTATTTTTTAAAACATTTTAAAATTTTTTAATAGTTATTCGTTATTTTTAACTGATTTTAGAATTTTACATTTTTTAACAGTTTTTGGGTAATTTTTTAACAGATCTTAAAATTTTCTAAAAGTTCTTGGTTATTTTTCCACCAATTTTATATGTTTTTTTAACTGTTTTTGGTCATATGTTATTTTTTAACAAGTTTTGGTTGTTTTTAACAGTTTTTGGTTATTTTTTAACAGCTTTCTTGGTTATTTTTTAACATGTTTTGAACTTTTTAAATGTTTATCAGACAGAGGATGAAATTAGGAGTATTAGGTACAGCGCGAGTTTTTGAGATTAATATTGTTTTTTATTGGCTACAATCTTTAAAGGTTTTTCGGTTGGTCACCTATGTGAATAGCAACACAAATAGAAGAGAATTTGTAGTTAAATAAATAAAAAATACTGTCTACTGCAATTCACTGAGAAGAGATGTCCCTATAGGGAAAAGAGATAAGAAAGATTTGGAAAAGACAAGATGTAACTAAAATAGTTCTATTTAAAAAGAGAATCACAATTATTGGGGAAAAAGTCGAATACTACTAGACAAAATTCACCTTGCTTAGACTCATTCATTCATTTGCAGCTTCAATTAAAAAAAAATATTATTTTTTTAGGTATTGGAGCAATGGCAGTTGGAAATTGTTACCAGAAACCCAAACATTTTATATAAACCCCATGGATGGCGAAGTTTTTGTAAATTTGGTTAATTTATCTAGTGGATATAAGGTAACTTTAATATTTTTTTCCAATTTTGGCGATATCATTTTTTAAATAATTAAGGTAAAAAATACAGTAGTAACAATCACCTGGTCATAAATAATAAAAGTGTAAAATAATTTGACATTCATAATATATAAAAATCAATTTATTGCGCAATATCTTGTCCAAATAGTCGTAGTTTGTTTAGCTTTTCTTTTACTTTTAGGTATATTTTCATGGTCCTTATGAGGTAATCGACATAGCCAGTAAAAATATCGATACAGACGATGGTACTTTTATGCAATTATATCTTTCTGCTCTTACGATTTTTTCTAGCGACAGAACAAAAGGACTTCGAGTCAAACAAAGAAATTGTAGATTTTATTACGAGAGCGATTTACCACATTTCACAGTATACTCTTATGTTACGTGTAGGATGGAGTGTAGGATTAAGTTGGCCAAACGGTTTTGTGGATGTTTGCCACACTTTTATAGAAAATTAGGTAAGGATTTAATTAGAAAATTGGTTAAAACAGATATTTTTAAAAAAATTTATTGTTTTATTGCAATATTTGGAATAAATCTAATTTATTGACTGAAACTTAATATTATGTTAGGGACGGTTTCAGTCCTTAATATGGTATGTCGTTTTAATTATAGCTTATGTCATAATAAGTGTTTTAAAAAGATCGCCAGTGCATTCTTGTAATTATTTGAGTCCCGAAGAATAACCAAAAATATACCATTATATATTTATGTCCTACAGTTTATCGAATTGCATATGAAGTTGAGTTTTGTTTGTGTGTTTTCCGTTTTTTTTTTATTTCTGTGATTTTTTTTACTTATACATTGTAATGAAATACTCTGTATGAGTTTTTTTAAGTTAATTTTTATTTAATTATTTGAAATACTCTGTATGAGTTTTTTTATAAGTTAATTGTTAAAAAAAGGTTTGATAGCAGATAGACAGACAGACAGACATCCGTATAGGATTTTCAGACTCAGGGAGCTTGGAAACGTCGAGAAAAGTGATAAAAAGTGGGAGTAAGAAATTTTTTTCGCCTTCAGGAAACTAATATTTAGGCTTTTGGTCCTCAGTAATTTGTTACAAATAGGAAAAAATTATAATTATTTGTTAAAAATAAAAAAAATATAAAAATGGGGAAACCAATTTAAAAACAACAAAAACTATTAAAAAAATAATTATAAACCGAATAAAGAATAACATATTGAAAATACTGTTAATCTATGTGCGTTCCGGGGATCCCCTTTAGGAAATAAGTTTCTGACGATATTTTTTCACTTTTACTTAGAAAACAAACATAAAACTTTCAAAATAAAAAAAAATACAAAAGAAATGGAAAAAATCAAAAGATATCGAACAAAAACGACAAAATCAAAAGAGATGGAAAGGAATCCAAGGGCGTAGATAACTATTTTTCTTGGGGGAGGTACTTTTCAGGGGGGGGGGAAACTTTTAGACAAATATGTTTGTGTTTCCACATTACATATATTTTATTTCTTCTTTTCGTGCATATTTTTTGGTATCCTGGGGGGGGGGGTAATACCCCTTTTACCTTTCCGATATCTACGCCCTTGAAGGAATCAAAATCAAAAAAAAATATAAAAAAAAAATCAAAAGAAATCGAAAAAAAAGGAAAAATATCGACAAAAATCGAAAAAAAAAAACGAAAAAGATAACAAAAGTAGAAAGAGGTCGAAAAAATAAATAGAAATAAACAATTATAAAAAAAATAGAACGAAATCGACAAAAATCAAAAGAAATCAACAAAATCGAAAGAAATCGACAAAAATCAAAAAAAAGAAAAAGTCAGAAAAAAACTGAACAAATTTGAAAAACATCAAAAAACAATTGAAGCAATTCAAAAACAACAGAAAAACATCAGAAAAATGAGAAAAGAGAAATACGAAAAAACCGAAAAATCAATAAAATATCGGAGGATAGGAAAAATTTGAAAAGAAAAGAAAGAAATAGAACAAAAATGAAACAATCAAAAAAAAATTTAAAAAAATAGAAAATATTGAAAACATCAGAATTTAAACATGAAAAAAAAATCAAAAATATTAATAAAAAACAAGAAAAAATCGGAGATAAAAGAATCAAAAATTATTGGAAAATATTGGAAACAAATGAAGAATAAAATTGTAAAATATGGAAAAAAATCAAAAAATTGTAAAAAAATCGAAAAAACGCAAAAATTCAAGAAACCGAAATATATCGCAAAAATCGGAAAAAGTTGGAAAAATCGGAACGAAAGAAAAAAAATATAAATAGAAAAAAAAATAATTGGAAAAAAAAGAAAAAGAAAAAAAACGAAACAATGGCAAAAAAGAGGAAAAATTATAAAACATCGAAAAAATCAAAAAAACAAACAGAAAAAAACAAAAAAATCAGTAAAATGAGAAAAAATCAGAAAAAGTCTTTTTCTATAAAATAATTATGAAATTATAAAAAATTAGAAAACGATTGAAAAAGAAATAAAAAACAGAATAATGAGAAAAAATAAGAAGATTAGAAAAAATCGAAAAAAAAAACCAGAAAGAAAAGCAAATAATGAGAAAACAGGAAAAAGTGACAGAAAAATTTTAGAAAAAAAGAATGAAAAATAATAGGGAAAAACAAAAATAATCAAAAAAATTGTAAAAACGCCAAAAAAAAAAACGAAAAAAATATCGCTAAAATCAAACAATGTGTCAATAATTTCTGCAACATCTCCATCCATTTCGTCTCCGTTTAACATTTTGTTCTAAAAATTTGAATTGGAAAAAAGTTTTTCATGTAAACCACTTTAAAATTTGTATGATGGGTACCGGAAGGGCCGGTCGTATTATGCACAAATTCAATAGGGTTCTTACTTGGACAAAACTAATTAGGGAAAGTGAAAACCGGAACTTGATCTGAGCTTTCCTTCAAAAGTTATAGTGTTTACATCCAGACAGATATCTAGACTTCCGGACAGGATATTTGTTTTTGTATTTTCGGGATCAGGGAGCTCGGAACCGTCGAAAAAAGTGATAAAAAGTGGGGGTAAGAAATTTTTTTTTGCAATCACGAAACTAATACTGAGACTTTTGGGCCTCAGTAAGTTCGAATTTTCTTCTCGTTTGAGACAGTTTCAAAGGTAGACTATATCTAACAGTGGAAATAATTTACACAAATTCTAATTAATAAAAATTTTACAAGTTCCATAAAATTAATATTTAAATTATCTTCAATAGTGAGAACATTTAGCATTTTTAAATATGAACTTTTAATATCAAATTTTGTAATAAAGTATAATATAATAACTTATTTATACTTTCTTTCAGAAGGAGAAAACGTATGCGACGTAAAAGGTTTACACTGTCTTTCAAAATATAGGGGTAAGTAAGATCCGTTTATTTAATTAAATGATATATCCCCACATTGTCCGTTTTATATACTCTGCCAATGGCCTTCAAGATCGTCATCGCTTAAATTGGTACGCGCTAACTTTATTGATTTAAGATCATAGGTTTTCAATAAATTACGCATTAATAGGAGAATTCAGAACGAGATCAAATCGTTAAAATAAGCCAATAAAAAACTGTACAATTTTAAAACATATAAAAAGTTTCACTCTTTAGCACGTAATTGCTGAATTTGCTGAAAATCGCTACCATAGACCGAAATACAAAGAAGCTTAGAACTATCTTTAATTTAGCCGCCTTTACACGTAGGCTTTTTTCCACGGTTTTGGAGCATACGCCCCAAGAACATGTGCCAAAAGTGTCAGTTTCCATAAGTACCAGTGCAGACGGGCGTCACGTTCGTCACTGAAATGTGTTAAATCAAATGAAGACATGCACATGGGCACGTTACAGTACCGCATTTGTGTACGTTATAAATCTCTACAAATAAAGATAAAATGTGCGTTGGACACTGTAGATTTAGAGATTTACATTAGTACTAATTGTACGAGTGCATACAGATGGTTGATGTATTATTTATGGCGTTTTCCATTTACATGAACTTGCTTTGCATCGAGTTCTTGAGTATACTGTACGAGTGGAACGAAATTTTACACTCAATGCATTGCCACTGGAACATAGAAAAGCTGTCATTTGTTATATCTAGTGTAATTGGAATTTTCAAATTTTTTGATTAGCATCTCAGCAGTTTCTGCTATAAGTCTGAAATGATCTAAAATAAATTAAACAAAGATTTAATTTGGAATACAATCACATTTTCTCACCTGCTTTTCATTCATTTAATTTACTACATCATTAAAGTAATTGTTAATTTTTTGCATGGTGAAGAATGGTCCAGTGAAGAGAATTATTAACTTTTTGAATTTAATTTTGTTAACGGGCATTTAGATAAATAAAAACTTGGGTTTATTTTAAATAAATTAAATAATTTTTAAGCACTCAGACTAAATTCTTTCCCCTAGTCTTATATTCTTTACCAGCACAATAACAGAAATGGCAACTATAAAAATCACAATAATTTTTCTTTTTTAGAACAATTAATATTTTTACAGAATCAATGTTCTTGTGTAGCAAATTGCGATGAAACGGTTTATGTAATAGACTACAGTGATCAAAGACAATGGTTCCTAGGATCAGCTTTGCAATGGGGAATGGTTGAATATCCAAAAATGAGGCTAAAAAGAGACGTTATTTTCGGATTTTCTGATCTTTTAGGTAAGAATTTTAATCCAAGAGTCGTTAATTTACACAATTGAATATGCTTCAAGGTAATTTCCAATTATAATTTAATAAATACAGAAATCAAAACTTATGTTGGGCTAAGAATAAAATTAACAATGATTTATGTTATTAACTTAATAATTTTATTTTTTAGTATACATAGGAGGAATGGCCGGATTGTTTTTGGGTTGCAGTGTTCTTAGCTTCATAGAAATTGCTTATTTTTTCACATTAAGGTTATTTTGGTTCATTAAAAACTACAAACATAATACATAGGCACTAATGGACATAAATTTAAAAACATAATTGTCAATTTTTACTTATGTTTGAAATATTGTGAATGAAAATTTATATATTCCATCTTTGACTTAATTATAGCGTTCTGAGTACCAATTTTATTTATTACGTTGATTCAAAAAGTTGCCTCAAGCCTAATACACAAAGAGAAATGATTTTGCGCCTTTATATACATTTTATTTGTATTTCTTTTGTCAGCTTGTCTTTTTTTTACTTCTTTTCAAAGGAGGGAAATTAATAACAGAAATATCGGGACAGACATAAGGCCCTGGCCAGAAGATATCACGCCATCAGTGGCACTCGCCGTTTAAGAGAAAAATCATAAGCCGTCCACGAATCAGAGTACTATCCATTAAGTTGTACATGTAAATCTTATGAATCCTTCGCTCCTATCCTTGTATCAAAAGTGTAAGACCTCTAACCATAGCAGAGCCAAGAACTATCCCTTTTATCAAGAAATTCATTTCAACCCCGAGAAAGTTGCAGAGAGGCGTTGTTTCTTAAAGCCTTGCCAGGCGCATTACTAGCCAGTAAAAAGCCGATGAAGTCGTCCGTAATTACAAATTTTGTTTCCGAGTCTTAAGAAAATAACTATTATTCCAACTGAATAAAACTATGAGAATGATCGCTGTAGTCATCAAACTAACTCTCAAGCAATTTCGTCCTGTTTTAAGTAACATTCCAAAAAAAAAATCATAACTTGACATAATTTACATCGATTTTCGAAAGGAATTCGACACAGGTGATCACGATATACCATTGTGAAAACTGAGTAGGTTTGGAGCTTTCAATAATTAATGAAAAGTTATATAGAAAATAGGTACCAAACAGTAAAATGTATTGGTAAATTTAAAGTTAATTCTGGAGTGCCTATTTATCCCTTTATTAATGACTTAGGGTCAATACTAAATTATGCTGAGTGTGTTCTGTTTGTTGATAACTTGGGACATTTTTATGCGATTATTAATATTTTCCCTCAATGAAATTTTGCGTGAAATAAACAAGATTAACAATCAACATTTTTAATTTAAACAAAAAAAATACCTAAAAATGTTTTTTTGGTCATTCTTATAATGAGATATTTTTTTTAATAAATATAATATTTAAAATCTAAAAGTTATAAAAGGTAACTTAATCAACTATATATAAGTATTAAAAAAAACCATTTAAAATAATGAGCATCTAGTCCTTATCGGTGTCATCTTTGTTGCTCTTCCTGCTATGGCATGACTCCGAATCACAATCCCTGGATGAATATCTGGAACGGACAGAAATTAGTATGTACCCTACTAATATCACAAGATAATTACTTTAGACAATTTGGGGAAAGGGGATATTTAATAGTGCTCTTCGTGTGTGCTGTAAAAAACCAAAAGAAATAAACAAATTGCATAATGTTATCTCAAAAATAAAGAAATCAGATAATATACTTATCAGACAAAACACTGACATAGGTGTATAATGATGTTTAGCTATTTTTCAGGTATTTTATTCCAATTGGAAATGGTCTAGTAATTATTAGAATTGTACAATTTAATGTAAGGCGAAGTAGGAACCTTAATTGTGGTATTTCATTAATTAAATAAACAGTACAAGGTTTTTTGTTGGGTTTATTTTTTATGTTCCAAAAAAATAAACAAATAGATGAAATATAAATAATACTTGAGAAATTCAGTAACTAGATTAAAATATTTTTTTATTTGTTTCTGATATCACTACTGAGACAAATTTCGGACAAAAATTTACAAGATAAATAAAACTAGACCATATTACTGATCGTAATCAATGATTGTAAATAAATAGGATTTACCTATGCTGATCGTTAAATTCGGCAAAAACTAAGAGCAACGGCTAATGTATCCAAAACGGTTTGTATATATTCATAAAAATTATCACGTGAAAAAGAATTGAAATCCAAAAATCAGTTTCAGTAAATAAACCGCCAGGGGATACTAAGTAGAAATGTTCCATTAGAAAAGGTGATTTGACATTGTTAAACATCTTATCTGGCTTTAACTAAACAATGAGATAACCAAGTTTGATTGATATTTCCTACACATCATCAAAATTTCTACTCAGCTACATTGTAAAATGTGATACCCAACATCTAAAATATATAGTGAGAGACAATACAATAAATGTTATGAAAAATCATAAAATAAACCCAAGGAAGAATTTTATATTAATATTATTTTGTTTAGTGCTAATTTACGAGGAAGATAAATTTTAGTGAAAAAAAAATGCTTACATAATTTCTAAACTTGATTCGCTCGTTTTCATTCCGTGTTCGGGTTCGGATGAGCCAGAACCAGATCCTAATTCCTCTAATAAATCCTCTTTTCTCTCTGGATCACCATCCTGTTCATCATTGTTATCCGATGGAACACTAGACATCTGCCAGGCGGGAATCGAAGGTGGTTCTACTGGACTATTTGCTACTGAGGGAAATATTTTTCTGAAAATGATCAAATTGACATTTATTTTAAGTATTCATTGTAGCCACTTGAATTTTTCTACATCTTTCTCTAAATATTGATTTGGTTTCTAAAAAAATTGTAAAAGGAAAACGGAAATACGGAAGTTAAAAAACTTCGTGATATGTAGATAAAGTAGAAATAAAAGAGATGGGAAAGAAAAATGTTAAGAGCTATTTACAGAGAAATAAGATGGAGTACGAATTCCCGTTGCTGTGTAATGATGGCGGCTAGGAAATGAAAACTTTGGAAGGAGTCCCCTACCAACGTTTCACAAAATCAGTAAATTCAATCCAGACTTTGGCTGGAAAATTGGCACCAATGGGCTCGCTCCAGTTACAAAAGTAGAGAAAATAGAACCCGATACCTTATTGAATTTCAATTTATTACAATGTAAGAATGAATTTGGTCGAGCATGTAGCTGGGTTGAACTGTACTCTTTTGTGAGTGGATTCTGCAATGGTCAAATGTATAAAAATGTACCAGAAATTCGCTTTGTTGAAAGCCCATATTCAGGAGTGCTGATAATAAGTTAGGAAGATGAAGACGTCAATATACCACCCGAGTCGTCAAAAAAGAAAATAAATAGCACTATAATCTCCATTTCAATTTCTAAGATCTTGTAGCTAGAACATTATGCACAATAAAAAAACTTGAAATTTACTCTATCTCATGATAATGTGGAAAAGGCTTAACAAATTTATTATAACTATCCAATTAGTAACTAGAAATAATTTTTAAAAAAAAAATCAAAAATCAGGAGTTTTGATGATTTCATCTTTCTGTCACTGTATATGTTAATATTAAATTTTGTCTTTAAATTATTTTTGTCTCAGAATCTACCATTAAATAAAAAAACCAATTTTTATAAAGGTGGCGGCTTACGCGCCCCCTCTACATGGTCGAAAAGTTGTAATTTTTATCCAGGGTACTGACCTAAACAACATAAATCTAAATCATTTCTACTCTTGCCTTTTGCAAGATAAAACTCCCTACTGACTGGACTATAAGTCAAAATACTGATAATTATTATGAAATGATTTAAATTATTATGCAAGTCAACCCAAATTTTAACTAATTAATATTGTTTTATTTTTCTTCAATTTTAATAAATTACAGAAACAAAACAATTAAAACCAATATGTATTGTAATAATAACCAGTATCCAAAATAAAATTGTAATAACTTGGAGCAATGATCTATTTATTATTTATTTCTGTGAGTCAAAATATAACTTATCAATATTAAAATAATTAACCAAGCATAAATAAAGATAAGAATCCATATTTTTTTTAATAATATAACAAAATTATAAAACCTCTAGCAGCAAAACCTGAAAAGATAATCAATTCAAAATACTTTAAAATACCGTTTATAAAAAATATTTCAAAAATATAATTACCTTCCTAAGAGAAGTCGTTTAACACTAGAAATTTCAGACTTGAGTTCTACAAGTTGCCTAGAAGTGTGGTTGTCAGAACTATGATTAATTTTATTGACTTCTACTTTAACATTTTCTAAATCTTCTTTTATATCGTTTACAGATGATTTTAAATTTTCGTCTAATTCCTCGATGCTATCTTCAATCGATTTTTTCTTTTTACCAAAGAAAAATGGAGCAATAAATCGCTAAAAAAATAATTTAGGTAATCCAGCTAACTTATTTGTTAAAAAAATAAATGTACCTCGTAAAATTTATGAATAACATATGCTACAATACTAAACAGTGCAATGTTATGTAGAACTTCTCTTATTCTATCGAAAACAGTAAACTGGACTTGATTTGGGTACTGGTAACTGCTAAGAGCTTTAGAACTAGGTAAAGGAGGAGGAAGACGGATCTGTTGTTCATGGGCAACATAGGCTCCTGATTTTTCACATGCCATTTGAATTTCTTTATCAGTTAATCCCTTCCTTTGAAGAAATTTTTGTTTTTGAGCAAGTGGTGTGTTTGCTACACTGGGATTTTCCAGAAATTTTACAGCCGTTTGTACCTTAAATATAAATGATAAAATAGATTTATTTTCGTACTAGTTTGTACCTGAAATATTTTAAAATAATTATTTACCATGTCATTTCTAATTTCTGGAATGTTCTCAGAAGGGACATCTACTGAAATGGAAGCCATGGCCTTATATAATTGTAATTGATGATCCTTTTACTATTTCTACTTTCAAAGTCCAATTTTAATTCGATATGAATTGATAATTTTCAATTTCCCATCTAACAACCGAAAAGACATTCATTCGACAAATGACAGATGATCTGTCAAAGTCACATAAGACACAGACGACACAGTGTTGCCGATTTCATTCAATTTATATTCAGTACACTTAGTGAGTTCGTTTTAGCCATCGCGGAGCGGATGAGAGCAGACAGATTTTTGATCACGTGACCTTCGAGTCATCTGGTTGCTCGATAATTTCCGAACGATTTAGAGGTTGAGGTTATCTGTTTTAAACAAAAAAACAAATTCGTTATTATTACAAAATGGAGGATGCTGAGTTTCTTCCAATTTTAATTCACTTTGGTAATGAAATATTCTTTGAAGATGAGGAAGAAGAACGCATAAAACAACCGAAAATTATAAATTTTGTCGAAGATGTTGTTCATTGCTTTAATGACCAACAATTCAAAAGACACTTCCGGATGAACCCATCAACGATGGAAAACTTGCTTCAGAGAATTGAAGCCGTTATACCGGAGGCTCCTGCAATCAGGGGACACCCAAAGCTTCCATTAGAAAAGCAGCTTTTACTGACAATATGGTATTTAGCAAATATAGAAAGTTTCCGGTAAGTATTATCATATTAACACATCTTCCTAGTAATTCTTTGGTGTAGAAACATTAGTTTTTGAGTACTAATAATTGCTTTCTTACTTTTAGGTCAGTAGCTCAAAGATTTGATGTAACAAAATCAACTGCATGGGCAGTGTTGATGAGAATGGCTAAACTGATTTTGTTGGCAAATACAAGATTTAAAATAATTTCTTGGCCCTCCAGAGAAAGAGCCTTCGAAATATCCAATAGTTTTCAAGCAATTAATGGATTTCCAGGTAAGTTGTGTAAAAATGTCAATATAGTCATAGAAAGAAATCGATGTAACTGCAATGATTAATAATATTGAACTAAAAAACTGTTTCCTTTTCAGGAATAATAGGCTGTATTGATGGTTCACACATAAAAATTCTGTCCCCAAAAGAAAATCACGTTTCCTATATAAATAGAAAAAAATTTCATTCTGTCTTACTTCAGGCAGTCTGTGATGATAAAAAAATGTTCACAGATGTATTTACAGGAGTACCAGGTTCCTGCCATGATGTAAGACTATTTCAAATGTCAGATTTATCTGAACGAATTAGGACAGGGGTTGTACAATTTCCCAATGATACACATATCATAGGAGACTTGGCCTATACGCTAACAAAAACACTTATCGTTGGATTTAAGGACCTGGGTAACTTAAATAATCAACATAAAAATTTTAACAGAAAACTATCTCAGATAAGGGTTGTTATTGAACAAGCTTTTGGCTTTTTAAAAGGGCGATTTCGACGCATTAAACATTTGGAAACAGTTAGAATGGATCTTATCTGTTTATTTATTATTGCTGCGTGCATATTACATAACGTATGTATTTTAAATAATGATAATGCAGAAGACATATTAGATGTAGCTCAAGAAATAAATGAAGAAAGGGTATTGCAAGAAGCAGCAAATGTGAATGTTGAAGATGCCCGAGAAATAAGGAGAGAAGCAGTTCAAAAAAGAAACAATATTATGATTAATTTATTGTAGTAAAGTTTCAAAACAAAATTTTGATTTTTTTTCTCATACACAGTACATCCAATTTACCACAACAAAAATATCCTTTTTGTTTGTGTTGGTATTAACAAAATATTTAAAAACATATTTTTGATTGCTCAACAAATTTATTCAGAACAGAACTTTCTATATTTAACTATACCCTAAGCAGGTAAAAAACATTTAAACAGGTAACTAGCACATAAAATTTATTATACTTAAATAAATGAGATCACCATTGCATATTCTCACAGCACTTGGATCTTGTAGTTCATTACTTTGATTCCTTATTTTTCATAATATTTACCATATCTTCGAATAAACCAAGAAATCGATCTTGTCGTTGCATTTTGTCCATATGGCGCTTATCAACAGCATTTTCATACCTCCTGATTCTTTTTCTGGCCATACCAGTTCTTTTAGGAGTAATAACCATTCCATTACAGTCTATAGTATTTTCTTCACAATCATCTAAAAAGTGAAATAAAATAAATTCTCTGTCAAATAAATTAAAAGATAAAAGTGTACCTGTTGATGCTGATCCTACTTCACTGTTAATTTGAAGGCCCCTTGAACTGCTACATGTTACAGGGGGTACAATCTCAGGTTTCTTATACAAGAACTTGTCCATGTCATTAAAAAATTTCCATTCTTTGTGATCATTTCCAGACTTTTCATTGTGTTGTTTGATATTTTTGTACATGTCTTTTAGTCCTTTCCACTTTGTGTCACATTGTTGGGCACTGACAGTTACTTTAGTTTGATTAGAAATATTGGTGGCTATTTTGATCCATACGTGTTTTTTTACTTTACTTTCAAATTCATCATCATAATTTTTAACTAAAGATATTAAAAGTTTTGTGGTGTCAAATGTCCATAGTTTGGCTTGTTCTGGTTGCGGTTTTGATTTTTCTACATCTTCAACATGGCTAACTTCAACAGAGCCAACAGAGGTTACAAGATGTTTCTTGTGTAAACAATAATATTTATTTGTTAGCTCATCCAGAAATTCCTGATCTAAAAAGTAATTAAGTATTATTAAATTGCGTCACTAAAATAACGAATATTTATGTCTTACATATTTTTTGTTAGTTTTCCAAGTGAAAACACGTTCTTTAAACTTACCCGAGTTTGCCTTACTTATTTCGTACTCCGTTAACCATACTCTAAATTTTGTACCGCTTGAGGTGTGGACAATCTCCACTAACTGTCGACTTGTATTTTCCATTTAAGAACACCCCAGTATAGGTAACAATAACTTACTTTCTAACCTTTCCCTCCAATAAACAAAATTTGTGGTTATGTTAATGTTATACTTATGACTTTTTGAAACTGTCATCTGAACGCTCGATCAAAAAGGTCCGACGAAAACGAGGATGCTCTAAAACATCCGGATGTTTTTAAAATTGAAATAAAAACAAAGAATATAATAATTACAAAAATAAGGGTACTTTACTCTTGGTCAAAAATTCCTATTTTTTGCCCGTCCCTGCGTATACCATTTAGAAATTTGAAAGTTTGACGCTCATAATTGCAGTTTTACGCAATGCACCAACTTTAATCAAGAATAAAATTTTCTGTCAAATGAATAATAAAAATTTTTCCCATATGGTGCAGACTTTTTGAGTCACACTGTATACACTAACATTTCGTAAATGTAGTTAATTATTTGAGTCTTTTTTTATGTTGTGCACATTTTTAATGTGTCGATTTAAATATGATTAACTAGAAAAAATCTTCGAACAAATTTTATACACACAATCATATTAATGAACAATAAAAGTATATATTAAATTAAATAAAAGAAATACAAATAAATAATATAAATATTTATAAGTAAAATAAAAGAAGCTTTAATCAACTTGATAACACGCAAGCGAGAATCAGAGAACCCAACCACAATTTTTATCCATAAAAAGTTGAAAAATAGCGGGAATTCATTTTTTATGAGTGCCACCAACCGGTCATTAATATGAACTAACACGGCACGCAGAGCTACAGATAGGCGCTCCTTCTGTATGAACGTTATATTACTCATACATCGGTTTTAACGTAGTCAGTATTTATTCAGTTTTAGTAATGGCCGACTATAAACATAAGTATAGTAATACACAACTATGGAGGGTATAGAAGGAGGCACATCGCAACGTTAGAAAAAGGGAACCAATTTTGGAAGCCAGTTGGTGGCGCTGTTGATCGACTGTTGATGACAGTTTAAGCGAGTTTTCCTTTAACTTTTTTTCAAATAATAATTTTAATTCATTACGTAAACTTTTAAAAGATTTGTATTTTATAAAAATTGGGTGGCTCATTAAATAAAAAACGTTATTTGAGATTATGGATCTATTCTATAAAGCAAATGCCGGTTTCCACAGACTTTCACGTAAGGAAAGAATAGGTAGGGCTTACCTAATTTGGGGATACCTTAAAAGTGTAGAATGGTTTCCACCAATCAAAATTATGAATTTCCTAACTAAGTGGAGAAAGACACTGGCAACATCGCAAAAATGTGGGGATTTTTTATTTTTGTCAAGGTAAGTTGCGCACATTGTTTCGTAGTGTTGTGAATCACAACTTGTGTTATTTTGTTGACCGTTTACCTGTTTGCAATTATAGTTATAAACAATAAAATAATAACAATGAAACAAGGAAACCAGCAAGAGGATCTCTCGAAAGATCCGACTGTATCCAAAAAAAGAGCTCCGAATTACACTAATAATGAAAGAGAGCTGTTGCTTAATATTATGGAAAACCAAAAAGATGTTATAGAAAATAAAAAAACCGATGGTGTTTCAGTTAAAGAAAAAAAAGAAACCTGGCAAAAAATATGTCAACAATTTAATACTTCATCTCCCAATCTTTATTATAGGCCTGTAGAGTCCCTAAAAAAATTTTACGAAAAAATGAAAGAAGATTTACGAAAAAAAACAGCGGAAATAAAAACAGAACTATATAAAACTGGTGGAGGCAGAGGCCTTGGGCCACATAATAACCAGCAAGATGACCTCTTACTGTCAATAATTAATAAAAAGTCCGTTTTAGGATTGGGAAGTAAATTCGATTCAAATAACGAGAGAATGATAATTGGAAGTGAATCAAATGATACACAGGTAGTCATTTCTTATTTATTATTAGATTTTTTATTCTTTGCTATAACTGTATGTACATACACTGAGTATTAAAATTTATTAATTATAAATTAAACTTAAAAATATATTATATTTATTTTAGGATAGTGTGAAAACCTTTGCCGCTACAACATCTGATGTTGAGGTACTGAATGAAGATGCCACTGAAGAGGTAATATTATTGAGTAGTAGGTATATTATTGAAAATTGTGTATTGTGCCTGTTTATAGGATCCATTAATCCAACAAGGAGAATCAGAGAGATCATTGGATATACCTACATGCAGTTATAGTAATAACAATATTGAAATTGTTTATGAGAAATCTCAAAAGCCTAGTGAATGTTTACCATCACACATTTGGAAAAAAGGGGTACATTTACAAAGGCCGATTAGCAATGTTTTAAAGGAAAATGTTAATAAGGTATTTTTATGAATTTAATTGTTAGTTTTTATATGAAATACTTGTGTTTTATCATATTAAAGTATTTTTACTTTCTACCAATTCTCAGTATTTGATTGAATTTCTTAATTTTCATTAATAAACCTTTATTATTATAACCTAAAACAATAATACCTAAAAACTCGTTTCTTTTTATTTTTAGACTGTGCAAGTATCAAAGAAAAAATTTGTACCATCACGTAGAAGACCCAATACAGTAGTAACACTAACATCTTCCAAATTGGGAGAAAAATATGAAATGTTGGTGGACAAAAAAATTGAATTGGCTGAATGTCTAAAACAAGAGCACAAGTTAAGAATGCAAGCGTTGGAGTTGGATATTTTACTAAAAAAAAAACAACTTGCCTCTTTAGCTACTAAAGACTCTGATGAGTTATTACTAGAGTCGCCAATGTTGTGCTAAAAATTAATATTAGGGCCACTGGTATTTTGTTGGTTGTGAAGTTTAAGTCACCCTGTGATGTTCCAAGAATTTGTTTGTTTCTAAAAATTTAGTTTAAGAGTTATGCTATATTATATGCAATATGTTTATTTTCTTTTAAGAGTTTCTATATATGTTTGTATGTTCTTCAAAATTGCAGTTGATAAAGTACAAATATGAAAAAAATTGTTTTTATTTATAAATTAGCAAAATAATTAATTACATCATTTCTAAAAATTTGTCCTTCTGGTGCCTGCGGCAGTTGAATATCAGGAATATTTCCCATTTCGATTAAATAATGTAAATTTCTTATATTGCCTTCGGCTGGAGGTTCACCTTCCTTCATTTCTATGGCTACATTATGAAGTACTGCTGTAGCAGGAATTACAGCTAAAGTAGTATCAATTTTGAGTCTACAGCCATACGCCAATATTGGAAATCTCCTTTTCCAAACCCCTATCAATCTTTCAATTGTATTTCTTGTCCTTATTTGAGCTTCATTATATAGTTGTTGTGGTCGAGTTTGTGGATCAGTTACCGGCGTAAGCAAATAGTTCTTTAATGCATATCCACTGTCTCCTAAAAATATTATATTACACATTAATTTAGGCCTTAATTTGAAGAATGAAAATTAAGCAATTTTGACTTACCCAGCAGAGCGAAATTTGGAAATTCATTAGCTTCAAACCTAGCGCGTATTCTACTATTTATAAATATTGTTTGATCATGACTAGATCCTGGCCAATTTGCTACTACGTCTCTAATTTTAAGTTCTGCATCTCCAATAACCTGAGTGTTAATGGAGAAATACCCTTTCCTATTTCTAAACAGTTCTGCGTCATTACCTCCTAATTAGATTAAATAAGCAAATGAGTATTGAATGAAAGAATTTGCAATTTATAATTTTGTTCATGTTATCAATCCCTACCTGGTGATTGGATGCGGATATGAGTCCCATCAATGCATCCTAGAATTCTTGGAAAAGAAGCAATTTGAAAAAACATGTTGCTGGTAACAACTGCAGCCTCTAACCTAGGCATTTCTACATAGAGGGGCCTCAAACTAGCTATTGCTTCAGTTACTTTTTTCACAGTTCGTGAGGCACTACTCACAGATATCCCCATAAAATCAGCACATGAACTTAAATGCCCACCAGTGGCATAACATCTTAGACAAGTCAATAGCTGATTTACAGGTGATATAGAGTTGTTTCTAAAAATGATACAAAAAGGGATTATCTACATTCTACAATTAGATAATAAGGATAAAAACACTCATTGACTCACCTGTCATCTGGATATTCTAACTGATCCTCTATTTGTTCCAAAACACGTACAACCGTTGGCTTAGTTAATCTGAACCGACGAAAAAACGTTAAATTATCCATATCATCAAAGTGATTATTTCTATCATATATTCTTCTAGGAAATCCATTTTGAACTAAATCAAGTATTTCAAAGTCGTCGTCAAACATTTCCATTATTATATTTAAGCGAAAAAACGGTATGGGTACAAAAATTATACACAAAATACACAAAAATGATGAAAATATTGAAAAAATGAGGTTAGAATTCACCATTCCCTTACTAGGTGACTGTTTAGGTGGAGAAATTTGGACCCCTAAATATAGGGCTGCCTTAGACCGGTTTAGGTGAAGATTTTACTTGGTGGAAATGAAATCGACCCCTAACCTAAAGATATTCTCTCCCTAGCGTTAAGTAAGCCCTAAAAATGTTGGTGGAATCGGGCATAAAACGAACGCAAATATATTTTCCTCAGACTCATCAAAAACAATAAACGAACGCAGTAGAGGCATCAGAGGCGTCCGACGACTAAAACGAACTCGCTAACTAATAGCGAATTCCATTGGTAAAACTGGTGCGCACTGAGTGCATAATTTCTATTCTATTGGGAAAACTGGTGGAGGGTTTTGTATTCCATTGGGGAACTGGTGCATTCGAATTCGAACTCAGTGCAACATTTTCAGCACGAGCTCCATGAGGTCGTGCGAAGTTAGTGCAATTGTGAATATGGGAATATGGCGGGATTATCAAAAGGTTCAAAATTGCTAGTGGCATTATCCTTCATCTTCAAGTAATGATGAGGAAATGATATACGAAATAATGAAGTAGAGGAGAATCAGATATCAAAATGTTTTCAATAATTTGAAAAATTTCCATACTTGTTAATTTAAATATTTCATCACTATCATCAAGTAATGTTAAGTTAATGATTTCATTATTCAGTTGAAATGCAATCTAATATATTCCTGGAATAGTCATTCATTTCTAAAATGTAAATAAAAATAACAGCAACCTTATATCCTTCTCGCATAAAAAGAAATCAACCTAACCTAAGATTTTGTATTTTATTGGAAAAGAACTAGTGCACATTATTCATGAACTGCTTTAGGTTTCAGTGCAACACTGGTGCAAAACCAGTGCAAAATTAGTTTTACCAATGGAATTCGCTATAAGCTTCAAAAGTACAAAACACGGTTTTAGCAAATGCAACACTGCACTGACGTTTCAAAGTTCTTCTTTTTATGTATGTTTTTTTTGTAAAAAAAGTTAGGTTAGTTGCGCGTCTGCACGTGTTAACTTTGGAAAAAATTATTATTGTTTTTAGTGCTTGATGGAAATTTAAAAAAATGGTAAATTTAGTTTTATTGACATTTTATATTATCTGCTTAATATAAATATTGTATTATCCTTTTAGACCAAGTTATATGTTTTATTTGAACATGCAGCCGGATATGGAGTCTTCAAAGTTGAAGAATTTGAAGAAATCGGAATGCTACTTCCACAGCTTGAATCTGCCGTATATGATTTGAGTAGATTTAACAGCATTATAAAACTCGTTGGATTTTCTCCATTTAAATCCGCTTTGACGGCTCTGGAAAATGCTAATGCAATTTCGGAAGGTATTCTCCCTGAAGAATTGCAACAGTTTTTGGATATTACAATCCCTAAAGGTGGAAAAAAAGATAAGCTAACCTTAGGAGTAAGTGATCCAAAGCTTTCAGCTGCCATTACCGAAGGTTTAGGAATTAACTGTACCCATATCGGTGCCGTTCCAGAAGTTATTAGAGGAATTCGACATCATTTCCATAATTTGGTAAAAGGTTTCACTTCTAAAAGTTCCGGAGTAGCCCAATTAGGTTTAGGCCATTCATATTCCCGTGCTAAGATAAAGTTCAATGTACATCGTGTTGATAATATGATCATTCAATCCATAGCGTTGTTGGATCAATTGGATAAAGATATCAACACTTTTTCTATGAGAATTCGGTAAATGTTTTTGAAACTTGTTAATTATATTTGTATAATTCTTTTTTTTTAACAGTGAATGGTATTCTTATCACTTCCCAGAATTGGTGAAAATAGTACCAGAAAATTACTCTTATGCACGAGTAGCAAAATTTATTAAAAACAGGAAAGAACTATCAGAAGAGTCTCTTGAAGGTTTAGAAGAATTAACTATGGATTCAGGCAAAGCTCAAGCTATTTTGGATGCTTCTAGGTCTAGCATGGGCATGGATATTAGTGACATTGATTTGTTAAATATTGAAATGTTTGCCGCCAGGGTAATATCTTTGGCCGATTACAGGAAGCAGCTAGCCGTATATCTGAGGTCCAAAATGACTGATGTAGCTCCAAATCTTGCTTCATTGATAGGGGATCAAGTCGGAGCTAGGTTGATAGCCCATGCTGGATCTTTAACCAATTTGGCTAAATATCCTGCATCTACTATACAAATTTTGGGTGCAGAAAAAGCTTTGTTTAGAGCATTAAAAACTAGAGGTAAGAATCCTGTTTTGGAATTAATGGATTTTTCTTTTAATATAAATATTGATGTTCAATTTATTTTCAATTTTTTATTAGGAAACACACCAAAGTATGGTTTAATTTTTCATTCTACATTTATTGGGCGTGCTGGAACCAAAAATAAAGGACGTATTTCAAGATATTTAGCAAACAAATGCTCCATAGCCTCCAGAATCGACTGTTTTTCTGAAACACCCTCGCATATTTTTGGAGAAAAACTTAAACAGCAAGTCGAAGACAGACTTAAATTCTATGAAACTGGAGATATTCCTAAGAAAAATATTGAAGTCATGAAAGAAGCTTTGGCAGAATATGAACAAGAAGTAGCTCAGAATAAGGTAAATAAATAATTGTTGCCTAAGAAATTTGTCTACCAGAACACTTAATTTTATTTTTAGCCTGAAAAGAAAAAGAAGAAGAAAAAGAGGAAAGCATCAGAAGCATTAGATGAATCAGAAAGTGCAAACGGTTTATTAAGTGAGTCGGGACCTCCCAAAAAGAAGAAAAAGAAAAATTCCTTATCTTTAAATGATTCTCAAGATTCAGAATTAAATGGAACAGTTGAAGAAGCTGGGAAAACACCTAAAAAGAAAAAACTAGCTTTAAATGAATCTCAAGATTCAGGATTAAATGAAACTGTTGAAGAGGATGGGGAATCACCTAAAAAGAAGAAGAAAAAGAAGAAGAAGGGACAAGTTGAGTAATTTTGGTAATTTAGTATAAGTACTAATTTTTTTTAAATGTTTATGGGTAAATTTATCCAATTTTGTCTTTTAGCATTATTATAGTTGACAGGAACACAATTTTTTTAGATTCAATTCTATTGATTATAAAATGCAATGTGTGTATAGTTTTGTAAGTAATTAAGTTTTTTATTGTCTTGAAATTTTATCATTGACAAATTTGATCATAATAAAAATATTTTTCTGAAAATTACCAGGTTATTTCATTAATTAATTTAGATTTTTTTCCATATAAAAATTACTTCGAGATGATTTTTGTATTAAAGACAACTTCTAGTCAGTTTGATTTTTTTCGAAAAAATTTATCAAAGAACCATTTCCAGTTAATTTTTGTAAATAAATTCATATTTATTGAAAAACTTATTAGTTTAAAAAAACAACCGAAATCTCGCTCTGATTGTGAGCCCAAAACCGAACGCACCGAATTTAGCCTGTAAGAAAAGGTCTGAAGTGGCAACTGAAAAAGAAGAATACATTACTGTCATTAGTCATTCTTGTCAAACAAAATAATTGTTTTTATTATTTTAAAAATTATGCATTTTGGCTAAAACGAAGTAAAAGATGGAAGTGATCTGTAATAATTATATGCCAGGAGACCCTAGATTAGTTGAACAATTAGTGTCCGAATTGAAATCTCAAGGTATTTTCGATCTGTTTCGTAAAGAATGTATCTCGGATGTAGACACAAAACCTGCGTACCAAAATCTTAGACAAAGAGTCGAAGGCACCGTAACTACATTTTTGAAACAGCAAACTTGGAGCGTCGATTTAAATAAAAACCAGCTCCGAGAACAACTCCGTAAAAATTTACACGAGTAAGTTTCTTCAATAAAGTATTAAAAAATACTCATTTTGAGATTTTTAGGTCTGGTTTCTTGGAAACTGGTGTAGAAAGAATTGTTGATCAAGTTGTTAATCCCAAAATTAGTACTGTATTTCTACCAAAAGTAGAGGAAATAGTATATAGATTCTTAGGAGTAGAGAAACCTGCTGCTCGAATAGTTAAAAAAGAAGAAAAAAAAGTTAGGTAAGTTAAAAACAGAAAACGTACACAGGCTCATTTATAATTATTTTATCTAGTATTACAGATTTACTACCTACTGATTTAGAAGCTGTATCCCCAGAATCTGTAGAAAGTTTTAAAAACGAAAAGAAAAATGATAGTTTAAATGATTCACAACAGTCTAGTGAAAAAATGGATGAAGACGAAAGTCCTCCATTTGAACCACTAGGCATTCATAACAACCATGAAAATTCAACATCATTTGATGAAATTAAAATGCAAATTAAAGAAAACTCAAGAGATTCCCACCTATCTGGATTTTCAGGTACAAAGATCTTTTTCTTTTCATATTTATCTGTAGTAAAAATTTTTCGTGTCTAAAAAGAAATGCTTGAAGTCTGGTCCAGTTCGTAAATCATAAGACAGTGACTTAGTCATACAATATTTGCCTTTATTTTTATTTTTCTTTTATGTATTTTGTATTTAATGTCTACATTTTCTTATTCTATCTAACTCTGCAGTTATATCTATTTAAGTTCTACTAGTTAAAAGTTTAACTGGTCTTTCTGGTTTTTTATCTTGTGTTCTATACTGAGACTGTCAGGTACTTTAGATTTTGTTTTATTTTCTCTTGAATCTCTTTTTATTAGGATTTTTCTTTTTATCTTAGTTTTCATGACATATCTGATTTGGCTTTATATTAACTACATTACGTCTATAATTTGCTCCATTGATAGTTCCCAATTATAATGAATTATCTATTTTTTATTTGGGCATAATAATTCCACTCTTCTGAAAATTAAAAATACTCTTAGATCATAGCTGCTGGAACCAGATTCCACAATAATTGACCCCTTTGCGTTAAAATATTTTAGTGTTTTTGTATCACCCACTTTTTGAAATTCATTCCCTTTAGCCTGGCCCACCCCCACTTTACATTGTTACACTGTCATGTTTTTTAAGTATTTTATTAACTCAAACTTATAAATATCAAGGAAATAAAGCACAAAGTTAGGTACCACAGAATTTAATGTAAATATAATAGGAGGCAACTAGTTTCAGTCACTGACCATCATCAGGCCTATATATACAAACTAAATATCAGTCTGACACTGCTGTGTTGCCAGTTACTTTTGAACTACTACTAGTTCCTATAACATCCTTCTTTGAAATAAATAAATAATTTGCAGGATTACAAAGCCATGATTCACAACATGAAAATGAAATGAAAAATTATCAAATGGAATTATTGAATCAGGATTCCCAAAATAGCTCTGAAACTCGATTATCCATTATAACATCTGAAGAAACAACAAAAATGGAAATATGCGAAGGGTCGAATATGGAATTAAAGATTGATAAACTAGAAACTCAATCTACTGAGATAAATGAGACAATAAATAATGAAAATGCTTTTGGTTTTAAAGGTAAAGTTATCTAGAAAAATAACTTCTTTTATAAAATTGTTATTATCTTACATTTTTTACAGATGTGAAGAAAGAGGAATATTCAAATGATAAACAAGAGGAAAAATCTGACGACAGAAAGTCCCGAAGTTTGGAAAAAAGTAAAGACAGAAAAGACGATAAATACAGAAAAAGTAGTTCATCTAAAGATAAAGAAAAATCATCAAAATATTCATCACATAGAGATTCGAAAGATAAAGACAGCAATAAAAAAGATTCGAAAAGTAGTAGCTCTCACAAAGATAAAGGTAAAGAAAGAAGTGATAAAGAAAAAGAAAAATCTTCTAAATATAAAGAGAAATCTGAAAAGGATAAATCGAAACCTAGAGAAGATAAGAAAGGGGAAAAATCGAAATCCAATAAAGATATTGCTAACAAATCTGAGAAAGAAAAAATCAAATCAGATAAAAGTAAAACTGATAAAGAGAAATCAAATAGAGACAAAGATAAATATAAAAGCAATAAAGACAAACATTTAAAAGACAAAGAAAAAGATAAATATAAAGATCGTTTGTCGAAGAGTAAAGAAAAGTCAGATAAAGACAAAGAGAAGATGTCTAAAGATAAAGTATACAAGGAAAAAGACAATACTAAAGAAAAAAATAAGGAAAGTACAGATAAAGATAAAATTAAATCTACCAGTGGTTCTAGCAAACACAGTTCTGGAAAAGATAAAAACAAAGATTCCTCCTCACATTCTTCTAAAGATAAATCAAAACCCAGTAAAGAAAAAGATAAAAAAGATGAAACAAAGCATTCTACCAGTAAAAAGGAATCTCGGGATCCAAAGAAAAAATCAAAAGATGATCACTACAGTTCAAAAATAAAAAAAACTGACAGGCGATCAACTGACAGAGACTCTAACGATGGCACCTCTAGTAAAAATAATTATTTGAGTACTTACTCGGAAAGCATGTCTTCAAAGTCTGAAAATAACTCTCAGGATTATTCAAATTCTAGTTTTAGTGGGGGATCGGGGGATTCAGGTAATTCTGATCAAACAGAAAAGGGAAATCAGGAGATTTCAGTATCTAATACTGAAAATGATAATATGGAGGTTAAATTTGTAGTAACTGAGGTGAGACTTAAATTGGTGTAAATTACTTATTTTCAACTAGATTCTGTCAAAAATTGATCTAAATTTAAAGATATCTTTAAAAGTAACTAATTATGAAGTGGTTATTTATTTTGTATCAATTGTTTTTGTTGCTTGAAAGGGTTTCATAGTACAAAATTAATTTTGGTGGCACAAAATAGTAACAAAATGTTTATTGAATTTTGCTAAAAATGAGTGACTTTTATCAAGAACTTATTTAAGACATATTTATAAATTGAAGTTTGTTGAATTTCAGATACAACCGATGAAGTACAATAAACCAAAGTTCGCCTTGAACTTCGAGGAAGCAAGAAAAATAATGAAAATTAGAAAACAACTAGCGAAATTAGAAAGACAAAACCAATTGAGCTTGACCAGAATTGATTTACCAAAAGAAAATGGTATCAAAGAGGAATTCACTCCGTGTGAAAATATTTCTAAAACTGAAATCGGTAAGATATTTATATTTAAAAAAATATTTTGTTAATTTTGTATCGTTATTTTAGTCGAGAATGTTGGTGCTAATGAGGTTAAAGAAAATTTTGTTGCTCTTAATGACAGTGGAAATGTCGAAAGTGATAATTTAAATGAAATACCATTTGAAAGTACAGATTTAAGTATGGAGAATTTTGAAGCTTTGGAAGCCAAATTGGCTCAAGTAATGTCTACAGTAAGCAAATATTTTTTAAATAACTGTCATTTTGTATCTTACCATATACAGTGTTGTTTATTTGTTTGTCTATGTGATCTCAAAAGCAGCTTGAGGGATTTTTTTAAAATTTGGTCCATAGACTTCCCTTGGGTCAATAAGAAAAATGAGCTGTGGCACATGTCTGGGAAAACTCTACCCTGAGATATGGGGTGGGGGAGCGTGAATGCCCTCAGTACCCTTTCATAGTTGTTAAAACAAAACATTACCTCAATCATTAAAACATAAAAACTTATTATACATAATGTTCTTTAAACTTTGATAAAAGATTTTTGTTAACACTAGCTGCTGTATCCACATTTTTTATTACCACATAGTCTCCTTTTACATTATAAGCTATAATCTGATGTTTACTATCAGAATTATTTTTACTATATTTTTGTTTCTTTAATATATTATTACCTGCCTTTCCTATCATTTGTTTGAAATTTCTTTCTTCTGGATAATCTAAAAAAATATATTGGAGGATAAACAACATATTTAATACAAATTAATATCTAGTTTTTAATTCTTTATCTTATGTACTCTACTACTTTGTTACTCTTGAAATGATCTAATTTACTCTTATGATATTATTTGTCATTTATTCTTGAACGTAAAATATTTCTCTTTTTGATCAATTAGCCCGTTTTTTAATTCATACAAAGACAAGTAAGTCTCTCGTCTCTCTCTAATTTGGATATTGCAGTTTCCAACGTAAATGCATTTATTTCCATTATTTCCATTTATCTTATAATAAAATATTCATATTTTAACCTTCTTCAAAATGGTTCTGTGTTCAATTATTGGAATGGCCAAATCATTGTATCAAAATCATTCTATAGGCAATTATGAAAACATAATCCATGGCACAATTAAAGATTTTTAGATGCATATATTAAACAAATTTTGCATTATACTCTTTTTTTTTAAACCAAATGATACCAGCTTAATAAAATTATATTTTTTTTTCTAGATTAACTATAATTCGTATGAATCAGATGAAGATTACGAATTCCACGGTTACAGTTCTACAGAAGTCATAGACGTCGTCCCTAAAGACGTCATAGAATTGAATAGAGCGAAATTGACCGAAATGCAATTGCTCAATAATAAATTAATAAACGAAAATATCCAAAGTAATTGTGAAGACCGTTCGCAAGAAAACAACTCAACAAACATTATTGAGACTCACGACGAATGTAGGTACTTAGAAAAAGCGAGTTTTGCTGAAGAAAAGAACCTTAAATTTTTACACTTGGTTATTATGCGACTCGAGAGAGAAGTCAATGAGTGCATCGAAACTACAAGGAATAATTTCTGGCCTGTGAAAAAGGGAAGGAAAAGAAAGTTGGAGGAATGTGTCGATTTGAAGAATAATAATACAGAATATATGGAAACAGGTGGGTTTGAATCTTTTATATATTTTCTTTAATTGTTATTTCAAGTTAAATATTGTTGGTATTAAATTTATTTAGTTTAAATTTATTTTGATTTTTGTTGATACATTTCAGGAAAAAACTAGAAGTGATAAAATATCTCTTTTATAGCAATGTTTTAAATCATTAGATAAAATTATATGGACTTGAAAATATTTCCGTCAAAATAATTATACTTTATCAAAACAAGTTTTCCCGCCAAAATGATCTTCGAACTAATAAAGTTCAGTTAAATTGTCTTTCAATAATATTATGGTATTTTTCTAAAAGGAAATTATTTTAGTCAAGTAATCATTAACAATTTTAGCCCCAAATTATGGGAAATAATAATAATAATAAAAAAACGTCTTTATTGATATACAAGTACATGGTATACAAATATGGGGGCAAGATGATATTGTTATATCTAACATGACAAATGACAATGGTTTTTGTCAAAATGATATTGTAGTCGAATATATTTTTAAAACTTCATATAAATAATATAGCCTGTTATATTCTTAAAAAAAAAACATCATTTTGCTCTCCTAAATCTAAATTACCATAATTGCCATACCAAATGATTTAATTGTTCTCTAATACTGTCTAAAGACAGTCGCGTTTGCTTTATTACATATTGTTTCTGTCAAACTGAACATACTTTTTGTCGACCTAAATTATTATAAATTATTATAAGTCATAACAGTTGCATAAACTAAAAGAAAAAACTAAAAACTATCTCACTGATGTGTCCATATTCGGTTGAAGAATATTTCGAAAATATTCGTTGAATTATATCTAAATTACAACATTTTATAACTTAGGCTTGCTGTCTTGTTTTGATTAGCAAAATAAATAATTTTTGTTAACATAACGATACGAGCTAAAACTTATTTAAGTAAGTTTTGTTTTTTGTTTGTATTGGTTAATTTTTGTTTTATTTAATTTTTAAGTGAAAAAAAGGAGAGTGTCCGCTAGTTCCAATACAGTCACCTCAAAGGCAAATAGAA
This sequence comes from Neocrepidodera transversa, assembly GCA_963243735.1. Lineage (NCBI taxonomy): Eukaryota > Metazoa > Arthropoda > Insecta > Coleoptera > Chrysomelidae > Neocrepidodera > Neocrepidodera transversa. The sequence goes on from OY725338.1 coordinate 13,798,596, forward strand.
AAAGTGTGTGCAATAATACAGGTACTTTTTTTAACCCGTAACATATATGGCATTGCATGAAATTCTTATAAATCCTACTAACTTTTGCTTTAGTAGTTGTTAGGACTAATAATAACACTTCTACAAGTAATATTAACAAATATAGTTTATTTTTATTGATTACAAGATCTATAGTTTTATCATATATTGAGGTAAACTATGAGGTTTTTATTAATATTTTTATAAAGCAAATGTGGGTTTTTCTATAACTATTTTCAATTTAGTAAATTTCTGCTACAAAGTAATATACACTGTGGAAGGTTTAATGGACTAGTTGGGATACAACTTGTATGTGAATTTCTTGAATTGAATATAATATTGTATCAAAAATACACCTTGTTACGAAATTCAATAAATCCAAACAATTAATTTTTTAAGTAACTATAGTGCACGGTCCGACCGACCCCTCATTAATTTTTCATTCAGGGACAGTCTGACCGTGCAGCAAAGATTTGTTACTGTCTAATAGTTTCGTTTTCGTTTTCATTAGCTACTAATACGCTGAGGTCTAGTGGTAAACTGTACGATTTATGCAGATAGCAGTGTTGCCAATGATTAAAACCAAAATTATGCGCGCCCTCTTCTGTAATTATGCGATTTTGTTGAAAATTATGCGATTTAATAAAAACAACTCTTTATTTACTACGCCTGTGTAATGAGTGTATTTGTGTACTTATACCTATAAAAAATGAGAGATAATAGATGCAGATGCGTTAGTTTTGCAAAAACAGTTTTAGTTTTCGTTAATGTGTGTATTATTTGGCGCGATTTTTAAATGAGGAAGTATCACTTAGAACGATATCGCCAGCAGCTCATGATTTAAAAAATACAGGTCTGCAGCTTATGTAAAATGCTCTCTAAATTACAAGCCATGCCATAAATAAAGAAAAATTTAAAGTTAAATGTTAGTAAAAATGATACTAGTTTGGACAAAATTATTGACTTTGATATATTTTATTTTAACTCTATATTAAAATATGTAATATAATCAGTCTTAAATACAAATAAAATATATTTAAAAAAAAACACCTACAGCATCTAAATATTTGTTAAAAAACATTTAAAACCAAGAAATCGTCTAGCTACATTAAGGGTCGGTTCTACAATTAAAATATACACCTAGAATAGGAAATACCCAGAATTCCGAATAATCTTTGAAAGTTGCATAATATTCTCGGATTCTATTGGTCTTCTTTTGAGGCCTCAGCTGCCTAGGCTATTCGGCCTAACGCCATTTGTTTGATGACATTTAACTTATTACGTTTTGTCTTTCCCAGGGTGTAAGTAAAAATCTGGTAAAAAAAATGAAAGAGGCATTTTTTTGTAAAATATTTGTAGAAAGTTAGGACGTTGAAATTATTCGCTTTTTATGCCATTTTTGTGGGATTATGCGAAAATAAGCGATTTATTTTACAATGCGAAAATTATTATCCGGCTCTCAAATTATGCGCAAATCGCATAATTATGCGCCAATCGGCAACACTGGCAGATAGCCCGAGTTCGAATCCTGAGGAGATAACTTTTTTGTTTATTGTTTCTACAGCTGCCAATTGTTTTCGTCTTCGCCTAAAATATTTAAAATATAAATGCAAGTTATCTATTTTTTTTAAATACGCGGGTTAGATTATTCCAGTCGGTATTTTTTTTTAAATAGATAAAAAATAAAGATCAAAATTTTTCGAATATAAACGCTGGTTGTCTATTTTTTTTAAATACGCAGGTTAGATTAGGCCATTCAGTTCATGCAATAAACGACAGTTCTCGAAAGAAAAACTATTACAGTCGGACTGAGCAGTAACAAATCTCGGTCGGACTGTTCCCAAATAAAAAATTAATAAGCGGTCGGACCGTGCCTTAGTCACTTCCTTTAATTTTTATACGGCATCTAACCAGAATTTGATCAAGATACAAAATAAATTTGTTTCAGTTAGTCGACAGTTTACAAAATCAATATGTATAAAACTTGTAGCTTTTATAATTAATGTAACAATTATAATTATCAAGACTAATTCGATTAATTTTGACACGCCAGATTATATTTGGTTGTGATATTCCGTACAATTCTTTTCGAAAGTAGTTCCATTGCAAATAAATTTCTTCTTCAAAGTTCTTCTCATTCAACGGTAAACAACCTATTTGAATCAAAAACAACAAGAGTTTCAATAGTTTATGACTGTGGCGAAAGAGGGACCAAAAGATGTTCCTTTTTTAGTAAAAATCGAAGGATAAAGTGATGACAGGGAAAAAGATTTGAGAGTTGACCAATTCGATTTATGAATTATATTTTATAAATGTATGTGTTTTACCTAGCGATATTTATATGCAAGCAATTATCATTATGATTGAATTTCGTGCATACACGATCAGCATTACAATGCAAAATATTGCTATTACAGTTAGTATTTTGAAACCTTGATTGATGACAAAAATCGTATTAAAAACGGAAATAAACAAAAACAAAATTATAAATTCTAGCGTATGCTGCTTTAAATTTACATTTACGTTTAAAATTAACATATATTCTTGAGGAAAACTACAAAGGGGAAGATTTTTAACGATATTTGAGAAAATTAAATAATTCTATTCAATTAATTTCCTTCTAGTCTGTACAGGGCAATTCATTAAGGGTATAATAGCACCCCAGTTAAATTTTAAATCGAAAATCCTTCTGTAAAGTAGGCTGAAATTTTAAATGTATATATTGGAGGAAGTTATCGAGGGCTTCCGATTTTTTTTCTTAGTACTTTTTGTTAAAGAGAAAAAAATTCGGCCACCTTGTAAAATTGAAATTTTGACAAAAAATATGACCTGACCTAGATAATGTCACAATAAATATGCTGTAAAAATGTTGTTTCTTAATATCAAACATTTTTCAAAATTTCTTATTTATATGGATCCAGTTGTACAAAGTGAAGTTACTTGAAAAATGTTTTTTCGACGACGGTTTGATATTAAGAAACAAAATTTTTACATCATATTTATTGTGATATTATCTAGGTCAGGTCATATTTTTTTATCAAAATTCCAATTTTATGAGGTCACCGAATTTTTTTCTCTTAAACAAAAAGTACTTCTGAGAAAAAAAATCGGAAACTCTCGATAACTGCCTCCAATATATACATTTAATATTTCAGCCTATTTTACAAAAGGATTTTCGATTTAAAATTTAACTGAGGTACTATTATACCCTTAAGGGAATTTTTGAAAAAAAATTCTTATAATAAAATCGGTCCTAAAAAATTGCTTAAAAATATTTTTAAGGTCATAAATTTCCTCTAGGTGACGCATTCTATCACTTACAAAATATAATTTGGTTTTTTAGAAAATATTCCGTAATTAAGATTGGCAAAAAATATAAGTTTTAGAAAGTACTGTCCTTCTTCTACAACTTTTGTCTAAGTCATTTATCTGTATATCACCTATTCTTAAGTGGTGGGGGAAGTGTAACTTCTATAAGCCTGAACCGATTTTCACAAACGTAGACTCCATGCAAAGAGCATTAAAGGGAGATTTCAGAAACAAAAAACAATATCACATTTAATCTTTTAATCGGCAACTACAGGGCGTTATGTGACACCTAGCTCTATTTATATTTTTTCTGAGAAATTTCAAATGCAAGGCTATAGCTATAACCAGCTTACAAAAAGACAAATAAGATGACTTATTGACCTGTCAAAACCGTAAACTGATATCTCTTGTCATTCGAAATATTTTGGCCTTTTTTTTAATTTTTGATGAGTGTTGGCTCACCCTGTAAGTTATAAGAGACATTACGTTGCTAAAATTGTTTTGAGAATAAAATAACAAATATTTATTAACAAATAAACATAATAAAACTAAGTTACTCGTAACAGAAATTTAGAAAAAGTAAAATAAATCAACTACTACATAATTATTTTAAAAACTCAAAATGCTTGCCATCATTTGCTATACACAAATTCAGTCTTTCGATAGTTGAATTAACAATTTCGCCAAAAGGAATACTTCGGACTGCTTCCAGAATTCTATCTTTCATATCGTCACATGTAGTTAGACATGTTTTTGATTCTTTCCCATAAGTAAAAATCTGAAATAAATTTTTACTGTCTAAAATTATTTAAAGCATTTTGAGTAATTAAAAAATTGGGTGGTAGTTGACTTTCTTTGACTTTTCTTAAATTTTTGTTATGAGTAACTTAGTTTTATTATGTTTCATTATTTATGTCAATAAATATTTTTGTGAAGCGTTTTTAACTTATTTTTTTCTCAATAAAATTTTAGGAACGTAATTTCTCTTACAACTTACAGGGTGAGCCAACATTCATCAAAAATAAAAAAAATGCCGAAATATTTCGAATGACAAGAGATATCAGATTGCGGTTTTGGCAGGTCAATAAGTCTTGTCTTTTTGTAAGCTGGTTATGTTATAGCCTTGCATTTGAAATTTATCAGAAAAAAATATATATAGAGCTAGGTGTCACATAACGCCCTGTAGTTGCCGATTAAAAGATTAAATATGATGTTGTTTTCTGTTTCTGAAATCTCCCTTTAATGCTTTTTGCATGGAGTCTACGTTTGTGAAAATCGGTTCGGGCATATGATACAGAAAAACGACATAGATAGAAGTTGTAGAATAAGGACAGCAGTTTCTAAAACTAATAGTTTTTTCCAAACTTAATTAGGGAATATTTTGTAAAAAACCCAAAAAGTTTTCCGAGAGACGGCCGGTCGTCACCTTTAATGAATCACCCTGTATATATAGTGACTAAAATACTTTTTTTACATTTTTTTTATAGAATATACACAGGATTTTGGTGGTTATTGATCTACCATGTACAACAAATGGAATATATTACGTTAATGTTTTTTTATATCAATTTCATCAAAATTAAATTTACATTTAAAAAATGTTTTCATGGTGATTCCCAGAACTGTTGTTTCTAATTAATTAGTGTATAATTAAATTTGATACTAAATTTAGTAAAAAACACAAGAATATTCATATAAAGACAATTTTAAATTAACCATTTATTAAGAATTTGTTAATTTCAGTGTAGATAATTTTTATCTTTTCCTCCTCTAACCAGAATTAATCTGCGTAGTGGACAGTTAAAGTTTTTTTGAATAGTGATAGCATATATCGAATAAAGACTTTATGGAAAGTCTTGTCCAAGGCCTCGATTGTCTTTTCCTGTCTCAAATAAAAGAAGAAAATATTAAGTTTGATAGTTCCTAAAGAATTTTTAAATTCTAGGATCTGTTTTTCAATTTATTTTCTATTGTATACTTTTGTTATCGTTGAATTCATAATATACAAAAGATGTCACCATTTAATTTCTTTTAATAATTCAAAAAAGTTACAGGTCGTTAATACTTAGCTGAATCGCTTGGTGTAGCCATCGGGAAAGTAAAAATAATATTTAAAACATGCAAAAAGTTTAATTCGATTTATGTGTTTTTTTTAAGATGTTTCTCCAAACGAACAGTTTTCTCTTCCATTAAGTCCCGCCGAGAGCGATAAGTCCAATGAGAGAAAAGAAGAAGATTTATTGATTCCCATGAAGCAAAAACGTATCATGCGAGGATGTAAGTAAAAAATAATTAGGTTTATTTATTCATTTTTAACCTAACGCGTTCACTGAAAGTTGAAGTTTTTTTTATTTATTTAGATTCTCAACGATATTCCAGTGATGAGTTGTACAAACCAAGACCAATTATTGGAAGAAGAAATAGATATCCAAAAAATGCAGTTTGAAATGTAAAAAATGTTTATTACTAATATTATTAATAGGATACAGTGCTAAATATTAAAAAATAAGTATACTAATAGTAGAAGATTCATAAATATATTTTTATATTTACAAAATATCTGTCTGTATTTAATAAAGTTATAGAAACAACACTGAAAAGTTTTATTACATTTCCAAAGTTAATTGAAAACTGTCCAAATTTAGCCTAAATACAGAGAGATACATAGAGGATGATTAATTATTCAATTTATGTTGAAAGAATTTGTATAAAACCTATTCCAGAACAGTATTTGAATATTTTAAGGTTGTAAGAAAAATTCCCTAATATTGTCCACTTAACATGTGTAGAAGTCTCATTTTGAAAATTGTCCAACCTTGTCCCTTAACTAACTTTAAATATCTATGATCCCTATATTCAGAGAATAAAATCATTCAGTTAAAAAAAAATAAGCTCCTGGATCTATTTTCACTAAATTTTTTAACATACATTCAGTTATTAACGGCTACCACCCCTATTTAATAATTTAACATAATTTCTCGAAAAAAATGGAATCGTACACATAAAATAACATTTCATCGTTTCCTTTTAACGGCGTAAATACTTAGTGCGCCACATATCACTATCCACAAAAATAGAATGCCGATCCCACTCAGAGTGCCGCTGTCAAGGATTGTTAATCCTTTTCTGATGACATTTCTCAATGCTGTTGTCGGAAGCGTTAACGGTAACATTTGCACCACATACCGCAAATATACATTTATGGCTTCAGCTGGCCATAGCACACCTAAAAAAAAAACAATTTTTTAAAAATATTTTGTATTTGAGTGAATTTATCCAGATAGGGCAGAGTTGGGTAGTATCCTGATACTTTATATGTATCCGAAAGCTGTATCTGGATATTTTTCAAATTTTTTATCCGTATCCGTGATACTTTTAAATTGCTTGACGAATAAGTCCGATAATATACCGCACCATACGGTCGTATTTTGTACAAGCGTATCTCAAATCCTAAAGTCCGATGAGAGAAAAGAAGAAGATTTATTGATTCCCATGAAGCAAAAACGTATCCTGCGAGGTTGTAAGTAAAAAATATTTACGTTTATTTATTCATTTTTAACACGCTCACTGAAATAGAAATTTTGTCATCTTATGGGATGCAGTTGAAGTTTCTTTTTATTTATTTAGATTCTCAACGATATTCCAGTGATGAGTTGTACAAAACCAAGGCCAAGGAAGAAGAAATAGATATCCAAAAAACGCAGTTTAAAATGTAAAAATTGTTTATTACTAATATTATTAATAGGATACAGTGCTAAATATTAAAAAATAAGTATACTAAACCTTGTTTGGAAATAAGGAATAGTAATAAATCATTTCAAACGCCGAAAATAATCCCCTTCCATAGGCATTAAATTATTTTTAAACAACATTAAATCAAAAGAAAATCTGAATTGAGTTTGTATATAAAAATTCTAAGTATTAGATATTTTGAAAATTAAATCGGATTATAAAAATATTAAAGTAGGGGATTATTTGGAAATGAGAGAGAGCAAATAAACAACACCCGTAGTTTACAACTTTCTCTCATTTTCAAATAAAACTGTCATTAAAATTTATTGTTCGATTAATGAGTCCTTAATGATATTTAAAGTCTTATTGTAAACAGTTTACTTCAGAACTTTAGTTTTCTGCTGATTTAGAGTTACGGTGTTTTTGAAGAAACGACCAAGAACGTGTGCTTTGTCGGAAAATGAAAAAACAATTATTCTTAATGTACATGATGCTCTTCACTATCAAAACCCTAAAAATGGTGTTACAAATATAGTGGAAATGTACGCTAAAAAATGGACCTATTAAATCACCAAACAAATCGTCAGGAAGAAAATCTATAGTGATCGATGCAGTACAGAAACAACAAATCAGAAGAACAGTGCATTCATTTTATATGATTAAAGAAATACCAACAAAGATTTTCGACGAAATAATAAAGATATATATTATTTGGATGAAACTTTGGCTTAACGAGGGATATACTGTAACCAAAGTGTGGCAAGATAAGAATATTAAATCCTCTCGGCAAGCATTTTTAGAAGGTCTATCTACAGGTTTTCATGCACCATCAGGAAAAGGACGCCGGTTAATTATCACACATATTGGAAGGTGCTGGGGGTTCCTTAAAGATGGCTTATTAGCGTTCGAATAAAAAAACACTGGAGATTATCAACGAAGATATGAATTCGGATGTGTTTGAAGAACACTTCGAACAAATGGTAGAATTTGTACCTCGTGGCGCAGTTATTGTAATGGACAATGCAAGTTACCACTCACGAAAGATTGAAAAATTACCTAAGGCGTCATGGCGAAAAAATGAAATTGTTGAGTGGCTATTAAAAAAAAATATTAGTTTTGAAGAACTTATATTAAAAGAACTACTACACTTAGCAAACTTACACAAAGATCGTTTCGTGAAGTATGCAGTTGAGGAAATTGCAGAAAAAAGAGGAATCACTATACTTAGATTGCCTCACTACCATTGTGAGCTTAATCCGATTGAAATGATATGGAGCCAAGTAAAGGGTTTCGTGGCAAGGAAGAACACTGGGTTTAAGTTTTCAGATGTCAAAAATTATTTAGAAGAAGCTATAACGCAAGTCATCACAGACTCATGGCGAAAATGTATTGAGCACGTGAAAAAGGAAGAAGAAAAAATGTGGCATCTCGACAACATAATTGAGGATTTTGCTGAGATTACTCAAAATGATCTTGATGATACTGATACGGATTTTTCGGACTTGTAGATGCTTGTATCATACATTTTTTATTTATTCATGAGTAAATTTTTTCTTCATATTATTATTATATAGGTACTATTATGTATACCATAGATAAATATATACTGTATCGCATTTACACTCTTTCTTCGCTCACATGCATTTCGTAGACTGCCTATTTATTTATTCACATGTTATTATAGTTATAACTTTATATATCCTCTATTGTAAATTTTTATTATTTGTATTCTGTGTGAATACATATTATTATTTTTATTACAAAATTTCTAAATAAGCATTTAAATATGAACAATTAAAATAGAACTGTTTACTATTACATATTGAGGTACGCCTATGAATCAGACTAGTCAAAGGTTTAGAATGCCTAATTTGTGGGTTCACAGCTAGAAATCCTTTGTTAAGTTGGTAATGTACCCGGTGAGTTCCGCATACATTTCAAACGAATAGTATTGGCATGTACAAATTGCGTGAAATCTTTTAAATTTTTTTGGGCCGATCTGTTAGTGTTGGATATTATAAATTTTGATTTATTACTATTCCTCATTTTCAAACAATATATAATAGTAGAAGATTCAAAAATATATTTTACAAAATATCTGTCTGTATTTAATAAAGTTATAGAAACAACACTCAAAAATTTTATTACATTTCCAAATTGAAAACTGTCTAAATTTCGTATAATTTAAAAGTTCATTCGTCAAGAGCAGTATTTGTAAAAAATATTTTTATGTATTGGTCTAAATACAGAGAGATACGTAGAGGATGATTAATTATTCAATTTATGTTAAAGGATTTGTATAAAACCTATTCCAGAACAGTATTTGAATATTTCAAGGTTGTAAGAAAAAATTCCTAATATTGTCCACTCAATAAGTGTAGAAGTCTCATTTTGAAAATTACCTACCCTTGTCCCTATTAACTAACTTTAAAATATCTATGATCCCTATAAAATCATTCAGTTAAAAAACAATAAGCTCCTGGATCTATTTAAACTAAATTTTTCAACGTACATTCAGTTAACGGCTACCATCATTATTTAATAATTGAACTTCATTTTTCAAAAAAAAAGTACAATCCTATAGATATAAAATAAAATTTCATCGTTTTCTTTTAACTGCGTAAATACTTAGTGCGCCACATATTACTATCCACAAAAAAAGAACGCCAATTCCACTCAGGGTACCGCTGTCAAGGATTGTTAATCCTTTTCTGATGACATTTCTCAATGCTGTTGTCGGAAGCGTTAACGGTAACATTTGCACCACATACCGCAAATATACATTTATGGCTTCAGCTGGCCACATCACACCTAAAAAAACAATTTTTTAAAATATTGTGTATTCGACTGAATTTATTCAGACAGGGCAAAGTTGGGTAGTATCCGGATATTTTATATGTATCCGAAAGCTGTATCTGGATGTTTTTCAAATTTTGTATCCGGTATCCGTATCCGTCATCAAATTTGTAAGTATCCGGATACTTTTAAATTGTTTGACGAATGAGTCCGATAATATACCGCACCACACGGTCGTATTTTGTACAAGCGTATCTCAAATCCTATAAACCATACTAAGTCCAGTCAATGGAGACAAAAAATGAGGGTTTCGCTGCAAAAGGTTCAGGAGTGTTCCAACTTGATAAATTAATATATTTTGGGGTTCTAATTAATACTCTGAGTTTGCTATGAACGACCGCCGCTAGCGCCCCATATTGGAAAAATGGTACAAAAAATCAGTTTTTCAATCATATCTTCTTTCCAGCGCCACCTAGGTTAAAAGTAGTTATTATAAAAATTATAGGGTATAAAATTTTCTAATACTTTCGCAAATACAGTTTTTTAATCCGATAAATAGTTTACGAGTTACAGCCGAGTCAAGCACAGTAAATTTTCATAATTCGCAAAATCACTTTATTTTTCGCAAAATCGCTCCATTTTTCCCCAAAATTTTAATAACTATCAATTACTTAATCCACTTATTTCCGCAAGACCATGATGTAGATTTTAAGGCGCGTTTTTTTATGTGGTTTCTCCATTAGGCCTAATCCACGTCAATTTTTTAAAAATTTTGGAATGATCAATTGTTCTTTGTCGTCGTTTCGGTGTTCGAGACGGTCCGGGCTTATTTACGTCTGTTTCGTCAAACTTTTCTTCATCCTCTTCCAATTTTTCTTTGCATTTTCTTTTTCAACCTCGACGGATAAAAATTTTGCAATGTTGAATACTTCAATGTCGTCGTCATACTATTCTTCTTCTCCAGGGCCCGCGAAAGTTTCGGGGCTGTTTTCATACGCGTCTTCCTGGCAGTATGTGCAGTTAATGAAGCATTTTAACCCTGTCTTCCTACATCCGCAGGCTCGACCATACCCCTTCTTACACTGGCACGAAATGAATTTCAGGAGTGCTTTTGGTGCTGGATCTTTTGTGGTCTTCATTGAAGTTAGTCCAATCTTGCTCATTTCCCAACCCCATTGCTCCGGACTCTCGTGCATACTATACCAAGCCTGAACTTGGTAATAGGTTCGAAGAAAATGTTGCCATGCAGCTTCTTTTGTGGTGGGTAATGTAGCAAGATTAAATTTGCTCTTTGTCACGGATTTTATAAATTTTTGATAACGTAGGGACCCCAAAGTAGTTGTAAAGGGCGATAAAAAAGCTTTCCCCTGCAGCAGCAATGACCTCTGGGTCTGCGTTTCGTTCTATGAAATGTTTTTATTTAAATATTCGTTCTTTTCGAGGGTTTTTATGAATTTAATTTTTCCTACGTTGCAAAGAGCAGATGTAGTGCCACAACCGCTGAACGCATGTAAAAACAATATGTTGTTTGCTATAATTTCTCCATACTGCAGACCTCGAAGAGAGTGCATTTTTCAACAATTTTTCCTTTTCCTGGTTTGCGAAGGTAAACGTTGGGCTGTTAGCAGGACAAGAAGATCTATATCTTCTACTATGCAGACATACTGATCGCAGTGTGAACGATCGATCAGCATCTTCTGGAGCCTGTTTTACTCCGAAATTAGAATTTTCAAATTTTTCCTTTAGAATCGAAATCAAGTGATGTTTATTACCTCGATTTGAGAGAAAAATCTCCTGCAAAACAGTCGGAACAATCGACTCGTCGAGATATACGTCAGCTGAACTTTGTTTATTTGAATGGCGAAATCTTTCTGCACTTTTCGTACTTTTGCTAGCTGCGTCGATTGGATACCCGTCAAAAACAACTACTGTGTTGGGTCCATAGTCCTTTGCACGTACTGAACGTTTTGTGCAGATCGATGCGCGAATCATTCGCTGCGGTGCCAAACGACTCTATGTAGCAGATATCCACCTTCTATGACGTAACTGCTACTTCCGAATTCAGTAGAGTTATAGCACGACATCTGAAATATACCGTATACCTTACGTTGACATCTAAGCATGTGCAGAACAAAACAATTTTTTATAAGGTATAAGGTCATGCACTATTTCTTAGGGATAAGGTTAAACCTTATACGTTATGCGAATTTTTTGTTCTGTCGATGTGTTTTGCTGATAAATAAAATGTTTTATGGTTAATAACTGACATTTAACCTAAAACAATTTTTATTTTGCTGTTTTGGAAAAACCCTTGTACCATAAAATTTACTATATGGTCTGAGGAAAAAGCTATAACATCAATATTGCATAAGTTTCAAAATTCAGGTATATTTAAAAAGGGATTAACAGGGTTTGATGCAATTAAAAGGATTTGTTCCAAAAAAATAAAATAATCTAAAAACTCTAGTTACTTTTAACTTTTAATAAAAACGTGGCCAAAGTGACACAAACGAAAATATTTTATAAAGGACAAGTCTAGCGTCTAACCTAACGTAGCGTTTAAGGTAAAGAACCTTGCAATAACTCATATTTATATGCATGTACCAAGCCAAATAGTGCTAAGGTATAAGGCATACGGTATAAAAATTTGGTGTCGTGCAATAACTCTCTAGATCGTTTGGAAGAGGCGTAAAAGCTTTGTAAACCGAAGATTTTGTGCCCTTGCTCATTTCTTCTTCGCTAAATAGAGCTAAAGGGATTAAAGCTAATGGTGCCAACTTGAATTTAAGATATTTTCTCCAAATATATACGGCAGATGTTCGTTAAGTTTCGGGTTTAGAGAGAGGGGACAGCGGACCCGCCAAACGTCTTTTGTATTGTTCCGAACTCTCCGAACATCTGTACCATTCGCTTAGTCCCACTAGAATATAATATATAATTCGATGTAAGGTAAAAGTTTATATATACCATATTTGTTATGCGGAAACGAGTAAAAACCATAGTACGATGTTTATTGAAATTTTGCAAAAATATGGAGCAAGTTTGCGAATTATAAAAATTTGTCGAGCTTGACTCGACTAACTCGTAAACTATTTATCGGATTAAAAAACTTTTATACCCTATAATTTTTATAACTACTTTTAACCTAGGTGGTGCTAGAAAGAAGATATTATTGAAAAATTGATTTTTTGTAGCATTTCTCCAATAAAGCGGCGTGAGCGGCCGTCGTTCAATGTCGCAAAATCAGAGTGTTAATTAGAACCAAAAATGTACTAATCTACCATGTTTGAATATTCCTGGACCTTTTGCAAGTCAGAACCCCCAATGACTGGACTAACACCTCACTGATCATACCTTAAGAGTATCCGAAAAAGGCTCCGGATACTTGTATCTGATTACATTTTTAGGTGAAAGTATCCGTACTTTTTTAAAAAGTATTGTAAGTATCCGTATCCGGTACTCGGATACTTTTTTCTGTATCCGACTCAACTCTGAGACACGGTATATACATCAATTGTAGATATATTTTTGTTTTTAATTGTAAACATTCTTAAAGGTAAAGTAAATATTTAGCAATGTATATTATTAATTTTAATTTAGTGCAACTTACCACTGGCTAGAACCAAAGGATTAAATATACCAGATACTATGACGGTAGCTGCTGTGTGGCTATCACTAATTATAGATATTCCAAAACCTGAAAAATATAACAAAATTAAAATAAATAAATAAATAGACGTTTATTTAAACACGATCAAAAATTATTGTCAACCATTTTATTCAAATTTCAACAAAAATCATATCGATATTTCTGAAATATATGGATATTTGGATTTTTTATTATTGACTTTAATTTAATAGTGTATAAAGGATAAGAAACACTTTTAATGTAATCTCGGGATCGATAGATTTTTTTGAAATTTTAGTTATGTTATTGGGTATATAAAAGTAAGTATTTTTTACCATTGCGTCAAATCTGTAGGTATACTGGGTGTAGCAGAAAATTGGGACTAACGGTTTTATATGTTAGGTATAGAACACCGTATTTCATAGGGATTAGAGATACTTTTTTCCACTAAAGTGTTAAATTAATTGTATTAAGTATTGATAAACAGTATGATTTGGTGACATTTTAAAGTGTACAGGGTGCGCCTACATTGTATAATCAAAATTGATTTTCTTATAATTTATATTTTTTAGTGTTACCTAATCTTAAATGTTGATATATCAAAAAAACCAGTAGAGAACGTTAGAATCTTTTTTTAAATTCGAAAAAATATGCTTTTGCTGAAAATCTAATTATATTAAAATAATTTTTTAATATAAATTGCTGATCAACATTATTGAAATTGTTCAAATTCTTAAAGTTTTTGATCAAAATTTTTGAAATTGTTCAAATTCTTGAAGTTTTTGATCCAATTTCTTGAAATTGTTGATCAAAATTAATGAAATTGTTTAAATTATTGAAGTTTTTGATCAAAATTCTTGAAATTATTGATCAAAATTTTTGAAATCGTTCAAATTCTTGAAGTTTTCAATCAAAATTTTTGAAATTGTTCAAAAGCTTGAAGGTTTAGCTCAAAATTCTTGAAATTGTTCAAATTCTTGAAGTTTTTGATTAAAATTCTTAAAATGGTTGATCAAAATTATTGAAATTGTTCAAATCCTTAAAGTTTTTGACCAAAATTCTTGAATTCTGGATCAAAATTCTAGAAGTTTTTAATAAAAATTCTTGAAATTGTTGATAAAAAGTCTTGAAATTGTTCAAGTTCTTGAAGTTTTTGATTAAAATTCTTGAAATAGTTGATCAAAGTTATTGAAATTGTTCAAATTCTTGAAGATTTTGATCAAAATTCTTGAAATTGTTCAAATTCTTGAAGTTTTTGATTAAAATTCTTAAAATGGTTGATCAAAATTATTGAAATTGTTCAAATTCTTGAAGTTTTTGACCAAAATTCTTGAATTCTGGATCAAAATTCTTGAAGTTTTTAATAAAAATTCTTGAAATTGTTGATCAAAAGTCTTGAAATTGTTCAAGTTCTTGAAGTTTTTAATTAAAATTCTTGAAATTGTTGATCAAAGTTATTGAAATTGTTCAAATTCTTCAAGAATTTGATCAAAATTCTTGAAATTGTTCAAATTCTTAAAGTTTTTGACAAAATTCTTGAAATTGTTCAAATTCTTGAAGTTTTTGATTAAAATTCTTAATTATTGTTGATCAAAATCATTAAAATTGTTCAAATTCTTGAAGTTTTTGACCAAAATTCTTGAATTCTGGATCAAAATTCTTGAAGTTTTTAATAAAAATTCTTGAAATTGTTGATCAAAAGTCTTGAAATTGTTCAAGTTCTTGAAGTTTTTAATTAAAATTCTTGAAATTGTTGATCAAAGTTATTGAAATTGTTCAAATTCTTGAAGATTTTGATCAAAATTCTTGAAATTGTTCAAATTCTTGAAGTTTTTGACCAAAATTCTTGAATTCTGGATCAAAATTCTTGAAGTTTTTAATAAAAATTCTTGAAATTGTTGATCAAAAGTCTTGAAATTGTTCAAGTTCTTGAAGTTTTTAATTAAAATTCTTGAAATTGTTGATCAAAGTTATTGAAATTGTTCAAATTCTTCAAGAATTTGATCAAAATTCTTGAAATTGTTCAAATTCTTAAAGTTTTTGACAAAATTCTTGAAATTGTTCAAATTCTTGAAGATTTTGATCAAAATTCTTGAAATTGTTCAAGTTCTTGAAGTTTTTAATTAAAATTCTTGAAATTGTTGATCAAAGTTATTGAAATTGTTCAAATTCTTCAAGAATTTGATCAAAATTCTTGAAATTGTTCAAATTCTTAAAGTTTTTGACAAAATTCTTGAAATTGTTCAAATTCTTGAAGATTTTGATCAAAGTTATTGAAATTGTTCAAATTCTTGAAGATTTTGATCAAAATTCTTGAAATTGTTCAAATTCTTGAAGTTTTTGATTAAAATTCTTAAAATGGTTGATCAAAATTATTGAAATTGTTCAAATTCTTGAAGTTTTTGACCAAAATTCTTGAATTCTGGATCAAAATTCTTGAAGTTTTTAATAAAAATTCTTGAAATTGTTGATCAAAAGTCTTGAAATTGTTCAAGTTCTTGAAGTTTTTAATTAAAATTCTTGAAATTGTTGATCAAAGTTATTGAAATTGTTCAAATTCTTCAAGAATTTGATCAAAATTCTTGAAATTGTTCAAATTCTTAAAGTTTTTGACAAAATTCTTGAAATTGTTCAAATTCTTGAAGTTTTTGATTAAAATTCTTAATTATTGTTGATCAAAATCATTAAAATTGTTCAAATTCTTGAAGTTTTTGACCAAAATTCTTGAATTCTGGATCAAAATTCTTGAAGTTTTTAATAAAAATTCTTGAAATTGTTGATCAAAAGTCTTGAAATTGTTCAAGTTCTTGAAGTTTTTAATTAAAATTCTTGAAATTGTTGATCAAAGTTATTGAAATTGTTCAAATTCTTGAAGATTTTGATCAAAATTCTTGAAATTGTTCAAATTCTTGAAGTTTTTGACCAAAATTCTTGAATTCTGGATCAAAATTCTTGAAGTTTTTAATAACAATTCTTGAAATTGTTGATCAAAAGTCTTGAAATTGTTCAAGTTCTTGAAGTTTTTAATTAAAATTCTTGAAATTGTTGATCGAAGTTATTGAAATTGTTCAAATTCTTCAAGAATTTGATCAAAATTCTTGAAATTGTTCAAATTCTTAAAGTTTTTGACAAAATTCTTGAAATTGTTCAAATTCTTGAAGTTTTTGATTAAAATTCTTAATTATTGTTGATCAAAATCATTGAAATTGTTCAAATTCTTGAAGTTTTTGACCAAAATTCTTGAATTCTGGATCAAAATTCTTGAAGTTTTTAATAAAAATTCTTGAAATTGTTGATCAAAAGTCTTGAAATTGTTCAAGTTCTTGAAGTTTTTAATTAAAATTCTTGAAATTGTTGATCAAAGTTATTGAAATTGTTCAAATTCTTCAAGAATTTGATCAAAATTCTTGAAATTGTTCAAATTCTTAAAGTTTTTGACAAAATTCTTGAAATTGTTCAAATTCTTGAAGTTTTTGATTAAAATTCTTAATTATTGTTGATCAAAATCATTGAAATTGTTCAAATTCTTGAAGTTTTTAATAAAAATTCTTGAAATTGTTGATCAAAAGTCTTGAAATTGTTCAAGTTCTTGAAGTTTTTAATTAAAATTCTTGAAATTGTTGATCAAAGTTATTGAAATTGTTCAAATTCTTGAAGATTTTGATCAAAATTCTTGAAATTGTTCAAATTCTTGAAGTTTTTGACCAAAATTCTTGAATTCTGGATCAAAATTCTTGAAGTTTTTAATAACAATTCTTGAAATTGTTGATCAAAAGTCTTGAAATTGTTCAAGTTCTTGAAGTTTTTAATTAAAATTCTTGAAATTGTTGATCGAAGTTATTGAAATTGTTCAAATTCTTCAAGAATTTGATCAAAATTCTTGAAATTGTTCAAATTCTTAAAGTTTTTGACAAAATTCTTGAAATTGTTCAAATTCTTGAAGTTTTTGATTAAAATTCTTAATTATTGTTGATCAAAATCATTGAAATTGTTCAAATTCTTGAAGTTTTTGACCAAAATTCTTGAATTCTGGATCAAAATTCTTGAAGTTTTTAATAAAAATTCTTGAAATTGTTGATCAAAAGTCTTGAAATTGTTCAAGTTCTTGAAGTTTTTAATTAAAATTCTTGAAATTGTTGATCAAAGTTATTGAAATTGTTCAAATTCTTCAAGAATTTGATCAAAATTCTTGAAATTGTTCAAATTCTTAAAGTTTTTGACAAAATTCTTGAAATTGTTCAAATTCTTGAAGTTTTTGATTAAAATTCTTAATTATTGTTGATCAAAATCATTGAAATTGTTCAAATTCTTGAAGTTTTTAATAAAAATTCTTGAAATTGTTGATCAAAAGTCTTGAAATTGTTCAAGTTCTTGAAGTTTTTAATTAAAATTCTTGAAATTGTTGATCAAAGTTATTGAAATTGTTCAAATTCTTGAAGATTTTGATCAAAATTCTTGAAATTGTTCAAATTCTTGAAGTTTTTGACCAAAATTCTTGAATTCTGGATCAAAATTCTTGAAGTTTTTAATAACAATTCTTGAAATTGTTGATCAAAAGTCTTGAAATTGTTCAAGTTCTTGAAGTTTTTAATTAAAATTCTTGAAATTGTTGATCGAAGTTATTGAAATTGTTCAAATTCTTGAAGATTTTGATCAAAATTCTTGAAATTGTTCAAATTCTTAAAGTTTTTGACAAAATTCTTGAAATTGTTCAAATTCTTGAAGTTTTTGATTAAAATTCTTAATTATTGTTGATCAAAATCATTGAAATTGTTCAAATTCTTGAAGTTTTTGACCAAAATTCTTGAAGTTTTTAATAAAAATTCTTGAAATTGTTGATCAAAATTATTCAAATTGTTCAAATTCTTGAAGTTTTTGACCAAAATTCTTAAATTCTTCATCAAAATTCTTGAAGTTTTTAATAAAAATTCTTGATAAAAAGTCTTGAAATTGTTCATTTTTGAAGTTTTTGATTAAAATTCTTGAAATTGTTGATCAAAATTATTGAAATTGTTCAAATTCTTGAAGATTTTGATTAAAATTCTTGAAGATTTTGATCAAAATTCTTGAAATTGTTCAAATTCTTGAAGTTTTTGACCAAAATTCTTGAATTCTGGATCAAAATTCTTGAAGTTTTTAATAACAATTCTTGAAATTGTTGATCAAAAGTCTTGAAATTGTTCAAGTTCTTGAAGTTTTTAATTAAAATTCTTGAAATTGTTGATCGAAGTTATTGAAATTGTTCAAATTCTTGAAGATTTTGATCAAAATTCTTGAAATTGTTCAAATTCTTAAAGTTTTTGACAAAATTCTTGAAATTGTTCAAATTCTTGAAGTTTTTGATTAAAATTCTTAATTATTGTTGATCAAAATCATTGAAATTGTTCAAATTCTTGAAGTTTTTGACCAAAATTCTTGAAGTTTTTAATAAAAATTCTTGAAATTGTTGATCAAAATTATTCAAATTGTTCAAATTCTTGAAGTTTTTGACCAAAATTCTTAAATTCTTCATCAAAATTCTTGAAGTTTTTAATAAAAATTCTTGATAAAAAGTCTTGAAATTGTTCATTTTTGAAGTTTTTGATTAAAATTCTTGAAATTGTTGATCAAAATTATTGAAATTGTTCAAATTCTTGAAGATTTTGATTAAAATTCTTGAAGATTTTGATCAAAATTCTTGAAATTGTTCAAATTCTTGAAATTTTTGATTAAAATTCTTAAAATGGTTGATCAAAATTCCTGAAATTGTTCAAATTCTTGAAGTTTTTGATCAAAATTTTTGAAATTGTTCAAATTCTTCAAGTTTTTGATCCAATTTCTTGAAATTGTTGATCAAAATTCTTGAAATTGTTTAAATTATTGAAGTTTTCAATCAAAATGTTTGAAATTGTTCAAAAGCTTGAAGGTTTAGCTCAAAATTTTTAATATAATTACATTTTCCGCCTTGTCCTTTGTTTAAAAAAATCCTATGTAATAATAGATTTTATACCTAATTGGTAACAACTTTACCTAAAACAACTCCCGCCAATCCTTGTAAGTAAATAATACCAAAAATGAGCCATAAAGAACCGACATATGCCTGCTGGAAACAGAAGAAGACGATGATAATGAGTTCCATAGACATGAAAACCAACGAGGCTATTTGGAATAATAAATGGGACAAACTAAGTTCGAGTGCCGTTACTCCAGCTACAATCGATCTGTCCCAAATCCCTTCACATTTTTCATCCAAGATTATCACGCACGTCATTAAGACTCCCATGAAGTAAATCATCCTAAAAAAATAAATTATATCGTCTTATTTGTTGAATTCAGTTTTTTTACTAGTGTCAAAAAAAGTAACTTACGTGGTGACTATACCGGGTGTCATAAAAGTAACAAACTCCTCGTCTTTGTTGCCGTAATAGCTTTCTTCAAATCTAAGAGGTAGTTTTATAGCTCCTGTCTGATAATGGCACTCTTCATGAATCTTTAAATGAAAATCTTCATATGTTTCGTATATCTTCATCTTTAGGGAACCTCCTATGTGAAGAGCTACAAAAATTTTACTCATTTAATTCTTAATCTGGAAACACCGCGTTTGTGATTACTATTTCACAACAGATAAAAATTCCAAATTTTTGATGATTTTTGAACTAAAAAACTCAATCTAATGCGAATAAACGAATTACTGTAATTTTAAAAAAATTATCACTACTTTCACCATTCACCGTATGGTTAAAAAATGCCAAAATTTCATTACATACAGCAAATAGAAGTAAAAAAATATACAAATTTTGCTACAATTCTTGTATATTTAAAAATATCAAATTTCTGGGCCAAATTAATTTTTTTATTTCAAACGTAAAAACGACCGCAATGTTTTCAAATTTTTAGTTCTCGTAAATTTAGAAAAGTTTATTTTTTAGGAAAAATGGACTTACACGACATATCGAGATAAACTTGAATCTCTTCTTCAGGCAAATTATCCGTATCGAGACCATCTATCAATCTATTTTGCATTAATTTTGATATGTTCTGATTTATATAAATGAATCCTTTAATTTTGCCTCCTTTCAAGGCGTCCATTGCTTCTTCTTGCGAATCGTAAAATTTCTATAAAAAAAAAAATAAAAAATTGATTTATTGCAAGAATTATAAAGATATTTTTAAATTGGGAACAATAAGATTTTGTCTCCTTCAAGAAAAATTATATCAGCCAAAAATGCTTATTTCAAAATAATATATTTTTGGAAAAATAAAATTTGGTTTTTTAAAATCTGAATTTGTAGTTTAAATTTTATTCCAAAAATCGACTAGTCCAAAATTAATAATAAAATTTGATAAACATCCATGAACGTTTTATAGACGTACGAGAAAGGTACAAATGCCAAAATTTTGGACATCCTCAAAACGTACCAGATAGACATTTAACTAACGTTTTGAACGTTTTTTCCAGGATTATCAATAAACGTTTTTATGATGCAAAAAATAGGTTTTAAAAACGTCCGTTTATAGTACAAAAATTACTTTAAAAACGTGCGTTTATAGTACAATTAAAATTCGTGGATAGGAAGATCATTTTCTGTCTCTTTTATTCAATTGTATTTGAAGGGGGACAAAAAATTAGTGAAAAATCATCACAAGTTATATTTTTTGACGAATTCTTTCTAAAATACCCTTTTTGATTTATTTTTAAAAACGTGCTTCAAATAACGATTATAAAACGTCTTTTTGGTATATTTTAAAAACGTGCCACAGACAACATTAATAAAATGCCCTTTTTGATATATTTATTAAAAATGTGCCTTAAATAACATTTATAAAACGTCCTTTTTGATGTCTTTTAAAAACGTACCTCAAATAACGATTATAAAACGTTTTTTTGGTATATTTTAAAAACGTGTCTTAAATAACGATTATAAAACGTCTTTTTGGTAAATTTATTAAAAATGGGCCTCAAATAATATTTATAAAACGTCGTTTTGGTATGTTTTAAAAACGTGCCACAGACGACATTTATAAAAACTCCTTATTGGTATATTTATTAAAAATGTGCCTCAAATAACATTTATAAAACGTCCGTTTTGATATCTTTTAAACACGTGCCTCAAATAACGATTATAAAACGTCTTTTTGGTAAATTTTAAAAATGTGCCACAGACAACATTTATAAAATTCGCTTTTTGATATATTTATTAAAAATGTGCCTCAAATAACATTTATAAAACGTCCTTTTTGATGTCTTTTAAAAACGTACCTCAAATAACGATTATAAAACGTTTTTTTGGTATATTTTAAAAACGTGTCTCAAATAACGATTATAAAACGCCTTTTTGGTAAATTTATTAAAAATGGGCCTCAAATAACATTTATAAAACGTCTTTTTGGTAAATTTTAAAAATGTGCCACAAACAACATTTATAAAATGCGCTTTTTGATATATTTATTAAAAATGGGCCCCAAATAACATTTATAAAACGTCCATTTTGACATCTTATAAAAACGTGCCTCAAATACGATTATAAGACGTTTTTTTGGTATATTTTAAAAACCTGCCACAGACAACATTTATAAAATGCAATTTTTGATATATTTATTAATAATGGGCCTCAAATAACATTTATAAAACGTCCTTTTAAAAACGTGCCTCAAATAACGATTATACAACGTTTTTTTTTATATATTTTAAAAACGTGCCACAGACAACATTTATAAAATGCGCTTTTTGATATATTTATTAAAAATGTGCCTCAAATAACATTTATAAAACGTCCATTTTGACATCTTATAAAAACGTGCCTCAAATATCGATTGTAAAACGTTTTTTTTTGGTATATTTTAAAAACGTGGCACAGACAACATTTATAAAATGCAATTTTTGATATATTTATTAAAAATGGGCCTCAAATAACATTTATAAAAGTTCTTTTAAAAACGTGCCTCAAATAACGATTATAAAACGTCTTTTTGGTATATTTCTTAAAAATGGGCCTCAAATAACATTTATAAAACATCTTTTTTGATATTTTTTAAAAACGTGCCTCAAATAACGATTATAAAACGTCTTTTTGGTATATTTTAAAAACGTGCCATAGACAACATTTATAAAATGCACTTTTTGATATATTTATTAAAAATGGGCCTCAAATAACATTTATAAAAGTTCTTTTAAAAACGTGCCTCAAATAACGATTATAAAACGTCTTTTTGGTATATTTCTTAAAAATGGGCCTCAAATAACATTTATAAAACATCTTTTTTGATATTTTTTAAAAACGTGCCTCAAATAACGATTATAAAACGTCTTTTTGGTATATTTTAAAAACGTGCCATAGACAACATTTATAAAATGCACTTTTTGATATATTTATTAAAAATGGGCCTCAAATAACATTTATAAAAGTTCTTTTAAAAACGTGCCTCAAATAACGATTATAAAACGTCTTTTTGGTATATTTCTTAAAAATGGGCCTCAAATAACATTTATAAAACATCTTTTTTGATATTTTTTAAAAACGTGCCTCAAATAACGATTATAAAACGTCTTTTTGGTATATTTTAAAAACGTGCCATAGACAACATTTATAAAATGCACTTTTTGATATATTTATTAAAAATGGGCCTCAAATAACATTTATAAAACGTCCTTTTAAAAACGTGCCTCAAATATCGATTATACAACGTTTTTTGGTATATTTTAAAAACGTGCCAGAGACAACGTTTATAAAATGCGCTTTTTGATATATTTACTAAAAATGTGCCTCAAATAATATTTATCAAACGTCCTTTTTGATATCTTTTAAAAACGTGCCTCAAATAACGATTATAAAACGTCTTTTTGGTATATTTTAAAAACCCGCCACAGACAACATTTATAAAATGCGCTTTTTGATATATTTATTAAAAATGTGCCCCAAATAGCATTTATAAAACGTCTTTTTTGATATTTTTTAAAAACGTGCCTCAAATAACGATTGTAAAACGTCTTTTTGGTATATTTTAAAAACGTGCCATAGACAACATTTATAAAATGCGCTTTTTGATATATTTATTAAAAATGGGCCTCAAATAACATTTATAAAACGTCCTTTTAAAAACGTGCCTCAAATATCGATTATACAACGTTTTTTGGTATATTTTAAAAACGTGCCAGAGACAACATTTATAAAATGCGCTTTTTGATATATTTACTAAAAATGTGCCTCAAATAATATTTATCAAACGTCCTTTTTGATATCTTTTAAAAACGTGCCTCAAATAACGTTTATAAAATGTTCGTTTTAAGACCTTGAACCTAAGACCTTTTACGGACATAATAAAACGTTTTGTGAACCTTCTCTGCTACTAGGGAAAGCTGTCATTATTTAAACAGAGAGCTATGTTAATCACATTGCTCTCTTGTTATTTATTATTATTATTATTATTTTTGGTGTACAATTTTTGGTCCTGACTTTGCAATATTCACAATTAATTTATCACAAAAATAATTTACAATTTTGATTTTTGGGTTATTTGTTTAGTTACTAAATCTGCTGTGTCTGTGGAACTTATTATTATCGCTTCTTTTACTGTTGTCAGTGTTATCGTCAATTATTTTAATATACTAAATCAGACTAAATTACTCAACAAATATTAGAAACTTTATATTATTTTACCTGTTTAAGAATAGGTATGTTTATATAATCCACAAATCGACAACTAATGCTATTAATATGACAGTCCCATTCTCCTGAAGGTACGACGGTTTCGTTTATTGTAACATTTTTACAAAATTCTTGACTTCTTTCCGCGTTTACGATTCCAAAGGGAACGTATGTTACGTCTCGTCCTACAGCTGTTAGGAAGCACAAAACTTGTATTCCTGGTAAAACTACCGGGAATAGGCTAGCCCTGGAAAAAACAAAAAAAAAATATCGAATTAGAACCAAAAGAGTCTATCTAAACCAAAATTATTTATACATCAATGAATTTATTAAATATGTTTAAAAATAGTCTAAAAAAATCGATTTATTGAAAATTATTAATTAAAAAAAAATTTTTCATTATAAAAAATAACTGTAGCGTAACAATCACTATAAATTGTAAAATATTTAAAAAGAATTATATTTGTATTTGGCTTCTTTTTGTTTTTATTTTTTGTTAATCAATCATTACAAAAATAAATAAAAAATTATTGTTTTAATGCTATCGAATAATTTTTTGCAATATAAAAAACTTACATTGTATTCCGCCTTAATCTTTTCCAATTTTTATCCATTAAAGCCATGAATCTGTTCATTGCAAATATTTTATTTTGTTCTGGTACTTTTTTAGGTGCTAAAATCTAAAATAAATAATTTTAACTATACAGTGAGAAAAATTATTAATTTTAAATATTAAGTATAATAAAAAAAAATTGTTAAAAAATTTTAAAGACCTCAGGGTGCATATAAATATTATATACAGTACACTATAGTTTTACTCCAAGACTAAAAGATATATTTACAAAGCAAAATAATATTTACAGAAAAAACTAAAGAGGTGTGAGTGGAGAAGAACAAAGAGTATAAGACATTAAAACAAAATTAATAGAGAAGAGGAAATACAAGAATAAATAAAGGGAGACAGGGACAACTACAAGAGCAAAGACAAATATGGATGTAGAAAAAGTTAACAGTTTATCAAGTAGATAAACTAAGAGAGATCTGGCGCATTTAATGATCTCAACAAGGCATTTGACTGTGTTGACGTTAACGTTGACGCAGTGCCAATCGATACTCCAACGATGATCCATAAGAAGAACGTCAAACATGATGGTTTACGCAATATGGTGCTCCAGTCATAAAATCCTTTCACTTTCTAATCCCTTTACGTCATTTGTTACTGCGTCAACGTTGAGAGTCAACACAGTCAAATGCCTTGTTGATATCAATAAACGTGCCAGCTCTATTAGTTTATCTACTTTATCAGTAGTCAAAAAATTAAAATTTGTTCTGGTGTTTCCCCGAAATTCCCTTTAAAATTATATATTGTATTTAAGGATTTTTTTAAATTAAAAGAATTTTAAAATTATTAGAATAAATTAAATCTTATTCAATGAAATATTTACCTCCTTCTTCTAAACTAATAAGAGTTATTGTTATTAATTTTAAACTTACTTCAGTTGATTGATAATTGATGACATCCAAACTTTCTGATGAATTACCGACAGATGGCGATGCAATTACTTGTTTATTTTCTGTATCTTCTGTGTCAGGAGGAATTAAACTCCTTCTTTGTATCTCTTGTTTTTTACTTAATATTAAAAATACTTCTTCGAGACTATCGCAATTGTACATGGACATGAGTTTATCCGGGTTTTCTTCTACCAGGATTGTACCTTCCCTCATTAAACCAATCTTAAAATGAAAAATTGTAAGATTAAAATTAGTTCGTACATGATTTATTTAAATGGTAATAAAAATGGAACCGATTTGCTCCATACATTATGAAACTTTTATTAGTTTAACCAAATCAGTTGCTATCGAATTATTAAATTACCTTAATTTACCGCTTCAACTGTTCAAAAATAATTTTTATACTAAAAATTGTTCAATAACCACAATTTTTCGCCCAATTTTTAAATTTATTGGTTTAAAACTTTGTCACAGTTAATTTTTTTAACGAAAAAGTGTGAAATTAACTTAATTTTACGCTTCAAATGTTTAAAAATAATTTTTAACATTTTTTTAACTAAAAATTGTCCAGTTATCTTAATTATGGTCTTCAAATGATCAAAAATAATTTTTATACTAAAAATTGTTCAATAATCACGATTTTTGCTAAAACTTTTATTTATTGCTATAAAATTTTGTTGAAGTGAATTTTAAATATTTTTTTAACTAAAAATTGTCCAATTATCTTAATTTTACAATTCAATATTTAAAAATAATTTTTAACAATTTTTAAACTAAAAATTGTTCAACAACCACCATTTTTGCCCAATTCTTTAATTTATTGCTTTAAAATTTTGTCAAAGTGAATTTCAAATATTTTTTTAACTAAAAATTGTTCAATTATCTTAATTTTACGCTTTAAATGTTTAAAAGTAATTATTAAAAATTTTTAAACAAAAAACTGCTGGCTTCTGGGATTCACGCGTAAGGGAGTATTATTATTATTATTATTAAATGGTCATAAATAATTTTTAAGAATTATTAAACCAAAAATTGGCCAATAATAACCATTTTTCGCACATTTCCTAAATTTATTGTTTTAAAATTTTGTCAAAGAGAATTTCAAATATTTTTTTGACTAAAAATTGTCCAATTTTCTTATTTTTACGCTTTAAATGTTTAGAAGTAATTTTTAAAAAATTTTAATCAAAAAATTTCTGGCTTCTGGGATTCACTCGTAAGGAAGTATTATTATTATTAAATGGTCAAAAATAATTTTTAGGAATTATTAAACAAATAATTGGCCAATAATAACAATTTTCGCACATTTCCTAAATTTATTGCTTTAAAATTTTGTCAAAGGGAATTTCAATCATTTTATCAACAAAAAATTGTCCAATTATCTTAATTTGCTGCTTGGACTGGTCAAAAATAAGTTTTATATTTTTTAAGCTAAAAATTGTCCAATTATCTTAATTTGACCCATCAACTATTTAAAACTAATTATTAAAAAATTTTAATTTAAAAATTGTGCCACAACCAACATTTTTCGCCCAATTTTTAAATTTATTGATTTAAAATTTTGTCAAAGTGAATTTCAATCATTTTTTCAACTGAAATAGTCCAATTATCTTAATTTGGCATTTCAACAGTTCAAAAATTATTTTTATAAATTTTTAAATAAAGAAATTGTGCAACAACCACCATTTTTCGCCCAATTTTTAAATTTATTGATTTAAAATTTTGTCAAAGTGAATTTCATATCTTTTTTAACTAAAAATTGATGCTTCAACTGTTCAAAAATAATTATTAAAAATTTTTAAATTAAAAATTGTGCAACAACCACCATTTTTCGCATAATTTTTAAATTTAGTGATTTAAAATTTTGTCAAAGTGAATTTCAAATCTTTTTTAACTAAAAATTGTCCAATTATCTTAATTTGATGCTTCAACTGTTCAAAAATAATTATTCAAATTTTTTAAATTAAAAATTGTGCAACAACCACCATTTTTCGCATAATTTTTAAATTTAGTGATTTAAAATTTTGTCAAAGTGAATTTCAAATATTTTTTTAACTAAAATTGTCCAATTATCTTAATTTTTCGCATCAAATGTTTAAAAATAATTTTTAACAATTTTTAAACTAAAACCAACATTTATTGGTTTAAAATTTTGTCGTGAATTCTAATAATTTTTTCCGAGTTACAGAGGGAAAATTCAAATATTTACAAATTATAAATAAGAAAAACTTGTTAATTCATAATCTTCTAGCATTTACAATAGAAATTTTAAAATAAATTTTTGAACAAGTCAAAATAAAAATACTAAAAGTGTATATTTTAGGGCGCCAAAAATTTAAATTGACAATTAAGCCTAATACGACACTGAAATTATGATATGAAAAATGACCTTTGATTATGAGAAAATACATATAAAAATGACTGTAATTGAGCTAAAACTTATGTAAATTAGTAACTAAAGTAATAAAAACGTTCTGATAAATTTAATGGTTAAAGTTTTTGTAAACTATTTTTTTGTTTCTTAAAATACATAATTTAATAGCGCAAACAAATTATATATACAAAAATAAATTTTGTAAACTATTTTTTTGTTTCTTAAAATACATAATCTAATAGCGCAAACAAATTATATGCAAAAATAAATTTTGTAAACTATTTTTTTGTTTCTTAAAATACATAATTTAATAGCGCAAACAAATTATATATACAAAAATAAATTTTGTAAACTATTTTTTTGTTTCTTAAAATACATAATCTAATAGCGCAAACAAATTATATGCAAAAATAAATTTTGTAAACTATTTTTTTGTTTCTTAAAATACATAATTTAATAGTGCAAATTATATGCAAAAATAAATATTTGTCTAAAAATCCTAACAAAGCATTTACCTGATTTGCTTGTCGAGCTTCCTCAATATAATGAGTTGTTATTATCACAGTAGTTTTATTTTCTTGACTTAATTTCACTAAATATTTCCATACCCTGTAAAAAAAAGAAAAAATCAACATTCATTTATAACTCCTTAAGATTATTTGTCCTGTATATGAATTAGCCCCACACTTTTTTCACTCAATAAAAAAATCTGTTATTTATCTATCATCTATCTATTGTTTGTCTGTTTTCCTTTTTTTTTTGAATAAAAGTCGTGGATGTTAATTCTTATGAATATTTTAGTTCTAATTTTTTAACATTTTTTATTACCTACTTTTCCCTATTTTTAAAATGAATTTACTTTAATCTGAACTTAATTTAAATTTTTGATTCATTCTGGTATGTTAGGAAGTATTTTTGGATACATACCATCTTTTAACAATTTAAATTTTGGTGAAGGTGCTTAATAATTTCCTGGTAGCTACTTTTGTTTTATCAGTTTTGTAGAATCTCCTGGTCATCCAACAAATCAATTTCTTATAAAATAAATAGATAATTTGCCAAAAACTTCATCAAAAATGAAAGTTTGGAAGACTACAAAATTATATCAAACTAGAATTGTTTGAATGTAAAATTAATTTAAAAAATGATGGAGTCCATGTAGGAGGAGTATAAGAAATAAATTGATTTATTGGATGCCCATTAATTAAATTTTCTGAGATACTGATAAAAATGGTTTCCAAATGTTGCAAATTTTTTAAATCATTTACTGTATATGGGACAACCTGTATTTTCTAGATGCCACCATCATGTTCTATAATTGCCAATCTTTGGCAATAAACCGCACATCTACTCATTCCATTTATTGCAACATTATTATTAAAATCTTAGTAAAAAAATTGTTATTTCGATTAAATATAAAATTTATTAGTCAATAAAAATTCCAAAAATGTAACTTTGAAATTTTTATTAGTCATAATTCTTGTAAGAAAACAAGTTTAGTCTTAATAAATATGCAACATTTTGTTAAAGTGAATTTTAATCATTTTTACAACTAAAAATTGACCAATTATCGTAATTTGCGTCAACTGTTCAAAATTAATTTTTAAACTAAAAATTGTCCAATAACTGCCATTTTATGTACAATAGTTTTTTAAATCAAAAATTGTCCATTAGCTGCTATTTTTCGAGCAATAAGAGTTTTTAAATAAAAAAAAAATTGTCCAATTATCGTAATTTACCGTTTTAACTGTTCAAAAATAATTTTTAAACTAAAAATTGTCCAATAACTACCATTTTTTGCACAATACCAGTTTTATTAACCAAAAATTGTCCAATAACTCCCATTTTATCGCAATAAGAGTTTTAAATTAAAAATTGTCCAATAACTACCATTATTTCCCTAATTCCTTTTTGCTTTAAAATTTTGTTAAAGTGAGGTTCAACGATTTTTTCAACAAAAAATTGTCCAATTATCGTAATTTGCCGCTTCAACTGTTCAAAAATCATTTTTAAACTAAAAATTGTCCAATAACTACCCTTTTTTGCACAATAAGAGTTTTATTAACCAAAAATTGTCCAATAACTCCCATTTTATCGCAATAAGAGTTTTAAATTAAAAATTGTCCAATAACTACCATTATTTCCCTAATTCCTAGTTTTTTGCTTTAAAATTATATTAAAGTGAGGTTCAATGATTTTTTCAACAAAAAATTGTCCAATTATCGTAATTTGCCGCTTCAACTGTTCAAAAATAATTTTTAAACTAAAAATTGTCTAATAACTACCATTTTTTGCACAATACCAGTTTTTTTAAACAAAAATTGTACAATAACTCCCATTTTATCGCAATAACTGTCAGTAGATAGAACGTCCTTTAACTTTAACGGTTCTGTAACTAACGACAATGACGTTTAGATTGTGACAATTGTATAAGAAATCAACTTGTTAAATTTTATTCTAAACGTCATCGCCTTTAGTTATTGAATCTTTAAAGTTAAAGGACGTTCTATCTACTGACATTAAGAGTTTTAAATTAAAAATTGTCCAATAACTACCATTATGTCCCTAATTCCTAATTTTTGCTTTAAAATTTTTTTAAAGTGAAGTTCAATCATTTTTTCAACAAAAAATTGTCCAATTATCTTAATTTTCCTCTTCAACTTTCCGAGTATTTTTTATGCTAAAAATTGTCAAATAACAACCATTTTCGAACATTTCCTAAATTTATTGGTTTATAATAAATTTCAAATATTTTTTTAATTAAAATTGTTCAATTATTATCTTCAACTGTTCAGAAATAATTTTTAGAAATTAGTAAACAAGAAATTGGCCATTTTTCGCACATTTTCTAATTTTATTGATTTAAAAGTCCGTCAAAGTGAATTTAAATCATTTTTTTGACTGATAATTGTCTAATTATCTTAATTTGAAGCGTCAACTGTTCTCAAAAATAATTTTTAGGAATTTTTTTAACTAAAAATTGTCCAAAAACCACCATTTTTCACTCAATTCCTATATTTATTGTTTTACAGTTTGTCGAACTGAATTTCAATCATTTTTTAGCTAAAAATTGTCCAACTGCCCTAATTTGCTGCTTCAACTGTTCAAAAATAATTTTAACGCATTTTTTAAATTAAAAATTCTCCAATAACTAAAAATTGTTCAATAACTACCATTTTCCCCTAATTCTTTAATGTATTGCTTTAAAAGTTTTTTTAAAGTGAATTTCAATGATTTTTTTAACTAAAAATTGTCCAATGATCTTAATTTACCTCTTCAATTGTTCAAAAATATATTTTTTAAATTTTTAAATTAAAAATTGTGCAACAACCACAATTTTCGCCCAATTTTTAAATTTATTGTTTTAAAATTTTGTCAAACCCAATTTCTAATATTTTTTGACTAAAAATTGTCCAATAACCACCATTTTCCGCCAATTCTTAAATATATTGCATTAAAAAATTGTCAAAGTGAATTTATATCATTTTTTTAACTAAAAATTGTCCAATTATCTTAATTTGCTGCTTCAACACTATTTAGAAATATTTTTTTAAAATTTTTAAATTAAAAATTGTGCAACAACCACCATTTTCGCCCAATTTTTAAATTAATTGCTTTAAAATTTTGTCAACTGAATTTCAAATATGTTTTTGACTAAAAATTATCATTTTACTCTTTAAATATTCAAAAATAATTTTAACAATTTTTAAACTAAAAATTGCCCAACATAATACAATTTTAATTATTTAATTAACTAAAAATTGTCCCATTTTCTTTATTTGTCGCTTCAACTGTTCAAAAATCATTTTTAAGCATATTTTAAACCATTTTTCGCTCAATTCCTAAATATTTTGCCTTTAAAATTTGTCAAACTAAATTTCATTCATTTTTTAACAAAAAATTGTCCAATTATTATAATTTGTTGCTTCAACTGTTCAAAATTAATTTTTAAGAATTTTGTCCGTTACCTGGACAATACGTAATTTTTTGTACTATACTATTAATGGCCAAAAAATAAAAAAACACTTTTTTAATATTACTTAACCTTAGTAAAAAATATATTATTTCGATTGAATACAAATTTTATTAGTCAATAAATATTCAAAAAATTTGTCCTTTGACCATTTAAATAAGAAAACAAGTTTAGTGGTAATAAATACCTATAATTTATTCAAATTTATAGCTTCTAAATTTTTTTTAAAGGTAACAACGAGTAAATACTGACTTTTTATTATCGATAATTTTTTTACCTAGCTCTAAGAATCGGATCAGTTCCAACTGTCGGTTCGTCCAAAATTAATAATTCCGGCTCATGGACCAAAGTTACTGCAAAAGAAATCCGTCGTTGGGTTCCGCCACTGCAGTCCTTAATATACCTAAAATAATATAATTTGTTTATTATTAATTAAACGTTTTAGAACTTATATTCAATAATTCTCATTCTCATTGATAATATGAACTTAAAATTATTTTCGACCAAATTTTTAATAATAATAAATATTTATTTTTCCAATTTAAGCTTTTGATAAAAATAAAATCATGTTTTAATTTCTGTATCAATAATTATTATTAATAATAAATAAGGTTGATGTATATTTACCTGCCATCTTTTGGTAGTTCTAAAAGTTCTACTAATTCATGATATCGCCTTTCTATAGTCTTGTTATCTAGATTATAAATTCTACCGAAGAAATAAATTGAATCTTTGACATTAAATTCTTGCACCAACGATAATTCCTAAAAGCAAAACACTAAATATTAAAGGAATATCTTTTTAATAATGCAAGTAAATAACAACCTGTGGCATATATCCGATTTTTGGTCCAAGCATTCCTTCCGGTTTTTCACCGAACATGTAAATATTACCTTTGTCAATTTTAGTTCTTCCAATTATACAACTGAGTAAAGTTGTTTTCCCACATCCGCTCGACCCCAATAGACCATAACTAAAAATATA
Organism: Neocrepidodera transversa; assembly: GCA_963243735.1. NCBI lineage: Eukaryota > Metazoa > Arthropoda > Insecta > Coleoptera > Chrysomelidae > Neocrepidodera > Neocrepidodera transversa. The sequence goes on from OY725338.1 coordinate 13,831,547, forward strand.
TTAATTGACGTTTATAAGAAACAAACAACTTTAATTGATGTTGGAAATTAATTAATTATTACCCAAAATTAATTAACATTTTTAAAATATGGTTAAAGTTATTAATTCCAAAAGGTTATCTATAAATCTCAGATGTGGTCCACCAATTATCTTTAAAACATACAAATTTAAAACATACAAATGCCATAATCGTGCCAAAAAATTATACATTAGATTATTAAAACTGAATTATACATTAGATTATTAAATAGATTAACATGTGCTCACTTAATTAACGGGATAAAATTTGGGGGTGGTACTAGAAAAAAGGAAACATTTTAATATCTATAAATTAATACGAATAGAATTCATACGATGGTATGAATTCCACATACTTGTTACTATAGTAAAAAATTGTCCAATAACAATCATTTTCGCATATTCCCTAATTTATTCCTTTGAAATTTTGTAAATGTGAATTTCACATATTTTTTCAACTAAAAATTGTCCAATTACATCCATTTTTCGCACATTCTCTAAATTTATTGCTTTGAAATTTTGTCAAAGTGAATTTCAAATATTATTTCAACTAAAAATTGTCCAATTATCTTAATTTGATGCTTCAACTGTTCAACAGTAATTTTTACGAATTTTTAAACAAAAAATAGTCCAATAACAATCATTTTTCGCACATTCTCTAAATTTATTGCTTTGAAATTTTGTCAAAGTGAATTTCAAATATTTTCTCTATTAAATATTGTCCAATTACCTCAATTTTCCGCTGCAACTGGTCAAAAATATTTTTTAGGTATTTTTAAACAAAAAATTTATTGCTTTAAAATTTTGTTAAAGTAAATTTCAAATATTTTCTCAACTAAAAAATGTCCAATTACCTTAATTTGCCACTGCAACTGGTCAAAAATATTTTTTAGATGTTTTTAAACAAAAAATTGTCCAATTACATCCATTTTTCGCACATTCTCTAAATTTACTGCTTTAAAATTTTGTCAAAGTGAATTTAAATAATTTTTTCAACTAAAAATTGTCCAATTACCTTAATTTGCCGCTGCAACTGGTCAAAAATATTTTTTAGATGTTTTTAAACAAAAAATTGTCCAATTACATCCATTTTTCGCACATTCTCTAAATTTACTGCTTTAAAATTTTGTCAAAGTGAATTACAATAATTTTTTCAACTAAAAATTGTCCAATTACCTTAATTTGCCGCTGCAACTGGTCAAAAATATTTTTTAGATGTTTTTAAACAAAAAATTGTCCAATTACATCCATTTTTCGCACATTCTCTAAATTTACTGCTTTAAAATTTTGTCAAAGTGAATTTCAATAATTTTTTCAACTAAAAATTGTCCAATTACCTTAATTTGCCACTGCAACTGGTCAAAAATATTTTTTAGATGTTTTTAAACAAAAAATTGTCCAATTACATCCATTTTTCGCACATTCTCTAAATTTACTGCTTTAAAATTTTGTCAAAGTGAATTTCAATAATTTTTTCAACTAAAAATTGTCCAATTACCTTAATTTGATGCTTCAACTGTTCAAAAATAATTTTTAGGAGTTAAACAAAAAAATGTCGAATAATAACCACTTTTCGCATATTATCAAAATTTAATGCTTTAAAATTTTGTCAAAGTGAATTTCAAATACCTTTTGAACTAAAAATTGTCCAATTATCTTAATTATTGCTTTAAAAGTTCGTTATACTTGTTACTATATGAAATTCACAAAAACGTATGAAATCTATTCCCTTCAATTTTTGTTAAAATGATTATTTTTTTTTCAATACCACCCCCAAAATTTTATCTCGTCAATTAAGTGCGCAAATGTTAATTAATTTAATAATCTAATGTATAACTTCCTGGCCTGATGATGGTAATTGTATGCTGAAACTAGTTACCAATTTCCCTTCCAATTTAATTTATTAAAGATAATTGGAGTACCAAACTTGATTTTTATTTCTTCAAAAATATTAATATTTGCGCAAGTGGGTAAAGTAGTAAAAAATATATTGGAATCATATCTAAAAAAGTTAATACAGTAAAAGCGCCATTAACTGTGAAGAGATAAAGCTGCGCATTATTGGCAGGAGTACGATCAATTTGCTGATTTGCGCAACCTCATCATCGTAGCTAGGGAGGTAAAGCCGCGCATTATTGGAGGATTATGACGAATTTCAGGATCTGCGAAATCACTTCGTATTGTTTTCGCTTACTGTAGTACATTTTATAATAAGCGTGGTAACTAGGTTTACCGCACGCGAGTTAAGTTTGTGATAAGAGCCGTAAACGAGTTAAATTTTGATAAGAACCGTAAGCGAGTTTTAAATCACTCATTGGATTGTACCGGATAATCTTTCCACTATTATTGGTGCTCGACAACAAAATAACTGTTTACCGGCTTGTTTAGCTTTTGTTATTTTATTCATGTATCACCTACATGTAAATTTTAGCATAAAGTTTCTTGTCGAACCTAAAAGTAATAATTTTATAAAATCAAAGTACATATTTACGATCTTAACAATTTGAAATTTAATTAATGTGTGAAAAAATACCGAGTTTAAATTTTTACTTAAAATAAAAAAAAAACACTTTAAAAAGGTCGTTTATATTATTGATCAACCTTTGAATTAAAAAATTTAATGAAGGTTACTGACATCTACATACGTCATATTTTTAAAAAAAACTTTAAAAACATTTCTTAATTGATTAATTAATTCGATATTTTTTTAGACATACCACCATTGACTTTATTTGTTTCCTGAGAAAGTTATTTTATACCTATACTCAGATTACAAAAATCAAAATGTATTATCAATCAAGGTCAATAATAAAAATTTGTAACTCCGTAGCCTTAGACAGCTTAACCGACTTTTTGAAGAAGGTTAATCTCATACTTTGGGAAAACCTCGAACGTCTTTAGGTATATTTCACGCAATCACTTTTATTATTTAAAAGTTACAATAAAATCAAATATTTTTATGATTGTATAAGAATATTTATTCAAACAATATACGAACTTCACCGAAACGTATTATTTCTTACGAACTAAATTATATTATATCAGATATAAAGTGTCGAAAAACAATTTATTTGCAATCAAAAATCTCCACTGAAAATTTACGTTACGAAAAGTACTCTTCCACCTACTTCACGGTGTGCCAAGCCGCCCCTGTCAAAATTTCAAAGAAAATATTCATGTAGTGTCTGATTCTTCGAGGTTAAAATTGATCATGCATTGTTGCCTCATATCGTATTTTTCTCCTTCCAAAATTTCTTTTAACTTTTTGACAATCCCTAGCTAAGTTGGCGAAAAAAAAAACTTATAAATTCTGTCAAGAGTCCGTCAAAAAGTGTAGTGTCTATTGACACTATTTTAAGTTAGATTAAAGGATACAGATATTTTAAAATGTCAACAGTTTTCCTGACTTGGTAATGGACCGTGATAGTGTGACGTGGCAAAACAGTTGATCAACCTGAAATGTTTCCAAATTAAACTTGTTGCTATGGTAACTTCCACTTCTACTTATGAATGTGTCAAAGTTTACATTGGGTGTGGGTTAGTTCAAGGTCAGTGTTTATGTTTACATTTTATAACCTATAACCTACTCGCTTCTTGCTTTGCTGTTTTTTGTGTTAATCTTCTGGGACCTCTGCCCATAATAATACAATTATTTCTTTTAGATGGTTATGTGTTGGGTATCAGATTGTAACCATTATAGTTAAAAAAGTAGAATAAAACCAGTACTTATTCATTTTAAGTGTCTTACCTCTATTTTATACTGCCTGTCTTTCAATACTAGCGTAAACTTTTAGTCTCATCACTTTTAAGTGATAGTCAAAGATCAAACTTGCCACATGGCCGGGCTCGAGCGCATTTTCTGCACGAACCATTATTTGGTTCATTTTTAAATTAGAGCCATAATCTCGCCAAACTTAATTAAATATTTTGCCATAATTAAAAACGAAATATCTTTTTATTTTTACTTTCAAAAAATCAACTTGTAAACAAACTTTCAAAATGACAAGTATGTCAGTTGTCACGTGGATTTCGTTCCTCCGGTTAGCCTCTCCTGAAACAGTTACCATGGTTACAATTTGTGTTTGGAAACATTTCAGGTTGGCCAACATAAATTATGACGTCACTACTATCACGGTCCATGGCCGAGTAGACACATCCAAACAGATTAGCCACACTATATATTTTAACACAAAATTACTAGTTTATTTAACACTTTGAATTGTTAAAAGTAAATAATTTTCTTTATTTTTAATTTTATTCTTTAGTCCGAGTTGGCAACGTTGCATGATCAATTTTATCCGCACGGACCCACGAAACAATAAAATAATTGTTATTTTACATTATCCTAAACTTCAACCTATACTCTATTCCAATTCTTTTTGCAACTCAGTTAGCGGTCTTACTGTCAGTAGATAGAACATCCTTTAACTTTAAAGACTCAATAAGTAAAGGCAATGACGTTTAGAATAAAACTTTACAAGTTGATTTCTTATACAATTGTCACAATCTAAACGTCATTGTCATTAGTTACAGAACCGTTAAAGTTAAAGAACGTTCTATCTACTGACAGTTAGGGTGCTAAATTTCGCTCTATATATAACATATATGTAATACTCCTATATCGCCAACGTCCTATCTTTTCCTGTAGAAACAAAGTATTCCGACAGGAGATGCAAGATCGGAATTGGGTGCCAACGCGCATGCCCATATACATAAATTGCATTGGTGTCGTGTCCCGTGGTGAAAAAGAAACGTAGAGAAAAGGATAGTTAAGCAGACGTAGGCGATTTTACAGCTGTGACGCCTATGACTATCCGAGACTGCGTGAGAGAGAAACGATCGTCTACACTCTACTATCGGCGACACACTTCTCTCTCAAGCTGGCGATATAGGAGTATTACACATATGATATATAACTGTCACCGCATGATGATGATCTTCTGTTAATGGCTCTGATCTACTGATCAGTTGGCCAGACCCTCGTCACCGCATGTAAAAATTTGAGGTTAAGTATTTTAACCTCAGATAAAGGAACTACTAGATATGCCCTGTATATCTAATGTCATTTACAAAATTTAAGCCAACATTTAGCCCTCTCTCTCGGCAAAGTTTGTGGGCGAGGGACGTGAGACGCGCAGAAAAATCTCGTGCAGAGGACGAAATCAACAATAAAAATTGACGTGATGTATTAGACAGTGGCGACGCGAAGAATTATAACTTTTTATTTATTTTAGCAAAAAAATAGAAAATTAAAATTGGGTATTTTACATGTTATTAATATATCACATTTGAATTAAATATGTCGTAAGAAGTTATATAATTTCGATAAAGTTGTATTTTCTGTAATACTGATAAATATTAACATTAAAACATAGCAAATGCTTGTAAATTTATATTAAATGTACGTATTTAATAATGGAATCAAATAAATAATATTTTTTATTGTTTCTAAAACCTTAGTAGGAGTACCTAAATGCGAATAACATAAAAAAATGTGAATGGTATATAACTACTTTCCTAACTTACTTGTGAAGTGTAAGATTGATTATCTAATGGCTTGAGAACGCACCACATTTTTCACATTTCTTTCTCATGGTTAACAACCTCTCAAGAAAATCAATTAAAATAGTTCAAAATGTTTACAAAAATATTTAGTACCTACAACCTATAACACTAAAAATAATACAAACCAATTCACAAACTGTAAACTATTTAATGTATGATTTTAAATTATCCTGCTTGAAAGTACGCTTATGGAATCTCTAGAGGACGATGTCAACAAAAGTTAACTAGATGTTGGCTTAATAAAAAAGGATAGAATGCCCTCTCTATATATATTTACTCTGAGATTTTAACATGTTCACGCAGGCTGCGTTGCCACTATTACTGAAAGATAAGTCAATTTATGAAATTCTTATAAATGAACTAAACTTTTTAGCTAAAATTATTCATTCGCTTTTATATTAAACTAAACTAAAGAATCAAATTCAAGAAGTTATTCCAAAGGCGATTTAATTTTAGCTACATTAAAATTAAAACATCCTATTTAACACATATTATTATTTATTTCAACAATATATTGAAATGAATAGACAACATCTCAGAAAATGACATTTTAATCTGACACAAATCATCGTACCAACTTTGTTAAAAGCTCAGCATGTTAAACTTGATAAAACTAAATCACGGCCAACTGAGATGCAAAAAGAATGGGGGAGTTCCTTCAATGTTGCCAACCTAGAAAAAGGTCTACTAACGGGGAAGGATTATTTTTAGCCAAAATCTACTTCATTATTTTCGCAATGATAAAATATGTGTACAAAATTCTATCGAGCTTTCCAGAATATATCGTTAGCGAAATATAATGATTTTAATAAAATCTTACTTCTGATTGGTTGAAATTTCGTTGTCAAATGTCATTCGTCATAGAGTAAGTATAACAGAGCGACATGTTTCATTTTCAGCGACTGACCTACAGCCTTGGAGGATTGGTGGAACTAAACTGAATTGGGTGAGTAGTTTGAATATTCTATAATCTGAAAATGAAACATGTCCCTCTGTTATACTTACTCTATGAGGAATGACATTTGACAACGAAAATCAACCAATTAGAAGTAAGATTTTATTAAAATCATTATATTTCGCTAACGATATATTCTGGAAAGTTCAATAGAATTTTATATACATATTTTATCATTGCGAAAATAATGAAGTAGATTTTGACCAAAAATAATCCTTTCCCGTTGGTAGACCTTTTTCTAGGTTGGCAACATTGAGGGAACTCCCCCATTGGAATAGAGTATATATTTGTTTATTGCGGTAAAAGTATTGACTAAAAGGAACATTTGTTTTAAAAATAAACACGAAACAAACCATACAGAATCATTACAAATTGTATCTGTGCGTTCGGCATTGCTTGTTACTATTTTCCAAAACGCTTCTGGTTAAACAGAAATATTATTTACATTTGAGAAAATAAAAAATCATGGTATAATGATCCAAGAGCAATATTTTTGATTTTTTAACCTCAATTCACCAAAAAACTCTTGGCTTGGTTTTAAATATCGGAACAGTTAGATTTATATCCCGAACGCACTGCATTTATAGAAAGTGAGAAAAAAGATAAAAATTACTTACATGCTTCCTCTTTCTACATTTAGACATATCTTCTTTAATATTAAATTGGATCCGAAAGATTTCTCTACATTTTGAACACATATTGCTAGAGGATCGCGCATTTTAGCCCTGAAAATAACATATTTCTTTTATACAAACTATAACTGCCATTATCTTAAAAAACAGCGGCATTGCCAGCTTGTAAATAACTCGTAGAAAATATGATCTTTTTCTACAAGCGTGCGGAAAAGTATACTTTTCCGCACGCACTTGAGTGCGGAAAGTTGTACTTTTCCGCACTAGTGCGGAAAAGTTACTTTTCGCACTGATTTTATAAATGCTAAAATGATTAAAAAATTAATTCTTGCTTGGTTACTATGATTACTTTCAGCCTAATGTTTTATTTATTAAGAAGCACTAAGAAAATTTTTGTTTAATGACAAAAAAATATTTTTGCTAAATTTTTTTTTTAATTCTAGGCGCTTGTAGAAAAAATATTGTTCCTAACACTTGCGTAAAGTATCTTTTCCCCACTTAATTGCATGCGGAAAAGTATAACTTTCGGCACTTGTTAGGAAAATAACTATTTTGTATTGAAACAAACAAACATAATAACAAATTATATATGCAACTAGTGTATAAAGTGATATATAATAAAGATTAGGTCCATCTGACACTTCTTCTTTTTCAGAGGAGTCTAGTGAGAACTAGTGGACAGAAAGTCCTGACGAATCAATATTAACAGTAGTAATTATTTATTTCTTCATTTTTATTTGTTGAAATTCGTTATTTATTTTCCTTTACTCAATCTGTTAAATATACTATCAGTTTGCATTGTTCCGTCAAATTTATTTAGATACTTTATAAGATTTTTAATATTAAAAAATTGTTGGTTGACAAAAATCTAGGTATAGACATATTTTTAAACCTTCCCGCCAGCACGTCTCAATAGTACCTGTTTTTGATTGGTCAGGACTTTCTGTCTACGCGTTGTTCTCCCAAGTTTCTTTTTCTGGTTAAAGACGGATTTCCACTAGGCGAAAAATCTGCAGGAGGATTTTCTGTATCCAATTCTATTGGTCGATTTCGAATTAATTTTCAAAATCGACCAATAGAATTGGATATAGAAACTCCGCCTGCAGATTTTCCGCCTAGTGAGAATCTGTCTTAACGTGACAAGGATCCCAAGTACCTGTCAAGCCCCCTAACGGCATAATTTTGAACGTGTGTAACGGGGTTAACAAATGTTTAGGTTGTTCTACAATAAAGTCCAAAAAAAGAGAAGAAGAAGAAGAAACGTTTAGGTTATGGAGTGTATAGTTTAGGTGAAGGATTCGCCAATTGCCAAAATTAACGGTAAGTCTTATCAATATAAAATTATATTCTCACTAGCTGAATACCCGTGCTTTCCTGTTTTTTCCTATTTTTCCTGTTTTCCCCTATTTTTCCTGTCTTTCCCTATTTTTTTATATTTTTCCGTATTTTTTTATGTTTCTTTAATTTCCCTATTATTCCTATTTTTCCCGTTTATCAGTATTTTATCCTGTTTTTCCCTATTTGTCCCTATTTTTGCTACTATTCTTTCTTTTCCTCTATTATTCACCATTTCTCCTTATTTTTCTCTATTTATCCCAATTTTTCCATATTTATCCTTATTTTTTTCTATTTTCAACTATTTTTCCCAATTTTTATTAATGTATCCTCATTTTTTCTATTTTCCACTTTATTCCCTGTTTTCTCTAAGTTTTCCTGCGTTTTCCTATTTTTATATTTTTCCATATTTTAAATATTTTTTTCTAATTTCCCTATTCCTGTTTTTGCCGATTTTCACTGTTATTTCCTATTTTTACATATTTTGCCCTATTTTTCTTGTTTTTCATTATTTTTTCTGTTTTTTTCATACATTTCTTGTTTTTCATTATTTTTTCTGTTTTAGCTATTTTTCCCCTTTTTTCCAATATTTCGAAGAAATAGTTAAATAAATAAAAAAAAATCTGGTTTTGTTAGGTCAAAAAACTATATAAAAGTATTTCTAATGTTGTGCTAATGTTAAATTTTTTTCTTATATGATTTAATTAAAAAAAATGCTTTTTTTAAGGAATTTTTTTAATTTTTTTTTCCTCAATATTACAATTTTTTCTAATTAATTTATATATACGTTTTTTGCCAGACTTATACCATGTATCATCTCATGAATAATAACCAGTTTATTTTTTGACTGTTTGTGAAATTTTCATAATAAATTTTACACGTGTAATCAAATTAAAAGGAAATAGAACGTATATCAGAGAACTAAACGTCCTTGTATAACATCCTATAGAAATTGTTGTTATTTTGTTGTATAGAATAAATTTTATTGACAAAAATTTAAAAGGCGTTTTTTAATTTAAGAAAATCACGTTAATATACAGGGTATAACAAAAATATAAGTTAGTAGACTTGGGTCTCTTGTAACGGTTAATAAATAATACTATTGAACTTATATATATATATATATATATTAAATTAGTCTGAGGTGCTTTCAAACTTAGAAAGCCCCACGTTGTGAAGACATTTAAATTGGTATGTTCTTTTTACATCAACAAAAAAATATAATCAAAATAATTAATTTTCAAATTTTGAAAAAAAAAACTTAATCTCAGGGTAAGTTCAATTTAAATCATTCTATCCTCCATTTTTACTATTAAATATTCATTCATCTCCATCTATTCTTCTTATATTTTATATTCCCTATTTTAGGTAGATTTCCATATATGGAATCTACCTATTGTAATCGATTCAATGTCGGGACCCAGAACCGGGAATAGGGGCGCTATGCCGTTTGTGACCTTCTGAATAAGAATCAGTAAAAAAAAAATTATCGGTATATACCTATATATATTTATATATGTATGTGTAAACATTCCGTTCCGGCACGATAGAGGTCGCAATTTTTGTCCTATCGACACCAAATTTGGTACAAAAATTCTTTGGAGCAGTGATTCGTTGCCTATAGCAAATGGGCATTCTACCTCTAAGGGGGAGAGAATTGCAGGGGGTTGAAATCTCAAAAAAATCAGATCTCCGTCATTTTTGAAAATAGTAAAAAAGACCATTAGGCTTTTTTTATGCTCTGATTATTATGAAATTAATTTATCTGAAACTTTTTTTCATCCGACCCACGGGGATGTAACTGAAGGGGGTTGAAATTTCAAGAAATTTATATCTCCGCCATTTTCAAAAATATTGAAACAGGTCACAAGACTTTTTTTGTGTTCTAATTATTATAAAACTAATTTGTCTGAAACTTTTTTTCATCTGACCCACGGGGATGGAACTGGAGGGGGTTGAAATTTCAAAAAAATTATATCTCCGCTATTTTCAAAAATATTGAAACAGTTCATAAAACTTTCTTTTTTATGTTCTAATTATTATAAAATTAATTTGTCTGAAACTTTTTTCATCCGACCCACGGGGATGGAACTGGAAGGGGGTTGAAATTTCAAGAAATTTATATCTCCGCCATTTTCAAAAATATTGAAACAGTTCATAAAACTTTTTTTATATTCTAATTATTATAAAATTAATTTGTCTGAAACTTTTTTTAATCGGACCTAAGGGGATGGAACTGGAGGGGGTTGAAATTTTAAAAAAATTCATATCTTCGCCATTTTTAAAAATATGGAAACAGGTCATTAGACTTTTTTGTCCTAATTATTATAAAATTTATTTGTTTGAAACTTTTTTCGATCTGACCATATCGTGGAGTGGGGAAGGATGCTCAAATTTAGACAGTAGAAATCTACCTCCCCTGTCGACCCTACCGACAGGAATTTTTTTAAATACTTTCTTAATTTATATAAATTTTTTAAATATTTTTTATAGAGGTAATAATGCCTTTTCAGCATTAAAAAAAATGTCTTTTTTTGAAATTTCTTATTTATCTATACTCAATCTGTCATGCATACATACCTTAAATTTTATTTTATAACGTTATTTTCATTCCTGTCATACTTACATATGACAATTACTTTTCACTTTCATTCGACCATACAACAGATAAAACCAAAATTATTCATAGTAACAAACCATTTTAATATACAGTGCAACTCAAAAAGTCTGCACCATATGGGAAAAATTTTTATTATTCATTTGACAAAAAATTTTATTCTTGATAAAAGTTGGTGCATTGCTTAAAACTGCTATTGCGAGCGTCAAAATTTCAAATTTCTAAATGGGCAAGCAAAAAATATGAATTTTGATCAACAGTAAAGTACCCTTATTTTTGACAATATCAAAAAAAAATTATTTAAGAAAGTTGTTTAGAATTAAAAATTACACTCAGATTTAAAATCACAGCCTCCCACGCAAAAATCCATTTTTTATGTTTTTAGCCTTCCTTCAATCACTATAAAAATGGTTAAAAAAATTTGGTTTTCTTCGTTATTTTTACACCATTCTCGGCCTTTTTTTTTTAAATTTTTATGATTTTTGGTTTTTCTTGGTGCAAAGTTTTTATTTTCTTTTTTTTATTTTTATTTTCAAAGCTTCATTTTGTTTAGTTAATTTTAGCTAGATTTTGTTTTATACCGTTAAATTGAATAATATTTTTTTGACGTAAGTAAGTGAATATTATTTACATTTTGGTACTAAAAACTTTTGGGTATCATTTTTTTTACCCATTTTCTTCAATTAAATCATAATGGTAATTTTTATGTGCATGTCTACAGGGTGAAATTTCAACTTTGCACCATGAAAAAACCAAAAATCATAAAAATATTAAAAAAATGCCGAGAATGGTATAAAAATAACGAAGAAAATCAATTTTTTTAAACCAAAATATATTATAGTGATTGAAGGAAGGCCCCTAAAGTGAATCCGAAATGATATTATTTTGAGCTAGGCTAAAAACATAAAAAAATAGATTTTTTGCATAGGTGACTGTGGTTTTAAATCTGAGTGTAATTTTTAATTCTAATCAACTTTCCTCAATAAATTTTTTTGATATGGTCAAAAATAAGGGTACTTTATTTCTTGATCAAAATTCATATTTTTTGCCTTTTAGAAATGTAAAAATTTGACACTCGCAATAGCAGTTTTACGCAATGCACTAACTTTTATCAAGAATAAAATTTTCTGTCAAATATATAATAAACATGTTTCTCATATGGTGCAGACTTTTTGAGTTGCACTGTATATGGAGTATAAACCTGTTTTATAATTAAATAATGTATGACCCTGTATGAGATATGAGAATTTTGACTTTGACCAAAACAGGTCTGTGAAAGCATAAATCACCCTGTAAGTAAACATTTTTTGATGTTGATTTAAGTATTTATTGTGGCTACATATTTTACTCATTAACGAGAGACCTTTTTATTCTCAATTGGGTATTTTTAATTTTAACGCCCTGTATATATCAGTAATTATTTTTGCTTTTGTTAAAAATCTTTAGCTAAAAGCAAATTTTAGCTCATAACTTGATGATCTTGATAAAACTATAAATAAACAAAGACAAGGTAAAGTACAAAGACTTCAATGTTAAGGTAGGTAATTTACCATAAAAATAAGTTTGTATAATTTAAGATTCTAACAAAGTATGTTACCACAATGCAGTAGTTTAAGGTAAATATTTTATTACTTAAATAGTCACTACTTACCCTAAAAGTACACTTTTAAAATACACTAACCCAACGGAAGGTTGGTCGATGATTAAACCAATAAAGAATATTTTTATAAAATGTAAATTATTTTCAGACCGGTTTCGACGAACTCTTTATTTATTTATTTCTGGAAATCTGATTAAATTATCCAATAGGAAATAAATAAAATTTACAAATAAACGTTTATTGAAAAAATTCGGTTTGGACTAGCTGAGAACAAGTCGCAGAGTTAAAATGGCCATTCTTGAGAGATTCAACCTTGCGTTACCTTCGATCAAGTTCTTTAACCTTTTTACAGTTTTTCCCAAAGACGCTGATGCACTGAATGATTAATTTAAACAGGATTAATACAGAGTGTACAAATAGTGCATTATTAATATTTAATTAAATCAGAAAATTATCACAATCTTATTTGTTATTATTAATACAGAATGATCTATTTAAGAGATTTTCGGAAACAGTAATAGTAATAGTATAATAGTTCACCTACGAAAAATATGAACGAGGTTTCATTCGATTCCGTACAGCCTGAAAAAATTCAAGAGCCGCTTGCAAAAATTGCAAAAGTTATAAACAATTAACTGAAAAATAAAAATGGGGTTTGGTTTTTTGCAAATATCTCAAAAAATATTTGAAAAAATATTTAAAAAGAGGAGGAAACGTAATAAAAATTATTTAAACTTATTAAATATGAAAATTAAAAATTGAAAAAATTCAGGGATCTACTAGATAGATTTGTGAACAATAATCCGCAGTCAAAAATTTTTTATCGCGATTTTTCTATTAATTATGCATTAGTTAATTAACAATTTTTTCCTACTTGAACATGAACATTGTAAGTGCGATAATTGTTAAATAACAAATCTGAATTTTTTTACCTTTTTTGGGCTTATTTTTGAAAGGGCTCAGAAGAGATTACCGTTGGAAAAATTAAAAAATCATTATTTTTCACTTTGTTATTAACAATTTACTTATGTTAAAAATTAAAAAGCTTGATTAACAGACAGACAGACAGACATACCTACAGAGTGACAGACAGGCAGACAGACAGACAAACAGATAGACAGATTGACAGATAGACAGATAGACAGATAGTTATACAGACTCCCATCTGGAAATGGTCTTAATCATCTCAGGTGACGTCAAAATGAAAATTTCCATCTTTATCTCGAAAAATTTTTTTAGCTCGTTCACAATACTTTCCCGTCTCGGGAAATTGGGAAAAAAATTGGAAATAAACCGGAGGAAAATCATAAAAATTGTAGTAAAATATCGGAAAAATCGAAAAGAATTGCAAATAAATGAAAAAAATTGAAAAAAGTCGGACTAAATTAAAACAAAAAAAAAACGGAAGAAATTAGGAAAAATTGGAAAAATGGGGAAAAATTGCAAAAAAATTTAAAAAAAATTGGAAAAACATTGGAAACAAATTGGTAAAAATTGAAAAAAATTGGAAAAAATTGAAAAAAAATTTGAATCAAAATTGAAAAAATTTGAAGAAATTTGCAAAAATTGAAAAAAATTGGAATAAATTGGAAAAATTGAAAAAATTTAAGAAAAAAATGGAGGAAATTGTAAAAAATTGGGAAAATTAGGGACAAAAAAAACAGTAAGAAAATCAAATCACAAAAAATTGGACCAGTCGTAAAATTGGAAAATATCGGAAAAATCGAAAAGAATTGCAAATAAATGAAAAAAATTGGAAAAAATTGTAAGAAATTGGAAACAAAATTGAAAATTTTTTTAAGAAATTTGCAAAAATTGGAAAAAAATTGGAATAAATTGGAAAAAAATCGGAAGAAAATCACGAAAAATTGGAATAGTCGCAGAAGAGGAGAATATCGGAAAAATTGAAAAGAATTATGAATAAGTGAAAAATAAATTTAAAAAATCGAAAAAAATTGGTAATAATTAAAAAAAATAGAAAAAATTGGTAAAAATTAAAAAAAACTGGAAAAAATGGAAAAAATAATAGGACAAACTAGAAAATTCGTAAATAATCCTAAATAATGAAAAGAACATAAAAATCGTAAACAATTGTGAAATAAATGGAATCATCTGAATAAAATTGGAAAAAATTGCAAAAAGTCGGAAAAAATTGAGAGAAGTTGGAAGAAAATGGAAAAATTAAAAAAATTTACAAATATTGGGAGAAAAAGGAAAAAATTGAAAAAAGTGGAAAAATCTGGAAGTAATTTTACAAATTAGAAAAAATCACAAAATCGAAAACAATTGCAAATAAATGGAAACAATGCAATAAAACTGAAAAAAAAATGAAAATAATTGAAATTAATTGAAAAAAATTGAAAAAAAAATGAAAATAATTGAAATTAATTGAAAAAAATTGAAAAAAAAAATTAAAATAATTGACAAATTGAAAAAATATGGCAAACCCGAAAAAATCGTAAATAATCCTACATAATTGGAAAGATAGTACAAAACGAGGTTAATAAATGTCTTTATTCCTGCCCTGTCCTTTCTGTTAATTATTTTTCTTATTCTAAATTTTTCGCATACTAAACATATTGCTTTTTTCTCATCTTTAATTATTTCAAATTTTTTTGTCAAATTTTGATGCCACCGAAGTATTTTTGATTAAACACAGTTTAATAACTGCTCCAATTTCACTTAATGTGTCATCCCATTCATCTAAATTCGGTCCTTTATTAGGGTTAACATTACTAGCACCCATAGTCCAAAATTATAAAAAAAAATATTTCACAGATGGTTACCAGATTTTAGATTTCGTAAATGTATCGTAACCTATACAGATCTTTTTTTATTATAAAAAAATTAAATGTTTATACTGACGAGACCTTTTTGAAAATTATTTAGGCGATACCGAGACCACAAACGGTTAAACCCAAGAGTCTCGTTTCTGACCTCGTCCACATTTTTACAGAATTTTTTTCTAAACTTCCGAGAAAAATAAACTACAAGCGGTATAAACATTAAATTTTTTTTATAATAAAAAAAGGTCTGCATAGGTTACGATACATTTACGAAATCTAATATCTGGTAACCATCTGTGAAATATTTTATTTTATAATTTTGAAGCTAGTAATGTGAATCCTAATAAAAGAGCGAGTTTAGATAAAAGTAATGACACTTAATAAACTGTGTTTAATAAAAAATACTTCGGTGGCATCAAAATTTGAAAAAAAAATTTTAATTTCAAATAATTATGTGAAAAATTTAGAATAAGAAAAATAATTAACAGAAAGGACAGGACAGGAATAAAGACATTTATTAACCTCGTTTTGTACTATCTTTCCAATTATGTAGGATTATTTACGATTTTTTCGGGTTTGCCCAATTTTTTTCCATATTTTCAATTATTTTCATTTTTTTTCAATTTCATTGCATTGTTTCCATTTATTTGCAATTGTTTTCGATTTTGTGATTTTTTCTAATTTGTCCAATTTACTTCCAGATTTTTCCACTTTTTTCAATTTCTTCCTTTTTTTTCCCAATATTTGTAAATTTGTTTAATTTTTTCCATTTTCTTCCAACTTCTCTAAATTTTTTCCGACTTTTTGCAATTTTTTCCAATTTTATTCAGATGTTTCCATTTATTTCACAATTGTTTCCGATTTTTATGTTATTTTCATTATTTAGGATTATTTACGAATTTTCTAGTTTGTCCAATTATTTTTTCCATTTTTTCCGATATTCTCCACTTCTACGACTATTCCAATTTTTCGTGATTTTCTTCCGATTTTTTTCCAATTTATTCCAATTTTTTTCCAATTTTTGCAAATTTCTTAAAATTTTTTCAATTTTGTTTCCAATTTCTTGCAATTTTTTCCAATTTTTTTCATTTATTTGCAATTCTTTCCGATTTTTCCCATATTTTCCAATTTTACGACTGGTCCAATTTTTTGTGATTTGATTTTCTTACTGTTTTTTTTGTCCCTATTTTTCCCAATTTTTTACAATTTCCTTCATTTTTTCTTAAATTTTTTCAATTTTTCCAATTTATTCCAATTTTTTTCAATTTTTGCAAATTTCTTCCAATTTTTTCAATTTTGTTTCAAATTTTTTTTCAATTTTTTCCAATTTTTTTTCAATTTTTACCAATTTTTTTTCAATTTTTTTCCAATTTTTCCCCATTTTTCCAATTTTTCCCAACTTCTTCCGTTTTTTTTTAATTTATTCTGACTTTTTTCAATTTTTTCCATTTATTTGCAATTCTTTTCGATTTTTCCGATATTTTACTACAATTTTATGATTTTCCTCCGGTTTATTTCCAATTTTTTTCCCAAATAAAGATGGAAATATCCATTTTGAGGTCACCTGAGATGATTAAGACCATTTCCAGATGGGAGTATGTATATCTGTCTGCCTGTCTGTCTGTCTGTCTATCTGTCTGTCTGTCTGTCTGTCTATCTGTCTGTCTATCTGTCTGTCTGTCTTCATTTATCATTTTTTATTTTCCCCATATTCTAGCGCAATGTTTTAAAAATTTAACAGTCGTATGGATTTACAAATCATGCAGATAATGTTATTAATTTTTTTGTGAAATGTAAATACACTTTTTCTCCATTTGTATAAAACTTTTTGTGACACACTGTATATCACAAAATATTTTGTGTCTGTCATAACAAGTTGTACTGTACAAATAGTTTGACTAGCCAACTCACGTCAGTTGAAAACCACGAAAACAATCTATTTTAATATTTTAATTAATAAAAAAAACTAAAATTTTGGTGTTTTTTATTAATGGATGTAAATAAGTAAATATCAATAAAATTTATTGTTATTATCGTTATTTTTAATGATTTATTTGGTATAATAAATATATATATATATATTTTCATTCACAAAAAAAATATTAATTTATTTAATAATTTACCATAAAAAACCAGAATTATTTATTAAGTAGAAAAAGTTCATCTTAAATTGGCTCATAAAATTAAATTTTTATTTTTCATAATTATACAATTAAGTAATAAATTAACCCACACAAATTTTGTTCGGAATCATAATGAGAACATTTTATTCTTCATTATTTTGTTGATCCATTTCAGTTAATAAAAAACTTACCTATGAAATAAATACTCTATTAGAAAAGTTCTACACCTATTTTTTCCAATGTTTTAAATACTTTTAAATAAATATTTTCTTCCTAGAAATTTTCCAGCTTCACAAATTTTCACTTTCAAACACAAAATGTATTTAAACGATTCTACAACGATTTTTATTTTAAAAATTTTACAAATTTTAAAGCAAAATACATTTTTATACCGATTTAAAAAAAGGAAACTAACTAAAAAGTTAAATCAATTAATCTTACCTTATCTAAACTAGTATTTAACTCAGACACATTTAAAAACTACATTGTATTTAATATTTGCGCAATAAGTAACCCTGAATGTTTAACTCAAATTAAAAAAAATAACAACAAAATCCGCTACTTACATTTTCCACGTGTTTATGAACAGGTAAAACACATTTAAAAAAAAATTTAAAGTCGTTAAAATCTTATGTCTAGAGGTAATAAAAAAATCGTGCTTCTGAAGTAAGCAATAAGCACGTTTCTGGTCACACTAATACTGTATTGCATGTTTATTTTACTATAATATAGTGCCAAAATTAGAGCTGATCACATAAATAAATAGAACAGTAAATAAATGGTTGATGTTTTATGCAAATAAATGTCTTTCTCATTTACGTATATAAATTTTAATCGAATAAAATTATACCATCATTTAGTATAATTCAAGAAAAGAAAAAACGTGTACGACAATTAAATCGTGGACTGACATCATATTGTCAAAAACCATTGTAATATCTAAGTAAAGTAAATTTCAGTGTAGTTTTAAGTGGCAGACGGGTTTGTTGTAGTTCAGCATACCCCTCTTCGGGTGGAAATCCAACCTGTTAGTCATAAATATATCCTAATTTTGTATTCCAGTATTGTAAGTATCTTTTTCTCAGCGATAATCAAACATACATTTCAGTTTAATCATTAATTTTACTTTCCCGACCCACCTCCTAGAAGGGAAAGTATTGTGAACGAGCTAAAAAAAAATTTCGAGATAAAAACGGAAATATCCATTTTCGGGTCCCCTGAGACGATTAAGACCATTTCCAGATGGAAGTCTGTCTGTGTGTATGTGTGTGTGTGTATTCGTCCACGATAGAAACCACACGTTTAAGCCGATTCAGCTGAAATTTGGTATAGGGGTTTGTGTTACCCGTCGGAAGAACCCATTAGTTTTTGTACGACATCTATCAAACGGAAGTGTCACTATCAAAAAATGACACATCCAATATCTCACGGAATTTGACTTGCGATATGTCATTTGAAAGACCTTGAAAAACAGAACAGTCAAAATTATTTCTCCAACTGTCACCTGTCAAAAATAAAAAAAATGTCAATGTGAAACTAAATATCTGAAAAAGTATTCGTGGTAACTTTTAGGGCGACACAACCGTTTTTTTTTTTACTTTTTTGGCATTATTTTGGATTACTTATTCTGTCTTTTTTGTTTTTTTTTCGGTCTTTTTTGTTTTTTATTCTTTTTTCTTTATTGCCCATTTTTTTGGCTTTAATAAGGTTATTTCTTTTTGCCTTTGTTGTGCCTTCTTTTACCATTTTGTTTTTTTACCATGTTTTTGCCTATATTTTACCCTTTATTTGTTTTTTTTTTACATTTTTTACCTTTTTATTTTTTTAGCCTGTTTATCCATTTTATTTTTTTGCCTTTTTTGGCCACTTTTGCATTTATTTGCCTCGATTTTGCCTTTATTTTTGCTTTTTATACTCTTTTTGGCCTTTTTACCACTTTTTTGCCCTTTTTTTCGCTTTAAAAAAAATTGACATTTAAGCTTTTTTTGAACATTTTTGAGTTTTTTGCCTTTATTTTGACTTTTTTGAAAATTTTTTTTTTTAACTTTTTTAGTCTTTCTTGAACTTCTTGCCTTTATTTTGCCTCTATTTTTTTTTTTACATTTTTAAAAGTTTTTAAATTTTTTTTTATTACTTTTTTGGCATTTTTTGAATTTTTTGCCATTTTTTACCTCTATTTTGTCTTTTTTTAAACTTTTTAATTTTTTTTACTTTTTTTTTGCCATTTTTAAACTTTTTTTGCTTTTTCTTGCCTTTGTTTTGCCTCTATTTTTTCTTTTTTAACTTTTTTTTATACTTTTTTGGCGTTTTTTGCTTTTTTTCCCTTTACTTGTCTTTTTTTTTTGTACTTTTTGTTGATTTTTTTACCCTTTTTCCCTTTTTTGCCCATTTTTTCTTTTATTAAGCCTTTTTCCTTCTTTGTTTTTCCTTTTTTTCCTTTTGTTACCTTTTTTGCTTTTTTTTTTGTATTTTTTGCCCATTTGCCAATTGTTACAAATTGTATTAAGATTTTTATGCTATTTTTGATTGTTGCCTATTTTCACTCTTTTTTTATTATAGTTTTATTTTGTCGTTTCTTATTTTAATTAATTTTTGAGTATTTTTGCACTGTTTACCTATTTTTATTTTCCAGCAATTTACTTCATTTTTATATCATTTTCCCATTCAGGAATTTTGTATTTGGTAATTAAAATAATCATATTCGCTACAACCGAGTCGGGAAAGTTTTGGGGTGACACAGCCGATTTTTTTATTTAGTTATTAGTTACCTTTTTTTATAATTTTAGATAATGGAGAAATAGTAACTATTTTAGTAAATAATAGTAAAGGGTAAGTAATATATTTATAAATTATCAGAGTTGTGCAGTTACTTTTAATTTAAGTTCCTTTTAGTAACTAAGTTACTGTAACTTAGTTACTTTTAAAATCTAGTAAAAAGTAACTAGTAACTTAGTTACTTATTGATAGTAACCAAGTTACTTTTAAATAAACATTCATTTTCACATACCCCCATCCATCCTCATTTATTTTCATCTACCCTCATTTACTATCATCTATTTTCATTCATTTTCACTTACATTCTCATCCACCCTCATCCATTTTCATCTATTTTCATTTGTTTTCACCTACTTTCATTCATCTTCATCCATTTTCATTAATTCTCATTTACCTTCATCCACCTTCATCCATTTTCATTCATTTTCATCCAGCCTCATCCATTTTCATCCATTTTCATTCACTCTCATCCATCTTCATTTATTTTCACTTCCCTTTGAAAACAAACAAAAAATAATAAAAATTCTGTTTACTAGCGAGTTAGTTACATGATCAATATTGACATCTTATCGCCCTGATCTGCCAGCAGCAATGCCGAACCGTCTGAAGCTTTGAAGTAAGATAATAATTAAAATTTTTAGCTATTTTCAAACGTACTCTAGGGTAAAAGGGGATAATGATGGCCACTTAAGGATCATATACGCAATAAAATCCGAAATAGAACTTAAATTTGTAATTAAACTGACTCTGTGGCAAGTTAAACTTATTAACTAACAAAAAATAATGAGCTCACAAATAAAGGTAATGGTGGTCACGTTGAAGGCAATCATGGTCTAGATCACATATATAACCATTCGCAGAATCAACCCAAATGAGCCCAATTTCCACATGAAGTGCACCGGAATCACAATTCATTGTCGTGATCAAAATCATCACATATGATGAACTTGTTTCCAGAATAGACAATATCATCATCTTCATCATCATGATAGAGATTGGCAGGAATAACGTCTGACTCCAAAGTACTTCATATTTTTGAAAAACTTTTAGCTTCTTCAACGTCTGTCTTCTGTATCTTCACTTTTTTCCTATGGAGTTTGATGTAACAATAGAGGAATGTTGTTTTTCTCGAACCTTCTTTGTTCTTTGTTCTTTTGGTTGGCATACGAATGAAATCTAACACTAGAAATTTCCGACATGTTGGAAGGTTCAGCTTGAAGAACCTCAGCAGGAATAAAGTCTTCAGCTAAAGATTAAAGGAAAAATTTCAGCCGTTTTAAACCCGACTTCCTCTTTGCCAATAGAGGCAGCAGTAGAATAAACCTTGAAAAAGAGAGATTCGACATCCATATGGTGTTATTTTTCTTCCAGATGGGATTTCATAAAACAATCACTTTCTTTTTTATAAGCGGCTTTGAGAGTTCCAAAAAAAGTGAGGTATAGAGGTTGGTTCTGTGTAAAGTGTATAGTACTATTGATAGCATTATAATATAGTTCAACTTACAATGCTTATATGCTCGAAGAGAAATGTGGCTAGAGTGGTTATCTAAAATTAATAGAATGGGTTCAAATTCAGAAGGTTTAACATGTCAAACCCGTCAAATTATTTCAAATTGTAAATGCCATTTTTTCAACATTTTGTTAGGACACTAAAGGACGAGAGAGTCCGACCTTCCTGTTCATTTTTTTATCTATATAGACTAGTAATTTGTCAAAATTTCACTATCAACTAGTTTAATTCATTCATCAGTTATTCATTGGTAAAGTCTGTAGTAGGTTTTTTGTGTTATTAAAGGACCCCGCACGGTTCTTATGGAAAAAGAGTCCCAGTCGAATTGGCTGAAAATTTAGTATAATGTAGTTTATGATGCCCTGATTTTTATGGCGAAATGGCATATATTCGGTAATTTTTATTGAGGTGGTGTTATGTAAGTCAATAAGGACTACAGGGGCTCCAAATAAAAGTGCCATACAAAAGTTATGTTTTTTAAATGTAACACCCTATATTTTTGTACATTTTTAGATTTGTCCGGAAAAGCTGATGTCAAAAATCTATTATAAAATGAATTGTTTTTTCAACTCTAAATGGTTGCTATCTTAACTTTTTAAGTTCTACTTATTTTGAGTGACCCTGTATAATAGTAACCTGAAATCATCCAATATTAAAATCAAATGATATTTACTTATTCTACGGTCTTTTGCGTTTGACTGAGTTTGTTCAAAGAATTACATAAAAATCTTAAAATTGGCTAGTAGAAAAAGAATCACCCTGTAGACAGAGTATCATTACAATTGATATCGATAATATTAAATATTATTATCTTTAACTTGTTGTAACAAACTAATCGCCCCACACTATTTGATTTCTAAAGATAAAGATAAAGAACAACACTGCCTCCTCATTTGATCAGGGCATCATAAACTACATTATACTAAATTTTCAGCCAATTCGACTGGGACTCTTTTTCCATAAGAACCGCGCGGGGTCCTTTGTTTTTCATATTTTATTTTATTTTATTTTTAATAAATCACGTTAAAGTCAGTAGATTAGTTTAATTTTTGCTCACCTGGAGGGAACATAATCAGACAAGGAAAGAAATTTAATGAATTGAGAATAGGTTTATCTAGAACTCTAGAATAACTAATGATATATATATATATATATATATCCCCAGAGAAAACCTCCCTCATCCCCAAATTCTGTCTGTAAGGTAAAGACTCTCGAACACCGCGAGGGCACGAACTGTCCTTTCGTCCCAAGAGAGTTCAGCGAGGAAAGACGTCCATTCTTCCAGAGCCTTGGCCGTTTGTTACATTTTGTTATAGGTAAAATTATTAAAGTTTCACGACAAAAATCATCTGCAACAATTGTCTTCCTTTTGGGGGGAAAAATAAACATTGGAGGCGTGAAGCTACCGGAAGCACTCATTGTACACAATGCCGTAATGTTCTTGCCCGGCTTCCAATTTGTTATGGAGCAGACTCTTTTTTGAACATTTGGTGCCACTGTTTTTCTTGGATCTTGGACTGTCCCGATACCCGTTTTATATCAGTTAATAAATTTGGTTGGCCGAAAAATGTTTCTTTTCCTTTCGTTTGTAGAAGAGATCCACCTCCATTTTATTAAAAGTGATAATTCGGTATCACACTTGTGACTTCTGGTCTGCAAACAGACAGCTTGTTTCTTACGTAGAAAGCATTTTAACCACTTTCTTCCTAACATTTTATTCACAATATTAAAATTATGTTTAATGGAATGAATTTTTCTTCATTCTCTAAATACAGTTTTCCTGCCAAGTCTGAGGTGAGATTACAATGATTTTGATTTTCCGTCTTGTACTAGCTCTATAGCCCTTTCAAGCACGTGTGAACTCCACTCAACCTTTTTTTATATTCAGTCGGGGTCATACTTTCCGCATCTGAAATGTTAAACACGTTTCAATAAGCAAATGTATATGTATATTAAGGAAATTCTGGCAATGGTGGTAATTTTGAAACATCCTGTATAAACATAATTTTTTAACAACAAAATAGTTGGCTTCCATTTTGTCATATTTATTGACGTTCCACCTTAACATATCCCAACATCAAGATGAGAAATTCGAGCGATATATTCTTTTTAAACGACAATGATTGTAATGAGAAAGAGTTGTGGTCGGTACACGGAGCGGCGCCGATGAAAATCAGACGAAGACCGAATACGGCGCAAAACGAATGTTTCGAATACGGACGGAACAGTTTAGACAGTACCAGTGAGGATATGAAGGTCGAAAAAAACGATTTGAAGAATTTAACCGAGGTTGCCGAAACCCACGAGTCTCCGGATACACAAAATCTCGATTTAACAGCTAGACCAGGTAGGAAGTTAAATGTTTTTTTTTAATAAAAGTCACGACGTTTGACATTTATAATCAATTTATACATCATCAAAAGATAAATAGTATTTTATATTTGAAATTTCTAGCCATTTTGTTAAATGTTTGGCATTTTTAAAGTTTTAATTTACATTTTTAGCATTTTTTACAATTTGGTACATTAAAATTAGGAAAAGAGCCCGATTTTGAAAGTTTTAGGTTTTTTGTCAAAAAAAAAATCTGACGGTTCGTCAAATCAAAAAGTGAAAATGGAAAAATGTGTTCACAATTTAATTTTCTACCATTACATAAAATATTTTTCTACTACCGTTTGTAAATTACTAACTTTACACATACTTTGTAATGCGAAAAGTTCAACTTTACGCACCAATGCGTAAAATGAAATACTAGTGTTTAAAATGAAATACTAGTGCGTAAAGTAGATTGCTTATTTAATACTTAATGGTAGTAGAAAAAATATTGTATGCAACTATATAGTGTGTAAAGTGCCTTTTTTTCACTCATGTGATTGTCGCACTCGGCTTTGGCTCGTGCGGCATCATTTACATTAGAAAACTGAATATATATGTACCTAAAATTTGATTAATAATTGTTTAAAAATAATTTTTTTCGTGAGAATCAAAAATTTTAAGCTTAATCTTTACTATATAAAATAACAAATTTTTTAAAAATTGTTGAAAAAAAATCTATCAGCAACTTGATAATTGTACGTTAAAATTATATGATATTTTTTGTAGGGATATGTCATGAAAAATTCTACTTTTCCAAGTGCTATTTCATTTAAAAAATCCAGGGAATGTACTTAAAATTTTGGTTCAAATTCTTGATTTAAAAAATTATGAGCTTGAAAAATTGAATTTTGACGACTTGTCACATAATCAATATTTTGGGAAAACTTAATATTTTGTTCCACAATCTAGACTAATCGGTCCACTTCACAATTAACAAAATAGCAAAGTTAGAAGGAAAAAACTATTTTTTCCCCTTTTTTTTGAAAAATCTTTTATATTTACATTTTTATGTCTTCTAATACATTTTTGTGTTTTTAAAAATAAACCAAATATTTTTTAATAAATTTTACTAAAATTTTAAGCAGGGAAACTTAATAATTGTCCCACTATCTGAGCTAACCAATCCACTTCACCGATAAATTATTAACAAAGTAGAAGGACAAAAGTTTTTTATTGACATTTCTAAAATAATTTGATATTTAAAAACTCTTCCTTTTTATTTAAATTTGAGTAGTTCCTAAACAAATTTTATTACAATTAATAGAAAAACTAGATATTCAGGAAAATTTAAAATTTAAAATGTTGTCGACTTCACAATGGGGTGCTTGCATAATTTTTGTTTCTGATTTTTTTTACTTTAATATGTTTATTACCCTTGTGACGAGCATAGGCCAGAATTTAGGAATTTTTTTGGCGTTCAGTGCACTTAATTTTAAATATTAAATATATGTGTGATGTCTTAAGGAAGCTGAGAAAACAGTATCCTGTAATTACTTTTAAATCCATGAATTCTCTATTTCTGTGAAATTTTCACTCTATTCTTACTTTTTAGTACAAAATTCCTTATAATTATTATGGCACAATGTTCAAGAATAGTATTTTTACTAGTCTTTGAAAAACTAGAATAAATAAGTAACTTCGATGCTAACTCCCTCTTGCGATGATTTATAATATTGAAATGTGGCGCCATCTTTCGCATATTTTTTTAACTGATTTACCTCAAGTCGTCACAGATTTTAATTTTTTTCTGAATTATAAGGTGAATACCGGTTTTTTAAAAAACAAAAAATACGGGTTAAATATTTATTGGTCACGTTTCTAATGGCCCGTTTACCCAAAATCATGCATCACCCCATTGAAAATTAACAAAATTAGAAGAAAAATTTTTTTTTAATTCGTGATTTATCGAAAAAACTTTTTTTATATTTAAATTTCCGTATTTTCAAATAAATTTTACTAAAATTTTAAACCAAAATTAAATCTTCAGGGAAAAATAATATTTTACTAAAATTTTAAACCAAAATTAAATCTACAGGCAAACATAATATTTTGTCCCACTATCTTGGCTATTCGTGAATTTTACAGTGAAAAAATTAACAGAGTTAGAAGGACAAAAGTTTTTTAACGTAAATTTATTTAATAACGAAAATATTTAAAAGCTGGAACCTCAACATTTATTGAGGGCATTTGACACTGTTGGCAAACCCTCGATTTTTTACATTCGTGCCACGTGTTATGCGACTCGTGGGGATCCTGTATACAGGCGTCTTGAATCTTTGATAGTGACATTGTCTGATACCTAACTTAACTCATAATTTTTATTTTCGCGCTACCTATTTTACTTTAGGGTGACGTGTGGGGCTAATATTTCACTTGCCCTGTATATGGGGAGCGCGTAAGTAAAAATTATGAGTTATGTTAGATGTCAGAACATCTCCCTGTCACAGATTAAAGACAGGACCCATCACGAGTTGCAAAACACGTAGCGCGAAACTAAAAATTCGCGGGTTTTGCCAACAGTGTCAAATGCCCTGCTTGGATCAATAAATGTCAAGTTTCCAGCTTTGTCTTACTATTTTTAAAATAGTTGATATTTTAATAAATTCTGAGTTGTCCACTTCACAGAAAAATTTAAAAAAATAGAAGGACAAAACTTTTTTAATTTTTAATTCTAAGAAAAAATTAACATTTTAAAATTTTTAATTTTTTTTAATTTTTCGGTATATCTATTATTTTAAAATAAAATAAATTCACATATACAAAGCTGTTTAATCTCCTTCATAAAGCTTTTTAAGAAAGTTAGAGAAGGGCAAAACTTTGTTAACTTGACTTTAATGACAAATAAAACAAATCGTGCTTTTCAACAAACTTTCTTTTTATTTAAATTTATGTGTTTTTTAATAAATTTTACTAAAATTTTACACAGAGAAACTTAATAACTGTCCCACTATCTTGGTAAACTGGTCTACTTCACAGTGGAAAAGTAACAAAGTTAGAAGGACGGAAGTTGTTTAAAAATGACAAAATTATATAAAATATTTGGGAATTTTTTTATTGCCTTAAAAAAGTTACGAGGAACAAAAACAAATTTACTTACATTTAATAAAAAAAATCTCCGTTTTCCATTTGTATTTTCTAGCAAATACTATTGAAATTTAAGACTTAATATTTTGCCCCACTGACTGTTCCAAAATAATAAAGAAGTTAAAACAACAATTTTTTTTTATTTTAATGACATCATTATCTAAATTTAAAAATCAATTCGAAATTTTGAAAATTCATCGTTTTTAATTCACCGTTTTCAAAAAAATATCTATAACATTGGATAAAATTGAACTGATAAAATTAACTGTTCGTGAATTTATGATTTTATTTTGTCAGGTGGAACGACGAGTAACATCGAATGTCGACGACAGAAAAGCCAAATTCAAAAAATTGGCGATAAAGGCGCATCCGAAGGCGTTTCAAGTTCGAGCATGGCGCGAAATCCCATTACTGGTTCCGGAATGGACATTCACTCGTACAAATAAACTAAAAAAACTTAATTTATTAAAAAATATATGTATGATTGGGCCGATGGGATGAATAAATACTCGTTTTTTATTAAAAAAAAATATCAAAATTCAACACTAGATAGTTATTTACAGGGTGACTAAAAAAATAATTTGGATGCATATCAAAATAATATATAATGTATTTTAATAAAAATAAAACTTATTGGTATTAATGCATTTTCAACGTAAAAGAATTAAAAAAATAATAATTCTAATTCGTTTTATTTTTTTTGTAAAATCAAAATCCTAAAATAAAACACAATCTAGTATTTGGCTTTTCCTTGTAATAGAAAAGCAAAACAATTGTTTTCAACCATATTTTTATTTTATTAAAATTTATTTAATTTGATACACCCTGTAAATGTTTTTTTTATTACAAAATTTAACAGAAATTTTTCTATTCTATTTTTTCATTAGAAACTTTTATTTTAATGAATCACTTTTTTAATTTTAATACTTTATATAAAATAACGAGCAATATTTAAGCATTTAATCGGTCCAACGATTTCTGTATTTTGAAATTTTTATTTTTGAGTTATAGATAACGTATATTATTATAAATTCCGATGTTTATTTTTGGTGATATTAAAAATTTGAAATAATATACTCCAAAAAAGAGGAAAACTAAAAAAATCAATAAATCAAATTTACTAATTGCGTTTAGATTCTCTTATTTAAAATTTTTATGCAAGAAGAAACATTTTCAAAAATATTTCACAGGAAACATGTAAGAAATTCATATTGACGAAAGGATGCTAAGGAATAAATTCAGGCTTCAGTGGGTCTATCAGCCTCAGTCCATTTGGCTTGAGTCCGTTTAGCCAGAGTCAAAAAAAGGGACCCACTTCAACGTGGGGCCGTTTGAACTGACGGATCGCTCGTGTATGGGGGCCTTTATGGACTATTTTGCTGTAATGTTATGGAATTTGGACTGGCCGGATGTGTGATTTATTTTAACAATTTGACCACGCTCTGAATTCTCGTATTTCTACGCGATGAAATTTTTCTGTGTGAATTGAAAAAAAAATTATAATTATTTATATATACTGAGTTCACATTTATTAATGTCATGATTGTGACTTAATATTATTTATTCTTTATGCATTTTTAGTAGTTGGGATATATTTTTTTTTGTTTGGACTGACTAGCCCTAAAATATCTCCTAATTCCCCA
This sequence comes from Neocrepidodera transversa, assembly GCA_963243735.1. Classification (NCBI taxonomy): domain Eukaryota; kingdom Metazoa; phylum Arthropoda; class Insecta; order Coleoptera; family Chrysomelidae; genus Neocrepidodera; species Neocrepidodera transversa. Next base: position 13,860,566 of record OY725338.1, read on the forward strand.
AAATTAAATTACCTATTAAAATGTTTATCACGGAATTCCACTTTGAATATCTATTTGAGTAAAGTGAGACAAAGACAACCTACAAAATAAAACGAATGTGACGTTTTTTAAAGTATTTATTTAACATTTCACATAACAATAATAACTTAATAAAAATAAATTCAACGTTGTCCACTTCACAGAAAAATTTAAAAAAATAGAAGGACAAAACTTTTTTAATTATAATGACTACATTATTTACAATAAATAAATGAATCGTGATTTTTGAAAAAAGCTTTTTTTATTTAAATTTTGTTTGTTTATATTATTGCATTGGATGGATTAAGGGGTAAATTCGGACAATTGGAATATTCTAAGAAAAAATTAACATTTTAAAATTTTTAATTTTTCGGTATAACTATTATTTTAAAATAAAAAAAATTCACATATACAAAGCTGTTTAATCTCTTTCATAAAGCTTTTTAAGAAAGTTAGAGAAGGGCGAAACTTTGTTAACTTGACTTTAATGACAAATAAAACAAATCGTGCTTTTCAACAAACTTTCTTTTTATTTAAATTTACGTGTTTTTTAATTAATTTTACTAAAATTTTAAACAGAGAAACTTAATAACTGTCCCACTATCTTGGCAAAGTGGTCTACTTCACAGTGGAAAAGTAACAAAGTTAAAAGGACAGAAGTTGTTAAAAAATGACAAAATTATCTAAAATGATTGACTTTTCAAAAACAATAATAAAATCGAAAAAAATGTGTAACTATTTAGGAATTTCTTTTATTGCCTTAAAAAAGTTACTAAATATAGGAACAAAAACAAATTTACTTACATTTAATAAAAAAAATCTCCGTTTTCCATTTGTATTTTTTAGCAAATTCTATTGAAATTTAAGATTTAATATTTTGCCCCACTGACTGTTCCAAAATAACAAAAGTTAAAACAACAATTTTTTTTTACTTTAATTACATCATTATCTAAATTTAAAAATCGATTCGAAATTTTGAAAATTCATCGTTTTTATTTAATTCACTGTTATCAAAAAAATATCTATAACATTGGATAAAATTTAACTGATAAAATTAACTGTTCGTGAATTTATGATTTTATTTTGTCAGGTGGAACGACGAGTAACATCGAATGTCGACGACAGAAAAGCCAAATTCAAAAAATTGGCGATAAAGGCGCATCCGAAGGCGTTTCAAGTTCGAGCATGGCGCGAAATCCCATTACTGGTTCCGGAATGGACATTCACTCGTACAAATAAACTAAAAAAACTTAATTTATTAAAAAATATATGTATGATTGGGCCGATGGGATGAATAAATACTCGTTTTTTATTAAAAAAAAATATCAAAATTCAACACTAGATAGTTATTTACAGGGTGACTAAAAAATAATTTGGATGCATATCAAAATAATATATAATGTATTTTAATAAAAATAAAACTTATTGGTATTAATGCATTTTCAACGTAAAAGAATTAAAAAAATAATAATTCTAATTCGTTTTATTTTTTTTGTAAAATCAAAATCCTAAAATAAAACACAATCTAGTATTTGGCTTTTCCTTGTAATAGAAAAGCAAAACAATTGTTTTCAACCATATTTTTATTTTATTAAAATTTATTTAATTTGATACACCCTGTAAATGTTTTTTTTATTACAAAATTTAACAGAAATTTTTCTATTCTATTTTTTCATTAGAAACTTTTATTTTAATGAATCACTTTTTTAATTTTAATACTTTATATAAAATAACGAGCAATATTTAAGCATTTAATCGGTCCGACGATTTCTGTATTTTGAAATTTTTATTTTTGAGTTATAGATAACGTATATTATTACAAATTCCGATGTTTATTTTTGGTGATATTAAAAATTTGAAATAATATACTCCAAAAAAGAGGAAAACTAAAAAAATCAATAAATCAAATTTACTAATTGCGTTTAGATTCTCTTATTTAAAATTTTTATGCAAGGAGAAACATTTTCAAAAATATTTCACAGGAAACATGTAAGAAATTCATATTGACTAAAGGATGCTAAGGAATAAATTCAGGCTTCAGTGGGTCTATCAGCCCCAGTCCATTTGGCTTGAGTCCGTTTAGCCAGAGTCAAAAAAAGGGACCCACTTCGACGTGGGGCCGTTTGAACTGACGGATCGCTTGTGTATGGGGGCCTTTATGGACTATTTCGCTGTAATGTTATGGAATTTGGACTGGCCGGATGTGTGATTTATTTTAACAATTTGACCACGCTCTGAATTCTCGTATTTCTACGCGATGAAATTTTTCTGTGTGAATTAAAAAAAAATATAATTATTTATGTACAGGGTGGTCCACCGGTAAAGCCTCGATTTGTAGACCAAAAACCAAACACTTTTTTTAAAATCTGTTTTTAAAAAAAGTGTTCAGTTTTTAGCCTACAGACCGAGGCGTTACCGGTGGACCACCCTGTATACTGAGTGCACATTTATTAATGTCACGATTGTGACTTAATATTATTTATTCTTTATGCATTTTTGGTAGTTGGGATATATTTTTTTTTTGGACTGACTAGCCCTAAAATATCTCCTAATTCTCCAAAATTAAATTACCTATTAAAATGTTTATCAAAGAATTCCACTTTGAATATATATCTATTTGGGTACAGTGAGACAAAGACACCCTACAGATTAAAACGAATGTGACGTTTTTTAAAGTGTTTATTTAACATTTCACATAACAATAATAACTTAATAAAAATAAATTCAACGTTGTCTTTTTAGGAAAAATAAACTTAAAACAACGAATACCACAATCCAAAAACAGGATATTAACAATCCTCTAGCAACTATCCACTCATCAATTGATAATCCTTTTTTCACAACGTTATTTAGAGCCTCAATGGGCATGGCGGCTGGTGATAATCTTGCTAATATTTGTAATCCTTTTGGCATTCCTTCTAAAGGCCAAATACAACCTGAAAAAAAAATTGTATAACGATGGAGATATAATTTGAATTAAATTTTTTCGATACTTCTGGATTAAAGTACCTCTAATACCACAAGAAAAATGATTTTGGAAGACAAAAATTTTTCACAAACAATCGAATAATTGCAATATTTCTCGATTTTGGTTTTTGTCTCTCTAAAGTCTACAATTAAATTTTCAAAAATGTAGAAAAAAATTCCACTTCAGAATTTTGTACATAAAAAATAAGTCATTTTTTATTCTGTTTTTTAATAAATTTTACTAAAATTGTAAACAGAGAAACTTAATAACTGTCCCACTATCTTGGTCAACTGGTTTACTTCACAGTGGAAAAGTAACAAAGTTAGAAGGACAAAAGTTGTTAAAAAATGACAAAATTATCTAAAATGATTGACTTCAAAAACAATAATAAAATCGAAAAAAAATTTGTTTAACTATTTGGGAATTTCTTATTACCTTAAAAAGTTGAATTAATTTTTTTTGATACTTCTTAATTAAAGTACCTCTAATACCACAAGAAAAATGGTTTTCAAAGACAAAAATGTTTCACAAAAAATCGAATAATTGCCATATTACTCGATTTTCGTTTTCTCTCTATAATCTACAATTAAATTTTCAAAAATTTAGAAAAAAATTCCACTTATAGTATTTTTTGTTTTATAATTTTGTATATAAAAAATAAGTCATTTTTTTCTGTTTTTTAAGAAATTTTACTAAAATTTTAAACATTGAAACTTAATCTGTCCCACTATCTTGGTAAACTGCTCTACTTCACAGTGGAAAAGTAACAACGGTAGAAGGACAGAAGTTGTTTAAAAATGACGAAATTATCTAAAATGATTGACATTTCAAAAACAATAACAAAATAGAAAAAATTTTGTTCAAGTATTTGGGAACTTCTTTTATTACCTTAAAAAAGTTGAATTAATTTTTTTTGAAACTTCTGGATTAAAGTACCTATAAAACTACAAGAAAAATGGTTTTCGAAGACAAACATTTTTCATAAAAAATCGAATAATTGCAATATTCATCGATTTTGGTTTTCTCTCTCTAAAGTCTACAATTAAATTTTCAAAAATTTAGAAAAAAATTCCACTTGAAGTATTTTTTGTTTCAGAATTTTGTACATAAAAAATGTCATTTTTTATTGTTTTTTAATAAATTTTAAAAATTGCAAACAGAAATTTAATAACTGTCCCACTATCTTGGTCAACTGGTTTACTTCACAGTGGAAAAGTAACAAAGTTAGGAGGACAAAAGTTGTTAAAAAATTACAAAATTATCTAAAATGATTGACTTTTCAAAAACAATAATAAAACCGAAAAAAATTTTGTTTAACTTTTTGGGAATTTCTTTTATTACCTTAAAAAGTTGAATTCAATTTTTTTGATACTTCTGGATTAAAGTACCTCTAATACCATAAGAAAAATGGTTTTCGAAGACAAACATTTTTCACAAAAAATCGAATAATTGCAATATTTCTCGATTTTGGTTTTCTCTCTCTAAAGTCTATAATTAAATTTTCAAAAATTTAGAAAAAATTTCCACTAATACTATTTTTTTGTTTCACAATTGTGTATATAAGAAATAAGTCATTTTTTTATTCTTCCATTTTAGAAACTGCGTTTTTTGTATTTATTAGCTCGGAAAGTGCATCTTTGTTGGTCTAGACCGCAAAATTGACATAACTACTCGTTAAAGTATAAAACCGAGCATTTATGTCAAAGCATTATACATTTCTATTCCGTTTAAAGTTAAAATTATTGGTGGCTACACAAAAAATGATGTACGCACCAGACTCGGAAAGTAAATTTACAGGGCTCGTATGCTTTAAGGGCTACAACTTTCCGAGCTTGACACGTAAATAAAATTTGCAATTTTTGAAAAGAAAATACTTACCACTAATAACGATCATCGGAAGATAAAAACCCATAGCGGCATTGTTGGCCATACTGATGTTCGAGCAGACGATGGATATTAAAAGTCCTTAAAAAAAACAATAAAAAAATATTTTACACGGTGGATAGAACAATTTTTTATGGTTTGAAATTACAGTTCCAAAATTACAGTGTGTTTAAAACCTTAAAAAATAATGAATTTAAATTAAAATAGGAATAAGACAAATTTTTGATAATCTGGGGTGATTTCTGTACTTCCCAACCTTAAACCTTGCCAGTGGATTTCATCTAATCCAAATGGACGAAGGATACATCCAAAAAACAGCCTTCAATGTAGAAAACGAGCAGTATGAAAGCTTTAGAATGTTTTTTGGTTTAAGAAAAGTTCCAGCTACTTGTCAAATAATCATAGATAATGTACTCCAAAGCCTACAAGGAAATATATGCCTCGTCTACATGCTTGGAAGATTACATGATCAACTTATCAAACATATTTCGTGAATGTGAATTTCTTAAGAAATACATTGGCTTCGGCTATGTAGTTACCCTCGATAGAATAAAACTGAATCCAATCAAATTATCGTAATCACAGACTATCCAAAACCAAAAATAAATCAGGATTTATAAGACTTGGGGCCAATAAAAAATATTTAACTTTAATCTCACAACATATGCAAGTAACTTTGCAATAATTGCAATATTGTATCAAGGATTCGTATTCGTAGACAGCGATAAACCAATCGTCTATACATCTAGAACATTAAACAAGAGGAAACAGACACATTATAGAAACGGATGTGCGGGTCACAAACCTCTTTTGGGAGCTGTGAGACCTTGACGCTGGTGGAGGGGCCTTGGTGCTCGGTACCCTACACAGATATTGTGTGAGGTACTAACTAAGAAACAGCTCAGCAAAGAAGTGGGTTATTCGGTTACTGACTTCAGGGGATCTAGTTGAGGATATCCTGCAAATCTCCGAGCACGCTTTTCTCAAGACCGGTTTCGGTCGGATCTAGACAAGGTTGGTCGAAAAACTCCTCCAAGGGAGCGGTATGACGCGATCCGTGCCGAGGTCTGAATGGTACCAGGTAATGGTGCAACAAACGGAATCTCTGGGCAGAGGATCTAGCCTTGCCGTGGCATGCGGGGCTCTGCTGTTGTTGACAAATTGTTCTCTAGCTTATCGTGGGACTTATATGGATCTAGATAAAAACAAATAATGGGGTGGACAATCATACCAGCCATTCAGGTAATTCTGAATAAATGGAGGTGGCGGAAATCGCCACCTCACATGACATCATGTCCGAAGAGGTGAAAAGGATGTTGTTATCGTCCTCTCAAATCCCCTTGGTGGATGAACAAAAATCAGGGGAAGTGGATCCGATCAGAAAACGTCTTAGCTGGATGCTGAAGAGTGGTGTCAAATACGAAACGCCCTAGCAACGGTCCTAAAGAATTTGGATCCCAAGCCAACAGGAGGACAGACCTCCTCTGGCGAGTCTTCCAAATCTAGGTCGGAAAAGAAGCAGAGCGGAGGTAGCTTCGGTAGCCCCCAGAACCGACGGCGAAAAAGCCTCGAAGCGCCAGAGCAACGGAGCTTTCAGAGCTGTGACAGAAAGTGTTAGAGTGTGTATTATCCATCGTTAATAACTAATTGTCCGGTTCTTGAATGAACAATTAAAATTGATAGAGTGCTCAGTAATGCCTGCTGTTCAAGAGGCAACTGAGGATGGACCTCAAATACGCTTCCAGAGGTGTACCTAACCTATTTCGACAAAAATTCCAGACTTATTTAGACAACTTATCTCTTCATTCATTATATTTTGTGATAGACCCAAATTCCAAGCTAGTTAAATTTAAAGGAATACGACTATGAGATTGTACACAAAAAAGGGGAATCCAATAACAATGCTGATGTTCCCTCTAAAGTCGAAATAAACAGAAGTGAAAAAAATAAGCTAGAAAAACATTTGGCAATAAAAAGCTGTGAAGGGACTTTACCGCCTATTTTTTATTGGTGCATTCACTACATGTGAACTTCATTTGTGTGTATAATTTTATAATTGATGGTTGGCAATCGATAAATTGACATTTTGGGATCGGTTCATATGTCACTCATCGTAAAATCGCCAAAACCATTAATATATACTCATGGACATGCAGAGAGAAAGAGATGAAGCGATGGTTCGATCAATCTCTATATCTCTCAAGACAGTATCGGATAGTTAGGATGTTAGAGAGAGCGCTAGATACGCCAATGTTACTATCAAACAAGAAAGTACTCTCACTGCTTTTAAAAATGCACTTAGAAACAACTCTTGAGTTCTCAATAAAAATTCTTACTCTATGCGTCGTTCGATCTTTTGTTTTAGAATTTTGTATTTAATTTGTTTTAATTTGTTATTAGGATATAGAAGTAGAATTTTTGTATTTATTATTAGGTGTATATAATAGACCTTGGCTAAATCTCGCCCAAACAAATGTAGAGATAGTTTATTTTCTTATGGGCTATTGCCTTGACTATATTTACGTGTAATGTTATCGGAAACTGATCGAAGTCATCACCCATAAGAAAATGCATTCGCTATAGTTTCTTCTTTTTTTTTATTAAGTACAAATAAAGACCATTTATTATTATTATTATATTCCTCATTCATTTCAGCCAGTTGACGAAGTGACATTGTTCTTTTGAGTGATTTCAGAATTCAGAGTAGTCCAATAAAAGGAGGTTGGCTCATCTAAAGAGGAGAAGGAAAATGAAACAAAAGACAGAAAGGAAGAAAACAAATTGGCAGAGGAAACATAAATAAAATCAGATTGTCAATTTTTGTTATATGATTTCCACCATTTACATTTTATACAAAAAAACTAACATCCCATAGAGGCTTCCTTAGATAATCATTCAGGATCTAGATACGACCACGCACAATTCATCATCAACAACCCTTAATTAAACTAAACTCAGACGAACTGGAAATATTTAAAGAGAGGAAAAACACATAAAAAATGAAGATAAAGATAGTATCGACCAAGCGTACAACAGAGGACAATCCAATATTGGAAATACCTATCAGTGAAAAATTACTAAATTATTAAAAGTAATTTAGAAATCAATTATTATCCAGCGAAACCAACCTCGGAGGAGCAATTATGAACAAAATTTTTGTACAATTTAAAAAAGAATGTTATACCAGATTTCAGATAGCGAGCATATGCGAAAGAACCACGCAGGTTTTAAATGGAAATTGGGTTTCACTCAATCTCGCTCACACCTAGTGAAAAATGTCAGTCAAATGGTCCTGATCAAATGTCTCCATGGGCAGAAACAATAATAATGCAAGGATTTCATGATATCGGTCGCCGAGGGTGGATATTAATATATATGTTATCAAAATGCCTTACAACCCACAATATATATAGCAGCTCTGAATTCGGTTCTTTCCGTAAAACTAAATCGAGTTCATCGGAGTCCACGCCACCCAAGAGATTCCTATTTTTTTATAAGGGGAACTTCGCCAATAGCCCTATACGTCAATGTTTGCAATACTTTTATTTCACAATCTCCTGTCATCAATTTATCTAATACTATTGTTGGTGGCCATTTGATGTGAGCTTGATGACGCGCGAAACCGAGGTACCAGATAAGGGCAGTTACGTGACAAGTACCGAGTACTCTCGCCCCAGTCTGACATGTGCAATATGTACCCATAATTGGGGAACCTTCATTCTCTTTGATTTCTCGATCAAAAGCAATCCACAATTGGTGTCTGACAGCATTTCTGTATCTTGAAAAAATTCTGACCTGGATAAGTCCCTCTTCGTGATCTCGGTCCAATTAAAATTCAGCTGCTCGCCATTGTCCATAATAATTGGTTGGCATTGATTTGAGATATTAAGTTCGTATCATCTGTCACTTATCGTCAAGACAATTGACATTAATTTTTTAACCGGTTTCAGAATCTAGAGTGGTCCAATGAAGAGGACGGATTCAATCGAACGTTTCTCGAAATCCTTGCATTATTTTTTTGTGCCCATGGAGACATTTGATCAGAACGATTTAACTGACATTTTTTACTAGGTTTGAGCGAGGTTGAGTGAAATCCAATTCCCCTTTAAAAACTGCAGGGTTCTTTCACAATTTAATCTTTCACATTAACAAATACTATTATAGAATTCAAAAGCCATCAACTATATGAAAATATTTACGCAGGTACTTGCTTAACATAAGCTTTTGTAAGGATGTATTTAATTGATGACCAAATGAAATACTACGATCATTGCATGCTACGAATTGACACTTTCGACTTACCCAATGACATTCCACATAATCCTTGGAAATAAACAATCAAAAACATAAGGAACATACTTCCGACGTATTTGTTTTGGTATATTCCATAAATAACCAGAATCATCTCCATTGTTTGGAAAATTATTAATAAACTTTGAAATGACAAATGGGAGCTTGTCAATTCGAATGATGTGACTCCAGCTATTATCGACCTATCCCATATCCCTTCGTGTTTCTCCGTTATCATTATCTGCGATGTCATTATGGAACCGAAAAAGAACACCATGCTAAAAAAATTAAATTAAAAAAATATATAAATAGATCACAGTTTTATTAACTTTATTCATAAATGAAGACTTTCGGTTTCGATAGAAATTAACACTTTAAAATTTTTAATGAAACATCCTGTAGTTTACCAATGATTCACCAAATATAATGTGACTCGCTGATAAAAATATACCTACGAGATGAATCAGTCAATAAACGATGAATAGAAAGAGTTATTTAAACAATTAGACACCATAAGAAAAGATTTGGCTGAAGCTATAGAAGCTCTTAGTCAATATCTAGTAAATAGCTTCAAGATGCACGATTTTTGACAGCACACTGTATTATTTATTTTACTAGTGGTTAATGAAAAAATGGACACACTCACTACTCAAAATATGATTCTGTACTGATTGAATTGCGATAATAAAACTTGCCAGCGCACAGTAGTTCTAATTACCCGAAAAATCGACTACTGATTTTGATGTTTAATTCAATCTAGTTTCGTGCATAGGGCCTTGGCGCGTGCCTCAACTCGAAGTGTGCTCTTACCTTTTTCTATAGTGAATGCCAGATTTAGAATGTAGTGTGGGCCTTATAGAGCGCAAGGTTGAGCACGGATCTGTACGGTGGCCGCGCCAAGCTGGCATCGCCGCCCAGCATTCTTCCGTTTAAAATGCATTGTGCTATGCTGCCTACACTGCATTCTAAATCTGGGTTTTACTATAGTGTAATATTGGACCACCCGTAATAGGTATAACATATCTTTAACTCAAGTGCATATTAAAACTACAGTGGTTTTCACGTATATAATGATAATAATAATACCCTCCCTTACGAGTGAACCCCAGAAGCCAAAGATTTGTGTGGGGAAGATACGGCTATTTTTATTTGCCGTGGCACAATGTAATGTGAAATCGTAAAGTTATAAAAAATGACCATCTATTACTACTTTGAATGTAACATTTAATTATTAATTATTGATTCTTCTAATCACATTTAAAAAATTTAAATGCTGATAGGTGCTGGTTTACCTTCTTCGGATATTATCATGCCACAGTTAGCGTGACAACCATCTTAAACTGGTCTATAGTTTTTTAAAAATGTTTGATTAACTACCAAAATTTGACAACTGAACGAAAAATCGAAATATATATTGGGTGTGCCAAAATTCGGGCAAGATTTGAATTTCGCGTCATTTTTACGGTTATGCGTTATTGTTGAAAAAACATACAGGATAGTATGTTTTAAAAGGGTTCCTGGCATTTTCTGTTCCATTAATATCAACATTACAAAAAATGTGGCCAAACCAAGTGACCCACTTAATCCAAAAGTTTTGGAACTTCTGGTTTCGTCTATGGGAATTAACATTTGGTGAACATGCAATGTTCACCAAATGTTAATTCCCATGCAGAGAGTGATTCTGAGTATTAGAATGCAGAAATGGAGATTAATTTTAAAGAATAATCAAGTTGATTTAAAAAACGATAATTATGTAAGATTAAAATAAACTCTCTACAATTTTTTACACTTAAATTCAGATTCATTGATCCCGAATATCGAAAAGCATCAATTGTTACAAAAATTGCACAATTTTTGACGAATTTCGTCGGCTATTTTGACTTTGAAAATGGCACCACTTTTGAATTTCTAGACTTCAAAAACCTATAGGTCATTTTGTGTCAGTCATTTTGTTTTTTTTTATTTCTTCGTCCAAAATAACCCAAAAGTATCGAATGTTTAAGAAAATAGCACAATTTTCAAAATGTTGGTGGGTCATTTTATTTTCGAAAATTTTGAAACCGATTTTGGATTTTTTGATATAAATAACGCATAATTATCAATTTTCACAAAAATAACACAATTTTGAAAAAGGTTGGTGAGTCAGTTTGCTTACGAAAAGTTTGACACTGAGTTTTTTGGATTTCTTGATCAAAAAAAAACCATAAGTATCAATTTTTACGAAAATATCAAAATGTTAAAAAAGTTGGTGGGTCATTTTGTTTTCGAAAATTTTGACACCGAATTTTTTGGATTTCTTGATCAAAAAAAATCATAAATATCGATTTTTACGAAAATAACAAAATTTTAAAAAGTTTGTAGGTCACTTTTTTTCGAAAATTTTGACACCGATTTTGAATTTCTTGATCTAAAAAACACATAATTATCAATTTTTACAGAGATAACACAATTTTAAAAAAGGTTTGTGGGTCATTTTGCTTACGAAAATTTTGACACCGAATTTTTTCAATTTCTTGATCCAAAAAAAATCATAAATGTCACTTTTTACGAAAATAACAAAATATTAATAAAGTTGGTGGGCCATTTTGTTTTTGAAAATTTTGAAACCGATTTTGGATTTCTTGATCCAAAATAACACAAAAGCATCAATTTTTAAGAAAATAGCACAATTTTAAGGAAAATTGAACAATTTTGAAAAAGTGGGTGGGCGATTTTGTTTTCGGAAATTTTGACACCGATTTTGGATTTCTGGATTTAAAAAAACGCATAATTTTCAATTTTTAACGAAAATAATACAATTTTGAAAAAGGTTGGTGGGTCATTTTGTTTACGAAAATTTTGACACCGAATTTTTTGGATTTCTTGATCTAAAAAAATATCGTAAATATCAATTTTTACGAAAATAACAAAATGTTAAAAAAGTTAGTGGGCCATTTTGTTTTTGAAAATTTTGAAACCGATTTTGGATTTCTTGATCCAAAATAACCCAAAAGGATTAATTTTTAAGAAAATAGCACAATTTTAAGGAAAATTGAACAATTTTGAAAAAGGTTGGTGGGTCATTTTGCTTACGAAAATTTTGACACCGAATTTCTTGGATTTCTTGATCCAAAAAAAATCATAAATATCAATTTTTACGAAAATAACAAAATAGTAATAAACTTGGTGGGCCATTTTGTTTTTGAAAATTTTTAAACCGATTTTGGATTTCTTGATCCAAAATAACAAAAAAGTATCAATTTTTAAGAAAATAGCACAATTTTAAGGAAAATTGAACAATTTTGAAAAAGTGGGTGGACGATTTTGTTTTCGAAAATTTTGACACCGATTTTAGATTTCTGGATATAAAAAACGCATAATTTTCAATTTTTACGAAAATAATACAATTTTGAAAAAGGTTGGTGGGTCATTTTGCTTACGAAAATTTTGACACCGAATTTCTTGGATTTCTTGATCCAAAAAAAATCATAAATATCAATTTTTACGAAAAGAACAAAATGTTAAAAAGTTGGTGTGCCATTTTTTACGAAAATAACAAAATGTTAAAAACGTTGATGGGTCACTTTGTTTTCGAAAATTTTGACACCGATTTTGGATTTCTTGATCCAAAAAACGCGTAATTATCAATATTTATATTTTGAAATAGGTTCGAAAATTTTTAAACCGAATTATTTAAATTTCTTAATCCATAAAAACCGATAATTATCAATTTAACATCTTATATTATGAAAAAAAAAGATAAACAAAAATAATTAAAAATAAAAGACAAGATACAATTTTAAATTCTTGTCGTCCATCTAGTATACAGTGACAATTTTTATCAAAATTCAATTATAATTAATATAATATTTGTTAAAACTTACGTTATTAAAACTCCGGGTATTATAAACACTTGATAAGGCTCGCTCGTGGAACCATAAACATAATCTACTTGTACGGGTAATTCCCCGTACCCTTTTATAAAATTGCATTCTTTGTACAATGACTTTTGAAAATCAACATAAATATCTATTAGTTTATTTCGAACACTTACACCAACTTGTTGATCTAAAAAATAATTATTTTTTATTTCTTCGTCCAAAAAATCGAATCAGTCACAAAATATATTGAAAGTTAAATGAAACAAAGAAATTACTTACTAGACATGTCTAAGTGAACTTTTATCGTACTAAATTCGAGAATATCGTGAGATATGTCCAAACCATTCTCCAATCTGTGTTCATAAGACTCCGAGAAATTTTTCGGAATATACATTGTACCCCATAATTTTCCGTGTTTCACATCTTCGGTAGCCTCTTCAATAGAATCGTATTCAACCTTCAATAAACAATGACACTTTTTAGTAGCAGTGACTAAATCCGTAGATAATTTCAACTTTTCAAACCTAACCGACCCTGTACTTAACTAAATTCGATGAAAAAATAAAACAAATGTATTAAGTTCAACAAAACATAATTAAATAATTGTATAGGGTTGGTCAGCTTTGAAAAGTTAAAATTCTCTCGCGAATAATATCTCTTTTCAGTCGTGAAATGTCACCTGTCAAAACTTTTAATGTCACTTGCCAAAAATTTTAAACGTTACTTGTCAAATCTTTAAATTTCACTTGTCAAATCTTTAAATGCCATTTGTCAAATATTTAAATGTATTAAGTTCAACAAAACATAAATAAATAATTGTATAGGGTTGGTTAGCTTTGAAAAGTTAAAATTCTCTCGCTTAATATCTCTTTTCAGTCGTGAAATGTCACCTGTCAAAACTTTTAATGTCACTTGCCAAAAATTTTAAATGTCACTTGTCAAATCTTTAAATTTCACTTGTCAAATCTTTAAATGCCATTTGTCAAATATTTAAATGTATTAAGTTCAACAAAACATAAATAAATAATTGTATAGGGTTGGTTAGCTTTGAAAAGTTAAAATTCTCTCGCGAATAATATCTCTTTTCAGTCGTGAAATGTCACCTGTCAAAACTTTTAATGTCACTTGCCAAAAATTTTAAATGTCACTTGTCAAATCTTTAAATTTCACTTGTCAAATCTTTAAATGCCATTTGTCAAATATTTAAATGTATTAAGTTCAACAAAACATAAATAAATAATTGTATAGGGTTGGTTAGCTTTGAAAAGTTAAAATTCTCTCGCGAATAATATCTCTTTTCAGTCGTGAAATGTCACCTGTCAAAACTTTTAATGTCACTTGCCAAAAATTTTAAATGTCACTTGTCAAATCTTTAAATTTCACTTGTCAAATCTTTAAATGCCATTTGTCAAATATTTAAATGTATTAAGTTCAACAAAACATAAATAAATAATTGTATAGGATTGGTTAGCTTTGAAAAGTTAAAATTCTCTCGCGAATAATATCTCTTTTCAGTCGTGAAATGTCACCTGTCAAAACTTTTAATGTCACTTGCCAAAAATTTTAAATGTCACTTGTCAAATCTTTAAATTTCACTTGTCAAATCTTTAAATGCCATTTGTCAAATATTTAAATGTATTAAGTTCAACAAAACATAAATAAATAATTGTATAGGGTTGGTTAGCTTTGAAAAGTTAAAATTCTCTCGCGAATAATATCTCTTTTCAGTCGTGAAATGTCACCTGTCAAAACTTTTAATGTCACTTGCCAAAAATTTTAAACGTCACTTGTCAAATCTTTAAATTTCACTTGTCAAATCTTTAAATGCCATTTGTCAAATATTTAAATGTATTAAGTTCAACAAAACATAAATAAATAATTGTATAGGATTGGTTAGCTTTGAAAAGTTAAAATTCTCTCGCGAATAATATCTCTTTTCAGTCGTGAAATGTCACCTGTCAAAACTTTTAATGTCACTTGCCAAAAATTTTAAATGTCACTTGTCAAATCTTTAAATTTCACTTGTCAAATCTTTAAATGCCATTTGTCAAATATTTAAATGTATTAAGTTCAACAAAACATAAATAAATAATTGTATAGGGTTGGTTAGCTTTGAAAAGTTAAAATTCTCTCGCGAATAATATCTCTTTTCAGTCGTGAAATGTCACCTGTCAAAACTTTTAATGTCACTTGCCAAAAATTTTAAACGTCACTTGTCAAATCTTTAAATTTCACTTGTCAAATCTTTAAATGCCATTTGTCAAATATTTAAATGTATTAAGTTCAACAAAACATAAATAAATAATTGTATAGGGTTGGTTAGCTTTGAAAAGTTAAAATTCTCTCGCGAATAATATCTCTTTTCAGTCGTGAAATGTCACCTGTCAAAACTTTTAATGTCACTTGCCAAAAATTTTAAACGTCACTTGTCAAATCTTTAAATTTCACTTGTCAAATCTTTAAATGCCATTTGTCAAATATTTAAATGTATTAAGTTCAACAAAACATAAATAAATAATTGTATAGGGTTGGTTAGCTTTGAAAAGTTAAAATTCTCTCGCGAATAATATCTCTTTTCAGTCGTGAAATGTCACCTGTCAAAACTTTTAATGTCACTTGCCAAAAATTTTAAATGTCACTTGTCAAATCTTTAAATTTCACTTGTCAAATCTTTAAATGCCATTTGTCAAATATTTAAATGTCATTTGTCAAATCTTTAAATATCACTTGTCAAATCTTTAATACTTTTGCTAGCACTAATAGTACTTTTATTCTTTTTAAAAATGCATTAAAATTATTTAATTCAGAAAATGTCGACTTCTAATTAAATCATAATTGAGTCAAATGCTTTTTTACCTTCTTAATCATTGGATCGTTAAGATGATGCTTCAAAAATCGACAGGAAAGATTATGGAAATGACACGTTACTAAATCATTGTCGATTTGGGCAGTTCCGTTTAATGAAAACTCGGGACAGAGGGCGCCCATGCTTTCGTCGTTTACTATACCTATGCGGATATCTTTCATATCTAAACCTATAGAGTAAAGCATTACCAAAACTTGTACTATTGGTAATAGTAATAGGAATGATACTCCCCTAAAACAAAAAAATATATAAAAACGTAGAATAGTATTTTTAAGAGATCATCAGTAATACTGAATATAGTAACAGGTATCTAGGTACACCACAATCATATATTATTAAGCATACCAACGTTAAATTAAACTATTATATTATGGTTATACCAATTTGTCTATCGAAAATAATAAAAAAAAATTTTACTCCTCACTGCAAACCGATAGTATTCTTAGATGGATTATATTCCATTGAAACAAGTTGGCAACATCATAACTATTTGTCGTAATCTATGTTACTTAAAAGATAGTCACAATATTTATTGATACTCCAAGAACTACCTAGTATTTTTGTATAGTACTAGGAAGCTATAAATAAAAGAGTATGTAGAATTGTATTTTAATGGTCCTATATTACCTATTTATTAGTAAGAATTGACTGGTTAAATTTTAACTATGCAATTCATTTTATTCCATGTAATCAACTAATGGCGGACAAGCTGAGATTCGTAAATAGTACAGTCTGATACCAAAATAGCGTTGGAGTTTATTAAAAATCTATATTTTCATTAGTGAATTTATTTTGAATTTCTCTTCTATCAAAGGGTCAAATTAACAAAAACTTTGCAATCGAAATTAATTGTGGTGTACATAGAGGTTTCTTATACAGGGTGAGCCATGAGGAACTGTACATACTTCTACCTTGTATTGAGGTGACTATGGGGAATATCAAATGGCCATTAAAAAGTGTCTGCTCCCATTGGTTAATAATATACAGGGTGAGTTGTGAATTTTGACTGAAATTTCTTTTGGTCATAACTTTTGAACAATAAGTTCGATTTGTCTCATATTTTGGTAAAACGTTACACCACTACCACCTACTTAACTGATTTATTCGTTCTAGAAAAAAGTCAGGTCCGGTCTTAAAAAATTAGTTCGTTTTGTTCGCATATAAAATTTCACCCTGTATATGGTTTTTGAAAACTGGAATAAGGATTTTACAAAGTTTTGAAAAAAAAGTATACAGGGTGATTCTTTTTATATTTTAAGATTTAATTCGACTTTGTCAGGATAATTATTATTATTTTTTCAAAAGCCACTGTTTTTTATCAAATTAAATACCTAATCACTATTTGTAACCAAGAAATATGAGACAAATCGAACTTCCCGTTCAAACGTTATGAGCAAAAAAAATTTCAGTCAAAATTCACAAATCTCCCTGTATATTATTAAACAATGAGAGCAGACACCTTTTAATAGTCATTTGATATTCCCCATGGGCCTCAATACGAGGTAGGAGTATGTACAGTTCTTCATGACTCACCCTGTATACTATCAGTTTTACACAAACCTAGGGTAAGATATCCCATATTTTATATATGACATATGAATTTTTTTAATATTACTTACATGGTATTTCTATAAAATTGTTTGATATTTTTATCCAATAATGCTTTCATTCTTTTTGTATTTACAATGATAAATTTTTCTTTTGGTTTTTTGGTTAAGGCCTGAAATAAATATTAAAATTATATATTTTATCATTAATTATCAAGTATATGAGCTAGGTCAATCCGAGTATCATTATGTTAAAATCAATGTGTTAGAGTGAGAAAAAGATACTGCGACAATGACGCGTTATCGGTAGCCTATTTTTTGAATATACATATTAAATTTTTTTAATTAATTTTTAACACTTTTTCAAGGATTTAAAAAAAATAATGTTCATTGGTTTTTTAACGATTTTTAAGGAAAATTTAGACTTTTCAAGGTTTTTCAAGAATTTTCGAGAATTTTCAAGAATTTTCGAGAATTTTCAAAAATGTTTAAAGATTATGCAAGGATTTTCAAGAATTTTGAAAGGATTATTAAATTTTTTAAATTAATTTTTAATAATTTTTCAAGGATTTAAAAAAAATAATGTTCAATGATTTTTTAACAATTTTCAAGGATTTTTTAAGAATTTTCGAGAATTTTCAAGAATTTTCGAGAATTTTCAAAAATTTTTAACGATTATGCAAGGATTTTCAACGATTTTGAAAGGATTATTAAATTTTTTTAATTAATTTTTAACAATTTTTCAAGAATTTTAAAAACTAATGTTCAATGATTTTTTAACGATTTTCAAGGAACATTTAGACTTTACAAGGATTTTTCAAGAACTTTCGAGTTTTCAAGAATTTTCGAGAATTTTTAAAAAATTTTAACGGTTTTGAAAGTATTATTAATTTTTTGAAATTAATTTTTAACAATTTTTCAAGGATTTAAGAAATCAATGTTCAATGATTTTTTAACGATTTTCAAGGAACATTTAGACTTTGCAAGGGTTTTTCATGAATTTTTGAGAATTTTCAAAAATTTTTAACGATTATTCAATAATTTTCAACGATTTTGAAAGGGTTATTAAATTTTTCAAATTAATTTTTTATAATTTTCAAGTATTTAAAAAAATAATGCTCGATGATTTTTTAACAATTTTCAAGGATCTTTAAGGATTTTTCAAGGTTTAGTATTATTCCAAGTCTTTTTTTACAATTGTTTTCATGATTTTAAATGATTTATACGAATTTTTCTAGAATTATTCAATAATGATCCAAAGATTTTTCAAAAACTTATTATGGGTTTTTTAAAAAGATTCTTCAAGGATTTTTACAGATTTTCCCGCTCCAGAATTTTCAAAGGAATTTTCAAGGATTTTTTTAAGGATTTTTTATTTATGACTTTTTCAAAGAAGTTTTGTAGATTTTTCAAGGGTTTTACAAATATTTTTCAACAAGTATTTTTTTAAGACTTGTTTCACAGTGTCTGATCGTTTAGTATACGTTAGTGAATTTTTGTAAGTGTGGTTATTTATATTTAAAACCTTTAAAAATACTTATAAAATTTTGACAGCTACTAATAGTCTATTTGACAAAAATCGGTTATCTCAAATAATATTGCCGTTAAGCCATGTTTACACTGGTAAAATAACCCTTTTGTCATGAAATGTCATTTAAAAGACCGTATTAAAATTGTAGTGAAAATTGATACTCCCTGTATATTTTAAATTGTTTATAATATATAAAACTTAACAAATCAACAACTTAATTGTTTTTTTGGGATTTCCCATTTTTTTTTTTAATAAGTAATGTTTGGTTAAATAAAGATAAACCGAAAAGGATTTGAAAGTAGGAAGAAATTAAAAAAAATAAAATTAACATTTTTTACTTAAAATTTTTTGAAAATCTCATGTGTCATTAAATGTCAAAAAGAACCTAAAATTCCTTTTTGTTTATTTTTTAGAAGCTTAACATATTCTTTCTCACAAATTTAAACAAAAACTGTATTTAAAACACACGATAAAGAGTCTTTAATATTATCAAAAAGGCACCCAACGTGTTAAATTTTTATTTATAAGAGGTGGGTCCGAGTTTAAACAAAATGGGCGGGAATTAAATAACTAACCAGAAAATTTAACTTTTTTAAATAATTTTTTTAATATGTGTTTGAATTAATTTTGGTAAATAAATCATCTTACAATAAATGAAATTTTGTAAATAATAAAATTTGCTTTTCGTACATTTTTTAAAATAGTTTTTTTACTGGTAAATTGCAGACTGAAAATACGCATGTTTTTTTTTATAAAATTAATTTGATCAAATATTTTTTTTTAATTTTAATTATTAGACATTTAAATTGAAACTTTTATTATTAGTTTATTAAAAAATATCAATCAAAACTGACCAAATATTTCCTTTTCCTTTTTTTCCTTTTTTTTTTTGGTTATTTACTAAAAGTTCCATTTTTAACACAAATCTAATTTTTCACAGACTTTAGATTTAAAACTTGTATTTTACAAAATTAAAAAAAATCGTTTTCTATTAGGTAACTTTTTAATTTGTAATACTAGTTTGTGCAACAAGTGTGGATATGATATCCATATCGGACGCGGCCGAAGTTTAAGCACGACGCCGACGACCTTCGTATCCAAAAGCGAGAGCGTTAGCACTGAGTTATCACGGGCTGCCACGGATTTTTTATAAAATCTTATAAAACTAATAGGTACCTTATATTTTTAAGTAGGTCATATTCATATTTAGTTTTTAATTTTTTGGGTAACAATATTATTATTACATCTTGCAAATGTTTCTGTATTAGTATAAAAAATTCTGACAGTTGTTTTGACAGGTTATTTAAAATTTAAAAAAATAGGTAGTGGGTTACTAAATGTGAATTCTGATTGGTGGATTTCATATCTCACGCTAATGAAGTGATATTGTGAACTCTGATTGGTGGATTTCACATCTCACTCTAATGAAATTGTATCCGTTCTATAAAGTGTGCATAGAATTGACAATAAATATCTACTTACGTCTGTTGATTTGTAACCCTCAATAATGCTTTGTAAAGAAGATATGACAGACTCGTTTTCTCTACTTGTAGCGTCAAATTGACAATCATTAAATGTCCTTTGAGTCGATGTATTCATATAAGTTTTTCCTTCCTCCTGGCGTTGAGATAAAATCAGAAATACTTCTTCTAAAGAATCCGTTTTAAAAATGCTTAAAAGTTTATTTGGAGATTCTTCCGTTAATAATTTTCCATCTCGCATTAGTCCAATCTATAAATATGTTAAAATTAAAAAAAATATAGAAAATTTTGGAAAATTCTAACCTTATCGGCTTGTCTGCACTCTTCTATATAATGCGTTGTAATGATAACAGATAGGTGTTCTTTTTTCGTTATATCAATAAGATAAGACCATATTCTAAAAATTATTATTCTATAGTAAATTTCAAACATTAAATTCAGTGTAGTTTTAAGTGGTAGGCGGGTTTACTATATTTTAGCATACCTCTCTTCGGGTTTAAACCCAACCTGTTAGTCATAAAATAAATCCTCCTTTTATATTCCACAGCAGTTAACAGCGATAATACTCTATAAGTATATACCCTATTTTATAGTCTTAAATTTAACTAAGTTTAATATCTTTTAACTTTTCTTATACCACATTTTACTCCCAAGTTTCCTTTTCCCACCTATAATTATTTTAAGTGCGCTTATTTAACCATGTTTAATACTTATTGTATAACTTCAATATATTTTTCACAACTTATGTAACTTTAGCTAGCCTGATGATGGCACATTTGTGCAGAAACTAGTTTCCAGTTTCTCCTAAATCAATTATTAAATTAATCTGTGGTACTAGACTTTGGTTTTTTATTTCTACATTTTATATGTTAGTTTTTGTGCATGACAAGTTAAATATTTTAAAGAAGTACATACAAATAATTTCTATCACTGAAACCTACAAAATTTAATTTTGCTACAAAATTGTTGCTGCCGTGAACTGGCAACGTCGTCAACAAATTCCTCATTTGGTATTCTTCATACACTGAATTTAATGTTTGAAATTTTTATGATATTATTTATTTAACTTACTTTTCTCTTAGTAAAGGATCGATTCCGACAGTGGGTTCATCTAAAATGAGCAGTTTTGGTTTATGTACTAAAGCCACAGCGAAAGAAACTCGTCTCTGTTGACCTCCGCTACAATTTTTTAAAAACCTAAAAAACATCATTTATACAAAATCAAAATTAAAAATAGTCTAAAAAATAGTTATTTATGTACCAAGGGTTTGTAAGTCGCCTGAGGGCATAATCATCTGTTTATACCCGCGGTGCATAGAAACTTTTATGTCATACTAGTTCAATATCGCGTACACAATATGAATATGTTAAAAAATCGCGGACCATAAAATGCACTTTGCGGGCTATAAAGTACATTTTGCGGGCTCTAAAATGCACTTTATGTAGTTGGTTTGCTAGGGTTCCTGGTAGTGGTTTTTATTCAAGTTTGCAACCCTGAAAATCCTATGCTACTCCCATAATGCTCGAAAAACTGTAAAATTCTGGTACTTGTTTCAGTTTTTTTGAAAAAAGTACCTGAAGCAGGCATTTTTCAGTTATCTTTGTTGCATATTTTTATAAAGCAGACTAAAATTGCTATAATTTGAGCCCAACACGAGTACTCTGGGTCCATTGGTTCCAAGATACAGTTAGCGTGTAGATGATTTTTTAAAAAATTGAAGAGCCGCTTGCAAAAATTGCAAAAGTCATAATCAATTGACTGAAAAATAAAAATCGGATTAGGTTTTTTGCAAATATCTCCAAAACTATTTGATATTTTTCAAATTTAAAAAAAGATTCCGCCCACTTTGGACCTTTAATGAATAATTAATATTTAAACTTATTAAATATAAAAATTAAAAATTGAAAAAATTCAGGCATCTACTGGATAGATTTATGAATAATTTTTATTAGCTAATTAAAAATTTTTTCGTACTTGAACATCAACTTTGTTTATAAGATAATTTAAATTTTTTTTGGAAACATAATCTTTGATGCAAATTATGATTAAAAAAATTGTTCCTTAAAAAAATTTTGTTATTACTTAAAAAAACGTATTTTTTAATTAACATTTTTTTTCTACCATGTAAATAATTTTTCTCAAAAAATAACACATGGTTGTTTCTGTTTTATTATGTAGAAATAGAAAAAAATACATAGAAAAAATGTAATCGTTTATAACAAATTGTTTATTAAATAAACAATGAAAATTTAAATAGACATTTTTTTTAGTTATCAAACAAGATAAATTATAATAAAAAAAAATGGGTTCTTAATAATAATTACAGGTGATAGAAAAAATTTGTTAATTAACAAATACGTTTTTAAGCAATAAAAAAAATTTTAAGGAACGATTTAAAAAAAAAAGATAAAATTTGCACCAAAGACTAACTGTCAGTAGATAGAACGTCCTTTAACTTTAAAGACTCAGTAAGTAAAGGCAATGACGTTTAGAATAAAACTTTACAATTTGATTTCTTGTACAATTGTCACAATCTAAACGTCATTGTCATTACTTACAGAACCGTTAAAGTTAAAGAACGTTCTATCTACTGACAGTATGTTTCCAAAAAATTTTTTTAAATTATCTTAGAAATAACGCATTTGTTTATAACAATTTTTGTAAACAATAAGAAATAAAAAGATTTAAAAATCATTTTTATGCGACTTCTGATCATAAAAAAACGAATCAATAGTAATATGAAAAAAATTTTTTTTTCAATGATTAATCAAGCTTTTTAATTTGTGACGTAAATTATTAATTAACAACAAAGTGAAAAATAACAATTTTTTAATTTTTCCAACGGGAATCTATTCTAAAACCTTTTAAAAGTAGGTCCACAAAAGGAAAAAAAAATCAGATTTGTTATTTAACAATTATCGTATTTACAATGTTCATGTTCAAGTAGGAAAAAATTGTTAATTAACTAATGCATAATGAATAGAAAAATAGCGATAAAAATTTTTTGACCGCGGATTATTTTTCATAAATCTATCCAGTAGGTGCCTGACTTTTTTAAATTCTTAATTTTCATAAGTAGGCAGCGATTGTGCAAGCTGGAGTCCCTGTTTTCTGCCGTATTTTCAACACTCTGGGAAAATTGTAAATATTAGTCCTACAGTTCCGGGAGGAATAGTTTTTTTTTGGTAAATTTCCTTCTCTTTATCAATATTTTTTCAAATTTGAAAAATGTAAAATAGTTTTTGAGATATTTGCAAAAAAAACCAAACCCCATTTTTATTTTTCAGTTAATTATTTATAACTTTTGCAATTTTTGCAAGCGGCTCTTGAATTTTTTCAAAAATCATTTACACGCTATTCCGAATCGAATGATACCTCGTTCATATTTTTCGGAGGCAAAGAAAAAAGTTTCACCCAAATTATCAAATTTTAACATCACCCAACTTGTTAAAGCGTTATTAGTTGTTATTAACATTACAAATATGAACTTTTTATATTGCAAAATTGTATAAATGGAACAGAAATATGTATTTACCTACCTATCATCTGGCGGCAAACTAAGTAACTCAGACAGTTCTTTATATCTTTCTTTAATCAATTTTTCGTCCATTTGAAAAATTCTACCAAAATAGTATATTGCATCTTTAACTGTAAATTCTCGTACTAAAGCTATATCCTAAAAAAATATAACGTTTTATTGATTTTTATACAAGAGCTAGTAAGTTTAAATTAAATAATTAATTCGGGTTTAAATCGAACATATTTAAGTAATATTCGAAAAATTAGTTGGATAAAAATAGATAAAATCCACCCAATTTTTAATAAAGAAATTTACTAAAATGCTCTTAAAGCGGGGCTCCACCAAACTGGGTTAGCTCGCCGGAACACAATTCCGCGGCTTGCAGTAACTTTGCCGCGGAATTAAATTCGACTCCACCAAACTGGGCTTAAATTTTAAATGTGTCAATTTAAATTGTCTCTAGTGTTTCTATAATTCTATCAATAATAAGAACTTTTTTCAGTTCCATGTTGGGTATTTTCCGTATTCGAATCTTGGCTATTCGTTTTAAAATCAATTGAATATCCACTGTCAGTTATTATGTATATAAAAAAACACAAAACTGACGTAGCATTCAGTAAAACATTCAAAACTTATTGAAAACCACCTACCCACGTAGTCCGTAGAAATTCCTTTGTTCTTTACCAACATTTGGCCGCTGGCAAAATTATGCCGGCATAATGGATGTTTTTTACTCCGGCAAAAGCCGGCGGCACGTGTAACCAGTTTGGTGGAGCCCTGCCTTTATAGATTATAGATTTTTTTTTGTTAAGGTTAACAAAATCACCATTAACATTAATGTGCATGAATATTATTAAATATTTCGTTATATTTTGTTCATTCATTTATTTATTTAAATCTATAAAATTTACCATATTTCAAATGTGCTCGAAAATAAATAAAGAAATCACTAGGTTGTGCTGTGAACTAAAAAGTGAAAAATAAATTTTAAATATAAAATTTTTGTTTCAACAGCGACAAGAAGTCCCACAACTCGATATATTTTATTTGTGTTTGAATAAGCTTAAAATGAGAATAAAGTGATTGGCAAAAAAATGAACTTTGATATAAAAAAGAGTGGGGTGATTAAGAGACGCCAATACCATATGTTATCTTGCCTGAAATCGTTTTTGGACGAGCGCTTCGTTAATACTATAGATAGGAAGCTGCGGTTTTCACCAATCGATTCTGTAGTTAATTCTTTAGAGCGCGTCTGTGGCACTTTTTTTAAATAATTTTAGTAAAAGTAATACGACTATCAATTTTTTTCTCTAGTCAAATTTGCAAAATGTAGCACAGACGCGCTCTTCTCATAAATATTTTAAATATCATGAAAAAACCCGCATATTTTTAGTTGCTATATTAGGCGAGGTCTCGTCTAAATACGAATAATTATGTTTTATGGCGCTCTAGCCTGTTTTACGCAGAAAAAATTTAATTGGAGGGTAGGATTATTTAACATAAACCGGAAAATACTAAAAAAAAAATTTACATCCAATTTATTAGAATACAAGCACATTTTCCTTGGGTAATTCTATAACCGGCAAACACAAAAGTCACGTGGTGTGTGGGCCTCTTAATATCAATTGTTCTGAATTTTTCATGAATAGCTATTTGTAAACGTCAAGTTATTATAAAAATAGAAAGAAACCCAGACTTTTTTGTATCAAAGTTTTTTTCTGTCAATAGACGAGGAAAGTGTGTCGTCACAAATGTAATTTTTGTCAAAGAAAGATTGAAGCTTTGCTTATTAAATAGTTTGTGTTTGGTTGTTTGGATGATATTTTCTGAGGCATTTGGACTTGTCTGGACTCAGTTATTGACAAGAATGACATTTGTGACGTCACGACTTTCCTCGTCTATTACTTTATCTAGTTATTTTACAATTTTCTACTTCGTATAAAAAATGATAGATAAAAACGCCATCTACGAAAACCACTAACAGAGTTACTTAAAGGAAGCTACAATCCATCTATAAAGTGAAATACGATAGGACCATTTTACGGCGCTCAATTGTACTGGCGTTACACTTTATAAATCCTACAATAAAAAATTTCTCCTTTAAATATTTTTTATGGAAAATTAGTTAAAATAGTTTAATTTGCGAATTGAATCGATGTATATAAAAACGTTCTAAGTCATGTTGATTACTTTTTCGGTAAACAACAAAAAACTGCTCAGCAGCTAAAGAGTCGTTTATGAAATTAAAAGAAAATTAGAGCAGTATTTTAATATATTTATGACAAGGAGGTCTGACTAGGAATTTTTCTGCATACAAATATATTGTTATATAAAAAAAATATTTCACCCTGTATAGGGAATTTTATAAATTAAATTTTTTTTTGAGTTGATATTTAATTTATTTAACAATTATTAATAGTTAAATGTTATGTTTATTAAATGGAATAGAAGAGTTGATATGTAGGTACATAAATTGGCAATAAATTAAAAAAAAATGAAAGAATCTTAAAATTTGTTAAAATAATGAAAGATGCTATAATAAAATTGAAATTTTGGAGTTATCATACATGAAATTTAAGTACTAAAAGTCATAGTAAACAGGGAATATAGGGTTAATAAAACTAAACTAAGGCTGCAATATTAAAAAAAAATCTAGTGGCAAAAAAACCTGAAAGGCAAGAAAAATAATAAACAGAATTTTTGATAATTTTTAATTTGAAAAATATAAGATAATTAAGCGTTATTAAGAAATGTATTTACGAATTTTAAATAAAAAATAATATAAATAATTAAAAAAAAAATAGTTTATATTAAAACTACACCAGAATAAGATCCAGAACAACGCAGGAAAAGAACAAAGAAGAAGAAAAAAATACAGGACAACGCAGGAATAGAACAGAGAAACAGAGATAGATGGAAATAGAAAAGCAAGTACAATATTTTTAGGAAGACAGAATATAAATTAAGAAAAGGTGTAAATCCGGGTTTAGAAGTAAAGAAAGGGAACAAGAGGCAAATAGCAGGATATATATTTTTTTTTATAATTTTTGTAATTTGTAATTTGTAATTTTGAGATAATGTAAATATCATTACAATATATCTACATTCAAACGAAAACAACTCATTTTTGGAAAAGGTGACTTAGAACGTTTTTGTAAAATATTTTCTCTACTGTAAACATAGTAAAATGTAAAAATGTATCTTAAAAATTATAGTTTCCTTCAATATGCTTTGAAAGGTATTTAATAATTTCAGGATTTAGTAACAAAATAATATCCTAAAGGTTATCCATATCTCAAATGTGGTCCAAGTTTTTAAGAAATAAAACACAAAATCAAGTACCACAAGAACTTAATAGTATAAGTAAAGGAGGCAACTAGTTTCGGTCACTGACCATCATCAGATCATTATTAAGTACTTTACCAAGGAGAGAGACTTTTCTCATTGTAAAGTACTTAATAATGGCTTGATGATGGTCAGTGACCGAAACTAGTTGCGTTCTTTACTTATATTATTAAATTCTTATAGTAGCTGACTTTGTGCTTTATTTTTTTAAATTATATATTTTGTGTAGTAATAGTAATAAATTTACTTGTGGCATATATCCGACTTTTGAACCAAGCACGGCGGTTTTTCCTTTTTCTAGTTTTTCTCCGTGAACCCATATTTCTCCGCCATCAATTTGTTTTATACCAACTATAGTACTTAAAAGAGTCGTTTTACCGCATCCACTGGATCCCAACAGTCCATATCTGATAAAAAAAATGCAATTTTTTAATCCTCAGAAATAAATAATTACACTAGTTTATAAAATTTAACTTATTTTATATACCCCAGAAGAAATTGATATAAATATGTTATAGCCTAGTAAAATTAGACATACCGATGGTAAAACGAGCAGTAAGCTATTTTATTTTTTTAATCGTTATCGTACCAGAGAAGAAGTGTAAAACCGCCAAAATCCACCGACATTTCCTTGTGTAACATCGTCCATCTTGGAAAACGCGTTTTCCTCTATATCTCCGTTCCTATTGATCCTGTTTTCTTTTTTTAGCTTTGTGGGGAAAACTAAATCCCACCATATTTATTGAGAAACATTTCCTGTAGCTGGTAATTGTTAATAAACGATATAAGGCATTCGTCAAAACTATTTTTTGCGTATAACTTTTTTTTTACAGCTACGGGAAATGTTTCTTAATAAATATGGTGGATAATCATTTTCCCCACAATCCTAAAAAAATCGAAACAATAGGACGGGAGATAGAGAAGAAAACGCTTTTTCTAAGATGACTGAATGTTACACGAAGAAATTTTGGTGGATTCCGCCGGTTTTACACTTCCTTCATGGTCCTAACAATTAAAAAGATGAAATAGTTAACTGCTCATTTTGCCAAAACAGCATTGAGCCGTTTACCAAATTTACTGGGCTATTAAACTACATTCCTTAAACCCAAACCTAAAAGTACTCTATGACGTCACATTTGTTTTCTACTCTCAAATCATTATTTATTTAATCAATCCAATAATAGACATCTTGTTTTGACTTCAATAAAAATGCCCAATAAAAAGTGTAAGAGAATAATTGTAGATTCATTAAAAAGTGCATCTTCATTATTTTGGATTTCCTGTTGCAAACCAAGATAAAAATTAGGTGCTTCATGTATTTTTGTGAAAGCTGTGGAATCGTTTTATTGCAATGGTTATCCGGAGAAAACGCGCATCTTCCATTTGGTTCATCAATGTTATGGAGAGAACCAACAAGGCTGTGTTCCAAAACCTTACTCTCTTACCCAGAGTCTACTCTCACTGTTCCAAAACGTACTGACTAATTATTTTACCCTTGTCAATCGTTTCAAAATCTGTCAAGGTTACTCCAGAGCTTACTCAAACGTACTCTACCAAAAAGGAGGGTAGAAGCGTGCTCTGACAGTTATTCTGTCACATTTGTCACTATTTGTCAGTTTTGTATATGTATTTTCTCTTCAAAATAAAATTGAAGTCCTTAGTCATTATAAAAAATTTCTTGTTTTTGTTTGCTTTTAATCAATAAATTGGATATTTATAAATTTTACAAGATTGATGGTGATAAAATTCTACTGAAGGATTCAAGCGAGTGAAATGATGTTTGAATTGAAGTAGATAGATAATCCTTAACGTATATTTTAGGCGAATCGGTAATAGAACTTCCTAATTCAAATGAATATTTAGAAATGTTTGCCTCGGATATTACTGAGGTGCAAAGCGCCGAGAAGTCTAGTGTGGGAGATAACTCGGCCTCGGATATTGCTGAGGTGCAAAGTGCCGAGAAGTCTAGTGTGGGAGACAACTCTGTTGAGGTCGCTCAAGAAAAGGTGTCGTGGAATGATGCAGCCTCGAGGTGTCTGATATATTTATATAAAGATAATGAGAAAACCAAACATCACTCCTGTGGCAACAGCTTCTTCGTCAATGGGTAAATTTTTAGTGAGAACTATCTATAAATATATTCTATAAAATTACAATTTATTTTAGGTTCTCAAATTAATTGCGATATTGTGGATCAATCATTCAAAAAAGGTTGTAAAAGGATAACTGATGCACAGGATTCCATGAACAAGCCAAAAAAAACCGTCTGCGGTTATTGTGGAACTCTTGCAGAAAAATGAAGACAATAGAGAAAAACGCCATCAAGATTGTCTAGCAACACAAAGGGAGGCCACACAAACTTACGAAAAAATGATGAATAAATTGATTGACAAAATATAGCCAAGACTGTTGCCATTTTTTCAGAATGGCTTAATTTTCTGTTATTTATGTATAAATAAAAATAAGTTTGTTTAGTTCCCCAAACCTTTTTTTTCGTTGGGAGTCCACAAAACCATTGGAATACAATAGCTGTGAATACAAACAACTCTAATACAATTTCTGGGGAGTTTCACTTTTCAACTTTTCATACTCAATTAAAAATTTCATATATAACTTTCTATCCCAGTATGTAGATATAATTGATAAATTCATTGAAATTCTTCACCAAATTTTATTTCAAATAATATAAAAACTGCTAATCATAATGCTAACGTTAATCTGTCTCTTCTCAATGTCCCAGCTTCATTTTCAAAATCTACGTCATTACAATGATTTCATCCCCAACATTTTGCACCTCAATATTTGCAACCATTCCTTCTAGAATATAATTTTCTACCTCGCCATCTGAATTATTGAGACATAAATTATGTAACATGCAATAGGCCAATATAGTTGTAGGTATCAGGTCAATTTTAGACATATCTAGATATTTCAGTTTTCTTAATCTTCCTTTTAGTAGGGCAAATGCTCTTTCCATGGCTTGTCGAAGCCTAGATAATGATGTGTTGAAATGAAGTTGTCTCAAAGTTAGGTCTCCTCTGTTTATATATGGAGTGATACACCATCTAGTTAGAGGATATGCCTTATCTCCAATTATGAACTCATCATTAGGAAAAAATGTTTCTGGGTGATTTAGAAACAATTTGTAAATTGTAGAGTTCCGAAAAATTCTCAGATCATTTACAGAACTTTGATAACCAGTGAAACAATCTGTAAATTTTAAATCGTATGTGCAAATTGCCTGTAATGTTATGGCATAGAATCGTTTACGACATATATATACTTCAGGGTGGTCCTTTGGAGCTTTTATAGGTATATATATATATATGACCCGTCTATGGCACCTATGATATTGTTGAGGCCGCTTCTCCTGAAACCATTCACAATATTCTCGATATCTATTGCAGATTGGGGCCATTTAATGGTTTCAGGGGGAAATTGATTTAAAACATGTATCATTCTTATAAATGAGTGATACAAAGATGACTTCGACATTCCAAATCTCTCAGCTACAGACCTACAAAAAATGTATTTATCTATATATAATTTCATTACATATTTTGTGCATCCAACCTGTAGGAATCTGGTGTCGCCAATAGCCACAACACTGACAAAAATTGTTTTTTAGGACTGATTGTTGGACGACCAACCCCAGAGTGATTAGACAATAATGGAGCAGTCAAAGTAAGTGTCGCCGAAAATGTTTCGGAAGACATTTTGAAATGTTCCTAAAACTGTTTTGAGTTGTATTGCATTACAACATTCTCAATATATATATAGGTGCGTCCTAATAGGAGCCTCTTTTATTCCATTTAACGCCACGTATTCACCATCAACATCATCATCAAAAGTTGTTCATACTGAAAAGTTATTTTTTTATTGCATAAACAACGGTTGAAAATAGCCGCCAATATACTACTTGTCGCTGTCGTACGTCAGAATGTCAAACACTGTTGCAAAAATCTGCATACTCTCTGTCAATCTATTACCTTGACATACTCTTACTCTATGGTGAATTTTGGAACATAGCCCAAGTAATCATGAAAATGACATTCGGATATAATGCAACTATTGCGTCAGTTACTAAGCTAATGTTGCATTCGTAGGATCTTCCATATCCAACTTGAAAGTGATATTTGTAAAATTCGGCAAAAAATCAAGACCAAGGCCGAATATCTTCGTGAACATCTAGATTAATTCGTTACTGTTCCGTTATATATTAATACATTTAAAGATTCAAATAAATGTATAATTGTATTTTTTAGTTGTACATTTAATTGCCAGCAAAATATATCAATAATATTCAGATGTTTTTTTTTGTTTTCTTTTTTCCTTAGTTGGCCGAGAAATCCGGAAACTTGAAACTCCGGAACGATTTTTTTTTGCTTGTTCCATGCAAGAAATTCGTAAAAGAGGTTATAAAATGAAAACCGACCAACTGTCATTATACAACTAAGGAAAATGTAGAGAAGTGAAAACGCACACTACAATATTGGACCTAAAGTAATTTCTAGTGGTTCTGGATGATTATCTCATGAAGGAAGCACTCCTCATTTGATTAATCAGTCCAAATTAAATGATCCTTTAAGACATTTTCAACTACCAAGATCTAAAGCAGATCTTCTTGGTTCTCGCCTTCAACAGCAGAATTTACATTATCCAAAAACAGGACTACAGTTTACTCAGAAATTTTCAAAAGAGAAAAAGATTATTGATATTCCAGGGCTTTATTATGTAATGAATCAAAATTATAAAACAGAGTGGCGCTTATTGGCAGACTTTTCAAAATATAGTTTGAAAGCTGTTTTATTACACAACGGGAATAGGAAACCGTCTATGAATTTTGAGGGAAGCTATGAAACGATGTGTACTTTAAATTTAATAAAATATGAAGAACGCTAATGGAAAATGTGCTGAGTTTTCAAAGTCATTAGTTTGTTAGCTGGATTGCAAGGTGATTACACAAACCACTCGTGTTTTCTATGTCTATCAAGGCCAGATAGCATAATAATGTAATAAAAAAATCGGCTGTGTCATCCCAGAACTTTCACGGCTCAAGTGTGTAGAATGAGATTATTTTAATTATAAAATACAATTTTCTGAACAGAAAAGTAAAATGTTGTAAAAATGAAATAAGTTGCTGCAAAAAATACACAAAAATTAATTACAATGAAAAGCGACAAAAATTAATTCAAATGGCACCTTGTTATTATAAATACCAACAAGATAATGAATTATTTCAAAAAATGGCAAAAAAATTGTTAAAAATGATAATGAATTGCTAAATTTCAGCATAAAACTATAATTAAAAAAAAAGGAAAAAATAAAAAAAACTAAAAAACAAAAAGTCCAAAAAAAAGTTGGTTGTGTCTCCCCAAAACTTTCCCAACTAGTATCCACAAATACTTTTTCAGATATTTAATGTTAAAGTTTCAAATTTGGACATTTTTTTATTTTTGACAGGTGACAGTTGGTGAAATAATTTTAACTGATCTGAATAGAGTTTTTAAAGGGCTTTCAAATGATATATTTCAAGTTTGAATTCCGTGACATATTGCATCTGTCGTTTTTTGATAGTGACACTTCCGTTTGACACATGTCATACAAAAACTAAAGATTTCTTCCAACGGGTATCCCAAAACCCTGTACCAAATTTCAGCCCAATCGGATTAATACTTTTTAAGATATTTAATGCTAAAGTTTCAAATTTTGACAATTTTTTTGTTTTTGACAGGTGACAGTTGGAGAAATAATTTTAACTGTTCTGAATAGAGTTTTTTAAGTTCTTTCAAATGACATATTGCATGTCCAATTCTGTGACATATTTGATCTGTCATTTTTTGATAGTGATACTTCCGTTTGACAGATGTCGTACAAAAACTAATGGGTTTTTCTGAGGGGTAACCCAAACCCCTATACCAAATTTCAGCTCAATCTGATTAAACGTGTGGCCTCTATCTGGAAGAATACACACACACAGACCGACAGACAGACTTCCATCTGGAAATGGTCTTAATCGTCTCAGGGCACCCAAAAATGAATATTTTCGTTTTTGTCTCGAAATTTTTTTTTTTAGCTTGTTCACAATACTTTCACATCTAGGAGGTGGGTCGGGAAAGTAAAAATGGCCTATTCGTTGGTAGATCCACAAAAGATAATTCTACCCTCTTTACATATTAAATTGGGACTCATGAAAATCTTACTAAAGACGCTAAACAAAAATAGTGATCCAGTATATATAAATATTATTTCCAAATATTTCAGAAGCAAAACTGAAGTCGGTATATTAATGGCCCACCGATCCGTAAAATTAGTAAATATCCTCATTTTGAAACCCTTTTATATGTAAAAGAAAAAGCTGCATGGAATGCATTCAGAAATGGTTGTTCAAGATATTTTGAGAAATAATAAAAGTGAAAATTAGAAAGATATTGTTGGTGATTTATTGACAAACTTTTACTAGATGGGAGGGAACATGCTATTGAAAATTAATCTGCTGCACTGTCATTTAAGTTTTTTATTTTGAAAATTTAAGAAGTATATGAGTGACGAACAGAGGGAGCGTTTTCACCAAGATTTAAAGACTTCTAAAAATGGACGAAAGGATTTTGGGATGAAAGCATGTAAGGTGATTACTCTTTGTCCACTATAAGAGAAAAAATTGATACCCAACAATATAAAAAGAAAACAAAAATCAGCAGTTTTAGTTTGTTTTATTATTTGTGTAAATAAATATTTCTAAAACCAGATGTGACAGAATTTTCTTTTAATTTTCTCTGGATACTTAATTCCAAAATAAACAATAATTATCAACTTTCAGCTGGGGTATAAAAATCATGTAAATTATAATATCTATAAAATTATTTCAAAAATACAGGGTGTCCAGAAACGTTCTTCAAAGAATGAAACCACGAAATCTAGAGCTGATTTTATGACGATTTCGCCTAAATTACTTTAATCCAAAAATGCCTCCTAAGGGAGCTAGAGCTCTTTGAAAATAGCGCTCTAAAATCGATTTAATTGAAATACCTTCAAAACGGATTTCTTATGAATGATATCATTTTGTACATTTATTTATTTAAATCTAACCAATCATAACCGGCTCGTTTGGGTGGGGTATATAATCAATGTTTATTCGCAACCAATTAAATCACTGAATCACCTTTGGAGACGAATTGGAAATTTTTGCAAGAATTCGACGATCCTTACAGAAATGAATAAATTTGTATATAGAAACGGATGGCCGTCATGTGGAGCTTTTATTTTGTGTTTATTACTTTCCGTTATCATTTCGTTATTATTTTTTTTTAACAAATTGTATCAATAGAAACATTAATTTTTATATGAATTAATTTTTTTACTTCAGAAAAGTAGTCATTAATTGAAAACATTTTTTTGAGCACCTACCCAAATTTTTTGTAAAAACAGTTTAATATTTATACAATTCTTAGGTAATTTGTTTATTTTCCATTTTATTATAATTTTGAAATTTATTTGTTATCAATGAAAACGTATGTAAAGACATGAAAAGTTTAAATCGATTTTTCTCGAAAACGGTTGGTCATGGAGACTTCAGATAAGAGCACCATTTTTGTGTGAAAATTATGAGTTTTTTTAAATATCATTTCAAAATGGCGACTTTTCGAAAGACAAAAAAAAAATGGATAAAAATATCCAATACCTCACCAAAACGAGCCGCTTATGACTACATTAAAAAAATCTTATTTACGAAATTTGATTG
The DNA here is from genome assembly GCA_963243735.1 of Neocrepidodera transversa. NCBI lineage: Eukaryota > Metazoa > Arthropoda > Insecta > Coleoptera > Chrysomelidae > Neocrepidodera > Neocrepidodera transversa. The sequence goes on from OY725338.1 coordinate 13,895,618, forward strand.
GTTAAATTTAAATGAATAAATGTACAGAATAATATCAATTAAAAGAAATCCGTTTTGAAGGTATTTCAATTAAACCGATTTTAGAGCGTTATCTTCAAAGAGCTCTATCTCCCTTAGGAAGCATTTTTGGATTAAGGCAATTTAGGCTAAACCGTGATAAAATCAACTGTAGATTTAGTGGTTTAGTTTTTTGAAGAGCGTTTCTGGACACCCGTATATTAAAAAACTATATTAGTATAATAAATACTGAAAATGTACTTACATTTGTCCTTTATCTACTCTCATACAAAGTTTTTTCAATATTTGTGTATTTCCGTAACTTTTTTCGACATTTTGTACCAGTACGGAACATTCTTCATGCATTATCTATAAAAACGTAAAAAAATACTGAAATAAAATCAAAATCATGTAATAATAATATCATAATCCTTCCTAAATAGGGGCCTACATCATTTGTTATATTGCCCGAAATGGTTTTTGGACGGGCGCTTCCTTAATATTAAAGATAGGAAGCTACTGTTTTTACTAATCAAATCTGTATTTAATTGTTATATTGTCTATTTATTTTATTTTTTGCATTAATTTTCATTTTATATTTATTTTCTTTTGTTTAAAAAAAAACTGGGATTTTTATCAAAAAATCCAAATTTCCACAAATAATTTTTTCAATCCGATATTATTAAAAATAAATTGATATTTTCGAAAAAATTCTTTAAAAAAAATCCATATTGTCTAAAAACTCATTTTATGCTATTGTATTTTTTTAAGAAATATTTTTTCGTTTATTCGATTTTTTGTAATTTTTATTCATCAGTTAAAAATATTGTCGATTTGCATTGAGAAGTCAAATTTGTTTTTCGTTTATAATTTTTGATCCAGGAAAGTATTTTCCCTTATCTTTTTACTGTTTCTTCTATTTTTTCTTATTTTTTTTTATAATCTTAGTAAAATATGACTATCAACTTTTTTCTCTAGATAAATTTGAAAAGAAATAGCACAAACGTGATCATTAAATAAATATTTTAAAATGAAAAAAATTGTATATTTTTAGTTGCTATATTAGGCGAGATCTCGTCCAAAAATGAATAACTATTCTACTCTACTAAGAAAAATTGGACTAGAGCCTAGGATTAACTATAAAATACTAAAAAAACAATTTTTACACCTAATTTATTACAATGCGAGGACATTTTCCTTGGGTAATTCTCTAAACGGTAACCACACAAATCAGTATCGTGTGAGATGCGGTTAGTCCGAGATGCGGTCAGTGGGAAATGCGGTTACTTTTTTTCATACCTTCACGGAGTACGAGATGCGGTCACATTTCGGCATATAGGTAATTAATAGATTAAATCAACGTTGTTATAAAGACGTTTATTATTAAGAAAATTTTCAATATACATAATAATTTCCAATCTTTAAATGCATACATATAGTATAAACCTACATGTTTAGATATCTTATTTTTTTGTCTTGGAATAAAGAGCATTCATTAAATTACGAAAATTTTATTATTATCTTAACGTTTCGACATTTTGTTTGCCGTTCTCAGGTTTATTTTATTACTAAAATTAAAATGCACTACATATTAATATATAAATAGATTTAAAATTTTAAACAAATATTAAAAAACCATGTATTGTAAAAAGTTGTATTTGGTATAGTATGAGAAAGTACCTACTTGAGTGAAACTAGCAATAAAATCCCGCAATAGATAATATTTTCCAAAATAAAAATAATTTTTAAAAAAACTTATGCTCTCGTATTAATCCGGAAAAAACGTAATTAAAATTATTAAATTTTAAGGCCGAAAGGCGAAAACTATCTCTATACAATATTTTTTAAATATTTAGGGGAAGATTATTTGACTCCGCGGGATTTGCGAGTGTGGGGTTTACGAACAGAACCTTTTTCCTGGACTTTTTGAACACGCATACCTGGAATTAATCTAAGCGCTGACCATCGGTGGGATTTGCGAACACGCTTAAGATTAGAACCATAAAACTATTAATATAAGTTATTATTAAATTAGTATTTCCAAATTCAATAAGATGGGAATATTTAGCATTGTCCTCGACTGTTAAGTTACAGTATTTGAATAATTTAGTTTTTTGTCAAAGTGGAACTATAGAGAAAATTATCTTTTTTAATAAACATTTACAATTATTGAGTTATTTTATTAATTATAACATGTTTTTAAAAATTGAATGAAAAGTTTTCTATTTACTCTCCTAAACGAATGGAATAGTAGTTTACCTAACAAGTGCGGAAAGTGATACTTTTCCGCACGCGATTGCAGATGGCCGAACGACGCGTAGCGGAGTTAGGCCAGCAATCGCGTGCGGAAAAGTCACTTTACGCACGTGTTAGGTACACTATTTTTTCTACTAGCGTGCGGAAAAAACACAAAAGCTAACATCAAGAAACATCAGTATACTTTTCCGCACTCAAATGCGTGCGGAAAAGTATACTTTTCCGCACGCTTGTAGAAAAAGTTATTTTTGTTAAACTGACGTATAAAATATTAAGTAATAATGCAATTTGATGATGAAAGGCAGGACTGCAAAATTGTTAAAAACAAATTATAAGGCTGCAGGATTTTTCTAAAATGTAAATATCTGGGTAATTATACAAAAGTGAAAATATAACTTAAATGTAACATTTACCGAACTATTTTTATAATTTTAAACTCTCTACCAACAAGTAAATCTTCAATATAAATTACTTGAAGTGTTCTCAAACCGCACGGGGCCATAAATTGGCCGAGGGTGTGCCAGGTATTCGTTCGCAAATCCCACGCTACGCAAAACCCACGTTCGCAAAGCCCATGGCACCGATTATTTTTTATTTTAAGGAATTGATTGTTTGTAGAATTTTATACAAAATATCAAAAATTTGGGTGGCAACTCCTTCTTATTTTTTTTAAATTAAATTCAAAGTGCACCGCAATGTGCAAAAACTCAAAAAAAATATATGATAATGCTATAAGATTTGTGTCTATTAATTATAATTTGTTAATTTAGAATAAAATTCAAAAAAAAATATAAAAAATCTCAAAAAAAAACAAAAAGCAATTCTAATACGAACTTATAGTATTTTGAAGTAATAAAATTCTAAAATCATATACCACACAGTATATTATATTGTTGTTAAATTTAAGAAGCGGAAATGGCAACTAGTTTAGGCATACTGCCATCATCAGGCCTAGTGGCAAAAATTTACTAACACTGTCACTATTTGAATTCCTGTTGATGACACCTTGTTAATAGGCCTGATGATGGCAGTATACCAAAACTAGTTCAATTTAACAATAATAATAATAATATACTGTCTGGTACATGATTTGGAGTTTTATTACCTCGTTATAAAAAATAGATAACAATAGTGACTGGTTTGTAATATTCAGGTACCATTTTTTGTAGTTCTGTCTTTTAAATCAATTCAATTGTCTACCAAGTTTGGTAAAATAATATAAACGAATTTCTAAATTATAGGATATAATCATTTTTAATATTGTTTAAGATCTATACAATTTTTTGTTAACCGTATCTCGCACTTATACAGTAAAGACACCTACCGCGTTCGACCGCAAGATTTCAGCTTTGACCGCATCTCCTACGACTGCAAGCCGCAACTCCCACATTTTCCACAAATCACATATTATGCAGGCCTCTAAAACCACTTCTTTGTATTATTCTTGACAATGATTTGACCGGTCAGCTTAGATCACGTTTCTCGAGAAATCGCTAAACCTGCCAAATATTTTTTCTCGCTGATTAATTGGCGGTAGGAATTGAACAAAAAATCCCATTTTAAACTTCCATTGGTTAAGTGATGATAAATGATCAAAGGTTATTCGTGACTATGTTAAAATTCCAATTTGATTAAAATACCAATTTTTTAATTTCGAAGAATTGGATGGAGACATTTAACATATAAAATTTTAAGAAACAATTTGTAGCTTTATGTTTATTTTCAGTAGGTTGTTATAATTCTTATTAAAATTTGATCCTCTCGAAGAAAAATCAGTTAAAAAAAAATTTAACTATCATCATTTTTATCAACAAAATCCTTCCTCATATACTTTCAAATATATCATGTATCCTTGGATGGAGTCCACAAGAGGTAAAACATCTTTATTATTCATTTTACGACCAAAGGTCATTCTTTATAAAAAGTTCTGCTTGTTGAGAAAATTAATTCACTATAAAAAAAAATAGATCAGATGTATAGGGCGTTAAGAAAGCATATAAAAAAATTTCAAAAGAAAAGTGCATTTATTTATTACTTTAAACAATAGAACAAAGTTAATTATAAACTAATATAGATATTAAATACAAATTTTGAAATAAAAATTAGAATATTACATTAAAATAAAGAATGACATTTGGTCATAAAATGAATAATAAAGATTTTTCTCCTCTTGGGGACAATCCACGAACAGACTGATTCAATAAACTTTGAGCACGAAATTGAAAAAAATAGTTTTCAGAGGTGTTGTTCACTTTATCCCAGCGGTCAATTTTGTCCACGGGGTTCCATAATCGGGTGGAGTCCTTTTCGGCACAGCGCTCATGTATTACCCGAATTTAATCTTTTGTTCCTTCTAAAGGTGTAGCCTTTTTGGACACGAAAGCGGGATTAAGGGTTCTAGGAAAATGAAGTAGGATTATTTAAAGATTAAATAATATTTCTGTAATCTCTTCAGTTGTTGGTTATTCCTAGATACAGTTTAAATAAAATTATTATCAAATGATTGGTTTTGTGAATGGGGTTGTCTTATTTTATGACTCTAATACTCTTAATCGGTTATACTCAAATTTATCTATGTTATTCTCGATATTCAGTTAAATACATATGTGAAATTAAATAGTACACATATACCTAGCAAACTTAAAAACTCAAATTATAAATGTTTAAAGTCGCTAAAAAGTGAAGGAATGTGTCAAAAGTTAAGACAAACTTTTAAAATTTGCTGAAAAATTGTTAAAAAAATGTTAAATTAAAAATTGTTAGAACCTGTCAAAAATTGCTAAAAGAAAAATATTTGATCCAAATAAAAACCGTTGCAAGAAATTTCATAAATTTTGATTAAAAATTTGAAAAAAATTAATCAAAAAATTTCAAAAATGTTGATCAAAATTTAAAAAAATAAAAATATCAAGAATTTTATTATTTTTTTAGTCCATACATGAAGGAGACACTTCTGGTTTAAAAAAAACGTTATATGGACCATTCAAAATTATTAAAAACTATTTAGACCAAGTCAAAATAAAAAACCGAATTAAAAATAATTTAACACTCAATTAATATTATTTTATTTTATTTAAAAAAAAACGGACTGGTAAAAAAAATTATTAAAAATTATTTTTAAATAAAAAATTGTCAGAAAATGTCAAAAATGTTGAGAATTTGTTAAAGAAATTTAGAAAAACGTTAAAAATCGCTAAAATTATACAATAAAGTTAAGAAAAAAATTGTTAACAAATATTAGAAACGGTCGAAGATTAGAAAAAATGTAATAAACGGTCAATTTGTTAAAAGTTGCTGAAAAAAAAATAGGAAAATATTCTAAATGGAAAAAACACCTTCAAGTTTATTAAAATTTGTAAGCAACTGTAAAAATTTTACAAAAACTCAAAAAACTTTCAAAATTTGCTAAAAAAAACGTTTATTATTATAACAAAAATTGGAAGCTTTCACAAAAAACTGTCAGAAGATGTTAAAAAAAAAAATAAGAAAAACCTTCGCTAAAGTGTGAAGGACAGTGTTAAAAGTTAAAAACGACTTATAAAATTTACTAAAACATTGTTAAAAAAATATGAACAACTAAAAATTGTTAGAAACTGTCAAAAATTACTATATGAAAAATATTAAATGCAAATAAAAAATATTGAAAAAAAATCAATCAAAATATTTTGTTTAAAAATTTGAAAAAATTCCGTAATCTCTTTTCTCTGTGTAGAATTTCCTGTCCTACTCTAATCATAAACCGATTAGGAGTATTAGAGAAGTAAAATAAGACAACCCCATGCATAAAACCAATCATTAGACAATAATTTTATTTAAACTGAATCTAGGAATAACCCAAAATTCATGAAATTACAAAAAAATTATTTAATATTTCAATAATCCTATTACATTTTCCTAGAACCCTTAATTCAGCTTTTGCGCCCAGAAAGGCCACACCTTTAGAAGTGATAAATAATTAAATTATGGTAAAACTAACCACTGTGCCTAAAAGGACTCCACCAGATTTTAGAAAGGGGATAACTAGTTATAATAAAACCCACCCATTATAATAAACATTCAAACTCCCATTCAAATCGCTCTCTTATAGTGTAAAACAAATGTTAATTTTCATACAAAACATTATCCTATATTAATAAAAAATTGGGTATATAAAAAATGACGAAAATAAGCAAAATTTTGTTAAAATCAATATTTCGGAAAATTGATTTATAAAAAATTCTTCATAGTCAAAAATCTGTAATGAAATCAGCATTTTTTCTCAAATAATAAAAAAGTTTTTCGTATTTGGATATACAGAGTGTTTCATTAATAATTGATAATATTGTTAGTAAAGAATCTTTGACCAAATTAACCTTGACCAATATACAGGGTATTTTATTTATTTCCCATAATGTTCTAACTCGAGTCATAATTTTTAGATCGATTTAATTGTTTGCCAAGTTTAGTAACAAAATATATACGAATTTTACAATTATGCGAAATGATCATTTTTAAATAAAATATCCTGTATATCGGTTACGAAGAATAATTTACCTAAGTGTTTCCCCACTTATAATATAGATAATTATTATTGAAACACCCTGAATAAGTACTTCTAATAACTTAATAATTTTTATTATTTGTAAACTTTGATACTTTCGTATAATATAAAAAAGTAATTAGATATTTATTATATTTATATTCAAGAGAAAAGTAATTATATTCGTTTATTAAATTTATTCTCAAGGGTATTGAACGATATATTCTTAAAAAAAATAATCATTATTGAACTAAGAACAAATATGTACCATAAATACTTTTATTATCTAAACGTTTAAGTTGACCTAAATTTATTATGGTTTTTGTACGCAAGAGGGCTCTACGAGACTTAACTTTTAGTCATACAGAATACTTCTTTCACTAATGCTCACTAGATGGTGTACTCAAAAAAAAATGCCACATTTAAATTTCATACGATTAGAAATTGTTTTTGTCTGCGTTACTGCCTTATAGTGTTGTTTTTGTTATTTACACCTTAAAAAGTAGGTCCAAAATTCACTTGAAATAATAGAAATCCAAAAGAAAGATTTGCTTAGGATATGGACTGCGAAATTATTGTTTAAATACTGCTAGCTCAACCTGGTATACAGAAGATTAATGGAGTTTCAAAATATTGCGTTTCATTTGTGCAACTGTTTAATAATTATACTACATCTCTTTTATTATTTCTGAAAGACAGTAATAGACTGACAACGTTGATAAATTGAGTAACACAAAAGAACTGGGATTTCGCACACCGTGCTTGATTTTTTGGTGTTGCCAGTTTGATTTTGATATGCCTGTAAATTGCGACGCCTTAATTTCATGAATTTTATTTTTACAATTGACGTCACATCAGGCCGATGATCACGTCACATAAATGTGACCACCTTGAAGGAGGCTAAAGAGGCTCAGCCTCCTCACCAATTTATCCAGCAAATAGCACCAGAGATATTTTGTTGCTCATTCTTCATTTTATTTCCTGTTTCTCTACCAATTTTTTAAATTTTACAATTAATTACCCGTTCTCAGTGATTATTTTTGAATCTGACAACAGTGCCCTGAGACTAGATTCTTCAAATTCTGTGTATATCTCAAACCATGCTCAAACCCTAAGCTCGTGTTCAACACAGTTGCCGTTTTTTCAACCAGTTAAATTGCTAAATACCGTAAAAAATAGCTGAAATGGCAACACCCTCAGTAGGCTAACCACCTGTCTTTTTTTCAGTTCAGTATGGACAGTGGTATCCGTGGGTCATCATTCCTGTCACGTCGGCATCGGTGGAGAGATCATTTTCTACTCTCAAACGAATTAAAACTTAATGCGAAATACAATGGGCCAAAATCATTTATACAATGTTAGTTTAATATCTACTGAAAAAACAAAATTATACATTTTATGGTAATATTGATCATTTTTCGCAAACTGAAAAAAAAACAGAATATGAAAAATTCCAAAAAAAAGATAATATATTAAAAATCAAAAAAATAAAAAACAGAAAATTAACAAAAAAATTTTTGGCAAGAGAAACTACCACGCTGGTTCTTGCTGGGCAACAATTAATTTTGTCACTGAAGTATCTGGTACGGTTCTGCGCAAAGGTTAAATTAATTGGCTGAAGAGTATATTTTTACAAAAACGTTTAATGTCCAGCCTCCTCTCTTAAAAAGTTCACGGGCCGCCACTGCCACCTATGACAAGGAGGGGTAGGGGGGTCCAAAAATCATGAAATTCGTGTGACGTAATAAGTGAATAGTTTATTTTTATAATCTTTTCTCAAATTATACGGGGGAAATAATAAAATGGTCATTATGGTCTTTTATCTTAAAAAAATCTTATAACAAAAATAGTAACTAAAGTAAAAAATATATTCAACTTCAAGATTCACGACCAAATAGCTGTCAGGGGCAGACTATAATGTGCTATATAGAAATGTTGCTGTTCTGTATTTAGGCGTTTATATTTTTTTAAATAGATTTACTGTCCTTAATTTATAGTTCGTGCAAATAAAGTGTAAATTGATATCGACATCAAATATTTGATTATTTTTTACGTTTTGAGGGTGGATGTTAAAATTTTTCATTAAAGTCGAAGTAATAAAATAGCACCGAACCGGCAACGTCGAACAGTCCATTGACTTAGCCATTAGTGGCATCTGTGTTTGCGTAGCCGAAGTGTTTTAAAAAGTTCGTGTGTCACATCTAGAAGACACTACTCCGCATACAAATAAATCTGGTCTGGGAATTTGAAATAATGTAACATTTATATAAATACAAAGAAATGAGAAATATTTAGAAATTATTTAAAAAATCTTTTTTCTTTTGGAGCAAAATCGATAATTTTTAGAAAAATAATTTATTTCGCGAAAAATAATATCGAGAAAGTACTTTAACTTTACACTTGGGAAAAAAGTGTTTTTTTTTTTTGATTTTTTCGAAATCAACATTGCCGATTTTGCTGAAAATTTGGACATGCAATATGTCGTTTGAAAGCCCTTGAAAAGCTCAATTCAGAAGAGTCAAAATTTTTTCTTCAACTGTCACCTGTCAAAAATAAAAAAATGTCAAAAGTTGAAACCTTAACATTAAATATCTGAAAAAGTATTCATGGATACTCGTCGGGAAAGTTTTGGGGCGACACAACTGATTTTTTAATAAAACTAATACGACTGCACAGATAAAAAAAAATAAAATATCGAATATCACAATTCGCATAAATACAAAGGTACGGAACCCTAAAAATGAGGGAATGTTAATGAAAAAAATTATATTTATTAATATATTAGTATTTGTTGGTAAAATATACGTAACAATAAACATTATCACCAAATTTCAAGTTGATAGGTCAATGTAAAGTTAAAAAATACTTCGGAACAAAATGTTGTAAAAAATTCTGACTTTGGCGGCTTCTCATGCCTACATTTTGCAATATGTTTTAAAACAAAAATTTGGCTTTTATCTATTCAATGAGCTCTATTCAACGATACCTCACTCGATGGGATAGGATAATTTTTTTTTCAGCGCCCTCCTTTAGCTGTATGGGAGCCCCCTTGAAAACATCTAAAAATATTTTTTATAATTTATATGGCTTTGGGTCAACAAGACGCATATAATGTGAAAATTTGAAGACTCTAGCTGTTTAGTTGCTAAACCCGTGTGACAGACGGACGGACGGAGGGACACGCGACAGAGAAATATGGTTCCGTTTCGAAACTTTGGGGTACAGAACCCTAAAAAGGAGGGGCGAACGCATAATTTTAATTGATTGATACGATCAAATAATTTAAAATATAAAGTCTTCAAACGCTAAAAATAATAATGAATAAAAACTAGCTATTTGACAAAGTCAATGCTTGTAACACTAAAGTATCCAAGTTATTAGTTCTAAATGAACTTTTCCATTCTAGCCGAACTGTAAAACGGTTAAAATCATACTGTATACAAAAAAAATGTCTTATACAGGGTGTAATAAAAAGCTTCTATTGATGAAAATAAATCGATTTATCCTCATAAAAAAATTCACACCGAAAAGGTTACTAAATAACGATTTTTTGTTGTTGTAGTTTTAAAACAGTTTTTCATGAAAAATTAAACAAAATTATAGGAAAGTTTTTTAGAGAAATAAAGTTTTTTTTGTCTATTAAAATTTAGTAATTTACGGACTGTGTATGAATTAACACCTGCATTTTTTTATAATTTGGAATAAATTAAGTATTATGATGTAACACTTTAAATAATAATTTTATTATTTTTAGATGGATATATGTAAAACAAGGACTAGACAATAAGGATAGCAAAAAAAATACATAACGTAACATGTTTTTTGTGAATTGTAAATTTCATACTTCAAAATTTTAAATAAAAATAATCCTTTGCGATTGTTCAATATTCTGCAGCCGAGTTGCGTCCAGCGGTAAGAAAAATGACCCTTTACCTGCCCAGGTGCGTCTAGCAGTCAGAAAGAAAAGGCTGAAGAATAATCGAGCTGCGTCCGTCTATCAGTTTGTCTAACGTGGTATAAATATGAAATAAAATACTTGTTTTCAATATAAAATATTATCAAAGTAGTAGGTTTCAAATTATAAAAAGATAGACAACAAAAACTATGTATCTAATAATATGTATTACGTATACATATATACAGCACATTAACTACAAAAAATGTATGGATATAAATACAAAATTAAATGTATTATAAACTATTTTTTGGTAAAAATTTTTTTGATATAATTTTCACAAACTCAAATTTATTTAGTGTGCCATTTTTGTAGAAACTGCTCCTTTATATATATATAGTTTTATACAGGGTGTCCCTCAAATATTGTAAAAAAATTCAACGGGTGATAGTACTCCTAAAATTAATAAAAAATGTTCCTATAAGCATGGGTCGTTAAATGCATATTAAGGGAGTTAGAGGCTTTAAAAGAGTAAATTTTAAAAATGTTTTTATTTTAATTATAAGTTTAAAAAACAAGATAAAATTTCGAAAAACAACTAGGGGACATAAAATTTAACCCTAAATCCAACGGAGATATCGAAAAATTATTTTACCTTCAATTTTCTCGAAAACGGTTAATCTAAGCGACTTGCAACAAGAATACTTTTCTGAAAGATAAAAGCATGTATATTTTAAAACCTGTACCCGAGTTGTAAAAAAGACAACCCCAATAAAGTTATGTATAAATTAACCCTCTACCCTTGCAATAATTACCCTTTCCGATTATAAAAATAATTTTTCGATATCACCTTTGGATTTAGGGTTAAATTTTATGTCCCCTAGTTTTTTTCTCAAAATTTTTTCTTGTTTTTTAAACTTATAATTAAAAAAAAAACATTTTTAAAATTTACTCTTTTAAATCCCCTAACTCCCTTAGTATGCATTTAACGACCTATGCTTATAGGAACGTTTTTTAGGAGTACTATCACCCCTTGAATTTTTTTACACTATTTGAGGGACACCCTGTATATAGGTGAAAACGCAACATTTCCTCCGTCTGTGTGGGCGGAAGTTACGAGAAATAAATAGGCTGCATTACCTAAAATGTACTTCTTATTTATAATGTATTAATAAATAACTTTTATTAATGAATAATTACAAATATTTTAAAAAACGTCTAAAAAATATTACACGGGGTAAAAACATATGATGTTTTTGGTACTTTGGTCCGAAAAATTCTCTTTAACAATAAACACAAGAACTATACGCAACACGAAATTAATGAAAAACAACAAAAATTATAAAAAACAGCTAAAAATTAATGACATGGATTAACATTTTTCTACATACAATTTGTATAAAACTTTCTTTATCCGACCTACGGGGGTGAAACTGGAGGGGCTTGAAATATCAAAAAAAATTATATCTTCGCCATTTTTAAGAATATCGCAATAGGTAATAATTCGTAAAAATCCGTAAAAAATCGTAAAAACTTGTAAATAGCCATTAAAAATCGTGAAAAATCATAAAAAATCGTAAAAATTCGTAAAAATTCGTAATAATTCGTAAAAATTCGTAAAAATTCGTAAAAATTCGTAAAAATTCGTAAAAATTCGTAAAAATTCGTAAAAAATCGTGGAAAACCGTAAAAAAGCGTAAAAATCAGTAAAAACCCGTAAACAAATGGTAAAAAATCATTAAAAATCGTAAAAAGTCATAAATAATCGTCAAAAACGTAAAAATTCGTAAAGAATCGTCAAAAATCGTAAAAAATCGTAAAAATCCGTAATAAATCGTAAAAATGGTAAAAAAATTGTAAATACCCGCACAAGTTTTACTGGGAAACTGGGACGCTCCAGAGTTTCAACTATTGTACGGAAACGATGTTGGTGCAAAATTTTTACGGTCATCGTCAAAAATCGTAAAAATTCGTAAAGAATCGTAAAAACAGTAAAAAATCGTAAAAACCGTAAAAGAATTAAAAAATCGTGGAAAACCTTAAAAAATCCATAAATTACTACGGCCCGCCAATACTTCACCTTTGGTGAAGTATGGCAAACCGTAGTATTGAAATCATGCAAAAATCTCAAAAATTAAAATGTCATGAAACGTGGAAAAAATTGATTTTCCGAGAAAAAAAGTCTGTCTGTGTGGATGTGTGGATGTGTGGATGTCTGTGCGCACGATAACTTGAGAACGGTACGGCCGATCCGGAAAATTCTTTCGGCCATCGGTTTTTATTCAAAAAAGAAAGGCTCTATCAGAAGATGAGCAATTTCGGGTGCGAGGATCCCGGTCCCGCCTACTAAGTGAAACTTCTATTCGAGATATCTCGATAAGGAAAGCAAATTTGTCGATACTGATTTCTATTAAGGTGTTGTGTAAGTTCAGACCGGCTCGTTAAAAAAAAAAAAATATTGGAAAAATTCCGATTTTTTCGAATCGGACTTTATTCCGCTGACGGAAACGGGCCGTAGTCTTGAAAAATCGAGCAGAGATTATTCATTTTACTAGTTTCGTGTTGTGTTTATTGTTAAAGAGAATTTTTCGGACCAAAGTACCAAAAACATCATATGTTTCTACCCCGTGTAATATTTTTTAGACGTTTTTTAAAATGTTTGTAAATCTTCATTAATAAAAGTTATTTATTTTTGGTGGATTCATTATTATTTATTGGTTAATTAAAGATGAATAGTTTTTGTGGATTATTTATTGTAAATTTGAATTGGGAATTTGGAACCTTTGGTTTTCAACAATGTTGAAGAATATCGTCACCACTAACCAAAACTACACTTTTTAAAACACTCTACGTAAATAATAAAAAAATACTGAAAATATTAAAATTTTATGAATTTAAGTTAACTAGTCTTCATTAAAACTAAATCACATTAAAAAGAAATTAGTTTCAATTTTGGGCTCTCACAATTCACAACATTTCCGAGTTCCAACTCAAAATTTTACAAGAAAAAACATTTTTCCGAAAATGCAAAGTATATAAATAAATTCATTTTTTCGTGCTCTTTGCAAATACAGAATCTATTTTGGAAAAATCTGATATACAGGGTGTTGTTTTTGGGTCGGAATATTTTATAATATTTTTTTTAATCCGGACCTGGATTTCTTTTATTGTAAATTTATTGATCGCCTAAACAAAATATGCCACGCCAAATATCATGAAAAATATAGAATGTGGTTAAAAAGTTATGAACCATACAAGAAATTGGCAAAATAGATAAAACACCCTGTATCTTGGTTATTAAAATAGTAAGACCATAGTTATGGGTTTTTGAGATCACCTAGGTGTCCCCTATCCGCAGTTAACGTATGTCACTTTCCCAATGAAACACCCTGTATATATACTTTTGAGAGATTCTATGAACTGATGAACATTTGGTATAAAACATTAAATTTAGAATGAAATGATTCACAGCTATTTGTCGTTCGCATTATGAAATTGGAAAATATTGGGGACGAAAGGGGGAAGATTGTTCCAGATAATTCCATTAAATCGTACACCATGAAGTACACCTTTGTTACAGTTTTATGTCAAACTAAATATCTGAGTTCAATTTTATCACATTTAAAAGCTTCACAAATAATTTTTATTTTATTTAATTCTTATCGGTCCTTTTTACCTCTCGCCCTTCAGATAAGAGAGGTATAGGAATCATGCTAAAAATTGGGTAGTGAGTTTTCAATGGATTAACACGTTTTAGGGTCCCTAGAATACGATTTTAATATTTTCGCGATGATGTCTGTGTGTGTGTGTTAGTGTGTTAGTGTGTGTGTGTTAGGATGGATGTTGTAGTAACGATAACTCAAAAACTACTGAATGAAAAAATTTGAAATTTTGCATACACGATTCTTATACCCTAGATTAGATCTGATTAGATTTTGGTGTCAATCGGACAACCGGAAGAGGCACTTGCTATGGGTGATGACGCCATTATTATACAAAACGGCAATAAAGTTTTACACATATATTTTGTATACCCTATAGTTTATTTTCATCCCATTAAAATTTTAGAAACTTTTGCCATTGTTGCCAGATTTACAAAAAAGTAAATTTTTTTCATACTTTTTTGTGCCACCGTGTAAATTTTTGATTCAAACATGGCGAGAGGTCATGTGGTGGCCACATCAGATTTTTTCCTTTGATAATTTACTTGCTGGTTTTTAACCCTAGCGAACAAAAATTTACGCAACGAGGATCGCTTTTTTTTTGTTTATTCTGTAAGTGTTGAACAGCTTTTTTTATAACGTGGGAAACGCTATTTTGTTAACAAACTTAAATGTTAACATCATTTTATGAACAATTTTAAATGTAAATATCTTTTCGTAAACAAGGTAGACAAGATATTACATGTAATATTGTTCCAGCAGTTTATTTATATTATTCTATGATAATACAGGGTGTCTCAAAAACTTTTATTATTAATTTAAAATAAATATTTCGAACTTTCCTACAAGGAAAAATATATTTTGAGATAGATAACTGATATCATATTGATTTTAAATACGTTTTCCAAATATTATTTTTCTATATTTTTTGACTTCTCATGGTAATTTATTTTTAAATGTTTTAATCTAATATATTGTTAAGTGAAGCACCAAGTTTTTTCAAAAATCAATAATAAACAAGTTTTCCACATTGTGCAATTTTTTTTTGGGAGATTTGTGTCGTATTAATTTTTGGTAAATTTGTATTTAAAAAGAAACAGTATATTTTTGGTAAATTTAAGATTTAATTTTTGAAATATTGATAATTATAAGTTTGTACGTTAAACAAAATTAAGTTCCATATTTTTGTGTATTTTTTTTTTGAACATTTGACGAATTAAAAATAAACTGTCGTCCATTTAGAACCATTTAAATAGAAAACTATAATTCAGGTAAAATATTACAAATAAAAAGGGACTTCACATATACATATGGGATAACTTTAGTGATTTTTTTAACATTTGATTCAGGAAAAAATAAATAAATTTGCAAATTAATTTTAACTTCACTGGATACTGGTTTTTCAGGTTACAAATTTGACACTCAACGTGATAAATTTTTTAATGTCATACTAGTTCATTGTTGTGTTTTTATTGCTTAGTTACCAAAAACATAATAGTGTACTTTATGTCCGTACTAACCTTTATTAATAAAATTACAAATTATGAAATTAAAATATTATGTAAATACTAATAAATTAGTTATATTATTAAAATCAAATTAAATAGATTTTTTTAAAAAATTTTTATATTGTGAATGCAATAATGAACTAGTATGACAAAAGTTTGTATGCACCGCGGGTATAAACAGATTTTTATGCCTTCCGGCGACTTACAAAACATCGAGCCAGAGGCCCTCGGATTTGTAAGATCGTCGCCCTCAGGGCATAAACATCTATTTATACCCTTGGTAATAATATATAAATAACTATTTTAACCAAGTGGATATTTTTAGTGTTACTATAGTAACTTTTCCTTGATCACCTGAAAAGATCCATTTTTCCATTTTTCGAATGCAATTTTCGATCCAGCAATGCAATATCAAAAAAGTACTAGACCAAAAGTGGTCACAAAATTTTTACACGCCTTACTACAAAAAAAAATCAATTTTGGGCTTTTTTGTGCCATATTTCCTGGATTAAATTGAAGTGTTTTTATTTTCTTACGCCCACCACAAAGTTTGTTTATTCACACTTTAGTGGTCATTTATAAGATTTTAATTGCTTTTTTATTACGTAATTTTTTTTTAATCATCAAGAAGTCTTTAATGGAAACTGAATTAATATTCTGCAGACTAAATTTTTAACACCGCAATTCATCGATCGGTTTGTTTGATAGTATTGATTCAATATTTAGAATATACATTCTATTAATAATTATGTACCTATTTATTATTTTTGGTAATGTATGCTTGGTGCTCAATTAGATATTCATTACCTTGTAAAGATAATTAAAACTGTTTTTTTTTCGGCAGCAGCAGTATATAATTAAAATAATTATTTTTGTTTCATTAGTTTATTGTTATTTAAATTTTTTTCTTTAATTCTTATTGAATAATAATAAAGACTTTGAATTCATCGAATTAGTTTAAACCCGAGAGAGTATAAATCTATTTTTAGAAATGATGAAATAGGAAATAATAAAATGAATATGAGGTGTGCCAAAGGGTTGAAAATAGAATATGAATCTTCATGAAACATTTAAACAAAAAATTAAAAAATGAGTAGAAAACTATTAGGATGAGCAGGAAGAATATAAATACAGAATTAATAAGATACATAAATATAAAACGAAATTCCAAAAAGATTAAGAAATCTTTAAAAAGTTAAAAAAGAAAATGAAAGTTGGAAAATGGGACACGATTTTAAATATATGATTACAAAGTTAAGAGAAATTAAAGAGCGGTAAAAAGATTTAAAAGAAATGCAAACATAAATATTAGGGGGGAGGTATAGAGAAGGATATGTATTAAATATGTAAAAAGGATTGAAAGAAAAATTTTAGAAATGTTGAAATGTGAAGAGAAAATAAAATATAGTAAAATAAATAAATATAATTAAATTAAAATTAAAGAATTATTATTGATTAGAAGCAATTTAGCATTTTTGTACCTATTGGAAAACGATGAAAACCGATTCGCCCTCTGGTGTTGATATTAAAAATTAGCGTAACGGTGCAAACAATTTTTGAATCTCCTGGATAACCATTTCAAAATTATTTTTTTGCTGCTTTACAAATGTTCAATATTATGTCAATTTTACTAAATGTTACTAGATAGATAAGATTTTACCTTTTTAAAAATGCAAGGTTGTCAAATATTTAAACATATCCTGAATTATCGAATTATTACAGTAATTTTAATAATTGAATTTTCCACATGTATGGTTATATTTTTCATGTTGCAATATTGTGTTAAAAAACTAAGAGGATAATAAATTTAAATTAATATTGTTATTCATTTTCAAAAATTAATATTTTCCCCCTATAGAATAATGCCATGGGGATGCTTAGACCAAAACAGTATCGGAATGAAATATTTTGTAGGAGTTATTAAAATTTTATAATTTAATTGTTAAAAAAGTCTGATATCACAATTTTTTAATGATAAACTATTTATATAAATCCAATATGTTATCCATAATCATACGCTATCATTACCATGTACCGCCCCCCTCCCCCTAATTGTTGTACCACTTATTAGTAATTTGGGGTTTAATGTTTATTTAATTGTATAAACTTTTTCAAGTGCTGTGTTGTTATTTAACACTTTTTTTTTAATTTTAATTAAGTATTTTCTATCATAATGTTAAAAAAAAATTGGCCTGATGATGGTATTAGGATTTATTCAACTATTCATATGTTATAGTTTTATATTAAAAAAAAACTTTTATTGATATTAATTGGTATATATACGATATGGAAAGATATCATATGTGTAAAAACGTGTAGTATAAAAAAATCTTTTTACTATTGTTACAAGTATTTTTATTTGCATAACAATTTAATATGGAAAAGTTATTTTTGGAAATCTGGAAGTAAAAGTGATAAGGGATAAGACACTAAAAAATCTATATTTGAAATAAATCAAGTAAGAAGTTTATTTGGGGATGACAAAAAAATAATAGACAGAAAAAAGTCAGTTAGAAATTTTTTAATGTCCCAATAGAACATTACAGAAAAAAATGGTGTATTGAATGTTTTGTAAAAATATAAAGATGGAATTTAACTTAAACAAATAAAAATTTATGTAAAAATTAAAAAAAAAGATTTATTAATAAAAAAATTATAAAATTTGAAGAAAAATAACTGAGGAGAGATTAAGATAGGGTAAACATACATAATAATTATATATAGAAGCTATACAAAAATAATGGAACTGTACACTAGACAATTAAGGAAGAAATCAAAGAAGATAAATTCAAGTAATTTAATCGTAGAAGTAACAGAAGAGAATAGAGAAATTCTAAGAACTAAATTTATATATTTTTTATTTTTATTTAAAATGGTAGTGTCTATTTTTTATAGTGGAATTCATCTCTAAATTGGAGATTGCTCTATGTACTTTTGTATAACATTACAATATATTTAATTTTTTTGACTCTAAACTCTAAATATCACAAAAAAGCTACTTTTTGATTAATTGTACATGTTTTTTTTTATTATAAGTGGATATTGCGCTTTATTTGGAAATTAATTAAAAAAATAGTGAAACAGTCAAAAATATTTTAAAATTTTCATAATTAAAGTTTCTTCTTCTGAGAGAAAACATCTCCAAAATATAAAATTTATTAGGTCTAGTTGTTTTTCAAAAAAAAAAAATTCAAATACAAACAAATAATAATAATAATAATAAAATATAGAATAAAGAAATTAATATTTCATAATTTATTTAAAAAATTCCATTACACATTTTTGTGTTTTGTCCTCTACATTATAATCATTTTTGATCACATTTTATATGTGTGTATATTAAAAATATTTATCTCAAAAATATAGTCATAATAGGATTAAGTTAAAAGCTTGAGGCATTTGGTCATTTAAAAATAAATTATAGGCCTGAAAAATGATACAAAACTAGTTGCCAAAAATTGCATAAAATCAAAAATATATAAAAAATAAAAGTACTTACCAAAAATAATCAAATACTAAATAAATTACTATAAATAATAATTTCGACTAAACTAAGCAACGAACTTTTAATTAATGATTTCATAATATTTCAAGTTCCTTTTGATATGCAGAGCATAAAAGTTTCCCAGTCCAAAAGTTCCAAGGATTTTGTTAATATCAGTATCAACATGAATACATTCAAAAAATTATTGTTTTTTAATATGGGAAGACTGTACTTAGACCAACCAGAGTCACCAAAAATAGCAGATCTACAGGGTGATTTGCCGTTTATAGATAAAAACACTTAGCAAAATTAGTTAAATTAAATTTTAATAATGATACTTTATCTAAAATATCATTAATTATTTAATATAATGCAGGAAATAAAGCATCATATTATGTACTGTAACCGTATAATAATAAAATGGAATATAGGCGACTAGTTTCGGCTGAAAATTCATCTTCAGTCCTAAAAAAATCTTTCTTTAACTTTTATGGCTAAACGGCTAGAGGGATTTTTTTAAAATTTGGCATAAAGACTTGGGCCCCTGATAAAAATGAGCTATCGCACTTCTTTACCCTGAGATATGGGGTGGGGAGGGTGAATGCACTCTGTACCCATGCCTTATATATTAACCCTTTGCTCCAGGAGCAAAAATATTAAAAAATACATTAAAATATTTTGGCATGAATTGAATTTTTAGTCAATTTAAAACTTGATTGCAATAAATTGTACAAATTTATAAAGAAAACTGAGTTTTAAGAAATTCGAAAATATGTCAAATACCAAAATTAAAAAACAAATAAATAAAAATGTCTAGCAACTCGATAATGTCAAAAGTATATCGAAAATTTCAAAAATATATCAAAAATTTGAAATTTTATATTTTTTTTTAAAAAGTGAAACTGTCAAAATATTCAAAAATTTCTAAAATACATCGGAAATTTCAAAAAACATAAAATTATTTAATTAAAAATATTTCAAACATTACAAGAATCTTAAACATTTCAAAAATGTTTCAAAAAACAAAAAAATTATTCTAAAATTATAGAAATATATCAAAAAAATTCAAAATTTCAAAAAATAAAATAAATAAAAATGTCTATAAACCCGATAATTTCAAAATAATATTGAAAATTTCAACAATATATCAAAAATTTCAAATTTATGCAATTTCTTTCGAAAATTACAAAAAGTACAAATGGCATATATTAAAAATTTCAAAAAACGATTAATTAAAAATTTTTCAAAAAATACAAGAATTTTAACCGTTTCCAAAATGTTTCAAAAAACATTAAAAAACTATTCGTAAATTTCAAAAACAATCAAAAAATTCCAAAATTTTAAAAAAAGTAAATAAAAATTTCTAGAAATTCGATAATTTCAAAAGTATATCGAAAATTTCAAAAATATATCCAAAAATTTGGAATTTTGCAATTTCTTTTAAAAATTACAAAAAGTAAAATGTCAAAATATTCAAAATTTATAAAATTTATCAAACTTTTCAAAAAACGTAAAATTATTCTATTAATCCAAAATATTTCAAAAATTACAAGAATTTTAATCATGTCAAAAATGTTTCAAAAAACGTAAAAAAATTATTCAAAAATTACAAAAATATATCAAAAAATTTCAAAAAACAAAATAAATAAAAATGTCTATAAATCCGATAATTTTAAAAGAATATCGAAAATTTCAAACATATATCAAAAATTTGAAATTTTGCAATTTTTTTAAAGACGAGAAAACAAGGTCAGTGAAGTTGGCACCTACTTTAGCAAATTTTCCAAAGATTTTGTGTTCATTCGTTTGTCCGCCGATTGTCCACTATTGTCCACTAATTATTTTCGTTTGTCCGCCCTTCGTTTCAAAATTTGCAAATTTTGCTCTCGGCACCCACAAATTGCAAAAAAAATTCACCGCACAGATAGTTTGTTCTTTGTTTGTCCACCAGTTAATTATAATTAATTATATAAATTTTAAAAAATTGTGATATTGTGAAGTTGGCACACGCTTTTTGAATTTTTAAATTTATTTTCGTACTTCGTTTGTTCATCGTTAGTCCAAGATTGTCCACCTAAAATTTTTGTTTGTCCAAACACCATTTCAAAATCGACGATTTTGGTTTTATTTAATAAACACCTTAATTTTTAAAGATAGAAAAAATCTTTATAAAGTTTTTTTATTGAAGGTCAAAATAGCGCTTAATAGAATATTTAATTTTTGTGCGTACTTTCTTTTTTCTCTTTCTATCTACACTTAGTACGTTTTAATAGCATTAATAGTTTTTCTCTTACAGGGGTTAAACAAAAAATTATTTATTAAAATCTACAATTACCTATGTTATTTTCCTCAATTAAAAAATATATTAAAATCATTTTCATACCATTGAAAAGAGAATAAAAAATTCTATAAGTGGGAGTTTTTCCAAAATTTTTGAGATAGAATTGTGACCTTGAGAAAAGGGAGAGACCGAACTGAGAAAAAATATAGTTATGGTCTCTCCCTATTTTCACAACCACAATATTTTATATAAAATTTTGATAAAATTCACTTATATAGAATATTTTTTCTCTTTCTATCAACATTTAACACGTTTTAATAGTATCGATAGTTCTTTTGTTACAGGGGTTAAACAAAAAATTATTTATTAAAATCTACAATTATCTAAGTTATTTTGTTTAATTAAAAAATATATTAAAATCTATTTAATACCATTAAAAAGAGAATAAAAAGTTCTATAAATGGGAACTTTTTTCAAAATTTTTAAACAAAAATTGTGACCTTAAGAAAAGGGAGAGACCAAAATGAGAAAAAATATAGTTATGTGCTCTCACTACTTTCACAACTACAATATTTTATATAAAATTTTGATAAAATTCACTTATATAGAATATTATTTTCTCTTTCTATCAACATTTAACACGCTTTAATAGTATCGATAGTTCTTTTGTTACAGGTGTTAAACAAAAAATTATTTATTAAAATCTACAATTATCTAAGTTATTTTGTTTAATTAAAAAATATATTAAAATCTATTTAATACCATTAAAAAGAGAATAAAAAGTTCAATAAATGGGAACTTTTTTCAAAATTTTTAAACAAAAATTGTGACCTTGAGAAAATAAGGGAGAGACCAAAATGAGAAAAAATATAGTTATGGTCTCTCCCTATTTTCATTATATTTTCACCGACAGAAAATAAGTTTTTAATGATAAATGCTTCTGTCAACAATATTTTTTTACAAAACAAATCAGCAATCTCTTGTAAATTCAGAGGAATTGTATGCTAATTTAGTCCTAAATTTTTTCTGCAAATATTTACCAAACATGGCTTTATTCATTTAGTTTTGTCAATAAGCTTCAAAAATATAAAAGTATATGAAGAAAAAGTGTCAATACCTATTTAATATGTGAAGTATATTTTCAAAAACTAAAATTGTATATCAGTTTCACTTAGTAGAATCCTGGTATATAAACATCCAGTAGTTCTTCAGGGTGAATACCAAAGGATGAAGTAGATCAGTTTTGTACTGTTTTTGATCTACCGTTTTTAAAAGAAGAAAAATCTCAACTGTTTTTTAATTTAAACCGAAACATGCTGTGATAATCATTGAATTTCCTGTTGTATGTGTACTGATTTTTATTGATTTACAAATTTTCCGGAAAAAAAGGATTGAAATGGCAAAAAAAACTACAATTGATTATGTTTGATTGAATTTTATTCAATTTTTGTGGTTTTTTAAATAACTTCTTGATTATATGATTTATGCAGATTGAAACCAAATTTTTTATAATTTTTATTGACGACTTTTAATATTTTCTTAAATTTCTGCTCCGATAAGGATCTTAAATCTTTTTTAACATTATCATATTGAGTACATGAAATTAAATAACATTCTAATTCCAAAACTGGTTCGTAAAGTTCTTCAACTTCATCTTTGATATCAATGACAACATCTAAAATTTTACTAACAGACAAAAATATTTCAGGTATATAATTTAATTTAAGATTAATAAATATATATCGTATTGCAGATAAAAAAAATATTATTTCATCAGTTACTGGCAACAAATTCGCTTCTTGACTAAAATAATTAAGAATTTTTATTATTTCATAAGTAAACATATTTGAACATTTATTAATTTCTACGAGTAAAATATTTTTTTTAAACCTAGCAATATAGCTGCAAATGTTAGTAACAATCTCTAATAAATACTTAATTAGCGATAGTTTTTCTTTAGTATCTGGTTCAAAACATTCAGATTCGCTCTTAGTTAATGTCTGGTAAGACACCAACAGTGATTTATAGAGCCCAAATCCTACTAAACCTTCATTTAGTCTAAAATCTACTGTTAATTTACTCACACATTCCAACGTCTTCAATAACAAATCATAATTTATAGAATTTTCTAAAATAAAACAAATTGTATCTATAAATTCTGCATCTATCACTAAAACTAATGATTTATTAGTCTCTAAAGACATACTAATAAACCGCATTAATTGAATTAATATCAAATGATCATCGGAACCAATTGTACTCAATATCATCGAAATCTCATCAATACTCATACTATTTTCACAGCTAGAACAAAATAAATTAGCTAAAATCCCAATTACAATTTCTATAAATCTATTATTGTCTCTATAATTTAACACAGCATCACAAGCTAATGAGGGGTACGATATTTCTAGTAAAAACTTGCAAACGTCATTTTCCACAGTCATGTCCCACAAGAAACACAAATCCTCTTCTACTCGTTCATCCCATTTTAAATCGGAGAATTGCAGAAGTGTTTTTAATACAAACGATTTACTATATAAAGTATCCCCTATTGTATCTCCTCGGAGTTTTTTTAGGGTCTCTTCATCCAATTCATCTGCCTCAATATTACTTATCTTTAACTCAGGATTGCAATTTAAATTTTCCGAGTCATTTTCCTTACAATCCATAATTGTCTCAATACAATCAATTTCTTTAATATTTAAAAAATCAAATTTTAAAACGAATTATTCATTCATAATAACAGAGACTCTCTGATTAGAATAATATCAAAAGATATCAAAATATTAAAATTAAACTTGTCATATGTCATATATGGCCAGTATTACCAACCTGTAGGCGTTTTATTTATAAGTAAATATCTAACTTGGTAATGACGTCAGATCATACAGGACTCAGGATAATATTCTTCAGTAATCATTATTTATGTATTATCAATATTGTGATACATATACACATGTAAAGAAAACAATTGAAACAAATAATGTAAATTTTAAATTAATAAAGAACGATTTACCATACCTTACCCGAAGTTCATTCGCCAATAGGCCAGGCCCTTAGAATATATAGTTAGTAGGAAGGAGCATTTACCATAAAAATATACGTGAGCAATGTGCGAACAGTCGACCATTACTAAGAACCACATATGATTCATAGAACGTTAAATATATCTAGCGAATTCCATGGGTAAAACTGGTGCGCACTGAGTGCTTAATTTGTATTCTATTGGGAAAACGGGTGGAGGGTTTTGTATTCCATTGGGGAACTGGTGCATTCGAATTCGAACTCAGTGCAACATTTTTAGCACGAGCTCCATGAGGTCGTTGGCGGGATTATCAAAAGATTCAAAATTGCTAGTGGCATTACCTTCATCTTCAAGTAATGATGAGGGAATGATTTACGAATTAATGAAGTAGAGGAGAATCAGATATCAAAATGTTTTCAATAATTTGAAAAAATTACATACTTGTTAATTTAAATATTTCATCACTATCATCAAGTGCTAACGTTAAGTTAATGATTTCATTATTTAGTTGAAATGCAATCTCATATATTCCTGGAATAGAGTCATTCATTTCTAAAATGCTAATAAAAATAACAGCAACCTTATATCCTTCTCGCACGAAAATAAATTAACCTAACCCAAGATTTTGTATTCCATTGGAAATGAACTAGTGCACATTATTTATGAACTGCTTTAGGTTTCAGTGCAACACTGGTGCAAAACCAGTGCAGAACTAGTTTTACCAATTTATTCTCTATTAATCGCTATGTTTACATTTATGTTGTGCATGATACCCTAAAACCGTAGTAAATGGTCTATGGTTACCCACAAACCAGGTATTAACTGATCTGTGATGCTACCCAATAGAGCATCCGCCATTTGCAAGGTCCATCGCGTCCACCGGGCGAAAGCGAAATGCTCCTTCCTCGCATACCTATAAATTTACCTATTTACTATATATTCTAGGGTCAGTTGCAACTGTCGTCTTTATTTTCTCTAATATTATTTATTTATTTTTTTTACAAAATTCGAGTTGTATAAAAACAGTGTTTTATTTTCCAACTGAAGACGGTTTCCCACCAAGCGGAAAATCTGCAGGCGAATTTTCTGTACCCAATTCTATTAGGCGATTTCGAATTGGTTCAACTTTTTGCGGATTCCACTAGATTTATAACCTATAATATGTATAATAATTATGTTCATTTATAATAACTTCAAATAGATTTTCCGCCTAGTGAGAATGTGTCTAATAATTTTATCTATATAGCCTTTTCTTATCCAATGTAGCCATATTTCTTGACAAATATATGTAATGAAGTGTCAAATATTTTATTGGTATCGCTAAAAACTAACTATTGCTTGACTGACATTTCGGAGATTTCTGTCAGTGAAATATCCACTGGGTCGATGCTAATGGCGGTTTGCTTATGATTTTCAATGGAAAAATAATAAAATGTGATAAGAGATATCGTTTGCGGTTCTGAAAATTGTACGTATCATTTAGAGTATAACTAATTTAATTGGGCAGTGTTTTTAAACACTCTCCAATGTGGAAACAGTTACAGATGGGACTTCGAGCATTTCTGCTAATAGCATCAAGAGTTTGGACATGCTTATGTTACACTTTAAAGAAACAAACTCGGGCCGTAAGTAAAAATTAAGTTTAATATTAATATATGGAATAATTTTTATGAATTTCATTTGCGTGAAAACGAATAAAGAAGGAACCTTATTATTTATAAATTAATTCATAAAATTGTTATTGTTTTAAATACATACACCGATTTTTTTTGTTATATCGGGAAATATGCATAATTTTTTAGAGAGGTGAGTAGTTTTTGGAAGAAAAGTTTGGCAAGGGTATTTGGCAATGTTCCATACATTTTTGAGTAGTTTATTTATTTACATATTTAATTAGATAAGTACAAAATTAAGGAACATTATTTTGTTTTTTAGATAATTCAACATCAGTCAGTTAAATATGATTTATTTCCTTTATCACCATTATCAAGACATAGGCTAAGTAAGTATATTTATTACTATTTTTTATCTCATCTGATATATAACATAATATATAAAAATGCACATCGAATCTTTTCAAGTTTTTTTTTTTAATGTAAAATTATATTTATTTTGATTGTTTTAGGTATTGTGAAAAGAAAAGTCCTAGTTCTTGACCTGGACGAAACATTGATACATTCACATCATGATGGGGTTGTGAGACAGACTGTGAGACCAGGAACCCCACCTGACTTTGTACTAAAAGTCGTTATTGACAGACATCCTGTTCGATTTTTTGTGCATAAAAGACCTCACGTTGACTTTTTCTTAGATATAGTAAGTTATTAATTTATTGAATATGACAATAGTGCAGAAATATGTTAAATTATATGCTTCTACAAGAAAACTAGTTCCATATGCATTTTTCAGAGGGATTTGAGGAATTAAACTATAATCTCCTAATTTTTAAATTCTAGCAGATTGTTATGAAATATATGTTAACCATTGACCCATATTAATATTATTAATGATAACATATTTTGCTTTGAGTTTGTTCATTTCTTTATGTTTACAAATGATTTAAAAATATTTGCTTATTATTAGTTTTTAATTTACAATCTGAATTTAATTATCTTTGTAGATTTGTTGCTCAAAAAATAGTATGAGTAAATGGTAGAAAATCTAAATTATAATACACATACAGGGTCCGGCAAAACCTCTGTCATAGTTCTATAACTTTTATTGTATAAAATTTACAGGGTTATTTGATTGGTGGTGGTTAAAAGCAAACATTCTAAAATTATTTTCATGTATACAAGGTGGTTCATTAATAAATTAGGCAAATTACTTAATTTTTTTCAAATAGAATGCCATACGTTTTTTAACATTTTTAGAACCTACATAGTCAGTACTATACACCCCTAAATTTTTTTTGTATAAGTCCCAGCTATCTCCGAGAAAACAAGCTTTTTCCTAAAAATATTTGAATTGTAGATCTCTTTTTAAAAAAGCGCAACTTTTTTAGATTTAACGCTACAGCTTTAAAATTTCCAAAGTACAAAGAAAAAAGACTGAAGATTTTTTTAGACTCAGCTTGAAATTTTTATTTTATACAGGGAGGTCTAAAATAAATTTTAAATTTAAAAAACTTCACTGAGGTTTTTTCAGTTTTTTTAAATGGGACACCATGTACAAATAATCATCAATGGATATTGAATTTTATCACCTTCAGCTTTGCTGTTTAGTCTCCGTATCTATTTTTCGTCATTTAAAAGTTATATAGAAAAAACACATTTTTGGTAAAAATCTAAGTAGGGTGTTCTCGCTTTGGATCAAAAGTAGGTAACAAATCAAGTAAAATTGTCTTAATAAACAATGTTTTAAAGATTCCAATTTTACATTCATTTAATAAACAACAATTCTAATTCATTTGAAAATTATCCAGTTTCATTTTATAAAATGTCTCTTATACATAAGTTTACTTATTGGTTAAATGATGTCAAAACGTTTCTTAGCATCTGAGGTGTAATAGATCTGAATTCTTTTACTATTTTCTCATTTATATCTTCATGTGTTGTGTTATTGATAAATAAGATTCTTAACATTATCCCACTTTAAAAAAATGAGGTTTTGTTAAGTCCAGTGATCGAACTGGCTATTTTTTTGGAACATTCCTGCCGATCCTGCAAAACTTACAAACCCCAATAAAAACAGCAACTGATTGTGTCAAGGTTGGTGCTGATTCATCAAGTTAATTGAGTTATTTGTGTTTTTGCCACCATGAAATTAAGTGATTAGAAAGTTGAGTCTAATGCCTATGTAGGTTATACAGCTGGATTTATAAACGTCAACTTCAACCGAAAAGTTAAAAGTATATTATCTATGTGCGAATGGCAACCTCAACGTCAACCGCTGCGAATGTTTATAAATGTGAATATTGATTTTGTACTATTGAATTTTGCGGTTGACGTTGTGGTTGCAGTTGACGTTCGAGAGTTTATAAATCCAGCTAAAGTCACTGGTTTGTGCTACTCCTTACAATAAAGTAGCGCTTAACAAGGAAGGATTTTTGTCTAAATAAGCAGCAGCACAATATTTCTTTTATAGATCTTGTCTAATTTTTTGAGTTACTCAGATGGTTTTTCTTTTGGGTGACGTATTGATATCTAAAGCCAAATTGGTGGTTAAGAAGCAGTTGGTCATGTATGATGGTTTATTGTATTCTACTTCAACATTATCTTTTAGAAGTTTTTACATTTTTTGATAATATAAATAGAACTATTTCCATTTAACAAGGAAATAATGCAATTTTATATGAACATTAAATTTAAATTTATTCCTTTAGTTGTCAATTCTTAAAGTATTCTTGTTGCAATCATATCATATCATATCTAGGATTTTTTTTAGTGTTAAGTAAACATAGAAATATATGGATTGATTTCTACTTAATTTTTTGTTTAACAACTGTAGATTATATGAAATGGAAATGTTATTGTATGTTGGATTTGGATTAATAATTTTAAAAAATTTGGATAAAAACACAGAACGCGAAAATATTGAAAAAATCATTAAAAAAGGGGGAATATATGAAAAAATCGAAAAAAGGCAATAAACCGAAAAAGAAAACCGAAGAAATTGAAAAAAATCGAAAAAAAAGAAAAGAAAATAAAACGGACAAAAGGGTAAAACCCAGAAAAAATCTAAAAAGAGATCTGGAAAATCCTAATAGAGCCTGAAAAAATCCTAAAACCCCTAACTAAAAAAATTCTAAAAAAAAATCCTAAAAAATACTAAAAGAATCCCAAAAAATACTAAAAGAATCTCAAAAAATACTAAACAAATAAAAAAATAAAAATAAAAGAAAATCCTAAAAAAATACTAAAAGAATCTCAAAAAATACTACGCAAATAAAAAAAAAATTAAAAGAAAATCCTAAAAAAATACTAAAAGAATCCCAAAAAATACTAAAAGAATCCCAAAAAATACTAAACAAATAAAAAAAATACTAAAAAAATCCTAAAAAAAATTCTAAAAAAAGTCCTAAAAAACCTAAAAATATCCTTTCCAAATGATTAGAAACTAAAGCTACATTTTCTAATTCACTAATCCCCTGTTTGTCTTTTTCTTTTATTGGTGGCTCTTTTAATCTTTGGACAATTTATCTTTTTGTGACTGTCCAATCAAACAATTAACGCTTTTTAAATGAATAATAAATTTGTTTGTTCAAGGTTTCTCAGTGGTATGAGTTAGTAGTTTTTACTGCAAGTATGGAGATATACGGCGCAGCAGTGGCGGACAAATTGGACGCCGGTCGCGGTATTCTGCAAAGGAGATTTTACAGGCAGCATTGCACACCTGAACTAGGATCTTATACAAAGGATCTCAGTGCCATTTGCAATGATCTTTCTAGTGTTTTTATTTTAGATAATAGTCCAGGTGCATATAGAGCATATCCAGGTAAATAATTAATAACTTTTCTATCAAAATTGTTTGAGTATGAGTACAAAAAAGCATTTGAATATAAGACATAAAAACAATTATGTTCATTTTTCTTTTAAAGGCATCCATATTCAAAATTAATTATGCTGCTTAACTATTAATTAGAAATGAAACTATTTTATTATTATAAAAAATATGTTTTTAATAATTCATTATGGGAAAATATTGTTTCAATATTTATTTAATGTAAAATTGTTGGCATATTTTTTCAACAATGGCAAATATTAATAATTCAAACGTATTTTTATTGAAATCCGTTTTAAAATAATTTTTGTTTAAAATTAGTTTGGTAGTACAAACATATATATTTTCTGAAAGTGGGTTTTTTGGATTTGGGAACCTGAACCCAAAAACGTAAAATCGTAATACTTTCCCTTTATGTATACCTTAAATACTATAAGTACCTTTGGTATATATGTAGCAAGAAGGTAAAAATAAAGCTAATTTCATGTTAATGTTTAGCGCTATCAACTCCGTGGACAATAGTAAGTACGGATTAGACATCTATGAGATTGACAATATTCCTAAAATTCCTCAATATGCAGCAGTAAACGATACATCTAACATCAATAAATGTAAATTTAACTAAATAATAATGTTATAGACTCACTCAAACTAATTATTAAGTAAATAACCAATTGATGTTTATTCCATTTCTTTTAATAACTCACAATCTAAACGTCATTCGGTTACTTAGTGAATGATTACTGTTAATTTGTAACTGTTAATAGCAAGAATGCTGAATAAATCTAAATGTCTAAATATGGTATATATAGCAAATATTAAATATGAAAACAAAATACTTCCATTGTCAGGCTGATATTGTAAGAAATATAAACAACAGACAAATTACAGGACTTGTTGTTTTGGACTATTCCAATCACAATCTGCTTTTTTTCAAATTAAAATATTTAAATTTTTCTGAAAATTTATCCATTTCATTCACTCATATTTGTCTAACCATAGTTAAAAAGTTCTTTTAAATCATGAATTTTCTTTTTTACAAAACGTAAAGTCTGATGTGCCACAGGTCTCAATATTAGGATCATTGCTTTTTATTTTATATACCAGTGATATCTTGACATACAAGTATGTGATGACATCCAACTTTATTTTTTTTTATTTGGATCAAATCCAAGTTGGTTGGATGTTTAACATTTGTAAATTTTATGATTCTAATGAATAGATGGTTAGTATTTAAATAGAAATTTTATTAATTAAAATAAAGTCTACAATTAAATCGTATATCTGTTTATCTTCTGTTGCCAGTACAACTTGAATGCGGTGGGAAATTGGAGATTAGGCTGTTTTAGCTTATTAATAAAGTTTACATTTCCTGGATAATTTTTATATTTAAAAAAGAGGTGGTTTAAATCGACAGTTTCATTATCTTGTTAACAAAGGGGCGATTCTATAATGTCTATTTTATGCAAATGGGATGGAAAGCATCCATGATTGATCTTAAGTTGTGTAATAATAGCAGAGTAGTTTTTTGACATATTAAAAAGAAATATGTGTGGAACCTTTTTTGGTAGTATACCCAACTTTATTACAATATCGATATCAATAATTATTAAGTTGCTGAACATACCTTAAATAAAGATCTTGATCTTATTCATAAATTGTC
This sequence comes from Neocrepidodera transversa, assembly GCA_963243735.1. Classification (NCBI taxonomy): domain Eukaryota; kingdom Metazoa; phylum Arthropoda; class Insecta; order Coleoptera; family Chrysomelidae; genus Neocrepidodera; species Neocrepidodera transversa. The sequence goes on from OY725338.1 coordinate 13,927,353, forward strand.
AATCAAACATAATCTTAAGCTAAAGAAAAATAAATGTCATCTAATCCTATTTGATAACAAAAAACAATGAAATGACCTTAATCAATGTATTTCCATAAACATTGATCAACTAACTGTACCTATAGCGGATTCCATAAAGAATCTAGGCATTTTGGTTTACCCTAATCTTAATTTTTACTTCTAAAAGAATCATTTTCGACTTTAAAAAAGTTATATTCCATAAGGCAGGTCAAAAAAATGTTAACAGAGTCCTTAGTTCTGTTTCTTTTCTCATATGGTGATTTTATTAATTCTTATACACAAAACCGCATGCAAAAAGTGCAAAATTATTTTGCTAGATTTATTTATGGACTTCGAAAATATGATAGAGTATCTCATAAAATTTATGAACTTACTGCTTTTTAAGGGCACATCACTATGAAATGAGCCGTATTATTTATAAAAAAAAAACCGGCTAGCATCTGATAGCAAAAACTAAAATTTGAAAAAAATTGAAATACTCCTTGTGGCATTTTTGTAAATAACGGTGAGTTCAATTTTTACAGCTTCGTATTGATACAAAAATAGACAAAAAAAACATTTTTGAAATAATATCCGCCATTTGCAGAAAATTCAAAATTTTAAAAAACCCACCAGTCTTGCTATAGCTACGGCGATAACAATTTCTGTATCTTTTTGTGTCGGGTGAAATGATGGACAATTTCATGCCACAAACTCCGTTCTTTCTTTACTCGGATATTCAGTCAAGAACCCCGTAAGGTCAGGGCTATGGAAAACGTTCCTTAAAGATTTATAAAGAAGAAATTGAAAAAAAATTATCCTTTTTGGTTCCTTCAGAATTAATTCTTGGAAATAATAGTCGAAAATCAGGCCTGGAGGTGTTATATTGATTTAAACATTACATGCTAGATGGAAATTGTGTGCTGCGATTTTAAATTTCACCTCAGGTAAAAAATATGTCAAAGTACACTTCAGAATTCTTGGAATTAAATAAATGACAAAAAACACTTTTACGAATTAACTAAAAGTCTGCGAATAAGGACAATTAGAAGAAAAACTGATTGAAACGCTGTCAGCATTAGGCTTAAATCGAAAACTAAAACTTCTAATTAAAGATTTGGAAATTTAATTGAACATATTTTTTTGTCCAACCTTTACTAGTTTATAATTTGCTATCATTTAATTTAATAAAACATTTGTGTCCGTACTATCTAGAATATCCATTTTGAACTTGACTGTCTGTCCAATGTAAATTAAAAACAATTTATTGTGGTATGACTACGAGTTTTTTATTATTCTTTGAAAAACAATATTAGTCTCCAAGATCAAGTATATTAAAATACTTGTGCTATCAGGGCCGTCGAAAGCCATGACAGGTACATACAAAAATCACGGCCCCGCCCCCTATGGTACAGAAAAAAATAGCTGACAACGGTGCAAAAATATAATGTTCTTTCTGCTTGTGCTACGGTTACAGGGAAAGAACAAAAAAGTCTTAATGCTATAATTATATTTCCAAATAAGGAAAATTTGCAGGAAATATGATTTCAAGATGTTTTATTTCTTCCTTGAATTAAAAATTGATATCTACATCATAATGATTTTGAAAACGATTGGCCTTTCTCTTCAATTTCTATATCTTCTAAACTTAGAAATCTCCATAACACACTAAACATGTTCACATTTTTTAGCTGCTTCAAACCTTGTTGATAAATTATTTAACATAAAATACTTTTATTTTAAAGTATGTCTCTTCATCAAGTTCTTGTAATAAATCATTTGATGTTTCGTGGAAAAACATTTTTCTTTTCAGTTTTATTTTTTCGGATGAAGCGAGTTCAGTTGACATTCTCAAATTATTAACCACTAGTTAACATTCTTTCAAAATGTTAAGTCTACTATTTTACTTTTAGAAGACATTCAAAAGAGCCCAAATAATATTTAATTCAACTCTTACTTCTGGTGTTAAATTAATATATAATAACTCCCCAATTACAAGAAAAAATTGAAATTTTAAAAAAATCAAGTGGAAAACTAATTTGTCATTCGATAATTGTCATTAAGTTTTTGAAAATCGTTAGAAATAGATTGTTATAGAATTTTATTAACCGAAAAAATGAATTTTTAATTGTACAAAATAAGAAGTTACCCTACTGTGCTGGGCTCGGGCCCCCATAAGCCCTGGGCCCCCATATTTTGTAATGCCTTCAACACCCTCTCGTCGTGTCTGTGTGATATAAACAATGCTAACTTTCACTGACATAATCTAATGATTAGTTTTATTCAACGTTCTTGCTATTTCACTTTAATAAAAAAATTTATTTTCTATATACAAAGGTATTAAAGGTGTATTATTTATTAATTATCCAACTAGTTTATTTTCTCTTAAACAATCTTTTATTTACAGACAATGCAATTCCTATAAAATCTTGGTTTTCGGATCCCACTGACATAGCTTTGCTCAATCTTCTTCCAGTACTGGACGCGCTCAGGTTCACGGCCGACGTGCGATCTGTGCTATCCAGAAATCTCCATTTGCACAGGCTATGGTAATTATAGGTGAGTTTGAGGGAGATGACACAGAAGTAGAAATAAATATCTGTGTCATCTCCGCGAACGTTCATTATTCAGCCAATATATCATTTTAGCCACGTATCGAAATTGCCTAGAAACGATCAAAGTCAAAGTAATGCTGACAGTATTGTCACGCAAGTAGAGGAATCAGAGTACGGTTGTAATTCGAACATTCAATCTCGTAATCCACATAGAATGTGTAATAACTGAAGTTTTTAATATAACTTGAATTGGAAATTCGTTATTAAATTTTTATTATTATTTTTTTTTGGAATTCGAAGAAAGATAGATTAGTTTCTTTGTATTTGTTATTTAAAGATTGGAATTTACAAATCTTTAGATTTAGTAAAATTTGAGGTTACATATTTCAATATATTCTCCCTGGATTATTAGTCATGATGGATTAAAATTTGCATTAGTATAAAGATTATTTTTAAAAACGAACACTGAAATTTCAAAATATTAGTAACAAATATATGTATTCAGATTTTAACAGCAACAAATTCGAAATATGTGTGAAAACATTCAAACTGTATTTCTGATTAAAATAATTCTAAACGTCAAAATGTACATAAAAGCCTAAAATATACGCGAAAACGCATTTTTTTAATCATAATTAAATCGTATATGTATTATAACAATTTTGAATCAAAAGTATTAATGTCAAACTTGCGAATGAGATGTTTTTTTTTTGAAAATCTGACCATTATAATGATTTCTGTCAAGTACTAAAAGGGTTCAAAGTTGGAAGTCAATATATAAGTGAAAACGAAATTTAATAATAAAATAACATTTTTCTAGATCTAAGGATTAAAATTCTAAATCTATTCTTGAATGTTTTCGTTTATCTTTCTTTGTCTTAATGATTTTTCATACTTAGACATTAGTAAGTAGAATATTTTGAATGTCGTCTACAATTAGAGTTGATGTACCTACTGAAATAAAATGTTTTACTTTTATTTCTATTTTCATTTTTGTATTGTGAGCAGAAACTGTTATTTAGATAATAAATAAATGATTTAAAATAAAATTGTTTATTGTGGATAACTTTTTATTAATTTATAAAAAATATTTTTTATAAATATTAGTAATAACAAAAAATACAGAAATATAAATTTATAGCCTCATATTTTAAAATTTGTATTTTTAACTGTTTTTTTTAACTTGGATATATAGGAATCTACTTACCTGGAAATTACTCTTAACAAGTCTTAAGGGGCCGTCCATGAATTCCGTCACTCAAAATTTTACTTTCTTCGACCCCTTCCTCCCCCATCGTCACGCTTTCAGCGACTCCCTCTAACAAATATTACATCACAAAATCTAGCCCACCTCCCTATAAACGATTTTTTTCGATTAACAATAGCACATATTATTTTTTATTATCCATATCCTTTGAAGTATGACTTTCTATTGTTATCAAAATTTTTAAAAACTGCGAAGTTAAGAAAAAAATTTAAATGAAATTGACAAACTGCAAACGTGCTTTAGACCCTCCCCCCCACCTTCTTGTCATATCTCGTCACGCTAAGCAATAGCAATCCCTCCCCCTTACTAACGTACGTATTTTATGAACGGTCCCTAACAAAAAAAATATTTATTTTTCGATTGATCGGTTCAATTTTTGATAAGTAGTAATAATTGAACAAAATCATTTTTTACTTTGTAATAAAACATTTTACTGAAATTACTACTACTAAAGTTATAACCAAAAGCGTACTCATTAATTGCCTCTTAGATTATAATCTGATTTGTGCTATCAAAGAGCTTGATGGTCTTGACGTTGACATGAAGAATTCGCTGTTTATGACTCTTGGCGAATTTACTAATAGTCCATTTAACGATTTTCATATGTGAAGTTCACTATGTAATATTAAGAGATCCTGAAGCTGGCCCAGTAATTTTAGCCTGGCCCAAAATTAGACGTCGTTGTAAAAGATTTTTATAAACGTACAAATAACCCAAGTTTAATATAGCACAACATGCTAAAGTTAATTTTTTTTTGAAAGACAAAGGACTATGCACACTCTTATTTCGGTTGGGTCCCGAGCTGATTTTTTAAAAATTCGGAATACATATTTCTTGAGTCATATGGATCATTTTTGCTTATTGCAGCATGACTCTAAAAATACTCACAAAATTTAGTGGATTCTGTGAATTGGAAAAAACCTCGAAAACAAATATTTCAGAGCCTAAAGAGACTAATTCTCGTCCCTCCACAGTTTTCAAGAATGGTAAAACACTATGGCGTTAGTTTAAAATCTCTCCTAGTTAATCGCACCCCCAAAAACGACAAAAAGCTGCCCCGGAAGGGGTAAAACGCGAATACGCCCTCTCATACCAACAGAATCTGCGTCATCCCGAGATTTCGAAGATCCTAAAGACGATAGCGACGGTTTAAACTCTTTCAGAGTTAACCGCACCTCATAAACAGCAAAAACCGCCCCAGAAAGGGGTTAATGCGGTTACGTCTTATACCAACACAACCTGCATCACCCCCCGTTTTTGAGGATGCTGAATACGATGGTGATACTGGATTTTCTCCTCGAAACAAACTACCCAGGATCCTCGGAAACGGGGGCTGACGCAGGTTTTGTCGATATCAGATTTGAGACGGTGTATCGGCCTGAACCTCTTGGGGGTGGTTTTAGGCCGTTTTGGGGGTGGGGTCAACTCTAAAAAAGTTTAAACCGCCGCCAGCGTGCTCAGCATCCTCGAAAACGAGGGGTAACGCAGGTTTTGTCACTATGAGACGTCGTATCCGCGTTTTACTCATTTCGGGGCGGTTTTTGCCCTTTTGGGGGGTGCGGTTAAGTTGGAGAGAATTTAAACGTCTGCCATCGTGTTCAGCATCCTCGAAAACGGGGGAAGGGAGAATTAATCTCGTTCGGCTCTGAAATGTTTACATGTTTGTCCGACTCACAGAATCCACTAAATATAAAGGTGGATACAATAGAATTGCTTTGAGTTAATTTTATAATTATTTGTTTTCCTAGTTTTTTTTATACTTTGTATATTTATTGAATTAAAATTATCAAAAAAATGACTCCAAGTATCGGCTAAAGGAAAGCAAATTTAAATAGAATTGATTAAAATAAAATAAGCATAATGGTAACGACTTTTTTTTAAGACAACCTGTATTTTCACAAAATTTAATTTTAACGTGTCGTTTAGTATATTTCATAATATTAATAAGTTTTTATGAATAGAAAATTACTAATTTATTTAAGATAGTATAGTACAGTATATGTATTGAGTCACTTTTTTGGTCCACCCTGTATTTTTAGACTCAAGATATATGTGTCCCAAATTAAAAAAAAATCGGCTCGGGACCCAACCGCCAACTATACAACTAAAATACCTACATTTTCGGTTACAAAAGTTGTCTCAATTTTTTTTGAAATACAGTATAAGTTGGATCAAAATTGATGTAATATTAAATCCTTCGTTCTACAGTCCTTTTCTACAAAAAATTTTTTCCTTTTATTTTGTTTTGGACTTACATTTCGGTGTAATTTCTAAAATTAAATATTCAACATTTATCTACAAAATATATAATATAAAAAGTACTTTTCAATCCTAATGCCCGAACCCACTTTATTGACCATTCGTAATGACATAAATTATTTCATCTCTGTAATAAAAAAAAAATATAAGGAAAAACTTGATTTCCAATACAAACCGGAAAACTTTAAATATCCAGCAATTAGTAATAGATAATCTTCAGTACGTTTTTCATATTTATGTATTTTGTAAAACTATTTAAGTACTAAATGTTTCCTTTTTTAGATTTATAAGTAAAAAAATACTTGAAAATAAAATTAATACTTACATCAGTAAAGTATTTAAGTACCGGGTGTCCCATTATATTTTCCAGTATTTCAAGAGCTTATAACTTTTAAGCGAATAAATATAGATACATGCAATTTTCATTGAAATAGTGAAATGATACAAGTTTTGTTTAGATTCAAAACTTTTTTTTCTCATTTTTTGTTAATCAAATAACAAAGTGGCGTTTTTTAAAATTTTATTTGTTAGATTTTTTAAAAGTAACACCCCGTATATTTCTTGATGAGAAGAAAGCTACTTCTTTTAACTACCTGCCGGTATAAGGTTTTTTATAATCGATGCAACATTAACTAATCAGTTATTGTTTAAGCATGCACTTGCAAAATCAGTAGTCAATTAATTATTAATAATTTTTTAGCAGACACTGGATTTTTTTAACTTGAATGTCACAATTCTTGTATCTAATTTTTTTCATTAGATTTTTTCCATAAAGAACACAAAAATATTTGTTTTTATGAATTGATTATGTAATCTAATGCCGAAACATGAATTGCTGTTAAATATACCAGCTATCGTCTCATCAGAAAATATACAGGGTGTTACATTTAAAAAAGCAAACAAAACAAAGCTTAAAAACGCCATTTTGTTTACTGTTTAACCGCAAGTGAGAAAAAAAAGTTTTATGAGTCTAAAAATAACATGTACCATTGTGAAGTATTTTAATGACAACCGCATGTGTCGTTTAAAAGTTATAAGCTCTAGAATTACCGGGAAAATATAATGGGACACCCGGTATATTTGGTTATTAGTTTTGCTGTTTTGTAATTAATACTAAAAAAATTGTTAATACAGGTACACAATGAGCCCCGAATGGATGGAAAAGTTGTAAAACTTCAATTATTCATCAACATCAAGTTTTAATGTTTGTTCAAATTTCCATTTTTAACTTATTTTTTTAGTGAATCATGTGTTTTTGTTTTTTTTTTTGAAAATATTTATTAAAGTTTTTTTATTATAAATAAGTTCAGTGTTTTGTGTAATAGACTACATTGTATATATTAGAGGTACTATAATAATAGTAGAATTTTAAGTTATCAGAAATTTGTTTTGCTTAGTTGAATTTTTCTATTGTGCTTAAAATGTAGAAAAATAATCTAATTATAAAAATGTTGGCCGACAATTTTATTCCTTATTTATAAAGGGATATTGATAAAATTCCGTACGGGTATATTAGATATAAATTCGGACTTTTAAGAACCGCCGAAAATGACTCCCAATGATAAATTAGGATTTTTTCACAAAATGAGCAGATTAGAAAAATAAAAAACTTTTTTATTAAGAAATAATATTGTAATATTTGTAGGAAAAACCAAAGACAACTTATGTAGTGTTAACATGAATTTATACATATATATTATGACCGATCCAACAAAGACGATTTTTATTTACTTTTTATATGAGAAACATTTTTAGGACAATTTACAACTAAATTCAGTATTAAAACTTGACAATTAAATTTAGAAATATGTAATTTCACCAGTAATTGAAAATAAAAATATCACTTTTAAGTAAAAAATAACTTTATTATCTCGCGCTCTCTAGCTTTTATTTTCTATGATGGTATAAATTACAGTTCAATAGTTTATTTATATCTACAATTCATAATAATGTAATTTTTCAGGATAAGTTAAAAATGTGTAGTTTTTTTACAAGGGAACGTTAGAAGGTTCTAGTTATTTTTATATGGGATCTGAATACAAAAAAGTACGTGAAAAGACTATTTATTTTGGAAATAAGTCTTCTTGCAATTAAATAAAGGTTAAATTAGTTGTTTTTTAAACAACGTATTTTTTATTTTAAATCCATTTTAAAATTAATACAACCGATATGGTCAGTATCAGAGCTGGGAGTAACGAAACTAAAACGTTACTTTTCAGTAACTAAATGTAACGCGTTACTAGTAAATTCGTTACTTTTTAAAGTAAAAAGTAACGCGTTACTAAAAAGTAATGCGTTACGTTAAAACTAAAGTTTTTTTTTGTTAGAGCCGTTTAATGTGAAACAATATGTTTTTATTATTTATTTGTACTCCCAAAAACTTCGAAACAAAATCGAATCAGTAGATACACCAGGGTTTTTAGACATCTTAGTCGGGTCTCTGTCAAGTCACATTCCTAAATATCATTCAAATTGAACTGAGATATACGTAGTTTTATGGCAGTTTTCAAGGGTGGTTTTCTAGATCGGAGCTTATTTCTTTCTAGGAAAACTTCATCGATAGGGAGTTCCTGTCTGCCTTGTATGCGTTTAAACTCATGGAAAAGAGCAGCTTTTTGTCGGATGCCAGCTGGTGGAGTATGGCTTATTACGATCAGCCAGTCTGAGGGTTGATCTTAATTTCCCACTAATAATTCTCGTTATGATGTTCAGCTGAACGTCAACCTTTTGTGTATTTGCGCTATTGAACCTTACCGGAGCAGCATATTCAGCAGTGGAAGAGACTAGTCCGAGTACAGAATTTTCAGTAGTTGAACCAGAAGTCATTTCGCACAACTTATGGAGAATATTGTTCCTAGTTCGTATCTTCGCAGCTGTGTTTTCCAGATGTCGCTTATAGGTCAGTGTCCGATTCAGTGTAATCCCATACATACTTTTTAGAAGTCTCAGTAATTTTCTGGAAGTCTATACATATTTATTAGAAGTCTCAGTAATTTTTTAGAAGTCCATACATACTTTTTAGAAGTCTCAGTAATTTTGTGGAAAGTCATACATACTTTTAGAAGTCTCAGTATTTTTTTGGAAGTCTATACATACTTATTAGAACTCTCAGTAAGATTTAAAATATAATCTCAACCATACTTATGTAACTTATGAGGTTATACAAGAGTTTTTTTCTGCTTTTTACAAATGAATCTGATTCGAGGAAAACCAAATTTACAAAACGAAATTTGCGATCTTGGCGTCCGAAAATGACAAATTGACATAAAGGCATATTTCATTTTTAGTTGGTACTGGTTTCGAAAAACTAAAACGCCATTCGATTTCGCATTCGTAGATACGCAATGAGTACACTTTTTAAATATTTAATAGAAACTAGTGATCGAACATTGGTCGAAATTCGACCGTAATTCATTAAAATTTATTTCTATACCTATTTTTTCATATTTTTTCCATTTTTCACATTTTTTTTTGATTTTATATTTTTTCATGTTTTTCAATTTTTTTCATTTTGCCATTTTTTCCATTTTCCCATCTACTTTTTCCTGTTATTCTCTATTTTTCCTATTTTAACCAGTTTTTTTTCCAATTTTTTTATTTTTCTTGTTTTTTTTTCTAATTATCCCCATATTTCTTAATTTGCCTGTTTTCCCCTCATTTTTTCCTTTTTTCCTATTTTTCTCCATTTTTTCTTACTTTCAGTATTTTGTTACGTTTTCATAATCTTCCTGTTTTTCCTATTTTTCTCCATTTTTTTATTTATTACTGTTTTTTCCCTATTTTTCTATTTTTTTATTGTTTCCTATTTTATTCAGTATTTTTTTACGTTTTCATAATCTTCCTTTGTTTCCTATTTTTCTCCATTTTTTTTATTTATTACTATTTTTCCCTATTTTTTTAATTTTTTTATTGTTTCCTATTTTCCGGATTTTTCCCGACTTTTATTTGAAATTTTTTTTGTATGTATAATAATAACCGTGATGAATGGTGAGATGGATAATAAAAATCCACAAGACATGCGGAACAAGAAGTTATAGAATTTTTTTTTTAGTAACGCGTTACTTTTTCACTACGCGTTACTTTTGAAGTAACCAAGTTACTTATTATTTCTTGTTTTTCAATATTTTTGTACGTTTTCATAATCTTCCTGTTTTTCCTATTTTTCTCAATTGTTTTATTTATTACTATTTTTCCCTATTTTTTCTATTTTTTTATTGTTTACTATTTTTCCGGATTTAAACCGACTTTTATTTCAATTTTTTTTTGTATGTATAATAATAACCGTGATGAATGGTGAGATGGATAAAAAAAGAACCAGAGGACATGCGGAACAAGAAGTTATAGAATTTTTTTTTTAGTAACGCGTTACTTTTGGAAAGTAACGAATAAATCGTTACCTTTTTAAAAAAGTAACGGTAACGTTTATCTAATCCGTTACTTTTCAGCAAAAGTAACTGTAAAGTAACGCGTTACTTCTTTTTTAGTAACGTCCCAGTTCTGGTCAGTATAAAGTTTAATAATAAATAAAGTTAAATTTTTAAATTCATAAAATAAAAATTCAAAAGTATTGTGTTATCGGGGTAATACCACTAGAGCTCAGATATTTTTTATAAGTATATATTTATTTTTATTGGCAATTTAACAAAATCATCGGACCGTAGGAAAGTAAATACGAGAAAAAAAACCTAAAAAAATATCCTGCCCAAAAACTGAGCTTGAACAAAGAAAAAAAAATTAAATTAAACTTAATTTAACTAAATACAAACCGATAAAAATTAAAAATTTTTTAAAAAGAACAATTATAAAAACCAGTTATTATATACAATTTGTTTTGTCCAGCTAAATCATTATTTGAAGATTGATCTCTTAGATTTGTCACAAGATTTGAATGATGCTCATTATCAAGTTGTAATTATGGTTTTATAGACTTAGAAGACAAATGTCCAGTCATTTTAATTAATTCCTGTTCATTAATGCCTGTATTAGCTAAATTTGACACAGCATTGGAGCGGTGAGAATTATTGGATTTTTTTTTTATTTTTTGTATCTAGTCAAAACTGAGAATTTTTTTAATTATTATAGATTCAATATTCAATTTGCTACCTTGGCAATCTTCTTTATATCTATAGTTTAGACATAGTAAAGAATTAAAAACTGCCTTTGATTTCAGTAGATAATAATAATAATAAAAATCAATTTTATAGTACATAAAAATTAAAAGTGATATTTTGAATTATAGGCCTACATAGATTTATAGTGTGGCCGGAACAATATTGTCTTAATTAAACACAGTTTATATTTCTTTTCACTACTAGCTTATAAGCCTACCATGTTTATGCTTTGAGAAAGTGTTTTTCTCTACCTGTACTTAGATTAGGTAAATACAAATTTGTTATTGTTATATTTTAATGGGAAAAAACTCCAAACAACACGAATAATTTGAAATATAGCCCACGCAAATGTCTCTCTCTATTGGGTCGCAAAAATTTATAAATATAAGTTTTATATCTTGAAATATAATAATAATAATCCTAACTAGCCTAAATAATGTAAATTAATTGAATTTTCTGCATCAGAAAATTCTCGAGTCTTAGTACATAAACGTCTTGATATTTTTTCTTTTTCTACTTGTTACTGAATGTTGTATTACAAAAAATAAATCACTGTGTACATAAAAAGTTTAGATACGTGTTATTCAAGTTTCTAACTAAAAATAAAATACTCAAAATATTTTACATTCGATTTCTAACGCTTTCTTTACGAGCATGTCAATAAAATGTATAAAAAAAGGTCTGATCTACATATTTATCTTTTTGTTAGCGTATAAAGAAATAAAAAAAGTATTTAAAATGTAATACTAAGAAAATGTCTTTTAATGATTGTGCGGACAATTTTTTTTATATTTGAATAAATTTCAATAATATTATGTTAAATGACAAAATCTACTATATTAATTTTTTTACAATTAATTTAGCAACATCAGCCTTCCTTATTCTTCTTTATCTCAGATTTCCAGTGTTTGAAAACAGTTTTTGTATGATCGATCATAGAAAAAATCTTTTTGACCAAAATACGCTTTGTTGACAAGATCGTTTTTCCAGTGTATAAAATTTTACTATAATTTAGTAATAGGTTTTCCGACTATTTGGCAATTATCCTCTTGACTATTATTAAAAAAAAGATATTTTGCTTTAAAATTCTCTATTTTTGACTTTACATATAACTGTACTTAAATTTTTACAAACTCTTTTTAAGTTAGTACTTTTTTGATAAATTTAATATTTTTCTTTGCTTTGAAAAATATTATAGGTAATGAATTTCTTATACAAGGTTTTAAGTTACTACAATATTTTTGTTTTGTTGAAATTTAAAATTGTATATATTTGTAGTATAAGTATTTTTACCAAAATGTGGTAAAATAATACAAGAAGTACCTAATGTGGATCTTTTACAATAAAAATGTGAACTATTGGGTAAAATAAAAAAATGCAAATAATTCTTTTGTTCTTAATTATTTTTCCTTAATCTAATTAAACAAAAAATCAAAATGTGGTAAAATATTATAAAGAGCAAAATACGGCTAAAAAATAAATAATATAAGTTGTGGTCAACATAACACTTTCCTCAATAACGGTTTGTTACTTAGAAAAAGCTTCTTTAAAAAACCAGTGGCGTTTATTGTTCGAAAGCTAACAATAATCTTAATATATTGTTTTTTAACTTCTAGGCAACAATTTATTAGTTTTTGATAACAGGATCTTTAGGAAAATTATCTATGCCTAAATATAGGCCTGAAAAGAATTATTTTCCAATATTACAACATTCTATCTTTAAATCGGGATATTAATAATTTTAAAAATGGTTCAAGTGTGCCTTATCGTTTTGTATAAACATTCAAAGGCAGACAAGTGCCTGGGAAAATAAAATTCAATAAAACGAAACAAAATACCATTCAAAACTGCTAAAAAAATATTAATATACCCGGGTTTGGTAAAGAATTTCAAAGGAAACACAAAACGTATGCTTGTTGGAAGTATAACACCCTGTAATGTCAGCATTGTTAAAATATAACTAAAGATATATTGATCAGATTTAAACAATATAAGATTCGATACTAGAATAAATAAATTTTAAATCCAAAAATATAATGGGCTATTTGGGTTTATAAAGTTAAATGAACTTAAACATGGAATTTTGTTAAGTTGCTAATATTCCCCAACTTTCCCATACCTATCCCCACCTTCTGGAACTTTTGTTTAGTCTTGATTTTCTTAATTTACATAAAATTTTCCGACCACCCAAATACTGTGACATACTAGTTGGCTCCGGCGGTCAGATCTTAATCCCTAATTTTTAAAGCGTCGTAAGTAAGTTGGCTCCTGATGCCAATTCTAGGAATTAACGAAAGATTAATGTTCAAAAGTGAATATCAACTTCAATCCTGAAGTTATCTACGCAGATTTTGAAATCTCTTTTCACTTTGCTGCACGTCAAGTCTTTCCTTCTGCTAAATTGAGTTGATGCAGATTTCATCTTGGCCAGTCGTGTCAAGTTTATTGTTTTTTGCTAAAAATTTAAATTTGAATACAAATATTGGTAATATTTAGAATACACACATTTTTTGTCGTAAAGACATACACATTATTTACAGAGTGATTTATAAAAAGAATAACAAGTTTTTCTAAAAAAAATAAAAAAAAAAATTGTTTCTTCACGTATTTAGGAACAAAAGGTTTTAATATGAGTATATCAAGGCCGCAGCCGAAATTTTGAGACGAAATCTATTTTTAACTCATAGAATTCATTTCACAATTAAATAAAATGATTCGGATACAGCTACTTCCTCCAAAGCCTCTTCATTTGTAAAGGCTGTGGTAAATGGAGAGTTTGTCGTTAGTCTCCGCTTTGTTGCCAAGGTTTTTTCATATACCTTGACGCTCTGCAAGATTTTACAATCAATCGCCTCTTTGTGATTTGAAATTGCAATTGATCACGTTCAAAATATTGTTGATCGTTTCGAAAATATGAATTTTCCAAAGAATATGAAGTTGCTAAAAACATTTATGTGTGATGCTGACGAAGAAATTAAGATTCCCAGACGAATTTCCTTATAACGCTACGCTGTAACGTAGAAACAGTGACCCGGAAATTTATTTTCGTATAGCTATGACCTACCCACTCATTAATGATTTTATTTAGCAATTAAAAGATAGATTCATCGACCACAAAGAAGTTTTTTCATATTAAAATTCGTTGTTACCATCGGTGTGTTTGAAACCTTTTTTTTCATTAAACATTGAAAGTTTAAAAATGTATGAAGTAGAATTAGACTTGTGGAAAATTCATGCACTATTGAAGCTCTGGGAGAATGCAAAGAGAATTTTATCGCAACATAATCATATTATTGAAGATTTTTTAAACTCTTCCAATTACAACTTGTACTGCCGAACGAACATTTTCAACACTTAGAAGATTGAAAACGTACTTCCGAAACTCAGGTGGGTAAAACCGACTAAGCGGATTAGCCCTTATGTCCACTCATCTCGACATCAGCATTTCTACAGATGACGTTATTGATATGTGCGCGTCAAAAAAATATGGAAGAGTAAACTTTATTCAATTTATAAACTAGTAAAAGGAATAATCTCTGCGCAATTTTTCAAGACTACGGCCCGTTTCCGTCAGCGGAAGAAAGTCCGATTCGAAAAAATCGGAATTTTTCCAATAATTTTTTTTTTTTTTTTTCAACGAGCCGGTCGCGATATGTATATCAATCAACGCGTTCAACACCTTAATAGAAATCAGTATCGACAAATTTGCTTTCCTTATCGATATATCTCGAATAGAAGTTTCACTTAGTAGGCGGGACCGGGATCCTCCTGACCCGAAATTGCTCATCTTCTGATAGAGCCTTTCTTTTTTGAATGAAAACCGATAGCCGAAAGAATTTTCCGGATCGGCCGTACCGTTCTCCACATGGACAGACTTTTTTTTTCTTCGTGGAAAATCAATTTTTCCACGTTTCACATTTTAAGTCATTTGGAGCAAAAAAAAAATTTTGAGATTTTTGCACGATTTCAATACTACGGTTTGCCATACTTCACCAAAGGTGAAGTATTGGCGGGCCGTAGTAAAACATATGCCTTTTATATTTTGTCTGAATTTTGCAAAAATCTAGAGCAAAATTAAAAAAATATGGAGCAAAATTACTCATTTTTACCTCTCGTCCTTCAGATAAGAGAGGTATAGGAATCATGCTAAAAATTGGGTAGTGAGTTTTCAATAAATAAACACGTTTTAGGGTCCCTAGAATACGATTTTACTATTTTCGCGATGATGTCTGTGTGTGTGTGTGTTAGTGTGTGTGTGTGTGTGTGTGTGTGTTAGTGTGTGTGTGTGTGTGTTTGGATGGATGTTGTAGTAACGATAACTCAAAAACTACTGAATAAAAAAATTTGAAATTTTGCATACAGGATTCTGATACCCTAGATTAGATCTGATTAGATTTTGGTGCCAATCGCATAACCGGAAGCGGCAGTTGCTATGGGTGATGACGTCATTACTATACAAAACGGCAATAAAGTTTTACACATATATTTTGTATACCCTATAGTTTATTTTCATCTTATTAAAATTTTCGAAACTTTTGCCATTGTTGCCAGATTTACAAAAAAATATTTTTTTTTCATACTTTTTTGTGTCAACCTGTAAATTTTTGATTCAAAAATGGCGAGAGGTCATGTGCTGGCCACATCAGATTTTTTTATGTGACATAGCCCATAAACCCCCCAAAAAAATTTGTGGCTACGGCTAAAAGCTAAAAAAAGATATTTTAACCAATTTACAACGTTAAGAGAGTTTAAAGAAGCAGTTAAAAAAATACTAGCAAAATTAGGTACATTTTCGTTTTTCCCTTATTTAACGTTAAAGTGAGGGATCAAAACATTTGAATCCGATTTATTCATTGATCGTTGACAATAATTATTAAGCTATTGTTTGTTTACCTATAAGTGGAGGAAAATACAGAAGCTAGAGTTATAAAATGAATTACACGATGACAAAGAAGTTGGGAAATATCTGAATACGTATTTGGCCTTCCATTTTTGAATCTCCCGAGGTGATTGAATGTTTCGCGATCGATGTCGCAGAAATCTTACCTAATCGTGCTTCAGTTTAAAAATTTGGTGATTACTTGGTGGAGAATTTTGAGGGTTTCCACAAAGGAATTCAACTACTTATTTTACAATCACCATCCAGATATTTGAAAATTTTGAAAAATATTCAAATTGATACGTATATTAAAATGCGCAGTGCTAGTCAACAGAAAAAGGTGTACCGCCGGGTTGTTCATAAAAAAAAACAATTTGTAGATAAAAATATTATTGTTAAAACAGAATGTAATAATCCAATTTGAATTTGTTAAATTGATGTCATACAGATTCCTGCCAAACATATCAGTATGTATATGGAAAATAAATATATTAGTAGGGCAATAATTTATTCTGTCCTTTGATATTCCTCGAAGAAAGTAGATATGTACTTAATCCTCTTAACGATGGGAGCCAATTAGTATACGGTCATCGGAGCCAATTAGTACACAGTCATCGGAACCAACTAGTATACGATTAAAAGAGTTTTCTGATCATGGGAGCAAACTATTGTACTTCGCCCACATACTACTTAAAAATGTCTATGAATTCGGGTATTTAAAATCGGTTTGATCTCGATCTATATGTACATAAATTGGTATCAAATTAGATCGTTTAGCAAGAAATAATATCATTAATAATAAACCCAGTATCCAAGTAGCTTAGGTACGTTCAGACGGATAGACAGGCGGTTGTAGAGTTGACTTTGGTCACTGAAAATAGTAGGGTGACCAGCTATCGATTGCCTAAAGCAGAGTTCCAAAATTCGAAACCTTTTTTTCTCAATTTTATTCAAAAATTACCACTTTTTCCTGACCAACTGACACAGAACAAAGAGTAATATTGCTTTCTCATCAGCTTAATGTCTATTGTTGTGATATTTACGTGATACTTATGGTTGGGTTCTGTAAAAGGTTACTTAACAAATATTATTTTAAATAAATTTTGTTCTACTATAATTCGTGTTTTCTTTCTTCTTTGTCTTCTATAATCCTTGGAATTGTCAGATCGTTTACCTTTTACTTTTCTTTTTGTTTCTAATCTCTGGATTGCTTCTTATCTTTTCATTATCATTAAATTGTTTACCTTCCTATTACTCTGCTGCTTTAAGGCTCCGTTTAATTTAAAATTTTTATAACCTTTTTTTTAATTAGTAAAATTCTGCACCATAATTTTTATCTATACATTTATTCATCTAATGCCTGATACATAAACCTTTTCCTTCCGTTTCTTAACTATCGTACAAATATCCTATTTTACAAAAGTTTAAAACCATTCCATCATTTTTTGACTTTTTTTTCTTCTTAAACCAAATTGTTATTAATTTTATAACCTCCTTTTTTTTTAAAATTCAAGTTAACCTTTTCCCACTAGATTTTTTTTTTAATATCGCAACCCTTGGTTATTTTTATTCACCCTATATTTCGTGTTTACTATCTGACTTTGATTACTTAAATTTCATGTAAATTCCAAAATTTCAATTTTTTTCAATTTTATTATATTATCTTTCATTATTTTAACAAATTTTAAGATTCTTTCGCTTTTTTTGTAATTTATTGCCAATGTATCTATAATACCTTCGTTTCATTTTCTTTACTTACATATCAACTATTCTCTCCCATTTAATAAATATAACATTTAACTATTAAAAAATCTATTAATAAATCAAATTTCAAATATAACTTTATTAATATTAATACAAATCTTTAAGATATTATTCCAATCATTTCAAACATTATTATATATAAAATTAATTATTAACTTGTATATGAACTCCATTATAAAAATCTACCAATAACTAATTCAACTGAAAAATATTAATTTTACTATACAGGGTGAAATATTTTTTTATAACACTATATTGCTTATTGTTGCCCTTCTTTTTTTCATCATTTTTGCATTATTTCAAAAAAATAACCCCTTTTTCCAAAAAATTACCTCTTTTTTCTCAATTTGCACTTCTTTTGATGAAAAATTAACCTGTTTTCTTCTTAATTTTGCTCAATTTTCAAAAAATTACCCCTCTTTTCTAAATTTTGCACTTTTTCAAAAAAATTACCCTTTTTTTTCCTAAATGTTGCACTTTTTTTATAAAATTTCTTCGGTGTATAGGTGCATTGCACATTCTTTTTTTATTTTCCTAGTAATTACCGTGCGTTAGGAAAACAATCGCATCCACGTTTGCGCTCAAATCTCTTTTTGCTACTTTTAAATATTGTTCTTCATAAGCTAACAGGAAGAAAACGAGCCATTATCGAAAAAGGTAATTTTTTCAAAAATAATTAAAGGTTGTTGACACCTTTAAATCAAAATATTATAATTACGTTTATATCTGTCGGTGTTACAGATTATGGAAAACTGACGGAAACTAACAAATGAATAATTCGTTAACGAATATTCGGTACCCTTACAGATTTATCGCTGTGACGGACTGACGGACAGACAAGCGGTTGTAGAGTTGACTTGGGTCACTGAAAACAGGTGGGCGAGCTAATGTGATCAGCTATCGGTTGCCTAATCAGAGTTCCAAAAATTTGAAACCCTTCTTGAGTAATCACCAAGAGAGACAGACAGAAAATACAAGATAAAATATTTTTATTAAACACGTCCTGTAAAAATTGGAATTTATTTTTGAATTTACTTATGCTCCTTTTGTATTTTTCTTAAATATTTTTTTTTCATAAAGTTTTTCTGTTCAGTAACTAGGTCAACCCATGGAGGTTGTTTTAAATAAATAAAATATAATAACAGAAGGAGTAAACCTTTTAATAATTAATAAAAAGAATCTCCAGATCCGTCGGATGTTTATTTTAACAGTTCGGAATATGCGCCGGGCGCTATATAATACCCGAGGCAAAGCAAAAGGTGTTTGTAAGAAGTTTTTCAATTTTTAGCTAATACTGGGTGGTCGACGATGACATATGTGATGCAACAAATCTAATGGACTTGTGTTTATTTAATAAACTGACAGTAATGACTCACATATCGTGGCATCAACACCGTGAACCGATTTATATTTTAATTCTACAAACAGATTCTACATTCTACCAACTAATTTATGTTAACCAGAGATAATAGACCAGGGAATTTTATTATTGAAAAAAATATAATTTCAATCCAAAAGGAGCAAAAATCTGTAAATTACAAGATAAAATTTGATGTAAACTAATATTTTCCGAGAGAAATGTAAAAAATACTCGATTCATGAACTAAACTTTATTTCAATAATATTCGACACAGTCAGGCTGATTCTATCTGAATGTCTCTACCTGCTTCCCTCTTGCCTCTTCAATGATGCCCCATATTTATAAACATTAAACTTATCTATTGATTTATGATACCATTAAAGTGGCCTGGTCCAACAGCCCTTGACTCGTCATAATAATTTCTTACAGAAAAGTACTCAAAACATTGAACAATGTCCTAGATCTTTTATATACAAAAAGGAAAGAAAATAACTAGATGTTTTAAACGTGTTTAAAAAAGTGGCTCAGAAAACCAATGGTGAAGGTAAAATGAACGATAATTATATGATGTTTTATAAAAAGGGACCATTAACAACACTTTAGAAAATCTATTATTTCAAATATTTTATTTTTTTTCGTCCAATTTTCTATCAATAATATTTCATTGTTCAACAACAATGTAAAGTTATCAGATATTATAAAATCATATACAGGGCATTATTTATTTTTAAGAATCGATACACTGTGGGATACTAAGAAATCAGAAAAAAATCACTCGAGTATTTTTATTAATTTTTTCTTCGTTTTCTTTTATGTATAAAAGGAATGAGAGCGAAAATTTCGTTACAATCCCATAATTTTTGATTAACTGTTATTAAACAAAATATACCATTTTTTTTAAGACCCTTTTATAAAAATTAATTTTTTGTAAAAATTTTAAAAGTTGCAAAAATATTCATCCTTGGTATTTATTACTGTCTCTTTTTTTGTTTTAGTACATTAATAAATATCGGCGTTCTATTTTACTTATTGTTTCACCTTTATTTTTCAATAAACGCCAATAATTGCCAACTTTAAAATATACCTATCACAATTTTATTAAACAAACAACTAAACATAAATCGAACACTCTAAAATTATGAGTAGCCAGCTAACTCGACTAACACACCAAATGTAACAAATAACATATTTTGTTTTCTGAAATTAGACTGACGTGTTTGTGGTGGCTTACACAGTCAATTAGTGTTACAAATAACACAAACTCTTTCGAATATAAACAACACATTTTCATTCACATCGAAATATCTACTGTAAACCATCAGTCAATCTTACATATGTTCCTTAATTCTTTTCGAAAACAATTGCTAAATGTTTCTTTTTCTAAATTTAGCAATTAAAAGTATTATTTAAAAGACATATACTTAAATATATAAATATAATCCTAAAAAAAATGTCTAGCCATTTTGGGATTCTTTTTATTTCTTCGATAGTATGAACGACAAATTAACGTTTAATAATTTTTATTTTCAAAATTACTGAAAATTATTTTTTTTTATTGAAATTTACTCTTCATAAAATGTTTTTCTTCGTCTAAATACAACTGAACAAATATGATTAAGAATCGATATAAGTTTGGAATAATTTTCTACTGCAGATAACGTGTTAACGCTGCCTAATTTTCGAAGGACCAACCTTAATTCAACTTTATTTTATCTTGTTAGTTCCCACCTCTATATTAAGATCGCGTTTGGTTGTCGATGTTTTAGTCGCGATATAATGAATCCTAAAAAGGATGAAAGACGGTCCCTAATAGCATAGAGACGTTTAAAAAACGTCTTAAAAATGTACCCTAGAACGTTTATAAGACATTTTTCTCTAGTGCAAATGTCACAACTCCTAACGCCATATAATGTCGAAAAAAGACGTTTTAAAAACGTTTCAAAGCGGACTAAATAAATGGGTCGACAAAAGACATTTTTTAGACATATTTTAGAACGCCCACTCATACTTTTGCGGACCCAAAAACACAACGTTTTTTACAGTGATTATAAAAACGTAACTTTCTGACTTTTCTGAAAACATGCTTTTGAGGACCTAAATAAACTTTTTAACGGTGGTTTTCATAACGACGCAAATAAAAGTTTAAACTTTTTTTCTCAAAATTACTTTTGCGGTCCCAAAAACACAGCGCCTTCTGAACGTTTTTTACCGTGGCTAAAAAAGCAAACATTTAACGAATGTAACTTTTTGACTTTTTTGAAAACATACTTTTTGTAAATTCTGACATGGATGTTCAAAAAAGGTTTAGTAGTCGTTTTTTATCGTACTGTAGCCTGCAAAACGTTTTGTTTTTAATTTATGAGTTCGAACGTTTTGTCGACATATTTTGGACGTTTCTTTATGCCCATTTCAAAAACGTTCTTATTGATCAAATCTGCGTATCGCATTAAAAATTTCAAATCGCACAACAGAAGTATTCAACGATAGAAACGAAATGAATTCAAAAAAATTATTTTAAAATTTTCAAAAATTAGATAAACAAAATTAAGTAACTTTCAGAAGAATCCTTAAAAAGCGCGGTCGTAGAAAAAATATCACTTTGCGCACTTATTGCACAAACTACTATTTTATTTGTAATTGTTTATTTCAGGAATGTTATGCTGCGGTCTTCTTTGGTTATTACTTCCAAACGTTTTGACTGCATCTGCGGCAGCCATCTTCTGAAACTGAACCCTCCTTCGCTTCAAGTGTGCCATTTATATGAGTGTCTAAGTGCGCTTTTTTGGAGCGACTTGTGTTTGGGGATTTTATTTTCGCGCTCTTTAGGGTTGTGTTACAGATCCTAGGCAGTGTTGATTCTTCATTTCTATTGTTCAATCTGGTCGAGTAATGTTGCTAATAGGTCGGTGTTTTCGAAGAGGATCTTGTGATCGCCGTCGGATAATATCTAATATGAGATCGGCGACTGCACACTTTTCGGTTTGTCCTAACGGTTTGTCCTAACCGAAGTTGACGTTGTCTTTTCGTCATTTTTAGTCAGGGATGTCATTTTACCAATAAATGACGTGATTTATGGCGTTGATTTTTAGACGTATAGTAGGTATAGTAGACGTCATAGAGATCACGTCATTTTTACTAGATTTTTTCGTCATTTAAAAAAATTAAATATGTATTATTATATATCTTTTATCTGACTTGCAGAGTTAACTCTCGTTTTGTATATGATCTTTCTTTTTTTAACCAATTATTCGATACATATAAAATATGGCCAGACAAGTTTAAAAGGCTGGTCAAATAAATTTGAACATTCTGGATTCTAGATGTGCAGAATATAAAAATGGCCAAGTTGACGTATGTATGACGTTTATTGTATTCTCATTTTTATTTGGTAAATGACATGTTTATGTCAGAAAATCACGTATTTGTATGTCATAAAATGAGGCTCTTTTGCATCATGTAATGACGTCCTTTTTACCTAATACATACTGACTCCTTTAATACGTCACACACTGACGTCTTTTTAACTTTATAAAATCGCGTTATTGGACTGTGACATAATCACTTTAAAAGTCTAAATGGCGTCTTAATCTAATATTATTACTATTTTTCCTTATTTTTAATATTTTCGGATATATTTGCCTATTTTCCTGATTTCCCTATATTTATCTCTAATTTCCCTATTTTACGTATCTTTTTCAAAGGTTTTTTTTTTGAAATATTTCCCTATTTTTCCCCTATTTTCTCTATTTTTATCTTTTCCCTATTTTTCCTATTTCTTTCTATGTTCCTGTTTTCCATTATTTTATCCTATTTGCACCTATTTTCTAAATTTTTCTCTATTTCCCCAATTTTTTTCCTGTTTCATTTTTTTCCTATTTCTCACTATTTTTCCCATATTTCCACAGCTTTCCTTATTTTGATCTATTTTTCCATATTTTCCCTATTTTGCTCTATTTTTCCAAAAATTGGCCCTATTTGTTCCTAGTGTTCAATATTTTTTCATTTATTTCCACATTTTCAACTATTTTGACTATTTTCTCCATTTTTCATATTTTTCCTAATTTTCTATTATTTCCTGTTTTCCATTAGTTTTTCTTTTTTCTTTATTTTACCTTGTTTTTCAGTATTTATCCTTATTTGTAATTATTTTTCCCTATTTTGTCCTATTTCCTCATTTTTTCTAATGGTTCCCTATTTTTCCCACTGTTTCCCTATTTTTAACAATTTTTTCCATTTTCCCTATTTATTCTCTAATTTTGCTATTTTTCCATATTTTTGCTGCTTGTGAAACGACACCTTCTTTTGTGTTCTGTTATCCGTGTGCTAATCATATATCTAATACTCCTATATCGCCAGCTTGAGAGAGACTTGTGTCGCCGATAGTAGAGTGTAGACGATCGTTTCTCTCTCACGCAGTATCGGATAGGCATAGGGCATAGGCGTCACAGCTGTAAAATCGCCGACGTTTGCTTAACTTTCCTTTTCTCTACGTTCCTTTTTCATCACGGGACACGACGCTAATGCAATTTATGTATATGGGCATGCGCGTTGGCACCCAATTCCGATCTTGCATCTCCTTCTGTCGGAACGCTTTGTTTCTGCAGGCAAAGATAGGACGTTGGCGATATAGGAGTATTACATATATGGTGCTAATGCGTCTCTTTGTTTATCCTACGTACACTTTTCCACTAGTGCACAGAATTCTATAGACTCCTGCTGATGTGAGGGCACGTAGCACTGTTATGGCTTCTTTCCTGTATCCGTTTGCTTGTAGCACTGTTGTTAGGTGTTTCATTTCAGGGTTGACATTCGCATAACATTCCATTTTTGTTTTAGATAATGGTTGGATCCATGCTGTTATCGATCAGTGTGTATTTTTTTTTCTGTATACTATGTGGCCTAGTTTATTATCTTCTCGATTGACTAATACATCTAGGAAAGGAATTTGTATGTTTTCTTCTATTTCCATGGTGAACTGTTCAAATGGTTTACGAAGTTTTGCTGGTCTTCTGATCTATGACACCAGACTACAAATGTGTCATCAACATACCACAGCCAATGTTTTGGTTGTTTTTCAGCAGTGCGGATTGTTCTCTCTTCAAATTTTTCAACGGAAAAGTTGGTCACAACTGGACTGAAATGGCTTCCCATGGCGACTTCGTCGATTTGTTCATAGAATGTTTGGTTCCACTGAAAATATGTTGTTGTGAGCTAGTGTCGGAAAAGGTTAGTTAATCTGATCTGGAAAAATCTCTATGTAGCTGACTACTTCTTCGAGTGGTACATTTGTAAATAATGACATGACGTCGATATTGACTAGGATGTCGTTAGGACCTAAGTGATGTTCTTTAAGTGTTCGATGAAGTGTGTAGAATTTTAGGCAAACGATGTTGTTTTGCCCACGTGTGTTTAAAGAATTTCCTCCAGATGCGCTTGTTCAGGTTGCAAGTTGGTGATCCTATGGCACTTGATAATGGTCTTAAAGGTACAATATCTTTGTGAATTTTTGTTAGTCCATATAGTCTAGGTGGTAGAGCTTCAGTACTGCATATTTTCCTCTTTGTCTCTTGTGGTAATAACAATTGTTTTATCCGTTTGGTAGTTTTTCTTAAGATCTTTTCTGTTGGATCTTTCGGTAATTTCCTGTAAGTGTCTTGACTGACCAGATCATTAAGCTTACTCTTGTAGTGCGAGGTGTTTATGACGTATGGAAGTAATAACCACAGAAGACCACGGCATAACAGACCAGAAATATACAATGACGTTGACGCCGGCCGTGATAGCCTACATTATTATACTATTTTATAGCCAAGAAGCATATTGCCTTGATTTAAGTTTTAATTTTGAAAACTATCTTTACTTATAAGAAATATTTTATTTAATAGCTCTTGGGCTTCAATGATTGAATTATGAAAATACGGTATCCGGTTTAGTGAAAGATTTGGGGTCTTCGATTTTTTCTGACATGTTCGGATTGAGCTGAAAAAATGGCAGACGTATAGGGTGAAGGGCACATAGACATTGGTCACGTGTGTTGGACGAGTTTTAGGGTTACAGTGACTCTGTTGGGTCCACCCACAGGGTTTTTCTTTCTTTCTCCGAAATAATCAATCAGATTGAGATGAAACTTGGAAAATGCATAGAGAGAAGGTTACGCAGAACTTGCCGACGTGGACCGGGGCGAGTTTTTCGGTCATAGTTACCCTACTGGGTCGACACCCACTGAACTTTGCAACTACACGCACTGGGGTTTTCAATTTACTCTGAAATGGTCGGATTGAGTTTAAACTCGGCAGATGCATAGAAGAAAGGCCACGTAGACCTCGGCCATCGTTAACCGGGGCGAGATTTTGGATCACAGTGACCCCATTGGGTTCACACTTTCTGGGTTTTTTAACTTTCTCTAAAATAATCGGATTGAGCTGAAACTTGACAGATGCAATATACTTCTTGTACAAATTGATGTAAAACATCCTTCAGCAAAACCCCAATTACCCCGTTCTGGAAAATTTCTTATCTCTGAAACTGAAACAGGATACAGTTAAAGAGTTGCCTGATTATATACAAAATTTTAAGCAAAATCGTTGTAGTTTTCTCCACCAAATAATAATCTTTTCCGATTTCATTTTTTATTTAAATGTCCCAAAGTTATGCTAAAAAAACATTTGTGAGAAAGATTTTAAAGTCATATTTTTTTTACGTTTTTATTCATTTTTAAAATAAATTTCTCTAAATTATTTTAATCGTATTAAAATTTTTTAACAATTAGAATTTTAAGAACTGAAATAACAAATTTATCGATCAATACAAACTTTTACACTTTCTCATAATAACAATATTTCTGAAAGAAGGCGTAATTTCAGCATTACAAACGCTTCGATTGGCTATAGACGCGCCCTATCCCGTAAGAGATATTAAATCCTGAAAAGTTACTGGCTGAAACGGGGAATCTGTGCTGTAACATCCATGAAAATTCTAAAAATCATTCTCCGTATCATTTCTATTCTAACATCTCTGAATCTTTTTACATTTGTTATATTCTAGTGGTGATAGATACAGTGTTCGTATGTGATGGGATATTTTTGATAGTGAAATTAGTTGTGCAAAGGTAAGATGACATACAGGATGTTTTACAAGTTAGTAAACTTATTTATATTAATTATAAAGATATTTGATATTATACATATAAGATTTGTTGTCCTTTTATTACTCAAGGTTAAATTAACACTTAACTAATATAAGATTAGTAATGAAATACATAAAGTCCAGTGCCACAGAAATATATTTGTTGTAACAAAGTTTAGTTTTGAAATTGGCGACTGGTTTCGACTTCCGCCATCATTAGGTCTACAATAACGCTCGTTAATAAAATATGTACAAATTATTTTTTTTAAAGAGGGGCTTACTATAAACATCATATAACAATTACGAGGACAACATATGTCTCATTGATAATGCCTGATTAAATAGGAATATAGGAATGGGATCAGGAAAAACCTGGCCCAAAACAGGCCTAAAGTGGCATTCAAATTTTAAGGCATGTAAGAATAAGTGTGAGTGAATTTTTTATAATATTAGTTAAGATGAGTCTATAAGTGAACTGGGCGCCAAATATTTCTGAGCTGCTAATTAAATAAATTAAATAATTAAACAATTTGTTAAATCAAACAATAACTGAATATTTGTAAACATCTTAATTAATTTTAAAATATTCTGAGCGTTTTATTTTCTTGAATAATGTAACTGTATACCTATATGTTTTGTCTGTGGAAGACAAGATACAAAATTACTGGAGAGTTCCGTGGTCGGAAGGTTTTTGATTTTTCGGAAATTGGTGTTAGGAAAGAGGTACTGCAAAAATGTGACCCCTGGTATAAGGAATTCTGATGTTAATTTATTTATGTTCTGAATAATTACCCTACCAGAGAAAAAACCATATATTTATTAAAAAAAATCTCCGATAACAAAAAAATATATATGAACCTTGTAACTGGTGCACTATAAATTGTAATTAGTAAATTAAATTATTAATTAAAAAAAATGAACAAATAAACACATAATTTAGAACCAAATAATAGATTAAAATTTTAATAAAAGACTATAAAAAACGTTTTTATAAATTTGGGACAACATCCTGTCCAAAAAAAAAACATAACACAACACGGGATTTACTAGAATTTACCTAAACAGCACAAGCCGTCTCGAGAATCTTTAGATCAGATTCAGGTCTGAAGGTCCCAGGCCATTTTCAGGACATCCTAAGGACAATTGATTTTGGACATCTTTCTTGTACGTCTCCAGGACATCCGGTTGAGCATTTCAGCGATTTTAAATTTGAATAATTAAAAGTAACTGCGTAAACTGTTGATAGATTGTAGATATATGGGAAAAAAAATTAAGGATCCTAAATGTATCCTGGGAAGGAAATTTTGTTCTTGCTTGAGACCAATATCGAACTTCCTGCTGACTCCTTGATTATTAACAAAGTCTGTAGTGTGTGTGAAGTTAGCCCCTCTATTTTTCGAATTTTTGATATTTTGAAAGTTGTCCAAATTGTTCTAGGTTTGTTCCAAATTGTTCCAGAAAATTATTCCTTAAAATTAAATACAAAGGACGAAGAACTCAAAAAACTATTTTTAGAGCTGGCCACCCATTATTATTTTTTAGATCTTTTCTTGTTGCACCAGATTATACTAGTTGTTCTGAACATTGTTCCAAATTTTCATATCTTAAAAAAATATTTCAATTAATAAAAACCATTTGGGTCCAGCCCCCCATTATTTCGTTTTTCGAAGTTTTTTTTGTTGTACTAGATTGTTCTAGTTGTTCCAAGTTTTTATGTCTTAAAGAAATTATTTCAAGCTCAAAATCAATTAAAACCATTTACAGCTAGCTCCCCATTATTTTTTTTTAAATTTTTTTTTATTGTACTAGATTATTTAAGTAGTTCTTAGCATGGTTCCAAATTTTGATGCATTAAAAAAATATTTCAAGCTCAAAATCAATTAAAACCATTAAGAGCTAGCCCCCCATTTTTCTTTCGAAAGTTAGTTTTGTAAATAGTATTATTTTATCAACAAAGCTTAAAATGTTACAAATATTTTTTATTTGGTTTTTCTGGTTTTCATTTTTAAATTGGCAATAAATAATTTTTTTTGTATGACTCTTTATATTGGCTGAGAGATGCCCTAAAATTTGGAAATTTAAAATACGATTTTATTTAATTTGCTTTAAAATTTTTGACAATTTGATAAATTGATACATTAAAAAAATTAGTCAACAAAAACAAACAATGAGGATCGTAATCAATTAATTTTTTTTACTTAATCTTTACTATAGGGTTTCTTAGGATTAAAACTATAAGGAGCAATGTTCAAAATATTGGACTAATCCGGTACAATAAAAACAAAATTGAAAAAAGTAATCATAGAAACAGTTCTTGTTAAATTTGGACTTTAAACATTTCTTTTAAGACATGAAAATTGGAATACTGTTCAGGACATAAAGAACAATCTAGTACAACAAAAAAATAATGCGTAACTAGCTCTAAAGGGTTTTAATTGATTTTGAGCTTGAAATTTTTTTAAGACATGATAATTTGGAACAATGCTAAGAATAACCAATCTAGTACAACAACAAAAAAAAATGATGGGGGGGGGGGGGCTGGACCAAAATGGTTTTTATGGATTTTGGGCTTGAAATAATTTTTTTTAAGTCATACAAATTTGGAAATGTTCAGAACAACTAGAACAATCTGGGGCAACAAAAAAAAATATCGAAAAAAAATAATGGGTGCTAGCCCTAAAAATGGTTTTTTGAGTTTGCGGCCTTAGTATTAAGGTTTAAGGAATACTTTTCTGAAACAATTTGGTAAAAACCTAGAACAATTTGGAACAACTTTCAAAATATCAAAATTCGAAAAATGGGGGGCTAACTTAACACACACCACAGGCTATGGTGGTCAAGTTATAACACACCGTCGTCGAATTTTGTTCGAGGTCCCTCCACAAATGAAATTTATCTACCAATATCAAATTTGGTTAAGATTGATGAATTTATATATTCAAAAATTTTTTTTAATAATAATAATAATAATCTATAAAAGAATTTACAATGGTCAAAAGAGATAATAAGTTGGTGGAGATGATCAATCTTGTTAATCCTTAAAATTTAAATTTTTACCAATTTTGAAAAATTTTGAAAAATCTTGAAAAATTTGAAAAATCTTGCAAAATCTTGAAAAACTTCGAAAAATCTTGAAAAACCTTGAAAAATCTTGAAAATCTTGAAAAATCATGAAAAATCTTGAAAGACTTGGTGGAGATGATCGATCTTGTTAATCTTGTTAATCTTGTTAATCCTTAAATTTTGAAAAATCTTGAAAAACTTGAAAAATCTTAAAAAAATACTTGAAAATCTTGAAAAATCATGAAAAATATTGAAATATTGAAAAATCTTGAAAAAAAAATGAAAAATCTTGAAAAATCATGAAAAATCTTGAAAAATCTTAAAAAATCATGAAAAAACTTGAAAGACTTGGTGGAGATGATCGATCTTGTTAATCCTTAAAATTTAAATTTTTACCCATGTTGAAAAATTTTGAAAAATCTTGATAAACTTGAAAAACCTTGCAAAATCTTGAAGAACTTCGAAAAATCTTGAAAAACCTTGAAAAATATTGAAAATCTTGAAAAATCATGAAAAATATTGAAATATTGAAAAATTTTGAAAGAGCTTGAAAAATTTTGAAAAATCTTGAAAAAAAAATGAAAAATCTTGAAAAATCATGAAAAATCTTGAAAGACCTGGTGGAGATGATCGATCTTGTTAATCCTTAAAATTTAAATTTTTACCCATGTTGAAAAATTTTGAAAAATCTTGATAAACTTGAAAAACCTTGCAAAATCTTGAAGAACTTCGAAAAATCTTGAAAAACCTTGAAAAATATTGAAAATCTTGAAAAATCATGAAAAATATTGAAATATTGAAAAATTTTGAAAGAGCTTGAAAAATTTTGAAAAATCTTGAAAAAAAATGAAAAATCTTGAAAAATCTTGAAAAAAAATGAAAAATCTTGAAAAATCATGAAAAATCTTAAAAAATCATGAAAAATCTTGAAAGACTTGGTGGAGATGATCGATCTTGTTAATCTTGTTAATCTTGTTAATCCTTAAATTTTGAAAAATCTTGAAAAACTTGAAAAATCTTAAAAAAATACTTGAAAATCTTGAAAAATCATGAAAAATATTGAAATATTGAAAAATCTTGAAAAAAAAATGAAAAATCTTGAAAAATCATGAAAAATCTTGAAAAATCTTAAAAAATCATGAAAAATCTTGAAAGTCTTGGTGGAGATGATCGATCTTGTTAATCCTTAAAATTTAAATTTTTACCCATGTTGAAAAATTTTGAAAAATCTTGATAAACTTGAAAAACCTTGCAAAATCTTGAAGAACTTCGAAAAATCTTGAAAAACCTTGAAAAATATTGAAAATCTTGAAAAATCATGAAAAATATTGAAATATTGAAAAATTTTGAAAGAGCTTGAAAAATTTTGAAAAATCTTGAAAAAAAAATGAAAAATCTTGAAAAATCATGAAAAATCTTGAAAGACCTGGTGGAGATGATCGATCTTGTTAATCCTTAAAATTTAAATTTTTACCCATGTTGAAAAATTTTGAAAAATCTTGATAAACTTGAAAAACCTTGCAAAATCTTGAAGAACTTCGAAAAATCTTGAAAAACCTTGAAAAATATTGAAAATCTTGAAAAATCATGAAAAATATTGAAATATTGAAAAATTTTGAAAGAGCTTGAAAAATTTTGAAAAATCTTGAAAAAAAATGAAAAATCTTGAAAAATCTTGAAAAAAAATGAAAAATCTTGAAAAATCATGAAAAATCTTAAAAAATCATGAAAAATCTTGAAAGACTTGGTGGAGATGATCGATCTTGTTAATCTTGTTAATCTTGTTAATCCTTAAATTTTGAAAAATCTTGAAAAACTTGAAAAATCTTAAAAAAATACTTGAAAATCTTGAAAAATCATGAAAAATATTGAAATATTGAAAAATCTTGAAAAAAAAATGAAAAATCTTGAAAAATCATGAAAAATCTTGAAAAATCTTAAAAAATCATGAAAAATCTTGAAAGTCTTGGTGGAGATGATCGATCTTGTTAATCCTTAAAATTTAAATTTTTACCCATGTTGAAAAATTTTGAAAAATCTTGATAAACTTGAAAAACCTTGCAAAATCTTGAAGAACTTCGAAAAATCTTGAAAAACCTTGAAAAATATTGAAAATCTTGAAAAATCATGAAAAATATTGAAATATTGAAAAATTTTGAAAGAGCTTGAAAAATTTTGAAAAATCTTGAAAAAAAATGAAAAATCTTGAAAAATCATGAAGAATCTTAAAAAATCATGAAAAATCTTGAAAGATCTGGTGGAGATGATCGATCTTGTTAATCCTTAAAATTTAAATTTTTACCCATGTTGAAAAATTTTGAAAAATCTTGAAAAACTTGAAAAACCTTGCAAAATCTTGAAGAACTTCGAAAAATCTTGAAAAACCTTGAAATATATTGAAAATCTTGACAAATCATAAAAAATATTGAAATATTGAAAAATTTTGAAAGAGCTTGAAAAATTTTGAAAAATCTTGAAAAAAAATGAAAAATCTTGAAAAATCATGAAAAATCTTAAAAAATCATGAAAAATCTTAAAAAATCATGAAAAATCTTGAAAGACCTGGTGGAGATGATCGATCTTGTTAATCCATAAAATTTAAATTTTTACCTATGTTCTCTTTTCTTGGCGAAGCTGCTATCAAAAATTTTTGATTCTCTTTAGAGTAATAAACGGATAACAGAATTTTGCAAGTCTATCTACGCCTTAAAATTTTTTTATTTCATTAGATGGCGTCTCATGGTTCGAAGCAGGGAAGAGTCCCAAAATGTGCAAGATGTAGAAATCACGGAATGATATCAACATTAAGAGGACATAAGAAACAATGCATTTATAAAAACTGTTCCTGTCAAAAATGCGGACTAATTAAAGAAAGACAGCGAATTATGGCGGCACAGGTAAAAAAGTAATTTTGATTGATATTTAATTCGTTGTTAGTAAAAAATTCTTCTACGATATTCTAATGACTATTTCCAGATCCAAAATATTTTTTCTTAATCTTCTGCAATATACTTTATTGTATTATTTATGTTTTTATGGGAACATATTTAAACTCTTTGTCATATTTATAAAAAAGGAAAGCTATTTGTTTGCCCAAAAGATACGTGAGACCAGTCTAATGGAATATCGATAACCCTTCAAAATGTCAAAATATCCTGTTACCAGGACTCTTCTGATTGATTATT
The DNA here is from genome assembly GCA_963243735.1 of Neocrepidodera transversa. NCBI lineage: Eukaryota > Metazoa > Arthropoda > Insecta > Coleoptera > Chrysomelidae > Neocrepidodera > Neocrepidodera transversa. The sequence goes on from OY725338.1 coordinate 13,959,921, forward strand.
ATATCAATAAAATACTTTTAGACACAATAGCTAAAATAAATACAACAGTTTGATTAAAGTTTGGAATATTTTACAATAACTGTAATTTTTTTCTTACTTAATTTGGAGCAACCAAAAACAAAAAGATTAAATATAATATATTGTAATGATATAAAATTTACTAAAATCTCATTTGGGGTGGATCCTAGACAAAAATAATAATAAACATTACAAAAATAGTCATCAAAAAAAATATAAATTTATATTTATCCTGTTATATTCCTCTTCTTATGTATAATTCGTTTTCCCCTATAATCTCCCTCAGTTCTTCAAATCTTCTTTCTTCTTATCTGCTTAATTCTAAAAAAATGTCTGATTTTTCTTTTCTTCTATAGAAGAATCTCTTGACTTAATTATTTATTCCATGACTTGTTCTTGATTAGTTTTTTTTTTGTTTTTATAATTCCACCAGGTTTAGATTTAACTAACTTTCTTTTTAATTGACTTCTTCTAAATTTTTATTTATTTTTTTAAATTTCTTTTAAAAATTTTATCTCATCGGTATAAGTTTTATTTTCATACATATAACTTACAAACTTAAATATCTATTATTCAAAAGAACTTCTCAATTCAATATTTTAAATTATAAATTTCTGGACATTATCAAAAAATTAATTGTCTTATTGATTTGTTTATTATTATTTTTTTAACTGTTTCTCCCCCAAAATTCAAATTTTTTTTGTTACTTGATTAACGAATAATTTTTTTTTAATCACTTTTGACTATCTTACCATTTACTTTTTAATTATACAGCAAAAATTTACTTTAATTCCAAAATTTAACTTTTCTATTAGATTCCTCTACAAATAATAATCTTTTATATTATAATAATGTTACAATAATATAAATAATATTTTTTTTATACTCCACAATTATTGATTTTAAATATTTTATATACCAATTACTCTCATTAAATGCTTTGAACAATTAACTCTGTTTATAAAATTCAAAAATCATAAAATTATTTATATTATTCAAACATTTTAACAATTAAATAACAATTAACTTATAAAAAAAATAACTCATACAGAGTATTTCATTACAATATGTTAGATTATATTACATTGTATATTTAATAAGAACTATAATGGAAATTAATTTTTTATAGTTATATATCATTAATAAATAATAACAAACAATAACAAAGTAACAAAATGTAATTTATAATTACAAATGTCTTGCCGACGTGGGGCTTCCTTTAAAAATTGGTTTCCACATAAATATATAATAATTTTATTAAAATAAATGTACATAATAAAACGGGTTAATCTTTAGAAGACCTCCTAGAATATGCAATAATATTATTTATAAAAAAGGCCTCTAAATAAATTTTAAATTATGTACGCCACTGAAATATTAATAGGTTATAGTTCACCGAGGTACTGACAGAACAGGGTTGCCAATTGCTATCTAATTTCACAATATTGTAAATGTTTGTACTGAGCATCGTAATATCTCCAGTAAGCAATATGGCAACGGCGCTTGGCTTACGCGGCTGATGGCGTGCGAAAAATGGAATATTTTATTGTAAACTTTGTTTAACAACTAAATCAATCTCTACGTTAAAAATTAGAGGTGTGGGGAACGAAACAACAAAGAGAATTTAATGCTGAAGGTGTCGTTTGTGAGTAGTAATTCCTCACATTTGTGAGTAATTTCATTAGTATGTGAGTAAATTTGGGAGTGAAGGGCAATTCTGAGTAAAATGTGAATAATTGGAAAGTCAGCGTATTTTTTTGGTTATGGTAGTAAGGGAAAATTGTGATGTAGTTTCCAAAAATCTGACTTTAGACCTAATTTTACGCGCTCTATTAGTCAATAGGTATAATTTTGAGTTTCGAGATTTACCGAGTCCTCTATTGGTTTTCCAATCTAATAGTATCGGTAATTTTTTTAAATAAGATAGGTGCCTATATGATTCGTTTGTTTGATATAACTTACAACACTTAAATCTATTATGTTTTTGGTTGTTAATGAAAAACATTAATCTATTTTTTTTAATCTGTGTTTTCTTGTTAACCTTGGAAAGATCCCTACAGTTATGTACCTAATATTTTGTAACTTGTAACCCATGTTTTTTTTGTAAAATAGCGAAGGCGCGGAGAAAACGATTCACCCGTTTTGATTTTGAACATTTTGGGCTTAGGAAATTTCTCTTCTTTCCTGTGGCAGGACGGTAACATTTAACCAAGCCAAGCAGTACCAACCTTTGATGATTGGCAATATTGCATAGTCACAGACTTAAAATAAAATCCACCAAGATTATTACCTAACAAAAATAATAAATACATATAGGAGAAATCAAAATCTAAGTCTTACAACATGAATTTTAATAATAATAAATTTGACATCTCAAAAAATTTTATCTTCTTATTATACTTAAAACTTCTAACAGCTATCACCCACAATTCCTAATTTACTTTTCTTTCCGATTGTTTTTGTTTTGTTCCAGTCGGCTTCCTAGGTTATGTTTACCTCTCCTTCTTGACACTTCCCACCTCTTGACACCTTTCACCCCTTCTTCTTTTCGCCGGACCCATTGTGGCCTCTACTCATTTCGCGTGTCTCTCTGACCAAGAATAACTTTTAGCCATTTAACATTTACTTCACGATTCTTTCAAATTCAATTGCGAAATGCATCGTAAGATGCACTTTGATTCGATTTCATTCTGGAAACTGAGTAAGCTCTCTTAGGTTCTATTATTACCTATAGAGGGTAATCGTTGTCCAATTAATTTTGTGATGAAATCTTGGACTATGGTTTTTACAGTGTTTCTTATATATTACAATTTACCACTTTCTGTTATCATTTATCTAATCTTCAAGTTGCTTTGTCAAACCTGTTAACTTTTACTTAAATTTAAATTTTACCGCTTTTTGAAATGACACTTGTCAAATTTAGGTACTGCTTCCGTTCTCTACTTCTACCTACCATTTTGTGGTATATGGTGCGTAGATAACATAAAAATTTACTACAACTTTATTTTCTAATTTAATTGTAAGTGCATCGTAGGATGCACTTCGATTTCATTTTTTGAAACTCAGCAAGCTCTCTTGGGTTTTATTATTACCTATAGAGGGTAATCGTCGTCCAATCAATTCTGTGATGGAATGGTTGGACCATGATTTTTAATTTTTTAATTTTAATTTTACTGTGTTTTATTATATGCTAATTTTTCCATTACCACATATCGTTAACTTCTAATTTAATCTTCAAGATGCCTTGTTAAACCTGTTATTATTCTACACTAAATTTACGACAAACTATTGTAAGTTTAATATTTTTTTATGTAAATCACACATCATTTGTCAACCTTGTAATTTTTTAGCGCCTGATGATGGCCGGAAGGCCGAAACATGTTGCGTAAACCTCTACGATTATTATTATTAAAATTCATGTAGTAAGACTTAGATTTTGATTTCTCCTATACTTACTTCACCACATTTGGGAAATGGATAACCTAGTTCATTTAATAAATACATAATTTACTATACGATACGATTTCCAAAACAATGCCATGGTATTGATATTTTGAAGTTGTGAGTAATCCGAAAAAGTTTTGAGAGTAAATCAGCAAAGGCTATTTGGCAACCCTGTATACAGGGTGTATAGTTTGAAAATGCCAATTTTATGCAAATGCGATTGGAAGAGTCCAGGGTTGAGTTTCAATCTAGTTATTGTAGTCGAATAGAACCTACTGAGATAATAGTCGTAAATGTGTGGTATTTTTGAAGCTCTTGGTAGGGTAGGATGTATATCAAAATAAGGATTATTTACATATTTGCTTCAGAGGGATTCCTAGTCTCTTGTACATGTTAATGATATTGGTATAAGCAAAAATTCTTTGTATTTCTTTCGGATCACAAGCCTCTTTACTATCTACAATCTGATTACCACCTATTCCGTTGCCACCAAGGGGTGCCCTCAAGGGGGAGTACTCTCCTCACTGATGTGGTGCCTGGTGGTTGATGACCTACTAAGAGAGCTAGAGAGAGAAAATATCTACGCACAAGCATTTTCTGATGACGTAGGTATCATTATAAATGGAAGATTTGATGCCGTTGTATCAGATAGGATGCAACGGTCACTCAATATGGTAGAAAGATGGTGCCGGAGAGAGGGATTATCCACGAATCCGGCGAAAAGTACAGTTGTTGCCTTTACAAGGAGAAGAAACCTGAATATAAAGGGACTCTCCATGTGGGGAAAACAAATAAATCTGTCAAAAGAAATTAAATATTTGGGAGTTATCCTGGATGACAAACTAACGTTCTCTAGCTATATAGATAGGGTAACGGATAAAGCTCTAAGAGCCCTTTGCGTCTGCAAGAGGATGGTGGGGTCTAAGTGGGGACTCAACCCCGGTATGGCGCACTGGCTCTATACCAGGGTTGTGAGACCTGCCGTGAAATACGCCTCCGTAATATGGTGGCACAAAGCGAACAGCGCTAAATCAGCTAGGCAGCTAGGTAAGCTACAGAGAGTAGCATGCCTTCTGATTACAGGGGCGTTTAGAACAACGCCAAGAGCGGCTATGGAAGTTCTGCTGGGGCTTCCTCCGCTACATCTAGTAGTGGAAAAAGAGGCACTGGCAGCAACGTACAGGCTGGGTATAAATGGCATGGGATGGGAAGTTTCAAGAAAAGGTTATCATTCCATGATCGCAGAAAAACTAAGAGAAAATCTGGTGCTAACTATGCCATCGGACAGAATACCTGTCAGTCACAACTTTGTGAAACCTTTCATAGTAACCATACATGAGAGGGACAGAAAGAGTGAGGTCAGGACACAGAAAAATGAATCTGTCTGGTATACGGACGGGTCTAAAACAGAAGACAGTACAGGTTCTGGATTCTATCATATGAACTCAGGGAGAACTTGCATTCTAAACCTGGGATCTATGGCAACGGTCTTTAAAGCGGAAATGACTGCGATAAATGCTTGCTTAAACGTGATGTTGCGCGAGGATTTTAGAAATAAGAGAATCCGTATACTCACGGATAGTCAAGCATCCCTTAAAGCATTACAAAGGGTGGAAATACAGTCCAAACTAGTATTGGACTGCCATAAAAACCTAACTGCCCTGGCAGAACACAACAAGATAACTCTTGAATGGGTGCCTGGGCATGAGGGCATTAAAGGAAATGAAGAGGCAGACCGCCTGGCTGGTAAAGGAGCCGAAAAACCTTTAATTGGACCGCAACCCACATGTGGTATTTCCTACCAACATATAAAGGGTATGCTGGAAAAACAATTAAGGGATGAACACAGGAAATACTGGTTGGAACTTCCGGGACTAAGACAGTCCAAAGCACTTATCGAAGGTCCACCCACGAGCAGAGACAATCTGCTACTATGCCTAAAAAGACGGGAACTCAAAACCGCAATCGGTGTCCTGACAGGACACTGCGGGCTTAGAAGACACCTGAACCTCATAGGTGTATCAGAAGATTCCCTATGTAGGAAATGTGAGGAAGAGGACGACACTCCTCTTCATGTATTATGCTATTGCCGGGACCTAAACAGGGAAAGGGAATGGCACTTTGGGGTACAGTATCCATCTATTCCAGCATCTACCGTTGACCGTGCGAAATGAATCCTACCAAGATTTTTTTAAAATGAACATAAGAAATATTTAATTTTAATAATAATACTCTTGTTGTAATCTTTATAAAAACAACTTTCAATTAATGTGCGCACTGAATGTGAGTCTGAAATGATTGTGATATTTTTAATCTGCTTTGCAGTGCACCACTTAAGAGCTGTTTCTATTGCCACTGGGATTCGATTTTTTTTCAAGGAAACATGTGGAATATAAAAGGCACTCTATTTTCAATCTTGGGACCGCCTGTATAAATTTTTGTCATATTTTGATCAGTGTTGAGTACAGAAGTTAGTATTTTGTTATGCATTTAAATCCGAAGCATTTAATAAATGTAAGAAAAATCACCCTTGTGTCGAACACTCTTAATGTTGAATCTTGAGTTATTGAGTAGAAAATAAATTTAAGGAAAATAAATGAACAAGCACATACATAATCATCATCATCATTGGTTGTCTACTTGCACAAGTCGCTGGTATTTCCTTTCTATAACCTCCATTAAGTGTCTGAATGGTATCTATCATTTTCCTCTTCCTTCTTATTCCTTCCGACGATCATTCCAAAACAAATACAGTTTCTTAACAATTACGGTCTGCTAAGTACATTTCCAATGTAATTTCTACTCTTTTCTTCTATAGTTTTTACTAGACTAAGTTCATTCCTCACTCTTTTTAGAACTTTTCCATTCATCATCATTTGATCTCAAGCACCCTTCATATAATAGTATTAAAAAAATTGAAATAGATGAAAAATCTAAGAAACATCAAATAACTAGATACAAAAGTTAGTAATAAATAAAAGGGATAGACAGAAGATAAAAAAAGTTGCAAAAGGTCTGTTAATAGAAGGAATTACTCATATCTAGATGAGAACAGAAAATTGATAAAGAATTGATTAGAAGAAACGATGGAAAAAAGAAGCAGAAAGTATTAATCAATTTGTATTTGTATTTTGATTTTTAACTCTATATTATTCTCCATATTATTAATTTGAACTAAAATAGAAAAGGTTTAGGTTGAACTTTTTACTATAAAATCATTTTTATTTTAGTTTCATGTAACCCACTAGTTGATTTAAGATTGAAGTCGAATAATCTTCCGTCGGACAGTAGTGTAATGTAAGCTCGAATGAGACTTGTTCTGGGCCCAACCAAAAACGATAGCCGAGCTTAGACCATTAAATATTGATTCGGTATTCGTTCTTTTAAGGCGGGTTCTCATTAGTCGATTTTATTGATCAATATCATTGAACCTATGCCATTAAAAATAGAATTGAATAAAAAATGTGTTCACATGGTTCCAGAATATTGAATTTTCATTGTAGAATGTGTCCATTTTTAAAATAGTTGCCAAGCAGAAAATTGTGCGTGCTGGTGTTATTATGTGTGAATATTTAATAAACGTCCACAAAAACGAGAAAAAAAGAAAACCTCGTCGTTGGTAGGTCAGGCCATGTATCTTAAAACGTAGATATAAAGGTGCTTCAGTAAAGCTGTTGGTACAGAAGATAAACTAATACAGAAACGAAGGTTCCTGATGTAGCGATGGTTAAAATTTGAATAACAGTTGAAGTTTCTGCCGCCTAATACACTGGAAAAAATGTTCAAACTTTCATCTATCTAGACTTACATTAAAAGGGCCAACAGCTTCTGTATTAGTTTATCTTCTATGCTGTTAGTATAATTGTCAACAGGTGACTTGGATGCCTATAAGAACCACTTAAGAATGATCAAAGACAAATTTAAAGAACTTTTACAAAAAGTATCACTCTTTATACAGAAATAAACTAGTGTATTGAGTGACGCTTTTTCAACAAGACGTAAACTACAAGTAGTTTTAAGGTATTTAGCAACATCTCTGGGTGCACACTGGCTACCCTTTCAAAATGGCTGAATTGTTGTTCAGGCGGTCAAGTATTTTTCAGTTAAATTGAATAAGTTCCGTTGATCTACCAAAAGTAGAAATGTCTTTCACTTTTATTGAAACGCAAAATTACTGATCAATATCGTTGAATGGATGTTCATATTAGATTATTTCACTTCAATAGCATAGATTCAATGATATTGATCTATGAAATCGACTAATGAGAACCCGCCTTTAGACTATGAGCCTGTTGCTAATGATTTTGTTTTATAAAAACATGATGAAACCAAAGGGTTATCCATTATCTCAAATGTGGTCTACTGATGAAGTAATAAAACTCTTAAGTCGAGTACCACAAATAATCTATTTTACTTTATTACGTTTATTTGATGTAAATTTACAGGGTGTTTCTATATTTTGATTCTATCAATTAGATTTCTCTATTCTGTATCCCTGTATTACAGTTGTTAATTTAGTAATACAACCAAAAATGAACCTACAGATTAGACAGTTAATTGTATCTTCTACTAGGTGGCACTGAAACGTCAGCAAGCCGCTGAAGATGCAATAGCCCTACATTTAGCTGCCAAGGAAAGCGGTACTACCTATGAATATTTACCTCCTGGTCGTATATTCGGAATGCAAGTAACTTCTCCAGAATCGGAATCACCCTCTCCCAAAAATAATTGCAGTCCTAGTTTGGATCAAAATCAGCAGGAAGAAATCGAAGTTAGTCCTGCATCAATTGATATGCTAGCACAACTATTTCCGAATAAAAAGAAAACTGTTTTGGAGTTGGTTTTAAAAAGGTAAGGTTAAAAATAGTAAAATAACTACTGCTAAAAAAAAATTGCTGAAGAAGGATTGTAATTGAGACAACTGTAATTTTTAAACCAAATCAATTTGTTATCTAACGCAATAACGAGCTACTATTTTTTTTTAGACAAAAATAAATCACTGTTAATTTGAAATGAAACAAAAGTTTTATCTAATAAAATATATAGAAGAAACAATTTTTAAAATAATTCCAAAAGGTTAGCCATTGTGTCAAATGTGGTCGAATGATGAGGTAATAAAATTCAAAATCAAGTACCATACAAATTATATTTAAAAATCGTAGGCAAGGAGGGAACGGCAACTAGTTTCGGCATGACTGCCATCATCAGGCCGCAATATCAGGACATAATTATTAAAACTTACCAAAATAATTAAATTTAAGAGCAATTGCTTAATACATTGGTACACATACATAAAACGTAAAATAACGTGTGCGCGCACTATGGTACAAGAAGATACATTTTTTTTAAAGGGAACATAGGTGGTACTTGGTTTATTTGTTGAAAAATTATGAGAATTTAGAAAATGATAACACATTAAAGTAATCTAAAGGTGAAACCTGAGGTCCCGATGACAAATGGGTACCAAAGTTGAAAGAGGGGTGATCTGAATAAATCCAACTCAAGAAGGAAATTTAAAAAAAAGAAGGAATTACGCAGTGCTCGATCACAATCGACACGTTAACGATTTTTGTACCAAGAGTAAGACCTCGTCTTAAGAGTGCATCAACTACACCCTAGTAACAATCTCTGTTATGATGAATTCTCGTTATTTGCAAAATTTATTAAATATTTGTAGAATAAGTAAGCAACATATTCTACATAGTTACACTCCAAACAATATTTACAAAAGGTTTGAAAGAATACTATTTTGGTTAAAAACTAACTAATTATTTTAAACTTAACGCCAAATGAATGATTAAGGACCAGACTAAAGCTGCATTGAAATAAATTTTTTGTCAGTTTTCTAGTTTACACTGTACAATTTTTTAAAAACGCACAAAAAAATGATAAATTTGTCCCAAAGTTCTAATCGATTTTTTAAAAAGTAGGAACCAAAATTAAAAATTGCATTAAGATAGAGCCCTGGGCTCAGCTTTTTCCTCTATGTTTGTTTTTATTTCAGACTAATATCTTATAACGTTCTCAAAAAAAAATGTTATTTCAAAACCCTTACAAAACGACTATACTCTATTTAATAACCAGGAGGAGTAATTCGATAAGCGTTACTCACACCACTAAAAGCTACTAGATTTTATTTTATAAAGAGCGTGTTCCGAAATCCGAAATAGTCTTGTTAGGCGTTTTATATTTGCACTCGGATCAGTTCACTTATTAACGGATCTGAAGTGACTTGAACAGTGACAAATCGAATTTGCATTACTATTTTATTGACAATTATTTTCCTTGACTTGTGAATTGTAATACACAACATTTAAATATATGACAATATATGTCAATTTAATTATCCTTTCTGTAGTTCACTTTTGAACAATTTTGCGGGTGGAGCAGCATCGGCAAAGGGGAAAGTGATCCAGATCAGATAAATTCAGATCATTTTACAAATAAAACTATATCTGAAGTACTCTAGATCAGAAGTGAAGTGATCCGAGTGGAAATAAAATTCAGCTATTATAAAATGCCAGAACTGTCAATGTCAATTATCAGCCGATGTTAATGCTAAAATTTGCTTTGTGAAACCGACTGCAAACTGACCAATCAGAAGTCTACAGAATTGCCAACTTAAATTCAAATCGCTCCTCCTGGTTATTAAATAGACCATAGCGGTGATGGACTCTTAATAAAAAGGTTGTAACATTAATTGCAGAATGTTTAATAAGAAAAATCGTAGAAACGTATGATAAGATAATAAAGAGCTGGTTTTTAAAACATTATAAATATAAAAGTATTTGAACACTTAAACAAGATTGTAGCCTGAAGGGTGGCGAAAATATAGTAGACTACGTTTACTTAAATACTTATGTGATACTTGATTTTAAATTGTATTATCTTAATTTTTAAAATGCTTACAAGGACTTTAATAGAGCAGTTATCCATTTTCTTCAAAGCATTACTCAAAAAATAAATATTAACAGAAATTACAAAAATTTGACAATTGTATCTTTTTAGATGTAACCACGATCTACGTAAAGCCATAGAACACGTCAACACAAATAATAACCAAGACATACCAATCTCCGATTCTCAACCTTCTACAGAAGAATCCACATCGGCGTTTCGTCCAGTAAAAAATATGAAATCATCAAAACCTTACGTCGTTCCGCATTCCAACAGCTTTTCCTTTATTCCTACCAGCAAGACTTTTAATTTGTATCCATTTTGGCCACTATTTAACTACCAGTTACCGCAACCGATTTTACCCAGTCCAGTGTTGGTTCAAGGTATTTGCGAATGCGATCAGTGTAGGTCCTCAAATAGGCTTAATGTTGGTGCGGGTTAATTTGTCGTAATATTTAATATAACAATAACATAGCTTCACAAAAAAAAATCGAAACAGAATCAGGAATACAAATAACTTCATCACGTCAGATTTTTCCTAATCTCGAAAAAATAGGCTAAAACCCCACAATCATATATCCTATCAAGTCCGCAACACCATGGTCTTAAAACCTCATATTTCTAAACCCCATAAGCTTAAACCCTAAAACCCCATAACCCAGTAGAAAAGAGAATTATCCGCGTTCAAGCGGTTAGTAACTAATATGATGTTATCACACATATAGCACAAGTATGTCCCCAAAAAGTACGGAGAACGTCCAACCAAGACGTACCGTATGTACTGGGAATGTCCAGATTAGGTACGGTCGACGCCCCAGGTACGTATTGGGGACGTTCAATTGCCCCGGATTCGTATATCCCCAGTACCTCCGGTTTGAGTCCTCAAGTAGTCCACTATAGATCTAATCGCGACGTTTCGACTTTTATAAAGTAATCCTCAGGGCAATCTAAAGTAGGTTCCTTGTCTTATTAAATATATACTAGAATTCCTCTTGTTTGTATAGTATGGATGAAAAAAAAGTGTCTACAACGGGAGGAGATTTTTTTCCTCCCATTATTGAAACATATATGAATAAGGTGATTACTTTATTACTTTCAGTAAAAAAATAAAAAATATATTACGAGTGTTTGCCAGGTATTCACAAGGCAAATCTGCAAGGGTGTATTTTTATAGAGATTCATCTATCCCTATTTGTTTCTTGAGATAGATTTTAATATTATACAAATGACAAGATAAATAAGATTATACAAATAATGAACAAAGGGAAAAAGAATGATTCACGTGTTCTATCAATCAAAAGTAAATAACGTCCAGAGCTGGAGTACGACGAATTTGTATGTACTGGGTACATTAAAAAAAAGGTTTTCAGTACATCCTGAAATGGTCCAGGATGTTCAGACCTAAATTGGATCTAAAATGGACGTCCCCAGGTCCCAGGTTTTCTCGTGCTACATGGGCATATTATATACTGGCACACATGATGTGTGGAACACAGTTTTTATTCTGATTCGATATATCATATTTAAAACAGTACCTGTATGCAGTACAAGCAAGATCAGTGATGTTTTTTTGGTGGTGCATATATACCACAAACAGAACTGATCCTGTTTATTTTGATCGTCATGTTCATGTTGTCTATGAGCTCCCTTGCCTGTAGTAGGTCTTGAAGCTGTAAACTCTGTAGTGCCTATAAGATATCCAGCTCTAAAGAGCTGTGATGACATGAGCGCCGTTATCGTGGAGGTACCCTGGATTGGAAACACACGAAAAAAAAATATTTTTTTTTCAACACTGATAGAAGCGACCCTTCTGACTCATCAGCTATGGAATTATGGAGTTAAAGTTTATGTAGTTTTTGAAGTTATGTGGTTGTATAAACTCTAGTAGAAGCCAACATATCCACCTTTACAGAGATGCGGTCATACGAACGCCGTTATCCAGGGTCTCTGCCGGATCACGGAATAACTCTGTTGCCCATCCCCTAACAGCACAGGGATATCTTAGGTGTGTCCTTTTTATGTACCGAGGTACATGATCGTAAAATTGAAATATGTTTAAGGTTATATAACAATAATTATGGTATCGAATGTACTCTTTAGAATCAAAGACAATGATATGGGTTATTCGATTCTGAATATTTCCTCTATAGTGTAGTGAATTTATATCTCAATTTGGGGTGAGTTCTATAAAAAAAAATGATAAACCTTACACAAATTATCATATTCCCATATTTTGCATGTCTCTTAAGCATTCTTTTTATCTTGTTTTCTATTAACTTGTATTACGGTTTTAGTTTCGTTCTTTAATTTCTTGCTATTTTCATTCACATGAATCATCATTTGTCTTAATAGATTCATTATATTTTCTTGTTCTTCTTGCTTCTTTTGTTTTTCTTGTACCCGCTTTTCTTTTTGTTCAGCTACACTTATTCCATCACATTCTCCTACATTTTCTTCTTCTACAATATCACCTTGTCCTATTTCCATTTGTTCAATCTTTTTTTCCCCTCTTAAGTCCATTTTATTTTTTTTAACACCAACAATTATTAATTTCGCTACCACATATATTTCTTTTACTATTGGGCACTGTATATTATGTTTTTGTCACAACTGCCTTTATTTATGAAATTTATTATGACGTTTCTTTATATTTGTCAAATTATTTTTGTATTAATTTAATAATCTCAAAATTAGTAAATTCCAATAATAATATGTTAAATTTTCTTACTTTTTAGTTAAAAATATCAACAATTGTGGAAAATAAAAAAGACTCTTACAAAAAAATTTTTTTTTAATGCTTCCGTGGTATAGTTTCTCTTGCCAAAAAATCTTTTTTGTTCATTTTTTGTTTTGTATTCTTAATATTTGTTCTTTTTTTTTTGTAATTTATCATTTTGCACCACGTTGTTGCAATCAAAAAAAAGCTCAACGTTAATCAGCAATTTATATTAATTTTGGAAAGCCCCACGTTGTGAAGCCATTTGTAATGAATTTATATTTCAATTTGGGGTGAGTTATATAAAAATAATAATATACCTTACAAAATTTTTGAGTCAAGAATGGCGAGAGGTCATGTGCTGGCCATATCAGATTTTTTTTTTCTTTTAAACCTGGATAAAAGTTTTTTTTACACTCCTAATTTTCTTTAATATCAAATAACGATTTCTCACGTTCTTCTATTTATTGCTTTGTTTATATATTCCAATTTCGCCCTTTACCTTTTTTTACTTTAAACTTCTTCTTTAGTGACTTAATTTTTTTTATTTCTAACTTTTTTTTTTGTTTTTTTATTACTTGAATTTATAAAATAAAATTCATCCTCAACTTATTGGTATATAATTTTCAGTTTTATTTTTTTACAACATTCAACATCTTTTTTATGTATAAAACATAATGACAATATATACAGTTTTTATCTGACGTCTGTTTATTATTTTTCTTCATCTGTTTTTTTTTCCCAAATTAAATTTTTTTTACTGGATTAATTAAAAAAAAATTTAAATCTTGCCCTTAATATCGTTACTTAATAGTTGTACCAAGGGTATAAATAGATCTTTAATAAGTTAAACAAAAACTATTTTTTGTCTTTATGCCCGAGCGGGCCAAAAAAATGCACTAAGCGCGCCATAATGTGCACTTTATGACCGCGCGGGCCATAAAATTTACTATATGCCCGCACGGCATTTTAACAATTAACATACAGAGTATTTCATTACAGTATATAGTATATTTATCAATCTCTTAGGTACATATTAATGCAATGCATCCATCATATAAGGAAGGTATAATCAAGGCTTAAAAGAAAAAGTAGACTTTGCATTATTGAACGCCTTTGGATTTAATTTTTTTCCACATTTTCCATGAAATATTCAAATTAAATGAATATTGAAAAAAAAACATACAGGGAATGTACTTCAAATATCCCAGTGATGTCCCTAAGACATCCCTAGAGTGTCCCTTTGATGTCGTTTATCGGAACTTGGTAGATCCCTGGGACGTACCAAAAAGACATCCCATATGTTTTTGTTGTAAAATAGATGTCACTGGGATGTCCCTAGTACGTCCCTTGTCCCGATGACGGATATCCCAAGGAAGACCCAGAAGCAAATGACTTGTCTTGTTAGGATCGTCAATCACGTTATATATTAATAGGTTGTCCCTGGATTGGAAACCACGAAAAAAACAATTTTTTTTTCAACATTAATAGAAGCGACCCTTCTGACTCATCATCTATGGAGTTATAGGGTTATGGGGTTTTTGAAGTTATAATGTTTTGGATTATGGGGTTTTAAGGTGATGGAGTTGTGTGGTTGATGGGATATATGATTATGTAATTTTATTTTAGCCTATTTTTGGACTCAGAATTCGGTTTTAGTATGCCCCGTTACATATAGTACGGTAGACCAAGTCTAAATTTCGATTTTTCTTGTGGATCTGTATAATAGAGCGTCACCAAATCATAATAATTGATAAATTCATTTTTTATTATTTTATATAACACTTGTTTCTTTATTGACAATAGGAGAATAAATCTTGTTGCTGCAATCGAATACAAGAAATTTTTATCCAAATAAAAAGTACAAAAATTCAAGCATAAGCATAAATTATGTCAGTTATTATTGCATATAAAAATATTAATAAAATATGCTTGTAAAGTGGAAAATTTTTGTTTCGAAACTTGTTTTAAATGTTCTGCTTTTTGTAAGTAGACTATTATTTGTATTGTTAATTTTTGTTAATAAATATAGTTACGTAATGAATTTAAGTATTTCTTTTTGTTTCGTATTGCGATGAACCGAGTGATATTTTATTAATTCCCAACGCGTGTCAGATGTACTATTCCATGTGGACGTTCACCAAATGGCAAATAAACAGTGGAGATTCTTCTTAACTTACTATCCAAACAAAGAGATCAAGTTATATTATGTGCGGTGGCTCGATGAAAAGTAATCGAGTTAGAGGGGTTGCGGTTGCTTTCGACGAGGAAAAAATTCCGAGGTATTTATTACATGGGATTTAAAACACTCTGGGGTAAATCGACCGAGTGTAAGTAAATAGTGGAGGAAAAAATTGTTTTACTTCAATATATACGTAGATATTTGTATTCATTGTGGAATAGTTACTAGATGTTGATGTAACTTATTAAATTATATATTTGGAGTTTTTATACAAAGTATCCCTAAGTGAATATCACCAAAAAGGTTTTAAATTTATTTACCCGGAAATTAATTCATTTATTTTGGAAAATTTTTCATTGGTGAAACTGATTTTTTTATTTATTAAAAAAATCATTTTATAAAAATTTGTTTTCATGATTTTTAATTTTCGCTTTGCATCTCAAATTTTTGACAAATATTATATTAAATGAATAATAAAAATCTAAGTCATACCACAATTAGTCTATACAATTGGAATAAAACACAAAGTCGTGTACCCAGTTTATAATTAAAGTAATTAGAATCAGGTAACTAGTTTCGGTTAAAAAACCATCATCAGGCTTGTAAATTACAAATTTAAGCTAAAAAGCATTAAGAATAGAAATTTTTTGTTAAAATAAATAACAGCCTGGATTTTTTTTTAAATAAAATAAACAAACCTTTACTTAACTATGCTGGCCTGTAATTAAATTTTGGAGCTTACTATTTTCTAAATAAGAATTATACAAGTTGTGTATAGTAAAATGTTCTTTTTTAATCATAATTTATTTTTTTTTGGAGTCATGCCGTACATTTTTGATATTTTTGTCATAAATTCATAAAGATTATTAGAAACATTTATCAAGAATAAAAGTTTCTAAATAATTAATACTACAGTGTGCACAAAATTAAGTCATACCAATCAAAGGTGAAAATAAAAGTGAATAATATCGTTAAAATAAGTGACTACTGGGATTTTTTTTAAAAACTAGAAAAAAATCCTTTACTTAGCTATGCTGACCGGTAATCATATTTTTGTGCTTAAATAAGAATTATACATGGTGTGCAAATTAAAATGTTCTTTTTTAATCATAATTTACATCTTTTTTGGCGTCTTTCTGTATATTTTTGTCATAATTTCTTAACTATTACTGGATTTAGAAAATTTAATCAAGAATAAAGTTTTCTGACAAAATAATACTACAGGGTGTACAAAATTAAATCACGGTACATATAAGTAATGAAAGGTGAAAATAAAAGTGAATTTCGTAAAAAGTGACCGCTGGGATTTTATTAAAAATAAAAAAAAAACCTGTGCTGGTCGGTACCCATATTTTTGAGCATAAGAATTATGCATGGTGTGCAAAATAAAATGTTCATTTTTAAACGTATTCTTGGTATTATCATGTAAATTTTTGATATCCGTTTTATGACGTTTATTGGATTTAGAAAATTTTATCAGGAGTGACGTTTTCTTTTAAATTACTGCTAGAGGGTGTGAAAACTAAAAATTCAATTTTTACGTACTTTTGGCATCATCCTGTAAGTTTGACATTTTTGTTGCAATTTAATAGAAACTTTCATTAAATATACATTTTTTTGAAAAATTAATACAGGATGTACAGACTTAAGTCATGGCATATACAAAGGAGAACATAAAAGTGATAAATTAACTCCTATATAAAATGTCTCATTTAATGATGACAGTTTTGTCAGTTTGTCAGCGATAATTGTCAGCGATAAAAAAGGTACATCCATTTTTATCGCGATAAAATTGCCTGTTCCTCGCGATAAAAAAGGGATGTTCCTCATAATCAGACTATATCTAGTAGCTGCGAATCGCGTCGGCACGTCACTTTAACCTTAGTTCTGCCAATTAAAATTATTTGTTTGGTTAGTATCGAAATATGGAATAAAATAATAAAAAATAGTAATAATGGAATAATTTAATTGTATCAATATAGATTATTGTTGTTGTTCATTCTATATTTTGTCGTTAATTTATCTTGCCAAAAAACACTTCTTTTTTTTAAGGATAAATTTCTTTTAAACTCAAAATTTTTCCATCAGTAATTTTCCTCGAAAAACTAACATTTGGCAAAATCGATCGAAATCCGGTCTCGCGATTTTTCCATGTCAGTTTTTCTCGTAAAATTGCTGATTGGCAAAATTTTTCGTTACAAAGAGAAATTTATCCGATAAAAAAAAGCTCTAGTGTTTTTACTGTTGAATAATTTCGTTAAAATAAACGAATTTTTAATTTTTAAGTTTCTACCACAATATAGTAAAATTTTAGTGATGACCTAATCTACATTTGAATCATTAGAAAAAAGACATAATGAAAAACTATTGGAAATTATAATAAATTTATTAAAATAATAATTTTATTCCAAAATATCTTTTTCATTTATCGATTGTGAAAAAAGTGACGATGATGATCTCATCAATGGTGTTATTTCCTGAAACATATCCTACATATATTATGATTAAAAAAATATATGTATACGAAATAAATATACATTACCTTTGGGTCTTCCAATTCTAATAACAACGGACAAACTAACAAATTTATAAATCCGACTATACGAATCAACCATGGAAATCCCAATATATGTACAGTCTGTCCACCCAACAATGGCCCAAATGAGTAAGAGATGGATACTGAAGCTTGTTGAAGAGCATAAATTGGTCCATAATTATGAAATCCTTTGTTATCAACCAAAGATGCTGAAAACATAAAAATTATTTCACAATATTGTTTTTTTATTAATCTCCTGTTCCTCTTCTCACTCTATATTAAAACTTGTTATATACTGGGTGTCCCACAGGTTTCTGGCCAGTAAATATCTGAGTTATTTGAGAAGATAACATTTTACAAAAAATATGGAGTATAATAGATGAAAAAATGTTTAACACGGTGAACTCAAACTAGCCCCTAGAAACTACTCCTAACTTTCTTATTTCAAATGGCACCCCCATGTATTTTTTTAATAATCTGCTAGAATATTTTACCCCTATTTCAGAGATATATTATAGTTGCTCCTTTCAAAGGCTTTAACATATGAATTACTTTATTAGATAACAGTCAAAATTTAATTAATGTATAATTATAATAAGTGTTCGAAATGTCTTCATTCTTGACCATTTCTGGAGTAATTGTATTACAAGCCTGTACAATTTTCTGGGTTAGATCTTCCAGACTGACTGGTTGAGTTTCAAAAACCACTCCTTTTAAATATCCCCACAGAAAATAATCTAGAGGGGTCAGATCTGGTGAACGAGATGGTGATCTGACAGGTGCCTTAGTTCCAATCCAACGCTCTCCTAAAGTATTATTGAGGTAATTTGATACAATAAAACTGTTATGTGGAGGAGCATCAACTTGTTGCCACCACATTTGTTGTTGTTCTACTAAGGGAATATCTTCCAATAAATTAGGAAGAGTATTTTCCAAGAAACTTAAGTATCGATGTCCTGTTAGTTTACCTTTAAAAAAAAGGACCAATGAGTCGTCCATTAAATAAGCCGCACCACACATTTACACTAAAAATGGTCTGAAAATTGGTTTCTCTTATCCAGTGAGGATTTTCCTGTGACCAGTGATGCATATTATGTCTATTGGCAGTGCCATTATTATGGAAGCGGGATTCATCGCTCCACAAAATCTGATTTAAAAAAATTGGGATTTTCATCAATGAAAATCTCGAATTGGGCAATAAGTGTTAATCGTCTGGCATAGTCTGCGAATCTCAGATCTTGGTGTAAATGTATATGAAAAGGATGGTATTTGTACTGCTTTAGAATCCTGTGCACAGACGATCTACTGATTTCAACTTCCATCGATATACAATGAACAGAAATATTGGGGAAGGCTGCTGCATAGGTCAATACATTTATACAATTCTTTTTAATTCTCACACTCATCACATGTACTTGTTTAGACTTTCCTGGAAATGATCCACTTCGCATTTTATTTTCAACGAAGGGGGAAAATGAATTAAGTCCTGGTTAGCGGCGATCAAGATAACGATAACCGTATAGAGCCTCTTAGCAACACGTTTATTTTTTTTGCATTCACCACAAATAAGAATCATATCTACGTATTCGTTTGCATTAAAAGTAAAAGGCATTTTAATACACATGTACTACGTACTAATAGCAACAAGTAAACGAAATATCAAGTAAACGATAAAACTAAAAGAAATATGAAAAATGGATTTTTGCGTTAAAAAACACAAAAAATCAAATATCTCTTTTTGTTTGCCTTCTACTTTTAATAGTTACAATGTGGCTCACTTTATACAGATTATTACAGTAAATTTAATTTTAAACAATTTTGGTGACAAGCGTAAAAAATAGTATCAGATTGATTAAAAAAAACAAGACAATTAGGGGTAGTTTTTAGGGGGTGATTTGACAAGAGGTTGATTAGAGTTCACCGTATTAAACATTTTTTCATCTATTATACCCCATATTTTTTTTTAAATTTTATCTTCTCGAATAACTCAGATATTTACTAGCCAGAAACCTGTGGGACACCCGATATACTTATATATCTTGCTTATTCTGTTTATCTCTCTCACTCTTGTACATCTTATCTGCCTTGTCTTCTAATACTATCTTATTAATATTTTGTAACACGTAGAATATGTTTGTATGGTTATACTAAATTATTTTCTTAAATTTACTAAATTTATCCTAATTCAAAAGATTTCTAAATTCAATAAATCTGTTAATTCATCAAATTTAATTCTTTATTTTATTAAGAGCTGTGCGATTTCAAACGTTGTAAACATCATTTAAAAACATCCTGTATAAAATCTCATAAATTTCTTCTTTTACAATCAATAATCTAATTGAACTGTTCAATTATTTTTATTTCCTTTTGACAAGGAAATTCGAACGTTTCATTGAACCCTTTAACATTACAATTTCTTACCTAAAAGTGGTACTAAAGCTGCGTCCACGGCTCCTACTCCCAACCCAATACCAAAATGTGGTAGAGTAAGTTCGGAAATCTTGTTTGCCAAAGGTAACGCGGAACAACTAAGTCCTGTCACTACCATTGCTATGATGGAAATCCTCCAAGGGACAATAGGGAGCAAAGCTATAAAATAAAGAACAAAAATTCAGTCACCAAAATGATAGATAGTCACGCCATCTATCGTATTGGTTGATGGGTACCAAACGGGCAGTGCGTTTAGCAGAATACAATTCTGTAAACGCGTCTCCAAATACAATTTGGATTGCCGTCAGATGGAGTAACCCATCAACCATTATAATGCCTAGGGGGGAGCGGGCACCTCGCAATAAAATCAAAAATAAGGATAAAACATGTATGGTAATGGTCGGAGTGTATAGTTTCGAAAACTTATTCTATTTGTTTTTGATTTTATTGCGAGGTGCCCGCTCCCCCCTAGGCATTATGATGGTTGATGGGTTACTCCATCTGACGGCAATCCAAATTGTATTTGGAGACGCGTTTACAGAATTGTATTCTGCTAAACGCACTGCCCGTTTGGTACCCATCAACCAATACGATAGATGGCGTGACTATCTATCATTTTGGTGTCACATAAAAATAGTTGGGGTATATAGAATAAATTTTTGAAACTATGCATTCCGACAAAGTGCCACTGAAGATTCCTATAAGGATGAAACATGTATGATGTATGGTAATGGTCGGAGTGTATAGTTTCGAAAACTTATTCTATTTGTTTTTGAAAAATTCAGTCCTTAAACTAATACTTCTGGAAGTAATCAGATTTAGATGTTTAAAGTTATTTAGCTGTGACGAAAAAATGCCAGTCGAAAAGCCTTGAAACATGTTTGCTCTCAATAGAAGTTAAATTAGTTCGAACAATCCTAGACTCGAAAATAGTAGAGTCTGATACAAAAATAAACTGGATAAGGTCGTTAAGAAGAGGTGGAAATAAGCTGTGATATAGATTTTGCTATATAATAAAGTATCCAGTGACAACTTCAAATAAACAAAATTTTAATAATAAACTGAACGAAAATTTGTTCTTTTTTTTGTTAAAAATACATGTTGTTTAATAATTTTATTCTTTTAATGATTTGTGATTGGTTAAAATATTACTTCGGTCCGGACCGAAAGTATTAAAATCATAAAAAAATTTGAAATTTTTTTATTGTTTAAAATGACTTAAAATGACTTTTCTCGGTCTGGATGGATGGATGGATGGATGGATGTATGTGGAGACGATAACTCAAGAACCGGTGGTCCGATTTCAAAAATTCCATCGCCAATCGTTTTCTCGTATCTATGAGAGGAACCCTATTGATTTTATGCATTCTAACTGTACGGAGATGGAAACTGGAGGGGGTTGAAATTTCAAAAAATTTATATCTCCTTCATTTTTAAAAATATCGAAAAAGGTCATAAGACTTTTTTCATATCCTAATTATTTTTATACAATTAATTCGCTTAAAACTTTTTTCGATTTGACCTTTATGGTGGAACTGGAGGAGGTTGAATTAATTTGTATAACACTTGTTTTTATCCGATCTACGGGGGTGAAAATGCATTAGATTTTTTTCATGTTCTAATTTCTATAAAATTAAATCGCTAATTTTTACGATTTTTAACGTAAAATTTCGTAAATAATCCAAAAAATAGAGAAAGAGAAAAAAATGGAAAAAATGGTAAAAAAATCGTGAAAAATAGTAAAAAGTCGTAAAATTTCGTAAAACATTTAAAAAATTGAGAAAGATCCTAACAATCGTAAAAAATCGTAATAAACCGTAATAAACCGTAATAAACCGTAAAAAACCGTAATAAACCGTAAAAAAAACCGAAAAGAAACTGGAAAAATCTGGAACATATGAAAAAAAAACAGATAATATCGGGAAAGATCGACAAACGCGAGTGTATTATAAAAAATAGAAAAAAAAGCAAAAAAAAAAAAATAAAAACGAAAAAAATCATAAAAAATCTTTAAAACTTGTAAAAAACTAAAAAACTGTAAAAACCCTAAAAAAAATAATTAAATATCGTAAAAAATTGTAAAAAACGTAAAAAAATCGTAAAAAAACAGGCAAAAACTCGTAATATTTCGTATATAAATTAAAAAGATTTAAAATAAAAACGGGAAAAATCGTAAAAAATGGGAACAAAATCTTAAGAAACCGTAAAATAATGGTAAAAAAACTGTAAAAAATCGTAAAAAACTGGTAAAAAGTCGTAAAATTTCGTAAATAATCCAAAAAATAGAGAAAGAGAAAAAAATGGAAAAAATGGTAAAAAAATCGTGAAAAATAGTAAAAAGTCGTAAAATTTCGTAAAACATTTAAAAAATTGAGAAAGATCCTAACAATCGTAAAAAATCGTAATAAACCGTAATAAACCGTAATAAACCGTAATAAACCGTAAAAAACCGTAATAAACCGTAAAAAAAACCGAAAAGAAACTGGAAAATCTGGAACATATGAAAAAAAAACAGATAATATCGGGAAAGATCGACAAACGCGAGTGTATTATAAAAAATAGAAAAAAAAGCAAAAAAAAAAAAAAAAATAAAAACGAAAAAAATCATAAAAAATCTTTAAAACTTGTAAAAAACTAAAAAACTGTAAAAACCCTAAAAAAAATAATTAAATATCGTAAAAAATTGTAAAAAACGTAAAAAAATCGTAAAAAAACAGGCAAAAACTCGTAATATTTCGTATATAAATTAAAAAGATTTAAAATAAAAACGGGAAAAATCGTAAAAAATGGGAACAAAATCTTAAGAAACCGTAAAATAATGGTAAAAAAACTGTAAAAAACTGGTAAAAAGTCGTAAAATTTCGTAAATAATTAAAAAATTGAGAAATAGAAAAAAATGGAAAAAATCGTAAAAAAAATAGTGAAAAATCGTAAGAATTCTTCAAAAATTGTAAAAAAATTGCAAAAACAGGAAAAAGTGGTAAGATTTCGTATACAATTTAAAAAACTGAGAAAGATAAAAGAAATGGAAAAAATCGTAAAAACTGGTATACAATCTTAAAAACCCGTAAAAAATAGTAAAAAATGGTAAAAAAAATTGCAAAAATTCATAAAAAACTGGTAAAAAGTCGCAAATTTTTGTAAATAATGATAAATAATCGTAAAACATAAAAAATCGTAAAAGACCGTGAAAAATCGTAAAAAACCGTAATAAACAGTATGAAACCGAAAAGAAACTGGAAAAATCAGGAATAAAATAAATAAAATAGCATATAATTTTTAAAAATAGAGGTTAAAAGCAACTAGTTTCAGCTAAAAAGCCATCTTCAGGCCAGAAATACTAATACAATTTGTAATTAATTAATAATAAGCATAGTGTTTGAAAGAGGGATCGCTACTAAGAAGGTTAAGAGAGGGAGTAGTGAAATGCGAGTACATGAAAATAGGACGTAAAAATATAAAACCAAGTAAACTTGTGTACGGTAACAACATAACTGCCCTTAGTAGCAACAATTACTTATGTTTATATTTTTAAATTTTTACGTTCCTTTTTTTCATGTACTCTCATTTACTCCCTCTCCTACCCTTCTTAGTAGCGGTACTCCTTCCAAGCACTATGCTTATTATTGTCATATACTTGTAATTTTCTTTGAAATAAAAATTTAGAAAATATATATATATATATATATATATATATATTGTTTTTTTTTTTAAATTTGAATAAATAAAACAACGTTTTAAGATTTCCACAAAAATAATAACAAAAGTTATTAATTTAATAGTGACTAGTTTCGTTACATAATGGATTTTCATCAAGTAAAAGCCGACACAGTTAAACATATATATTGTTATATGAAATTTGTTATGCCCTGTATAAGATAGAATTACTTTGTTATAAAATATTATAGTAAGTAGGGGTTGGTTGAATTAAAAGAAAATGGATAGTAATTGGAAGTAAAATTAACAGTGTTCCTTTATTTGTAACATTAAAAAGAAATCTTAGTAAATAATATTAAAAGTATAAACTAATGTTGGTAATATTAATAGGGCTTAATCCATTAGAAGTATGACAGGTTGGATGATATTTCCTATCAGGTGAAATGATTTGTCATTGGATTGGTGTCAATCAAAATTGTAGTTTAAAATTTAAAAAAAATAGTAGGTAAAAAATTTGGTCTAAAAAATATGAAGATTATTGGCTTTGTTAAAAAAAAAGTGTCATTAAAATTTTTTGAATTGTCAAATAAATATAATATTGGTGTGAAGGCATTTTGAAAAGTGATTTTATTAGAGATTTTGTTATATGGTTATTGACATGGAGAAATAAAAAAGTAAAAAAAAAAAACTAAAGTATTTATTTAAAAGAATAAATAAACACAAATAAAAAAAGAGGCGAAATAGAGAAGGAGACATATTAATCAAAGAAAGTTAGTGAATTTTTAAGAAGACCAAGAGAGACCAAGAAAACCAGTGAACAAGTTTAAACAGAGAGCAGAAGTAACATGCGGAGATAGATATTAGATATCAAGAGGTTTTGAATGGGACAGAAAGGAGAAAGCAATTAAAAAGAAAATTGTTATTTCGTATTTTTCTATATTTTATTTATCATTTTTTTAAGGCTTCTGAACCCAACCTATTGTAGAATCGTTCTACGTTAGGAAATGGAATTCACGTTTCAACTGGAATTCTTATTTCAATATATTTATTTTAAAATTGGAAAAAATTACGTTAAATTTTGGCAGACAGAGGGATTAAATCCATTATGAGAAGAATAAATCAGTCTTACCAGCAAAATGTGATCCAATAAGATACCCAAGACTATCAGGAATAAAAACTGCTCCAAGTTGCCATCTGGACGGTGGAGGATCTAATCGAGCTAGTAGCCACATTGGCACGCACGGTTCTAAAATTGCCATGGTTGATGTAGAAATACAAATCGTCAAAGTAGCGATAATTATTTTCTTATCTTTAATTAATTCTATGTAATCACTATAGTTTTTCAACGGGGCGATTGGTTCTATGTCCAGATTTTCATCTTTTAAGTACCGAATCTGCAACACTAAATACAGCATATTTATAGTAAATAAGTATTATTTGATTAGTAGATTTACCAATGCTAAATACGATAAAAATAGAAATAAGAATAAAAGGCGCGGATTTTCCTAGCGCTTGGTAAGCGGCTCCTCCCAATGGATAACCAGTTAGAACACCAACACCGATTCCTCCAAAAGCAATTGGCATCAATTTAAGTCTGAGATGTGGTGGTAACTTCTTAGCCAGTAAACACATTCCACTAACTGCAATTGCTGCTGAAGCACTACCATGAAGAGCTCTTGCTAATACTAGCACCCCATAGGTACTTCCACAAGCAAAAACTGAAAATATTTTATTTAAAAAAATATAATCTTACTAAATTACTACTTACGTATAGAAGCTAATAGCATATTACAGGATCCAACTAAAAGCGGTATGTAACATCCTAAGATTTCTACTAAATATCCAACTAATGGTGTAAAGGCAAGTTGAACAAAAGCTTTGGAAGCTAGCAATGCTCCTAGAGGACCATTTTGCATTTCTAATTCATCAAATTTTCTTTGCAGAGGACTTAAAGATGCTGGACCCAAACGGTTGTCGTTTGTGCTTACGTTCAGCTCATTGGAAAATAAATAATCAGGGATTATTGGTACTGAAACAGAAGAATAAACTATAAATTCATAATCTATAATATATAATATGTTTTGACTGACTGACTGATTAACTGGCATATAATCAACTCACAGCAAAATCTACTAAACCATAATAGATGACTTGAAATTTTGAGAGTATGTTCTGTTCATAACGGAGACACCCACTAAGAAAGGATTTTGTAAAATTTTGATTTTAAGGGGTAGAAAAGGGTGAAAAACGGTGGCTTACATAGAATAAGTATATCTATATGTTAACGCTCTTACTCGAGCGGTTAAATGGTAGTAGAGAAAAATAAATAAGAATAGGAAAAAATAGGGTAAATAGGGAAATAGGAAGAAATAGCGAAAGTAGGGAAAAATGTGGAAAAATGGGAAAAATAGGAATATATGAAAAATATAGAAAATGGAGCAGAATAGAGCAAAATAGAGAAAAGCAAGAAAAAAAAATGGGGGAAAAAGTGGAAAATTATAAAAAATAAGAAGTAATATTGAAAAATAGAGACTGTTATGTCTTCTGTATTATCGGATTTTCTCTCATTTGATTTTTTAAGAAAAACAAAACGATAAAACATGGAAAAAAATAGGAAAGCAGAAAATTAAGGAAAAATAGTGAATAACAGAGAACAATGGGTAAAATATGGCAAAATAAGAAAAAATAGGAACAAATATAGATAAATATGTAAAAATAGGAGAAAATAAAGAAAATAGGAAAAACTAATAAAAAACAAGAAATATAAAAAGAAATAAAAAAATAGGAAAAATACAAATAGAGAGTAATAGAGAAAAATAGAGAAAAATAATGGAAAATAGTGACAAAAAGGAGAAAATGGGGAATTTAGTTAAAAATTGAAAACAGTGAAAAATAGGGAAAGTTGGAAAAAAAGGAAAAAAATAGAGCAAAAAAGGGAAAGTACCAAAATTATGGAATAACAGGGAAACATATGGGATCACATCGAAAATAAGAAAAAATAGGGAAAAAAGTAAAATACGAAAAAATAGAGACTAATATTGACAAATAAGGAAAAACAATGAAAAATAAGAAAAATAATGAAAAACAAAAAATTATGAAGAAATAGGAAAAAAATATGAAAAAATGAAAAAAAATAATGGAAAATAGAGAAAATAATTAAAAATACGGAAACAGTAGGTAAAATAGGGGAAAACAGAGGAAAATAGGATAAAATAGTGAAAAACAAGTACAAATAAGCACAAATAAAGAAAAATAAAGAAAATAGTACAAAATATTGAAGAAAGGAAAAAATAGAAAGACATACTAAAAATACAAAAAATAGAGAAAATGGTGAAAAATAGTAGAAAATAAGGGAAAAAAGTAACAAATGGCAAAATAGTGAAAAATAGAAAAGTTTTGGAAAAAAGAAAATTATAAAAAATGAGAAGTAATATTGAAAAATAGAGACTGTTATGTCTTCTGTATTACCGGATTTTCTCTCATTTGTTTTTTCAACCAAATATAGTCCAATGTTGCCAAATCTCACTGATACTATCACGACTGAACTTGAATAAATGAATTTTTGCAAAATGAACCTTGGCGCTTTTACATGCATTTTCTATAAGGAATGTGGATGAACTGTTATACCTCTTTTAATTCTGTGAATCTGACGTTTACAGTGTTCTATTTTTTAGATGAAGAAGTAAAATTGTTGATTAAAAATTTTGGGTGATTTTATAGTCTATTATTTAGTCGTTTATGGTCGGTTACTTTGTTGATTTGAAGGAAACAATACAGATTAGGATTTTGGATAAAAGGCGCTATTGTTTATTTTGTGAGCAACTTAGTCCATTTTCTTATAAACAGGTTTGGACATAATCTAAATTATTTATTCACTTTTCTATTCTTTATTTATTTACCATCCAAATCTTCCTTATTTAACAATAATATATTTTTTCTAATTTTGATATATAAAGTGACACTTTTTAAAACTGACAGACGTTATCAAACGTCTTACTTTGTGTAACTAATTACATCTAATCATAACGCTAATAATTGTCAATAATAAAATTTTTAATAATGACTTTGTTAAATCAGAATAGTAATTTACGTAACATGTCAGGAAAATACTGTTTTCTCGGACGAGTATACAAAATTCTGGAAGTCCAAAAAAACTAATATACTATTTTTTCGGCAACCGTGTAGAATAACAAATCAATGAGACAAATTTCTTTTTCTAATTTTGAGATATAAAGTGACACTTTTTAAAACTGACAGACGTTATCAAACGTCTTACTTTGTGTAACTAATTACATAAAGTAAAATATTATGTAACTGGTGACGAAAAATGGATTTCAAAATTAGTGACAAAAAGAATTTTATTTATTTAACTGTTATAACACAAGATAAGGACATAACTTATAAATTAATTAATTATTATAAATATTGATAACATAATTATTACAATTATTTAAATTAATTTCCGACCACATACTTGTTTTATTGCTGGTACTTGCTGGTACTTGCTGTTATTTGGGAGACGGTACACATTGCATTAGATGTTTCACCAAATATTTAAGGCTTATTTACAAAATGTCAAACTGACAACTGAAATGATGTGACGGCAGCAAATAGACTAGATTTATGTTTTCACAATTTTTATCAAAAAAATTTATTATTTTTTTATCACTTCAAAATTAGAAAAAAATAATGACTAACATGGTAGAGAATAAATTCGTCTTGTTCATACCGTATAAATTTATTTGAGATATTTGGGTTATTATTAAAGAAAATGAATTTTATGGAGAGTGTTAGGAAAAAATAGTTTGAGCATATACAAAATTAAAAATATTAGTTTTAAAATAGCTATTTATGCAATACGTTACGAAATGCAATTTTGTGTAACTTGTGAGCTTTTGCGGAACTCACTGCGTTCGTTTCGCAAAAATATCATGCGTTACACAAAATTAGGCTTTTCGTAACTGGTTGCATAAATAGCTATTTTAAAACTAATATTTTTAATTTTGTATATGCTCAAACTATTTTTTCCTTACACTCTCCATAAAATTCATTTTGTTTAATAATAACCCAAATATCTCAAATAAATGTATACGGTATGAACAAGACGAATTTACTTTCTACCATGTTAGTCATTATTCTAATGAAGTAATTTCAAACTGATTGATTAGGAGCAGGAGTTTAGTGGAATGGCCAGCTAGGTCACCAGACCTACTCCGCTGGATTTTTTATGTATAGTATACTTTAATCAAAGTAATACTGAAGAATTGAAAGGAAGAATTCGTAATTCAATTTTAGTGATTCGACCTCATATCCTTGGGAAAGTGTTCAAATAAGGACTTGCTTGATCTTAAAAATAGTTTCATAAGTATTTGTAAACATAGACGAACGTCTGGGAAATGTTGAAATAAGATGAATAAATAAAATAACATTTTTAAGAACTTTTGCATTATTTGACAAAATGTTGGAAGAAGTTAATAAAATTATATACAAATTTGGGTAGGTCACAGTGCAAACAAAATGTTCTAATATTGTCCAAAGTTAAAGATTTAAGCCCGCTCTGTATATGATAAATACATTTATTATTGGTTAATGAATTTATAGAGTTTGTTTAACCATTCTCTGCCGTTACGTCATACATTGTCCAACTTGATCTCTCAATCATGAAATTGATGAGACGAAATTATGACGTCATTATCATATTTCTTAACTAATGTCGACGTAAATGTTATTTATTACTTTTGACAGTTTAATTAATATTTCATTATCAAAATGCCTTCCCGGTATAATGAGAATGAGCAAAGTTTAATTTTGAAGTTGATTAATTACTTTCAAGAGAAAGGTATACTGGAATACCGCTTTTACTATTAAATGCAGTCTACAATGTTTGAGTTCGCCCCAAAAATATAATCGTATAATACATTTTTAATATATATTATATAATTTGCCATTTTATCACGCTCAGGACCTTAAATATCCCCAAGCTATAAATTTGAAAAAAATCAGTTAAAAAAAACGGATATATGTTATTAGTTTTATTTAAATTTAGGGGTTAAGTGTTAAATAACATTCAAATACTATGCGACAAACGTAAAACAGCAGAATACGTCACCGATTATGACGTAACGGCAGTGGATGGTTAAACAAACTCTACGAAACATTAAATATAATGTTCAAAATAATAAAAACAAGGTGATTTAAAATTTTTATTCGACTGTCTCTTATAAATCTTTTATTTATTATCTTTTATCCTTTATCCTACTTGTTCTCCTTTTTCGTCCTGTTTATCATCATTTTTTCGTTTTTGAACCTCATTTATTTCATTTCTTTGATCAGCTAATTTACTTCCGGCTGGACATACACCACCACCACCACCACCACCACCTTCTTTACCTCCTCCACATCCTCCTGCGCCACCTTTTCCAGGTTCACCTGGTTGTCCAGGTTGACCGCCACTCCCACCTCCAGAGCCTCCTGTTCCTCCTTGTCCACTTCCTCCTCCGGCTCCACCTTGGCCACTTCCTCCTCCGGCTCCACCTTGACCACTTCCTCCTCCGGCTCCTCCTTTTCCACTTCCTCCGCCTCCACTTCCTCCGGCTCCACCTTGTCCAGATTTTCCGGGTTGTCCAGGTTGTCCGTCTTTACCTCCTCCACCACCTCCTCCACCGCCTCCTCCACCGCCGCCCCCACCACTTCCTCCTTGTCCTCCTTGTCCGCCTGACTCAGCTTCAGGGTCTTTATTACCTCCTCTTAGACGAAGTGTATTTTGTGGATTTATAATAATTTCGTTATCAACCATTTCTAAAATATGTATACAGAGTGTACAAAAAGTAACGTAACTTGTTAATATTTCGATTTATGTTAGGTTTACAAAAAAAACAGTTGATTAAAAGTTTTTTCAAATAATTGAAGCTATCTGCATAAGTCGATTACAAGTATACAGGGTACACCGTTATTCCAAAATAAATTATTAAAATATGTTTCGAAATAGTACACCCTGTAACTTTGGAACTATTAAAGGTAGAATTATGCGGTCTTGATGGTTGTATTTGTAATTTAATATATTATAAAAAAGTGAAAATATATACAGGGTGTACTATTTAAAAAAATATGTTAATAAGTTGTTTTGGATTAACGGTGCACCCTGTATACTTCTAAATGACTTGCGCTGATGGCCTCAATTAATTGAAAAAACTTTTATTCAACATTTTTTTGTAAACCTAATAGAAATCGAAATATTAGCAAGTTACGTTACTTTATGTACACTCTGTATAAGAATTTGTTTAAATTTTACTGTAGAATTTCTGCTTCAGTATTACTTAAATATAATCGAAGAGTTTATTTTTGGGTAATTACTAATTTATTTGTTTATGGAAAATTTTGCTGTTTAGAATCATTAGATAGGAACATTTTTCGAAAATATAAACAAAACAGAGAGAGCCTTCAATATACTTTGTATTAGAAATTGAAAAAAATAAATCTCTGACATAATAACATTTTATATTTGAAAATTCACACATACTAATTAGATATCTAAATTTTCAGTCAAATGGTAAAAAAAAGACAGATAATTATGATCGGGCAAAAATTATTTGTTCAAATGAAAATAGTTTCAAAAACTAATATCAGATTTGATAAAAAATAATTATTCTTTAAAATCCATTAATACAGAAATTCTTAGCATAGAAAATAATCAAATTGGACAAAATTCTAATAAAAGCAATATTCAGGAAAATCAATTAAAAATTTTTACACAGGGTTATGTTCAGAACTTTCATAAAAAATCGTATACTTTTTCAGATATTTAATGTTAAAGTTTCAACTTTTGACATTTTTTAATTTTTGACAAGTGCCAGTTGGAGAAATACTTTTAACTGTTCTGAATATTTTTCTAGGGCTTTCAAATGACATATAGCATGTCCAATTCCGTGACTTATTGCATCTGTCATTTTTTGATAGTGGTACTTCCGTTTGACAGACGTCGTACAAAAACTAATGGGTTCTTCCGACGGGTAACCCAAACCCCTATACCAAATTTCAGCTTAATCTTATTAAACGTGTAGCCTCTATCGTGGAAGAATACACACACAGACACACAGACCGACAGACAGACTTCCATCTGGAAATGGTCTTAATCGTCTCAGGAGACCCGAAAATGGATATTTCTGTTTTTATCTCGAATTTTTTTTTTAGCTCGTTCACAATACTTTCCCTTCTAGGAGGTGGGTCCGGAAAGTGAAATTCAGTCATACATATAAGAAATTTAATAATTCAAAATTTAAAATACGTTACAAAGTATTTTGACTAAAAGAAAACTAAAATAAAGAATGAAATTTAAAAAATTGTATATAGAAAATTGCCTGTAAATGCGATAAATTCTACATAGAAGAAATCCATTACAGTCCATTACAAGTTGGGATAAAGGAACATAAATTTCAAATAGACAATTAAAAAAATTAAAAATTTTTGAATATGTTTGAGACTTAAGATACAAAATTCAATTCAATTAAAAAAACTGAATAACACAAATAGAAAAATTAACAGATAATTAAACGAAAAAAAAAACTTATGCGTGACTCAAATTTAGTTGAATAAATCATAACTTGGATATCTTGAATAAAAGTTGTCATGTTTTTTTGTTTTTTTTTTCAGTAATGCCCCAAAAAGAACATAGATCATACGTTAATTTGAATGAATTTTTTTAAAAACTGATAAGGATTTTTGTCCATATTATAAATGGAGAATCCTGGATCCGAAATATGACGTTTCAAATTAAAACATTTAAATTGGGAATTTTGAACCATCGGTTTTCAAAAAACTACTATTTTTTAACACTCTAGATACGTTTCGCTAAATATATTAGCATCATCAAGAGTGGGTGAATAAACTTTTAGATAAAATAATCCTCCTTACCAATATACAGGGAGTCAACGACTTTTTTTGCAGATATACAGAATATCTCAAAGCGGTTAATGGTAGTCCTGAAAAAACGAAACGTCTCCTTGAAGAATTAATGATAAAATATTATAGAAAATTCTCTATAAAAAAATTTCCTT
The DNA here is from genome assembly GCA_963243735.1 of Neocrepidodera transversa. Classification (NCBI taxonomy): domain Eukaryota; kingdom Metazoa; phylum Arthropoda; class Insecta; order Coleoptera; family Chrysomelidae; genus Neocrepidodera; species Neocrepidodera transversa. The sequence continues at coordinate 13,992,854 of OY725338.1, forward strand.
ATACATTTTTTGATATCATTTTAAATAGGCGGCGCAAATAAAAAAAGGCATTTTTGGTTCTTCTTCTATAATCTGAAAACGTTGATAAGACAGTGTATATTATTTAAAGCCACTTTATTGTGCTATAAAATATATAACTTTTTCCCATTTACCCACCTCCGTTTCTCTTACTGTTTCTGATATAGCAATGTTATCCCTTCCAATTTGAGACATCATGTATATCTTTAAAATCAATTCATTTGTTTAGTAAAATAAATATGTACTTACGAATTTCAAACTTATGAATAATCATCATTTTTAAATAAAACAACCTGTATCTCGTTAGATTTTGGATCAAGGATTCACCAGTTACTATACAGGCAATTATTAATGAAACACCCTGTATATCTATCTTACATATTCTTATTTGTGTGGTATTGACTAATATTTTTTTAACCTTATTTACTTCAAGTACATTCTAAATGGTAACCCAGTGGATTTATTATTTAGGGCAATAAAAAATGAACTAATTTTTGACATAATCGACGTCAAAAATAAATATAAATATTTTAATGATACTTACAATAAAAATGTTTAAGGAAGTAATTATTTACAGAAATTTTAATATTGTGACAGTTTGGTGTCATTAAAAATAAAGATTCTAGGCAAAAAAAAGGAAGTTCATAATTGACCCATTAATTTTTGTATTAAGAGAGACGGAGGAAATTATTATTATTATTTAATACCGCCTTTATGACATGACAATTGTAACGCTGGCCTCAATTGACGTATTTTGACAGTTGTAAAAATAATTTTGAAGATGTTTATACATAAATCAAAATTCTTGTAGATAGTAAAAATATTTTTGTAACCTTCATCACATCAAATCATTACATCAACACGAAAAAAATTGTCAATTTATGTCCCATCAAAGGGTAAGTTTTTATAATATATTTCTAAGAAAATTTTGTGTATTTATATTATTTTAAACCCAAATGAGGAAACCTATATTGTATTTTTTTGTAACTGATAGCCAAATACGCTCATTATAATTTACTTCATGAACGATTTTTCCACTAATTTTGAATAACAGTATAAAACTAAAACTTTATTTATTTACGCGATATGTTTGTTCACAAACCAGAAAGGACGATATTTTTCTGTATTTCATATAATGTTTCATTTTATATTCCCAGTATATCAAAACTTATATTAAAACAACCAGAGTGATACTAATTTTTACCATTAAATTCTAAAATTTAAATATAGGTCATTTTCCCCCTATTTCTAACATTATCTTCTACGTTCGATAACTTTGAAGGTTTACAAGACACCTTGGAGAATTTAAAATGAAAGTGTTGTTGCCGGTTCATTATAAAGTTTGTAAGAAATATTTTTTAATGAACAGTTTTGCTACAAAATTTAATTTGTAGAACAAAAAACCGGAGCGCAGGTATTTTAGTACATTTTTCTGGAAAATAAAAGACCGATAACAATAAATTGTAGTAAACTAAAATAGCTATTCAAAATGACGTCCGTTACTCTTAACACAGTTTACTGTCGAATTTCCGCGACCACATTATTTATTTTGTTCAATTTGCTTTGGTTACTTAAAAAGCGAGGCTACAAAATCCGATTTTAGGAATAAAAATAAAAATAATTTTTTTGAGACCCCAATAAAACAGGAAAATAACATCTATTAACACGATCTATTGACTTGGCATATGGTAACTATATGTGTTGCCAAATTGCCGTACGAGCACAAAATTAAAACATTGTAAAACATACAATACAATAAATTGTAAACAAAAAATATGTTTAACTTTTTCTTATCTTGAACATAAAACTATTAAAAATGAAGCTTGTTCTAATTTATTAGGACATAGTAAAAAAAAATTAAAATTTATCACCTATTGATAGAGACGCATCCCTAAATGTGATAATCCACTGGGTTAAAATCTGGCGAGCGAGAAAGCCAGGTATGTTGTCCACGCCTGCTTATCCACATATTTGGGAAATTCTAGTTTAGAAAATTTCGCACAAATAGTCTGTAATGATGAGATGCGCCATCGTGATGGAAATAAATTTTAAAATTCTGATATATATATATATATATATATATATATATATATATATACCGGGTGTTGTTTTGTGATTTATGAAATTTTACAAATTTATCTTAAGACAGGCCTGGAATTTAGCTTAAGCCCTTACATAGGTCGATTAGATTTTTAAAGCAATACAAATATGTCAGAAATCTACAGGGTTGTTCTAATGTTATGGCTTCGGAAAATGACAATAATGCATTTAATAAATTTTGACTTTAAAAATTTTAGTCGTAGAATGAAATGTGCACGGTCCAAATTAAAAAAATATAAGATATAGGGTGTTTTTTATGAATGTTTTACAAATTTTTCTTAAGATTGACCTGTATTTTAACTTAGATTTTCATAGTAGACGATTGCGATTTTAAGGACATACACCTGTACCAAATATGAAATAAATATACAGTGTGGTTCCGAAGAAACGAGGATTAGAAGAAATGTGCAATATTGATAAAACACCCTATAACTTGGTTATGAGGTGGGTTCGACCCATCAAATATGGGTTTTTGGAATCATCGAAGAAAAAAATTTTGACCATCTATTTTTGAAACTATTACAGAAATTAAAACGGAACTTATGCCATTTGATAGAAGATAAAAAAATTGTAAAAATTTGAATTTGAAATAAATTTTTTTTTAAGATTGGCAACACTGAGGATCTAGAAATAAAATCGTAGGCTGATTACCTTTTCATATATAATTCAATTCAACATGATATGTCAACTTCAGTGGCGTACGCCTAATTTAACATACATTTTCAAAATGTAATTATGGGTAATTTTTCAATATAATATATTTCCACATTCTCGTAGAGTCTAAATATTAACCTGTTTTAATATGTACATGTATTTCAAAAACGCCATATATTTATAAATCCTTAGTTAAGCTACAGCATGATAATAATGATAATTTTTCAGTTTTTTTAAAAATACATAACAATAGTAGCTGGTTTGATTTGTTCAGTAAAATAAAAATTACAAATTTCAACAAAGATCAAAGCAGAAATAAATAATTGCACAATCTGGCAACACTGCTATGTTTAATAGTTAGCGTGCTGCCCCTAGATAAAATTTTGATAATTGCATATTTTCTTATCGTGACTTTTTTTACTTAAAACAGAATTAAATATTACAGTACATTTTGTGAAAAGTAAATTTGAATAGTTTTTTATTTAATAATAAGATACAGGGTGTTACAAGAGTCTAGAGAGCCAGCGTCAACTTTGTCTCCCTCAAGCTGAATAAATAAGACACGTTTTGTTTTCAGAGGTTATAAACTGGAATAAATAATTAACCTGTGTATTTTAATTTATTTTATTAAAAGAAGTCTTGACTATTTAAATCTTGCCTGTGTATTTAAAAATAAAGAAATAACTTCTATTTATTTTGTAAAAAAAATAAAAAAAAGATTTCTTCGGGGTGTTTAAGTTAAAAATTGAAAAACGATTTTTTTCTATAAATTTAAGGCTGTGCAATTTTACTCATTCAAAATTATGAACAAATCCATTTGTTCACTATTTCTAGGGATGTACGGCAGGTGATAGAAGTAGATCATCTTTCCCCCCTAAATTTTACAACACCAGTCAACTCTTTAATTTGATTCCTTATTTGAGTTTTTTTTTAAATACTAAAAATAAAATAATTTAAATATCTGATACTAAACAAACAAGTTTATTAATGTTATTTTTAGCTAACCCCAGAACAGTGGTATCAAATTATACCAAATTCATCTAATAGTCAATTGTCAATCGAATGTGAAACATCTCCAGAATTTCCATTATCGCCTCAATCATCTGTATGTCAAACAGAAGAAAAAAATCAAGATATTCCCGAAAACAAACTATTACTAAAATCCTCTAAAACCCGAATAAAAATTGAAAGTAAAGGAAGTGCCATCTCGGTATTTGAGTTTCCAATGGATAAGAGTTCAGAAGATAAAACTAAATATCAAATCTCCAGTCATATTCTTCTTCAATTAGTCGAAACGCTGAGATTAAAAGGAGGAAAAGGCTCTAAAAGAGGTAACCACGCAAATAACAAAATTGTTTACTAATATAACATACAGATTGTAAATTTTCTTACTGTGCATACGAATGTCTCGAGTAAACAATATGACTATAGAGCTTACTTTTTGCAGCAGCCGGTGATCGAGAAATCCCCTCCAACAATCGGATTTTAAATAGAAGCGAACACGCAAGAATGCCATATTTCTATAAGGCATGTCTTCTCTGCTTAGAATAAATGCCGTTACTATTAGTAGAATAACAATGAAAGTTCTGGCGCACTCCTTATGGAAATTAACATGGGAAATCGCAAAGGTCCATTCTAGTAATTTTTTGAATGAGCCAAAAAATTACCAGAATGGACCTTAACGATTTCCCATGTTAATTTTCATAATACCATAAAAAACCAATATTCAGCTGTCATCATTTTGAGATTAACCTGCGGCGTTTATTTTTCTCACGACATATTTCCTATGTAAAGCACAGATTGTTTACGAGCTGTATATGGTCACTGTCAGTGATTCTGTATATTCGTTTGTTAACTTTTTAGTAACCACTTACCCACCTAAAATATTAATTTTCATAATTGTTATGAACTTCAAAATGGAGCTAGTATCTTAATTTGATATAAATAATATAAAGAATAGAGGATCATTATCAAAAACGTAGAGGTCTAGAATATTTTGTAATGTATAATGGGCCTAAAGGATCTGGAAAAATTTCAAATTATCCTTTTACTACCTATAACAAAGGAAATATACTTTCTGCATGTTATAACTTGCATATCTACGTCATTAAAATTTATAGAAACATTCAACATTCATTTTAACTCCTCGCTCTCTGTCTCTCTCATACGAGACGAAGAATATCGTCTTAATATTTTATTCATCCAATCAAATTAGGTCAACTTATCCAGCCAAAATTATCACTGTTTTATTAACTCTCAGAGTGAGCAGTCGCATTATTAGCATTTCAGATCTCGTATAGATCAGTCTATTATAACATGTAAAAGTTATTCGTTAAAATCCCTACGACGACCGCACCTTTTTTATCATATTATTCAGCCAACATTTTCTGATATTTCACAAAGTATTGTAATTAGTTATAACAGTTTAATCATTGTCAGTGTTTTATAAACAATGAACCTTTTAATATTAATAAATGGGTGTAAAAATAGCCCATACAGTTCACTTCCATATGCGTTTTTGTATATTAATGCAATTGTTTGAAACGCAGTTTGGTATTAATTTAACTGCTTGAAACGCAGTTTGGTCCTTCGATAACTAGTCGATGTAAACACGTCGACTGCCATAGTAACCTTTTCATACATTTAACAATTCTTAATCATATTTGTTCAGGACCAAATATTTTTATATGGACAGGAATAAGGGGTAAGAGGAGTACATTTTTTTACATTCTGAGGGGCCATGCTGTCGTTGTTCTTTTAAATATTAAAAAAAATTAAAATTTCCATCAAAATTTAAAAAAAAACATCAAGACTTTCAAAAATTCCAACTAAACGCCACTTCTAGGAGCATCGACTAAAATAGTCCCATGTGACTGAGCCTTTAGCATTTTTAACTGGTTTAGTTTACTGTTGGCATATTTTTTTTTAAATCTTCTTACTCTTTGTTCACTTTTTCTGTAATTTGGTACTCTATTAACTCTTTTTTGTACTGTCGTTTTCCATGATTACTTTATAGCATTATTTTCACATTATATTCATAGTTTATTAATATTTCATATTCTATCATATTATTTTCATTTTTACATAAATAAGAAAAATTTACAAAAAACGGGAAAAAAAAATATATCGTAACTATTGTTGAAAATAAATTATTTTCAGATTCGCAAATCGTAATGGATTGTCCAGATTGTAAAGCAGCTAAAGCAAGAAAAGCAAGTAAAATAGAAGTCGCTAAAGGAAAAAAAGAAAGACGAAGTATACAAAGCGAAAGTAGCATGTGCGATTTACACGCGCGACAAGAACGGCTAGAAAATGAAGAGAACGCAGGAAGAAGGAGAAGCTCTAAAAGCCAAACTAGCGATTTTGTTCAAGAATCATCAAAACCGGATGAAAGAAACACCGTTGTATCTGAAGAAGAAAGCGTCGGTAAAGGAGATGACGCTGAAAGTAGAGCGTCTATAAGTACGGGAAGAGGAAGTGATAGTGAGATGCAAATACCTGAGAAAGAAAATAGAGAAAGTCAAGAATTAGAAATGAAACCAAAACGAAAAAAAGATAGCAAGGTATCTATAGATCTGTCGGAACAAGAGAAAGCTAAAAAGAGTAAAAAAGATAAAAAGAATAAAAGCGAATTGGAAATAGTAGAGAAAGGAAGAAAAAGGAGCTTAAGTGATATAGTTGGTAAGTGGAGGAGAGGAAGCACACAAGAAGAAGGAACGCAAGTAGAATTTGGTAGCAGATCGAGTATGGTGAGATTTGATGAACAACCTGGACCATCGGGATTACCTGGAAGTAGACCTAAAAAGAAAGGCACAGATGAAATTCCATCTGATAGTCTTCCGTTTTACACTCGTCTTGGTATCAATGCAACGGATGCCTACAAAATTTCCATGTTTTTGATCTTCTACAATCTCTTCAATGCTTTGAAGTGATCAAAAATGGTCCAGAAGAAAGAAGTTTTGGTCGGAGCATATAAAATAATAATTCCTTAATGTAGACTTTTGAAAATATACAGCTTTGATTTGTATTTTTATCTATTTTAGAGGTATTTTGATCCCAAATGAAAATTGAAATTTGAAGTTTTATCATAAACGAAAATCGTTAATTATTAAAATAATCTTGACGCAGTTTGAAAGAGATAAAAAATTACCAAACAACTTATACTGGGTGGGTGATTAATCATATATCAGACAATCTGTAACATTTAAACGAAATAACTTTTCAAAAAATGTATTGATGTACACCGTATTGGGTTTTTTGAATACCGAAAACATTTAGATTTAACTACCTTTTTCTTACCACAACCGTAACAAAAAATACTTTTTAAAGATCTATGTAAGTGGGAGGTAAAAGTTGACTGTACAGCTGATTTTCAATAATAATAAACACATGCATTTTTCTTGTATTCCCAGAGGTTAGAGAATTATAGGGCGCTAAAGATTAAGTTTTTCCAAAAAACAAAATGTGGTCTAGTCATTTGGGGCTCAAATAAGAGGTTACCTAGAATGTTTTCCGGGAGTTTTGCAAATAGGAGATTTTATAGATTTTGACATGATTTTTCGCTAATATCTCCTTTCTGACTCATGAAAATAGTTATGTAATAAATTAAACTAGAGAAAATTTCCTATAATTTATATTGTAACCTTTTTTTGTAAAATGAATAGTTTCAGCGAAAAATATTCTACGACGCATTGGGAAAACCGGCTTACTACGGCCTGTAGAGTCCGACACAGGAATAAAGGGACCCACCGCCTTATTGCCGGGCTCCCCTCTCTCTTTTTTACGAAACATCTGCCCACAGAGTTCAAGTTCAAGTATTCTGGCTGTAGCTGAATCATCAATATACGTGTATCGTTGAACGGTGTCGTAAGCATTCTTAGAGTCTACCATGGCTACTAAGGAAGGGAACTGTTTTATTTACAAAAATCCATTACTTGGAAGTGAAGTGATTGAAGTGAAGGTAAAAGGATTGGAGACTTTTCGTAACTCAAGTGTTGGAAGACAGGACAACAAGGGCAAAGTCTTGGAGGGACGAAAATCTATAGAGGTTCACGAGGCATGTCGAAAACGATATACAACTGCGATCCATGTACCCAACATTCTCATTTAGAGATAATTGTTTTTTGTGCGCTGCTGAGATAACAGCGAAATAAAAACAGGCGCGCTTGTGCGATCGTAATGTTGTGTACAGCGTACGTAAACTATCGATGAAAGACAGTATTTTAGAACTTGCTAAAGCTCGTAATGATGATTGGGGTCGAGCGATTGTTGAGCGTCTCAAGAATGTCACTGATTTGGTCGCAGCCGATGCACAGTACCAAAACTCCTGCATGAAAAAAAATGTATCAAACACCACCGACTCAAGAAATTAAAAAAAGTGGTCCGTATGTAGACGAGATCGATACTGCAATGCAGTATATTTATTCTTATCTCGAGCAGAATTTTGAAGAGTGTCAGTTTTCCCTGGACGAACTGATGAGCAAAATTGAAAGTAGTTACCGCCCACACATAAAAACGGTGAAATCACAACTCCTTAAAAAAATTAAGGAGGACACGCGTATTCGCGTGCGGTAAGAGCACATATGTTGACTCTCCTATCACTTGTTAAAATTGTCCTGAAATCAATAGATTTCATATCCGATCTTAGTTATGGGTGCAATACTTTCGGATGGTGACGCTTGTAAAACAATTCATCGAGGCAGAAAGAATGGGCAATTTTAATTTACACCTCGACACTATCCAGAAAATGCTGCCTTATTTTCATGCCAGTGGCCACTTCTTATATGCAAAGTTTTGCCACTTACATTTGCAAGATATGCTTGGTTTGAAGGAAAGAATGACACCTGAAGAATACGAATATTTCACTAAGGGATACTTTACAGTTAGGCGTGATTGAGCAATTGCTGATGAGGATGGCGGCCTTACTCATGGACGAGGAGTCAAGGAGAGCGTGCTCTCCATGTGAACTTTAGAAGTTGAAAATTTTTGCAATGTAGCTTTTTCTAGTACCGAGCAGCATGTCGAAATGCGAAGCTCGCGGATAAAACTTGACAATGACGACGTAAAAAAACTGATGGATTGGTTGTGCCAAAATTCTCCTTTTCCAGAAGTAAAGGAATTCATGTCAATTGGTACTGGAGTTATCTCTACCGTAAAATTCAAACGGAATGACAGAATAAGAGCACTTGAATTTAGGCATCCGTATTGAAAACGACATTGTCGGGATTAACCCTTTATTGATATTTCAAAGGATGGCATTGCCAAAGAATCTGATAAGAAACTTGAAAAAGTATAAGGCATTTGAGCAATATTCTGGAGATATCAATTTTGGCGACACGATGTATGTCATCGACGGAAGATACTTATTGCATCGAGTCGATTAGCATCGTAGTGAATCGTTTTAATCTATTTTCAATAACTACATCACATTTGTTGTATTTGACGGATATCCGGAAGATGTAACAAACCGTAGTACCAAATATGCAGAGAGATCCCGACGATCACGGAAACCTGCTTCAGTAGTCATACTTTTTGACGAGACAATGATCCCAACTGTATCACAAGATACATTCCGGGGCAACGATTCAAACAAGAAACGCCTCATTGGAATTTTGAAAATAAGATTTGAAGCTGCGATCTTGATGGTAAAATAAGCCACGGAAGATGCGGTTACGCTAAGATTCCGTAATAGTTCTCGGCGAAGATAAAATAGCCGAAGATCACATCTTATTCTTGCACGCCTTTAGTGGCTGTGATACAACATCAGCACTCTATAATAAAGGAAAAACAAAATATGTTAATGTACTCCGAAAAACCCAGAATTAAAGGAGGTTGTCCAGGTTTTCAAAAATCCAAATGCTGATCCAGAGATCAATGCTAAAGCTGGAGAACGCTTCCTTCTTGCATTGTACGGTTACAGTGGCATAAAATCAGTATATAAAAATAAATTTAATACTGCATTGCTACCTCCGACAGAAGCAGCAACACGACAACTTTCGTTCCGAACCTATGACCAAGTTCAGTAGTGGTATGAATTTGAACAAAATTCAGAACGATGGAGATGTGATGAACTTGGGCTGGTAAATACATTAGTAATACTTTACAGTATAGCCTGCTTCTTGAACAAATCGAAACAGACAATTTTATCTTTTCGATATACAGCAGAAGTCATAAGCAACCACTGTCTTTTAGTTGGGGTTGAAGCCACGAGGAGGATAATAATATCAACATCTTTGCCAACTATTGATACTTTAACTGCTGGGAATACAAGAAAAATTAATATGAACATTTTTATTACTAGCTTTCATTATACGTAATCAACTTTTACCTCCGACCTACAGGTTTCGAGGTATTAACAAAGAACAAAAAAAGTGCCCTGTTTTCAGTCATTTCCGCTAGAGCTCGTGTCATATTCATCAGTACCTTTACTATATTCTTTATTAGGTACAAAGTTTCAACATTTTTGGATTTTTAAGGAGGTGAGATCAATTTTATATTTGACTGATATAACGCAGCCAAACTAAATATTTTCTTATATTTTAACTTTATGTAAATATTCTTATATAGATACCATTGAAACATAACGTCATAATTGTCATTAATTTAAAAATATACATAATTTTTTCATTATCGTAAAAAAATTTTAGTAACTAAAATGTTGATATGCTGATAAATTTAAAATGACATCAAAAGAAAATTCTAATCCTACCCAAGTTCAAACTGAAAATAAAACTCCAATAAAGATAGAATCAAAAAAATCATTAAGACTGAAAGGAGGCACAGAAGGTACCAGCGAAGCTAGTGAGAAAGTAGAAGTTGAAAAGCAAGATGGATACCCGGAACCTTTAAGACTTAGAGGTGGATTTACAGTTATTCAAATAAAATCCAAACCATTAGATTTTTGTCAAAATTTAGAACAAGTAGGAACAGAGAATTAAATTAGTGATATTATAGAAATGAAAAAAAAATGTTAGGGAAACAATTTTTTGATAATAATGGACAAAAGTGAGACAGTTAATGAAAATAATTTCTCAGGTACGTTAATTCCAAAAAAAAGGAACAATTTATTGGTCCTCAACTACAAAATATTAGTGATAGTTGAATAAATACTAAAGGAAAATTGTAAAAATTATCACAGTTAAGTAATAAATGTAGACAAATAAAACACAAAAATATAAAGATTGACTACGAATTGGAGAGATCTAGAAAACAAGATCCATACAAGAATATGCTATATTAATATACTACTAAGACAAGTAGAAGAGAGAAAAGAATGTAGCCAGAAATAATTTGCAAAATTCCGAGAATGAAAAAAGACAGATAAGTGGTAAGTTACAAATCTATAAGGTATATTTAGAAATACTGGGAAATCTAAAAAAACTGCAATCTAAAAAATTTTAGAGGGTGTCCCAATCTTTTAAGTGTGAATAAAGCGAAAAGTCAGAAAAAAAACATTGTACCAAAAAAGGTTACATTTAATCAAAATCGAAGAATTCGTTACTTAGAATAAAATTATTAAATTAAATATGTCTGGCGTAATTATACGAAAAATACCTTGTTTATTTTTTTGATATGAAACAATTTGTCCCACTATATTTTCTTCTATTTTTCTTGATATCAAATTTCTACTTTTGTCACATTAGATTTTAGGTGTATTGATCTACAAAAAGAGACGGGACAAATAGTACAAGCTTGGCAAATATGGCAAACCAATCAGTTTGGAAAATAATTGCACTCCTGGAAAACCATCAAAGAAAAAGAAATAAACCAAACGAGTCTAGCCGAGTTGCTTATAAATAATAAGGAAATTATTTCAAACTATAGAAAAGAAAGAAAGTACTAACAAAATAGAGAAGCTGGAAGAATCTAAAAATAAACGAAATAGATAGATAAAATTCACAAAAATTTTTGATTATATAACTGCAGAAATATAGGGAAAATAAATATCCCAAAGGAATTTTTCTCAACAAAAATGTATAATGAAGAAAAAATAGATATTATGAAACTATTTTTGCCTACATGATTACCGTAAGGGCATGGATAATTTTTTCTCGGGGTGTACTAACTTTTATCTAAGAGGCGAATGTATTTTAAAAGCATATATTTCAATATCGTATTTTATTATTTATTCTTTATCTTAATTTTGTTGCAAAACTACTTGCCAGTTCAGTAAAAATGTATTAAGCAGTCAAAAATATTCGAGCAAAGTAAAATTTGGTGACCTAACTACTGGTTAAACCTCTTCTTCCAATTCATCGGCGAAAAAGAGGCAAATCAACTCGGCTTCATTAAAAACTACTAAAATGATATTAATCTATGACCTGTATCTTTAAAGCCATTTTAAATTTTCGAAAACTCGAAAAATTGCGTTAAAAATATTGCCATTCACTTGTTTATATTTCACTTAATATTTGCACTTTAATGAACTTTTTCTGTCACGTTTATGTTAATATCAATTATTTAGACCAATTTAATATATTACGTACTTACCAACAACAGTTAACAACATATTATCAATTAAAAACAACATATAAACAATAACGAAAACGATCATATCACTGTGAACAAGTTTCAATATAAAGTTGTGCATGTTTACTGTTTTGTTTCGTTCCACGAACTGAAAGTCCTTCGATGCAAAATAATTGGAAGTAGCATCTGGATGAACGCGATCTTATTATCCTGGAAAAGGATACTAAATTGCCAAATAGGATGGTTTTCAATGGGAAATTTGTCGCCTCAGTGGAAACCCATTGCTTATTACGTTATCGGCAAGACACAGGAAAACCTGTTAAACCTCTTGTGTGCTGGGCAAATGGAAATGTATATAAAATATACAGGGTAACAATTTTTTCCTTTACCAGTCAAGCTTTGGATTCTGTTATTAATAGAATTATTAATATTATTATTATATTATAAAGATAAGCCTTGTCATAAATTATTGCATTTTAAAGAAAGATTAATAATAAAATAAAGTTTAAGGTTGAAAGTTAGATCAAAATCATATTACCAATAAAACAAAATATTAAAAAACAAGTATTTGTTGTGATGTTAAAGGCAGAACTAAAAAAAACACTTCATATCCAAAAAATTTAACGTCACAAGTTTTTGTCCCTCGTTGCTTGCCCTCTAGAAACAATATCAAAATTTTCCACTGGTGATTGCGGTTGATGAAGAACTTTAGTTTGAATTCAATGATTTATTAAAAACTTTATTGAAAAGGATGAATTTCAAATTGAAAAATCGCACTGAGGCCTCTTGTTTGGACTCATTGTGCTATCTATTGTTTTTAAATTCTAGAGCCGAACATAAAATATGTTCTCGTCTTTTAACTGACATGCTCTAAAATTAGACTCGTCTCTAATTACTAAAAATATAAAGGTGTCAATTTGTAATAATAGGTCAGTCATACTAAAATCAAAAACAAGTATATAATATTAAACAATTAACATTCTTGACGAGGAATATGAGCACATCCGGTATATCGCCAAATAGTTAAAATGTTAAAATATAAAACAGTATAAACTCCCATTTCCACATGTTTCTTAAATCGGATAGTTTCGAAATAATAAAATTAAAACAGTTTTTCGGGGCACATACTGCATGGTCGACAAAAAAATGGTGTAATTAACAAGACCCAAAGCGGCCATCTTGGGCAGTTTTACGAGAGAGGCTCCTATGGCAATGAGCGAAGCGAGGCTGGTAACACGGTAATGGAAAATAGGAGGAAAAGGGGTAATTCCGGAACTTAGAAAATCGTATATACTTATAAAATGATATGAAATTTTAAAATTGTAAAATTTTGTTAAATACACGTTTTTAACGGAAATTTTTTTTGAAAAGACCAATAAAAAATTTATTTTTATAAAATTATTAACCGAAAAATTACTTAGTTGTAATACTACGGTTGGGATACTCCATTAATTTTTTTTAATAATTTTATAAAAATAAATATTTTATTGGTCTTTTCAAAAAAAAAAAAATTTCCGTTAAAAATGTGTATTTAACAAAATTTAACAATTTTCCAATTTCATACCATTTAATAAGTATCCAGTTTATTGTGCCTGAGAAATATTTACTAAGTGATCATATTAAAGTATTAATTTTTTGTATCTAAATATTATATAATTTAATTAGAGAACAAATAATGAAAATGTTAACCTACAAACTATAAATAATTACACATTTAGAATATAGTGCCTTGATTACATGCCTACCATACGTAGTTAGGTATCTGCAGACAAAATTTAGTTCTTTTTATTGAATATTGATACTAGAAAAATGTATGTTTTATGACAGTTAGACAACGTATTTTAAAAGTTACTAAAGGGAAAGTTTTGATTTATCAAAAAAGGAAAAAGATGAGATATAGTTAGTAGATTTTTTATAAGACGTTGCCCTATTCCATAGTTATTCAATTTGAAGCACAAAGTGAAAGAAAACAGAATTTTTGAAATTAAATTACCGTCAATAAGAAATATCTTTAAATTCGTTTCGATTTGTGATATTATATAATAAAACCTATTTGATACTTTTTCCGGATAACTAATCTTTGGTAAAAAATAATTATTTTTAAGAAGATAAAGATAAACCATAACGTTGGGTGACATTCCTTCCAATTTATTTTTTGTTATTTTTTTGAAAAGCAAAGGACTAATATTTTTTTGTTTGTTAAATTAAATCTCTAAGTACTGGATTTGAGCATCAGCATGAAAATAAATTCAAATTTCGTAATGTTAATGGGACGCCTAACATTTATTTAAAAATGAATGACAAAAAAAAATTCTTTATGAAATTGGTAAATAAAAACTAAAGTCATGTATTTAATTAAAAATAAAAAATTTCAGTGTGATTAAAATACCAATTATTAAAAGTTATCTTGAATAATAATAATAAAATACATGATCCATAGTCTATATAAAATAAATAAATTTAAACGAGAGAGAATGAATCAAAAAAAGTTTGCCAAACCTACTCAGGACACGATAACGAAATTATTTTCAGGTAGAGGTAAGAAATAAAATAAAGTAAAATTTACTTTTATTTTCAACAATTCCAACGAAGACTACTTAATACTTAAAGTAATATTTTTTTTTCATAAAAAAACATTGTAACTCTGCGTTTATAATAGCTTACCCGAAATACATAACTTAATCTAAAGATATTTTATAATGTTCAACGTTCGTTTTGTAGTTTTTTTAATAAAGATACTTTTATTTTGAAATATACGTATGCTCATTAATTTAAGGACATCCTATATCTAAATCCAGGTATAGTCCATCTAATATTTCTTTTAACTTTTTGACAATCCCCAGTTGAGTTGGCGAAAAAAGTCACTAAATCTGTACAAATTCTATCAATAATCCGTCAAAACTGGTAGTGTCTATTGATACTATTTTAAGCTCAAATTGGTTAATGAGATTTTAGTTAGAATGGAGAAGAATATTTATTAAAAATGCTTACAATTTTTTTAATTCTCGTTTTCCCAAAGAGAATTCTGTAGAGGTGCGAGAGAAGTAATGTTACTTTTTTTAATTTAATATCTACATATTTATAATACAATGTAGATGACCTCAATGTGTCTTCAAATCTCTCCATATTATGTAAGGACATTTAAAGATTGGACCAACTGCAGATTCTATCAAAAACAAAAGGCCAGATCATAATATTTAATTAAACCACTACTTTTCAAACTTGGCACTGGCCCAGTAGACACAACCAAACAGATTAGACACACTATATATTTTAACACAAAATTATTATACAACCTTAAGGCTGTCACTTTAAGAAGAAAGAAATATTGAATAGAGTATATCCCTTATTTTAATTAGGTAAAGGGAAGAAAATTTTTAATAAAAGCGCTTTAATTTTAGACGTAAATGACATTATTACAGAACTTTGTTTTGCGGAAATAAATATCAAATATTATATTTTAGTCTTGTTACCCTGATAAACTTTTAATAGCTGAAATTGTTTTTTTAATTGTTAAGACTTATCTACTACCGGCGATTAAAGAGCCAGGAAAAAAATTAATATAAATATGAAGACGACGTTATTTTATTAAAAAAAAATAGTGCAATAGTGCTCAAACGAAATTTTTTTTTAATCTCATCGGCAGACATATTGTCCAAATTAAAATTTTCATGAATATTAGCTAGATGAATTGGTACTACAATAGAATTTCGATGTCTTTATCATTTTCACTAGCCAAAATAGCAATTTTCAGTTGTTTTTCGCAAATCACGTCTTCAAAATATAAAACATTATATGCAATTTCCCCTTCTTAAATTTTTAGGCTGATCTATAAATTTCTTACATGCCACTAGACTAAAATATCTTTTAATAAAAGTCGCTTTATTCTTTAGCAGCAATAACTCTATATTTAAAAAAAAATAGTAGTGAGTTTATATTACAAACATTGTTAATTTTTATTGCATGATGACATCAGTCTCAAAACAACAGAATATGCTTTATTGAAAAATCCAGAATAAAAATCAAAATAATCGAATACCTTATATTATTAATAAATTTTCTACATTCAGTCTTTTAAAATCGAGTTATCTTATCATTAGGCGTTGGAGTATCGCATCGAAAGTCCAAATCTTCATCATCCGGTAAAGCAGGACAAGAATACAGATCTGGCTGTTGCATATTAACTCCACAGGGCACATTTATTCCGGCAACACCGGCTCTGGCTACGGTAACTGCATTAATGGCTGCGACGTTTACGCAATCATAGATTGGCTAAAAACGAAATTAAAATTGGATAATATAAGTTTATACATATCATGTATTTTTCACGTATTGGCGAGAGTAGAATTCGAATCGCCCTCTGACGGAAAAAAATCGCACCCTTCAAAGGAGTTAAACAAACTTTGTTTAACATGGCCAATATACGGCTTTTAGTGGTTTGAATGTGATAAATTTATTTTGTCGTTCTTAAACAGTTGGATTTCTCCGATTATCTTATAAATTGTATTTTAACCCTTTAACAGCGGGCAAAATTTTGCAGTGCTGAACGCTCTAGAGACAACTAAATTTTAAGAAATTTAAAATTTAAAAAATATATCCTAAATTCGAAAATTTAAAAAAATCAAAATAAAAATTCAGAAATTTCGATAAAGCCTAAAATATATCGAAAATATCCCCAAATATATTAAATATTTCGAAAATTTTAAAAATTGCAAAATAAAAATTTCAAAACTTTATGAATTTTAAGAATTTCAGAAACATTTAAAAAAAATTAAAAACTTAAAAAAATTAAAATCTGAATTTTAAGAAATTCAAAAATTTCAGAAGTATATAAAAAATGTCAAAAAACATCAAAAAAATTAATAATCTCAAAAATTTTCACAAACTGTAAAGATTTTAAAAAACCCGGAAATTTTAAATTAAAATTAAGAATTTTAAACATTTGAAATATGTCAAGAATTTCAACAATTTAAAAAATTTGTAAAAAAATTGTAAAATATGTAAAATTTGTAAAAATATATAAAAGTTTGTAAAAATTTGTAAAAATATGTAAAAATATGTAAAAACATGTAAAAATATGTAAAAATATGTAAAAATATGTAAAAATATGTAAAAATATGTAAAAATATGTAAAAATATGTAAAAATATGTAAAAATATGTAAAAATATGTAAAAATATGTAAAAATATGTAAAAATATGTAAAAACATGTAAAAATATGTAAAAATTTGTAATATTTATAAAAGTTTGGAGTTAAGTAACAAATTTACGATGACATGACAACATAGTTTTTGACAAATCATTTATATACGACAGCCGCAGTTAAAGGGTTAATTAAGTTATTTCAATAATATTTGACTGTACAATGGCTCCAAACAATAAAAATTACTGTGTCATTGGTTGACGTAGTATAAAAGCGAATAATCCCAATTTATCATTTCATAACTTTCCCTCACTGAAAACTATTAAAATTGAAAATATCCTTCGAATAATGGAAAAAATACTCCAGTAAAGGATTTTATAAATAAATTAAAAATGGGAAAGGCCGTTACTGAAAATATGCGTTTGCTCTTAACACTACAAAAAAAAATTTTATCCGCCCAGATTTGTAATAAAAAAAACCATTATTTAGATTTCTAATAGGACTTGTTTAATATGGTAATTTTTTGTAGTTCTGAATACAAAAAAAATCGCTTATAAACTGCAGTAGGTACCTAATTTAAAACTGCATGAAATACATACAAAAAAAGAAATCCAGCAAAAAAAGAGTTATGTAAACATAATTTAAAATTTAAGAAAGCAAGAAATTCAAATAAATCTTTAATTTTTAATTAAAGAACCATAAAAAGTGAATAACATACTCAAATATATACATAACTTCGTCACAATAAATAAATAAACCTAGACACCAAAGATACGTATTAAATAAAGTTTGTTTTACTCCTTTGAGAATTGACATTTTTCAGGGCCACCTATCGAATTCTACTTTTACCAATTAGGTATTTTAAATGGAACACCCTATATATTTTACAAATCATGAGCTCAATATAAATTTTTTTCCGGCAACCGTCCGTGAAGTACCCACTTCCCGGACTCTTTTTCTTTCAGAAAGTAGCATTTTTCCGGCCTAGTCCGGGAAGAATCACATCGTTATTGTCATGCAGTTGATCATTACCATAGCAGCGAAATAACGACTGACAGCTATTTGACATGAACTAATATAATAAAGAAATGTGTCTCATTGATTTGTTATTCTACACTGTTGCCGAAAAAATGGTATACAAGTTTTTTTGGACTTGCATACTTCCAGACTTCCAGAATTTTGTATACTCGTCCAAAAAAAAACATTATTTTCCTGACTTGTTACGTAAATTACTATTCTGATTTAACAAAGTCATTATTAAAAATTTTATTATTGACAATTATTAGCGTTATGATTAGATGCAAATTATTTATTTATTTACTCACTTTACAGGATAAAGCCAATTAAAAACTAAGATGAACATAAATTATGGTACTTAATACGGATACATTAATATAAATTAATTCTACAAAATATAGAGGATGTCTCACAAGATTTATTACATTTATCATTTTTTAATATTTGGCGTTACATGGATACTGATGATGCCAGAAAAAATAATCCAATTGCCATCTTCCAAATTTTGTAAAAATAAAGAAAGTTGTAAAAGTAAGTATTCGAAATTACTTCATTTTATAAAACATTGAAACTATATCCAAAAACTAAAAGTCTAAATTATTTTATTAAACTCCCCCCCCATTTTTAATACATTTAAAGGACCCCGCACTTTTCTTATAGTACTTGATGTTCTGTTTCAAAATGTCCATAGACGAAATCCTATTATATGGCTAGATTTCGAGTTAGGAATCCAGATTTTTTAAATTTTACACAAAAAAGTTCCTCTTAAATATTTTTGGAAGTTACTGACTAATATATGTAGCCACAATACATACTTAATTATCAACATCAAAATATTTTTACTTACATGGTGATTCATGCTTTTGGTCAAAGTATGAATTTTTACCATAGATAATTTTTACCATACATAAAATATAGCATAAAATATCAAAAAAAAATCACCCTCAAAATTTTTCAATATTCGATATTGTATAGATCTCGATGTCCTTGTTTAAAAATGTAATTGGTAAAATTAGATCACAGGTTTCGAAATATTAAATATTTAATCTGTAAAATATCTATTTCCCCTCGTGTTGGAAACTATAATTCTGTGTGTGTAACATTAAGATATTTCAAAATGACCTCAGATTCTTGTTTAGGACAAAAAAGTATGCCAATAAAGTGTTTTCAGTTTTGGTGTCGAACGAACCGTTACCGAGAAAACAGTTAAAAATATTGAAAAATCATATCTTCTAACGCCGGTAATAGATATTGAAATTGGACTACAACTAATAAGAACCTATTGATTAGTCATACATAACGTATATTTATGACAACTTTGCCCATTCACCAGAATCACTCGAAATTAAAAAAAATCAATATTGCTTCATTGTCAGACAGAAAGACATATTTCAACACAGTAGATTGTTTTCCGTAGCGTAAATACGGGACTAAAGTACTAGTTTCACTCCCCGCGGTGTAAAAAATATTTTTACACACTTCATATTGTACTGATGTATTATTTGGGGGCAGACTAAAACAATTTATACTTGGAGGGTAATCTTAAGTTGAATTTGCAAGATGACAAAATCAACAAATAACAAACAGTTGCGAAAAAAAAGAAAATTACCTTTTATTAAAAAAACCTATTGAATCTAAAAAAACATGATGATAAATAAAAAACCTTATTATTCAACTTCTCTCTGAACTAAAAACAAATTTTTAATTGAATAATATCTATACGAGGTTTGTCCATTATATGTAACCAGTTGAGAATTCGTAAACTTTTTTTTATTAAATAATTAAAGTAATTAGTTTTTATTGTTTGGCAGCTGTTTGGTATTTGTTGATTTTATCATATTGCAAGCTGAATTTAAATCATCCTGTAATACAACGTACATTATAAAGTGTGTAAAAATATTTAGTTCGCGGTATTTTCTTTATTTGTAAATATTTTTTTATTGGTAAAAATTGATGTTTTACAATTTCGAAAACTAGTCATAGGATCTAATTTTACCAATTAGGATTTTAAACAAGAACATCAAGTTCTATAATATATTAAATATTGAGAAACAGTGACGGTGATTTTTTTTTGATATTTTTTGCTGTATTTTTGTATGGTAAAAAATTCATACTTTGATCAAAACATTCCTGTAAAAGCTTGAATCACCCTGTAAGTCAAAATATTTTGATGTTTGTAATTAAGTATGTATTGTGGCTACATATATTAGTCTGTAACTTGAAAAATTATTTAAAAGGAACGTTTTTGTGTTAAATTTAAAAAAATCTGGATTTGTAATTACAAACGCCCTGTATCTTGAATTCAACGCCTTGTATCTTGAAATCTAATCATAGGATAGGATTGCGCCCATAGACATTTTTAATCAGAATATCAAGTACTTTAACAAATAACAAATTCAGACAATTTGACGGTGCTCTTGTTTTCATAAGAAAAGTGGGTGGTCTTTTATTGGACAATCACATTGTTTTTTTTTTACAATGTGCCTATGTTAATAATAATATTTTGTATCTTTATAATGGCCTGATGATGGTTATTTAACCAAAACTAGTTGCCTGATTTTAACAAATTTTATTACAAACTGCATTTGTGTTTTATTTCCATTATTGAAAATTCTGGACCACATTTGAGATATGGATAAAGTTTTTATGTTTCTTTATTTTATTTGTTAATGGAAGATATTTAATATTCTTTATTTTCTCCTTGATGCGCTACTGCTCTCATCTCGTATATATTTTTAAATAACAATACAGACAAGGAAACCACATGTCAATATTTCTAGTATTGTTCTGGAGAGAATTTAAAATTAATCAATCAACTGTTATCACAAATAATAACGTATTCTTAAAATTTTTTGTTAATCAATATATTAAAAAATAATTAATAAGCGCAAATTTTTTTAACATTTTGGAGAAAGTAGAAATGGATTCTATTTATAGAGAACGTCACTTTCCTGCATTCAATTTTTACAAAGCAACATGCTATAAGTTATTAACCTTGATCGGCCAAAGAGGGGAGATCGGGGCATAAATAAAATAAGTTGATGAGATTGGGATACAGAAATAAATTAAACAACCCAAAAACCCAAAAACCACTAAAGCATTTATTATACAAATTTTTGAAAGGCAACTAGTTTCGGTTAATATACCATCTTCAGTCCTATAATAGATATACAACGTATAGGGAAAAAATTTACAATGAAAAAAACAATAACTTACCAAAAAAAACAATATATTAAGATTAAATCTTAAATAATTTTTTTAGCGTAGTGCCGCTACTAAGCAAGGAGGGGGTGGGGAAGAAATTGTAAAGATAGTAAGTGAGGGGTACATGAAAGGTACAAATAAACCCAAGGGGGTAAGAAAAAACACTTAAAATTAAATTTAAATTTAAACTTAAAATTTAAAGATTTAAATTTTTTCTTACCCACTTGGCTTATCCACTTACTATCCTTATATATTTCCCCCTCCCCTCCTTGCTTAGTAGCGGCACTTTAGCACTTTAGCAATATGCTAAAAAATTATTTAAAATTTAATCTTACTATATTATCTTTTTCTTTGCAAAAGTTTATTCCCTATACGTTGTATATCTATTATAGGCTTGAAGATGGTTTATTAACCGAAACTAATTGCCTTTCAAACTTTGTATAATAAATGTTATTATGGTATACATGATTTTTGAGTGTTTTCACACTTGACCATGTTTAAGTAAATTTACAAATTTGTTTTCACCTAAAAGATACACATATCAGTAAAGTAATTTGTCCAGTCTCCAAAGTGATTGTATAAAATAAAATTTACGATTGTAATTGAAGAAAGAAATGACTTTGCGATGTTTCTTATATTTGTTGTCACTTGCCTACAAAGAAAATTCGGGAGAAATTTAAACTTGTCCATGTTCTAGTTAAATGACCCCAATTACTTTGTTAACGTCAGAAAATCTAAACGTATTTTTAAGAAAAACAATTGTTTTTCTTCGTTGACTTCTTGAGAAATTTCCTGGGTTAATTAAATGGATTAAAGGAACTATTACTTAACGGAAAAGCGTTCCTTAACATTTTAATTTACCAAACGGTTGATAGTTTGAAAAAAATACCGAAAATATCTTCATTTTTGTTTGACTTTTTGTTTTTTTTTTCGTTTATTTTTAATGTAAAAGTTATTTTTCTGAATAATTTGGCCAACCACTCAACATGTGTTTCCTGCTGTTTTAACCGCTTCTCTACAGTTTCTGTATGTTGGAGCGTTACCATGTTTGGAGCTCCCACCCAATAACAATGATTATGGTAGCCTCCTCTAGATTATTCCTGTATCAATTTTATTCTAATAAGCTGTATTGTAGACATGATGATGGCTGAAGTCGAAACTAGTCACCATCCCTCTTTGAATTTTATATTTTTAACCAATATAATACTGTGGTACTGGACTTGGTATGTTTTATTAACTTGTAGAGAAATGGATAAATTTTTGGACTTAATTATTTTTATTGGTATTTGGGTATTTATAAATAAGATACTTTTATTAAAAATATAATTAGAATAAAACAACTCGAAGTCATACCACAATAAATTATTTAATAAACGACATAACTAAAAATGCATTTATCCGAAGTATGACGTTTCCTGGTCAAACTGTTAGACGTACGGCACTGACTATGTAATAAATCAATGAAGAAAGAAATTTTCTACAATCTTAAACAGGAAAATTGATTTTGGCCATTATTAAGGCCTATAGTTAGTTCGAAAGTCGAGCCAGATCGAAAATTTCTTAACCGGAGACTAAAACATAAACATAAAAAATATAAAAAACAGGAAATTAGGTTTAATAGGTTAATTTGATACTAAAAAACGATTGATTTAGTCCATAGTTATGAAAAATGTTTTTTTCATCCGATGCTGTCAAATTATAGGTCCTCGGACCGAAATCGTCACTCTTAAATAATGTCGATGGCAAATTTGGGTTTTTTCGGCAAAATTACGTACTAAAATTATTACCGCAAAATTGTAAACTGAACAACGGATTTTTACAATTTTTTTATTTAACTTGAAATTTTTTCTAAAAATGCATTTATTCGAATAGTCAGGTTTCCTGGACAAACCGTTAGACGTACAGCACTGACTATATAACCAATCGATTTAGAAGGAAATTTATTACGGTTAGAAAAGGGAAAATTGACTGGTCAGTATTAAGACCTGTAGTAAGCTTGAAAGTTGAGATAGATCGAAAATTCCTTAACCGGATACTAAAACATCGAAATCCGTAAAGAATATGTAAAAAAAACATGAAATTCGCTGTAATAGGCTAATTTGGCACTAAAAAAAACGATTGATTTAGTCCAAAGTTATAAAAAATATTTTTTTCATCCGATACTGTCAAATTATAGGTCCTCGGACCGGAAATCTGACCGCTGTCGGTCCAATCGTCACTCTTAAATAATCTCGATAGTAAATTTGGGTTTTCTCGGTAATTTGTTAATCAGCCTGATGATGGTCGTTGTAAACCGAAACATATCTCCATTGTGACATTATATCGTTTATTAAATAATTTATTGTGGTATGACTTCGAGTTGTTTTATTCTTTATTGAATACTTTAGCACATTTGCGTATGGATAATATTTTGTTTTTTAAAATATAATTAATGCACTTTGCTGCAGTCTCCCCTACTGACCTTTTATTTATGCTTATTTACGAAAGTACAAAATAAACATAGCATTCATTCACTAATTGCAGGTGTATGTTCCGGTTTTCGAGCAAAATGTAATTGGCAATTGTATAAAAAAAATGGGTTGTGACCAACATACTACTTTCCCGGTATTTATGTGTATCATTACTAATATTTTTATTATTTTTATCGAAGTGAAGGCAATTAGTTTGAATTATAAAATATCATATTTTGGTAGTATTAGATGCAACCAAAAATACACGTAATATGTCAGTTAGGATATACTCTTACTTGGCCCCTTCTTAGTTGGGGACTTGCCCATTTTCAGGTAAAATAATTCTTAGTTGGCACCTTAAAATAAATTCTTACTTGATCCCTTCTTAGTTAGGGCCTTTTCTTTTATCAGGTAAAATTATCCACCTGCTATTATTGCAATAGATACGGAATATACGAAGTGCTTATTTGCAAAATTTAATAAGTCCTATATTTCTATTTTAGAGATAATAAGGAATTTTAAATATGGTATGAAATAATTATAGTGATGTGATGTATGATGTAGTATTGACCAGTTGCTTATACAAAAATTCATATAATTTTTTTTTATATTAATTCTATCATCGAAAAATTTATTTGTGGTCCTGAAAGGGACCGGGCTTTTTGGTAAAAGTACAGCTTGAAGATTATTACATTTTTACAATATAAGATAAATTTCTTAAACATATACCGATACTAATTTGATTATTAATATAATCATTAATATAATCATGAGAGTGTATTCGTTAAGAGTTTTAATGAAAATATTTAGGAAATGTTAATGATGGTCGATAATCCTCCTAATCACACTATCAGGTAAAAGGGGTCAAGTAAGAAACCGAAGGGTCCAAGAAAGGTATCAAAATAATTGCGGGGCCAAATAAGAATAGTTTTAGGTGTAACAGGTAAAGTGTCCAAGTAAGAAGTCCCCAACTAAGAAGACACCGTCAGTTAGGCCAACAAATCAGGTAGTTCCTAATCCTACCTAGAATATGAAATCAAGAGATTAACTACCTGTAACCCTTAATAATCTTTTAATGCAATTTTATGTAGGGTATTACGTGTTTTATCAAATTTATAACAATAATTATTTTTAGTTTAGAAATCAGTTTTCATTCATTCATTCTTTGATTAAGATGGACTCATTCCCAGAAAGGTTGTAAGTTATTGGTTATAGATAAATTTAAATTTTCTAAAGCAAATTCATTAAAGTGCGGTAAGATACGTTGGAGATGCGTGAACCGCAAATGTAGTGCAAAAAGTTATACATTAGAAGATGAAATTACCGTCATTGAAAGTAAGATTAAACATAATCATCAAACATGACAAAACAATAAGTAGGCAGGCGGTCGGTTTTTAACATTATTTTTTGGTATTCATTTTTTGGAACCTCATGAAGTGGGTGATTTTTTTGCCAACGAAATTTTTGAAATAATGCCTAATGATGAACGTGTGAATAGGCTTGTATGACAATCAGCATGTATAGAACAACAAATGCATGCGAGTCATCTCAATTTAATTCAAATTTTTATTTATCACATCCCGATATTTTTGAATTTATTGACATTTTAAAGAATATGCAAATTTAGTCATATATCAGAAATATGGCCTTTAAAAAAACAAACTTAAAGGATATACCAAAAAAGGCAAGATTAATAATACAATTATAAAATTTAAGAGCAACTGTTTGTAGCGTTTTAATTTTATTCAACGTTCGTTGAATAAATATTTACCTACTTATTTGCAATAAATAATTATTGTTTAGTTGATCTGTATTATTTTTTACCTGTTCCGAAATTGGACCAACAGACCTATAGGATTATATTGACCTATTTTCAGCAACGGATTATAGCAGGTATTTTGGCCCAACTGAATGGTCTCCAAAATACAAACTACTTAAGCAGAAAAAGTAATAGGGGTTACATAACGATAAAAGCATTATTTAAATATTTATTTTACATTATAATCGTAAAACTATTATTATTTATGAATAGAACTTTGCCCTACGACCTTCGACAAAATTTTAATTTTAAAACCAAAAAAAATTCACAATTTTTTATGTATGTAACTATGTATGCAAGTTTATTTTTATACATTACATTACAAATAAAACATAAGAGATTTGTAGCGTTTATCACAACCCTGTATATTATGATCTTTATATTTCTTCTTGTGACTGAACGAATCTTATATGTCAGTTTTCTTCTTCTATTTAATAACTATTATTTGCCAAAAAAAAATTTTTACCTCATCAATTTTTCTGTCCACCACATACAGGGTGGCGCGAATTTAATTGACCACTATTTTGCCGCCCTAAAGAAAAACACCGTAAGTGATTTTGAAAAACATCGTCCAGTAAAAAATCAATGTATAGTTGTCACTATATCTTTGAATCACTTACGATTTTTTCCGGTCCGGTTTCCTACATATTTGGAAAAAATCGAAGTTAGCAATTTTCGTTTTATTTAATTTAACTTTTTTCCCAATAATGTACAATTAAATTTACGCCACCCTGTATAACTTCTATAAGCTCTTATATGTAGATGAACATTTTGAAAAAAATCTTTAAAAAATATTTATGACTTTTGTATGGATTTTTTTCCATATCAGTATTGAGATTTCGTAAAATTAAAATATCAGGTCTGGTTTCCTACATATTTGGAAAAAATCGAAGTTAACAATTTTCGTTTTATTTAATTTAACTTTTTTCCCAATAATGTACAATTAAATTTACGCCACCCTGTATAACTTCTATAAGCTCTTATATGTAGATGAACATTTTGAAAAAAATCTTTAAAAAATATTTATGACTTTTGTATGGATTTTTTTCCATATCAGTATTGAGATTTCGTAAAATTAAAATATCAGGTCTGGTTTCCGAGATATTTGGAAAAAACCGATCAGCTCATCAAGGGTCCGAATAGGGGTAACATTTAAATCCAGAATTTGACTAAGAATTGCCTAGATTTGACATCAATTATTTAAAAGAACTTACTGTTGGAACATACCAGAAAAAAACTCGTAAAATGAGTACCTAAATTCGAGTACAAAACAATCTCTGCGATCGGTCATAAGATTTAATGTACCAATTGTATTATGTATGCACTTCTCTGATACTTTTTGGTATCTACGAGTTTTGTACCTTTCGAATTGAGAAAGCATTAAATTCAGATTACAGTTACGAATTAACATAATGGTGATAATCTTTTCGAAGTGAATGTAGCAAATAATCAAGTCGAAGATAGATAAAATACAGAAATAAAAAAACAAAATACAGAAGGAACTTTTAAAAGCGTTAGTTAATATTTGAATACTTTTAGGACACCCTATACAATCAATTACTATTCTAAATTCCTTTCGTTATTTTTTATTTTTTGGATACTCTCTGGAATGAAGTTCCTTAACGCGGCTTGCGGTAGGAGTTAATTGGCAGAAATCGTTACGATAGAAAAAAGCGTTATGCCCCCTCCAGGCGACCTTCCCTGTCTTTCTACTCTGTGTCTCTTTGTACAATATAAATTTTTCTTATTTTTTTATATCATTTATAATTATTTTATAGAGAGAGAGATTTTTCTCATTTTTCTGATATTTATATTTTTGTTTTGTTTTTTTCCGATTTTTCTAATTTTTCCTCATTTTTTTCTCATTGTTCTATTTTTTTTCTATTTTTTTCTTTTGTTTTCTAATTTTTTCTTATTCTTCCGATTTTATGTAAATATTTGCGATTTTTTTGCCATTTTTTTTGGGATTTTGTTGCGACTTCTTGTGATTTTGTTGCGTTTTTTTTACAATTTTTTTGCGATTTATTTCAATTTCTATTTTTTGCATTTTAAAATTTTTTTATGGTTACAATTATTTCCGGTTTTTGGTTACTCTTCTTTAGCGATTTTTTCCAATTTTTTATGATTTTTTACGATTTTTTTGTGATTTTTTCGGTTTTTTTATTTTTGTTTTTTCCGTATTTTACAATTTCATTTTTCATTTTTCATTATTTTTTTCAGTATTTTCTGATTTTGTCGACTGTTTTCTGTATTATTTTTTTTTTCAGATTTTTTCTGCCTTTTCGATTCTGCTAATTTTTCCTCGTTATTCTGTTTTTTCTCTATTTTTTCTATTGTTTTCTGATTGTTTCCTATTTCTCTGATTTCTTGCGATTATTTGCGATTTTTTTGGAGATTTTGATGCGATTTTTTTGCGATTTTTTGGGATTGTTTGCGATTTATTTCAATTTCGATTTTTTTCATTATAAAATATTTTTTTCCATGATTACATTTGTTTCCGGTTTTTGGTTGTTCTTCTTTAGCGGTTTTTTCCAATTTTTTATGATTTTTTTTTTTACGACTTTTTACAATTTTTTTCGATTTCCTGAGACTTCTTTTTCGTTTTTAGAGAGTTTTTTTTTACTTTAATGTTTTTTCCGTATTTTACAATTTCATTTTTCATTTTTCAGTTTTTTTTACATTCTCTGATTTTCTCTTAATTTTTTTAACTGTTTTATTTTTTATTTTTTCAGATTTTTTCTGTTTTTTTCTCAATTTTTTTCTCTTATTTTCTAATTTTTCATATTTCTCTGATTTCTAGCGATTATTTGCTATATTTTGGAGATTTTGTTACGATTTTTTTTAGCGATTTTTTGGTATTTTTTGCGATTTATTTCAATTTCAAATTTTTTCATTTTAAAATATTTTTTTCTATGGTTACAATTGTTTCCGGTTTTTGGTTGCTCTTCTTTAGCGATTTTTTCCAATTTTTTAAGATTTTTTTTGCGATTTTTTCGATTTCCTGAGACTTCTTTTTCGTTTTTTTCGGTTTTTTTTATTTTTTTTCAATATTGTCTGATTTTCTTTCAATTTTTTCGACTGTTTTCTGTTTTATTTATTTATTTTTTCGATTTTTGGAGAATATTGGAGAATAAATGTTTCGTTATGGCTACTTGCGTCTATGGGTCAAGCTGTACAAATGAATTTGCTAGAGTGAAGGATTTTTGTCTAAATCGATTTATCTATTCATAGTTTTTTCTTTAATTTTAGAGAATTAATTTATTAAAAAAAATTTGATCGCATCAGGAATCGAACCTGAATCTTTTACATGAAACTAGATATCCTACCCATTACACCACAGAAAAAGATAATCAAACTTTCAAGTTAAACTACAATAAAGTTAGGGCTTCACACGAGACGAGATAACTGAAAGTCTAACCAGACACCGTTTAAAAAAAAAACACAGTTGGCGAATTTGCACTGAAGAGCATGTTAATGTTGATTACGTTACTTTTATTTCAATATAATTGAAAATTTTATTTAAAATGTTTTATTCTGCACACATACCTTCAATCTTCAACAACAAATGTAGTTTCTAGGTACCCTTAGGGTACTTAAGACATAACTGGGTCATAAAATTTTATTACCCTCAAACTGGGAGTAATAAAAAATGCGAAACACATTGAGAGTGTCATTTTATATAAAATAAAATATTTCACAGATGGTTACCAGATTTTAGATTTCGTAAATTTATCGTAACCTATGCAGACATTTCTTTTATTATAAAAAAAATTAAATGTTTATACTGCTTGCTAGTTTATTTTTCTCAGAAATTCAGAAACAAATTCTGAAGAAACATGAACAGAGTTTCGCCGTATGTAGTCTCGGTATCGCCTAAATTATTTTCAAAAAGGTCTCGTCTGGCTCTCGTCTCGGTTTTACGAGACGAGACGAGACGAGAAAAGTATCGTTCTCGTGTGATACCCTAAATAAAGTATCACCCACTATTAATGCTCATTTATAACACCTGCTAATAAGATGTAAGTGTGTATAAAGGCATGCAAAAATTTCTGCGAAAACATTATTTGTAATATACATAATGTCCCATTTAAAATTTTGTTTCTACTTGGTGAATTCATCGTGTATAAAATTTAGCGACGAAGTCAATGCTACTTTTTATAAAAAAAAGATCTTACCTGAGTGTTACTCCTGTAAATATCCACAATACTATTCGCAGTATTCAAAGATGGTAATGTACTGGTGATCTTATTTCTAGCTGCAGCTATTGTCATTAAATATGTCCTCGGTATAAATATCGCTCCAAGAAAACTTCCAGCAGTACCAACAAGCCCCAAACAAAGCATTGGTTCATTCCATTTCTTATTCAAAAGCATATAGAGAGGCAACCAAATACTCCAAACGACCATAGTAAAAACAATAGCAAAACAAAAATATTTTCCTTCGCGATAATTCCTTTCACATTTATATATCAAAGGACACAAACATAAAAGTAGCAAAAGAAGCATGATATTGTAGCTCATTAAATAAATGAAAGCAGAACTACAAAATACTTCCAAACATTTACCAATAACTTGTAGACTTAGAGCAGCTTGAACGCCGAAAATAAATAAACATAAAAACGCTTGAACAGGTCCTGCTATATGCGACATAAATCCAATTTCTTTAGAAGCCGTTGCTAGAAGAATACACCTTGATAAAAGCAAAGAAAATACCATCGCGTAACCAAGAGTTATGCCTAAAGATTTTCCTAAACATAAAGAATTAGTTGTAAGTTTGTTGTCTTCTAAACTAAACGGTAACACAGTACAGAATAAAATAGTTATGGAAACTAATAAAGATATTGTTAGGACTGGATTGCCTTCTAAAATATCTCTTCTACAGATGCTGATTAAGAGGAAAATTAAAATTGACATACAAATTAGTACTCCTAGTAAAGAAAGTGATAAGAATGCGTATACCCATGCTTCAGATCTGAATGATAAACTTGATACTATATCAATAAAGAAATTAATTTGTTTTTCGTGATAATAATTAATGCAATTAACATCACTATCATCGATATGTCTTGAAAAATTAACTACTTCATTAAAATTATCATCTATTAGTGTAAGATTATCGTAAAAAATATTATAAGAGTAAATTTTTGAAAGTGGTTCTAAGAAATTATTTTTTGCTAACATACTAATATTTTTTGTTTCATTCTCCACCCTATATATATCGTAAACAAAGTTTTGCTTTAACGTTTCTATTTTCAGAGTTTCTAAAATGCTACTTGGAGTCATTATGACTGGTCTGTATTTTTTATTAAATTTATTTCTTAAACAGTTGATTTTATAAACGGTTTCGTTGCAGTTTTTCTCAACAAAATGTTGAATGTTTTTCGTGTAGGTTAAAATTGCTCTTGCTGTATATAGAAATAAAGGTGACGGTAAGATTGGTTCCGATGTTTTGTATGTTCTGGTTGCTGGATTGTGAGGTGGAATTACAACGAAGCTTTTGTAGGGCAAATCTGTAAAAAAATATGTTAAAAATAATTTTTTTATGGTTTATATATGTTAATTTAATAGTATAATATAATATCTTTGAAAATCTACCGTTTTTAATGTGGTGTCAAATTTAAGCAATTAAAATTTATTTTAGCAACTTATTTAGAATTCATAGAAAGCATGGATGGATGGATGGATTTTTTTATTTTTTAATATCTTCTTCTTATTTTATAAAATTCTTCTTGATTAACTTTATTAAAAACTTTCATAGTACTTCCTTCTTTTTTTAAGAATCAATTTTTTAACTTCCCAGTCTATAATATTTTAATTAATTTTTTTTTGTCTTGTTTGATTTTTCTATTTCTTATTTCTATGTTTATTATATTTTTCTTATGATTTCCTATAATTAATTTTATTGTACTATCGATGTCCAATATCATTTTTCTTCAACTATCATGTCAGGTAGAACCGAGTTGGATCTTGGATGCCGTTTAATCCGTACTATAAAATTACCTAAAATCCCAAAAGTGAAAGTACGAGTTGGATGCAATATACTTAGAATTCAATTTAAATCCATACAAATATCCGAAGTTGTTGCCATATGTTTATTTTAACTGAACTCTGTGAAAATCGACTCGTCCGATGATCAGACTTATATCTGCACGTGTCGCTCTTATTAATATTATAGCGCTTATATATTTTATCAGACAGCCAGGCAGCTTTAAAAGCACTGAGCTCCAGCCGGCTGGACTCGAAGCTGGTATGGAACTGCATCGAATCCCTGGATCGCATTGCTACCAGTAACAGAGTAACCCTACTCTGGGTACCTGGGCATGAAGGGGTGGAGGGCAATGAGAAA
This sequence comes from Neocrepidodera transversa, assembly GCA_963243735.1. Taxonomy (NCBI): domain Eukaryota; kingdom Metazoa; phylum Arthropoda; class Insecta; order Coleoptera; family Chrysomelidae; genus Neocrepidodera; species Neocrepidodera transversa. The sequence goes on from OY725338.1 coordinate 14,025,071, forward strand.
GCCGACACCCTTGCGAAAAGAGGTGCAGAATCCGAGTTCATTGGACCGGAACCATTTTTTGGCATAGCCAAAAGCAGTGCCAAAGACACTATATGGAAATGGGCCGAGAGGAAAACTCTCCAGCACTGGAAAGATATTCCTGGGTTAGCTCACTCTAAGGCGTTTATAGTCAAACCCTCAGGTTGCACCCTATCGCAGATCCTAGAATGGAGTAGAAGTGATCTACGTATCCTAATTGGACTGCTGACAGGGCACTGTCGTCTGCAGTACCATCTGAAGAAGCTAGGTCTGAGTCAAACATCGGACTGTCGCTTCTGCAGTGTGGAAGACGAAACGGCGGAGCATATTTCATGCTCCTGCCCTGCCCTGGAAATGAATAGGCTTCGTACGTTTGGTTTTGTACAGCTGGAGCCTACCGACTTCAAGGAAGCTTCACCTAAATATACCATAGACTTCGTAAGAAGGTGTGGATTGTATGGTAAATTATAGCCCATAGGGGTGAGCCACAATAGGCCTCTGTTGGCCGCAGTGGAGGGGCGAGCAAACGCTCCACTCACATTGAACCTAACCTAACCTATAGCGCTTAGAGAAAGAGACGAGTATCCATGAGTATGCATTGAGTACAATATTTTGAAATACTGGAATATTAAAAAATACTGTACTTTTTAAATTGAAAAGAAATATAATTTGTTTTGTAAGTTCTAGATAATATTGTTCTGATATGAGTTTATATACTTTCATGTTATAAGTTTAATAACCACCTAATAACCACTTAAATAACCGTAATGTCTGACAGTTTAAAAGAAATCAGTTAGTTTATTCTCAATCAGTAATTTTTATGTTTATATGTATGGCAACAATGGTAGTAATTTATTAAAATTTTTATATTATTTCGCGAAAATCCAGTTAATCCCAACGGCATCCAAATCGGATCCTTACAATATCTAGGTAATTAGACGGCATCCAATTCGACTCCGCCGATAGTGTCATTAAAATTGATAATTTCTTTTTCTTAAATTTCAACTTACGTTTTCCTAAATATATAATTAAATTTTCTTTTGTTTCTTTGTATTTTCTGCTATTTTTGTAAGCATAATAATATCAATAGAATAGCACATTCCCCAGGGAGCGTTCCTACTATTCTATCGGAATTATAAGGTCCGCTAACCATTATGCTAAAAAGAAAGCAATTTCCAAGGATATTTAGAGATTTTTTCAAGGATTTTCATTTTTAAGGTTATAAAGGAAGTTTTGCGAATTTTAGCAAAAATTTTACAGGGTTATATTTGTTGAAAATAGGAACACTAGGTTGATATGAAAAAGCGGACTGTAATTTTCTAATTGTAAACTTTATATATGAACTAAAACAGTACTATTTAACTATTTAGAAACGAGAAACGATATACAATGTTCTTTCTAATTGTCTTGGTTTTGCTAGTCTCTTACCCCCGCTCTCGTTCGCGCACATCGAGGGTTGGTTTTTCGCACTGTTTCCAAATGCACTCGCGTGGTGCATAAGTAGGGAATTTGACGTTACGAATTTTAGTCAACAATATTTGTTACGTCCAACAAAAATATGTTGAAAATCCGTAAACTAGCACTACCAAGACGAACTTTTAATTCACAAATTTTAAAATTCACATCCTTATAACCGTTATCAAGGAAATTTTGTGAATTTTATCAAAAATTTTCCAGGATTTTTCAAGTATTTTTTTTAAAAGCAATTTTCAAGAATTTTTTGAGATTATGTGCAGCTTTAATTGTAATAATGATGCTAGCAATTAAGAAAAGAAATCATACACTTCTTAAAAAAAGCGTATATGGAGAAAAAATGGATCGAGAGAAGAAGGTTAGGCAAAGGGATATTAAATATGTTGATGAAGAATTATTAGTAGAAGCCCTTTCTCATATAAAAACTTTTTACGAATGAGTATTACTTTGCTCAATCAAACTCCCAATTTGTTTATGACTCCACATGTACAAAATATAAGCAAAACCTCACTTTTAGTTGACATTTCATGGTTTTTAGTACAAGAAATTAGAACATCCTCTAATTTTCAGTACCAAATCGTCGCGCGCAAATAATTTGTAAATCCAATATTTTTAGTACTAAAATCAGTTCTGAAATAAGCATAATGGCAAGCTAACCTAATACTGTATTCTTGAACGTTGCTGAGGAAATGAAAGCACAAGGATTCAAGGAAAAAGAGACAGCTTTGCCAGAGTTGTCTACCAATTACAAATGTACCTTTGGACACGTGACTAACGTTTGACAATTATGCTGTGGCAGTATTTAATTGGCATTTCCAGTGTTTTTAAAATTGTTTTTGGTTTGCTTGAAACGTGTAGATAATAAAAATCAAAATGGATACAAGCACAAGCAATCGACCAAAATCAAATCGGATCATATCTCGGCAATAAGAAATGCTAGTTGAATTTATTTCAAACACGAAAGATATGAACACGGGAAACTTAACGGAATATACCAAGGAAAAAATGAAAAAAAATTGAATGAACTTATATTGTCCCATAATAAGAGTTGGGGAAGATCCATCTTGAAACACAAGACAATTTAATTAATAATTAACAACTCGGCAATATTTTTATTTTTAAGTTTATAAAGGCAAAAATGGTGACCTTCCCATATCGTTCCCTTCATTACCATGAATAGAATAAATCGGTGAGCAAGTTCTATCGCTTCTCTATCAATTCTCAGTAGAAGAGAGTTCAAGAATACCGTTTTGCTAATGTCAGTAGAGACACGCCCACTTTCTCTAAGTTTTTCTATTCTATCGCCGTCAAGAATAGGGGCCCAGAAGAGTTTTATCTATCAGAGGTTCTTGGAGAAGGGTTTCATAGACGAAGCGCCCAGTATAGAGCTAGTATATTCGAAGAATGCAAAGAGAGGATAACTAGAATGATAGAAAGTAACATAATATTCTTAATGTTATTTACATGTTCTTAAAACTAACAAAGTATTTACTTATCTAAAGTAAAAATAAATATTTAGTTCATTGATACATTTTTGAAATGATCTATTGTGGTTGTTCTCTCGATTAAAGAACCTTATGTAGACTTTTTCTAGTTATTAAAATCCACAATCTAGTAAGTAGTTCTCTTGTATAGCATTCCACTTTAGGCTTTTCTTCGGCCTATAGTAGAAACCTTAGCCTCCATAGCTCTTAACAGTAACAAAGTAAATGGCTTATTCTTCCAGAGATTTTAGATACTCTGTAAATTTTGGCGATGGTCCTATGATGAACTCTTTAGCCTGTCTCTGTCCTAGTGAGTTCTTCCATCACTCTTGTGATCAACCAACCCCCGGTATATCATATTATTATTTTTCCAGCAATTTTGTTTCGTCTTATTGAATTAATTTTTTAAGAAATTTTACACAGATAGCCAAACCCCATTATATTTAATGTGTTTTGGTTCCTCATAGACTTTGTTGATTTCTCAACCCACTTGATCTGTCTGAGTGTAGATGGTTAAAACTCATTATTTTTAATTATATTTTATTTTGTCTTCGTTTGCATTTTTTCCAAAACACTGTAGAAGTCTGTGTTTACAGAAAAACGAATAGTACACGGTACCACAGAACATTATGACGAGGAATGTTTAGTCAATCTCGGCATAAAAACGTGGGTGAAAGCAAGAAAAGAGATCAGTTAAAAATCAAATTTCAAACTACCAACACCGTCACCGAAGTTCCTGTATACAGCGCCGAGACGACGACGCCGACAATCATCGACAAACAGTTGGGTTTTACGAACATCATTAGCAGAAGTTACAATATTCGATGTCCATTCAGCGTCGCTACGCTATTCGTCCCAATGCTAAATATTTCGGCGTCTATCCATTTTTACATCTTATCGTAAACGAAAATTTCTTCACCAGTTAATTGAACCATCCTAAATAAGAACTTTTAAAATATATTGTTCTAAAATATATTTCCAGTATTACGGACAGTACGTCAATCATATTATCTTTTTCTAAATTATGGTCGGTCCAACGAGTATTCAGTCTGATCATAAGGGTTGCATCGCAGGTATTGATCCGGTCGCAATATAGTAGGATTGTCCATACAAAAGATGATATCACTGATATCCAAACAAGAAAAATAAAAGATGATATCTCAGATATCCATTAAAACAGCAATATTACCAATAATGCAGAGAGAGACAGTGCACAAAATCTGATGACATATACTTAAAGTTAACTTTTTGTACATATTCGTTGATAAATGTTTCGGGGGTGGATATTCGTTAGATTGAGTTTTTATAAGCACGATGAAGCCTTTTTACAATTTATTTATTGTCAACATAATTGGTTAATTCATAATTCATGCATTCATTATGATGGTGGTTAGGTTTTCCGGTTTTCCGGTTTTCCCTATACTTTTTATGCCAAATGGCGCCATTATTCTTCAGTAATTCTTCTTAATGAAAAATATTTTCTTGAGCTTTTTGTGTTTTGAATTTATGTTCACTTGACACCAAACTTTAAAAGAATTTCTGGTGTTATTACAACTATTAATAATAATGATATTATTAATGCTATACTATTATTAAACATATGATAAATTTGAGTACGGAAGTTTTTTTACCGAAATGGCCATCACTTTGTCACTTTTTCATGAGATAAACAGGCCAAGGGGTGGGAGGTTGACGGATGTCCTGAATGGTTCCGGTGCGATTAAAGATTGTGTTGCCCCTTTTCGTGAAAGTTTATCTGCTTCTTCATTGGCCCGGTGCCTCTTATTAATTGGCAGGTATTTTAATGATAATTTTTAGAAAGTTTATTAAAATTAAAAATATTAAACTTACTTTTGGGTACAGATCCGTCTAGAGGCACAAACAGAGCGTTTAGTTCTTCATCTGAGTCATCGAAGTCTTTAATTTTAGTAAATTCGTTAATTTGATGCAAATTTCCAAAGAAGACTAACGGATATGAACTGTTAGGTAAATTTTGACAAGTGCTTCTGGAAAAAAAATAAATACCAGTAACATATAAATTTTATTAACATGTTTATTAGTTAAAGAATTAATCGTATAACTTTTTTTGTTCATTATAGACTAATTATAAATGGTATGAAAGTCATCAAATGTTGGTTTCTAAATTAAAAAAAAAACAAACAGTTTATTCTGATTTGCAATTATTATTTTATAATCAATATGTGGAACTTTCTACAAGGAATAATTATATTAATGATTAGAATTAATTTGATTAAATAACTGCTAGTTAAAGCGGAAATGGAAAATTCGATAAAAAGCATAAAAATTAAAATATAAGCTAGTGACAATCACGTGGTTACACATCTCACAAAACATCCGTACAAATTAAATCTGATTAAGATTTTTATTAAATCAAAAATATCGGAAAAGCTGATCCAAAAAAATGTAAAAGTTTTTCAGATTAATCAAATAAATAACAACAAAAAATGTTTAAACGGTATAAAGTAGGGGAAACAAAAATGAGGGGAAAAAGTTTGAAAGAAAAAAAAAATAGTACAAAGTAGGGAAAAAAAGTAGACGAAAAAAAAAGAATAACAGAAGAAAGGCAAAAAATAAAACAAGGATACGATTATAAGTTTTTTTTAAGTTATTTGATTCTTATCAAAACTATGTAACTATAAAAACAAGTTTTGCAAGACCTTAACATTAACTGACAAAATTACTTACTCATAAACGAAACATTCCTTAACACAAATATAATCGGATTTGGAAAGTTCATAAAATTCACTGATAACTTTTTTGTCAGGAGCAAATATAGTCACGTTATCAATCCAACCGACAGCAGCTAAAAACCTAATCGATGCTTTAATTAATAGATTATTCAAATGAGTAATTGCAACAGTTCTCACATCCAATAACTCACTAAATTTTAACATTTTTTGATTCGGTTTAAACTCAGTTACACTACCAAGATTGTAACCTTTATCTATTTCATACAAATCGAAACTTGCTTTGAAATAGTCAGTTTCGGTACAAGTTTCGTATATTTTAAGTCCAAGTTTCATTGAAGGTAGATGCTCTAGAAAGTTTATTCTTTCTACAGTCCATAATGCTGTTGAAACTACAGATTGTTTTCTAAAAGGAATCACTTCGCTATTATTATTATTATTATTATTATTATTATTATTGCAATAGTCTAAGAAAAGTGCTATATTAATATCCCCTTCCACTTCGAGCACTGGCACTGAATTTTCGGATTTCGCGAACGCAAATACGATGAGCAATATTTCGAGATACATATCTGCGCGTCATAAACACTGATGCGAATGAAAATGATGATAATAATAAAAAAACTATAGTTTCCTGTTCAAGCTCGAATGCACCACACATAAAAAGGCGACATTTTTGAAGGACTGCTGGGTAAAACGGTGTACACACGAGGTTTTACCCTAGTTTAGGCGTGAGTCAGAAAATTGCTAGGAAACATGAAACAATCGATACAAACTAAGTTTTTAACCGTACTAAGATATGTATGGAAATAGAATGATCGATTTGTTTTATGGGAATTAAAATCTGCGAAGCTCTATAAAGTAAATTTAGCTTCTCTATAATGTAATTACGTGAGTTCACGCTAGATTAAATACGTATAGAGTGTCCCAATGGTAACAAAATAATAAAAACATAATTTCACCAATCTTTCAGTTAAGTAATTTTAAATAATTTATTATCATTATTATAAAAAAAAATCGATAATAGAAATGATTTTAAAATAGTTGCTTGGTAACAGGTAGACTCCAGAAGCGCAAGTCTGTTACCTCGACGTTCTTGAATAAATTGTTATAAATTATTAAGAGAAAAAATTACCTTGTGACAAAGTAGTATAGTAAATTTATATCGCTACTAAACCAGGTATAGGGAATTCAATGTGTTACAATATAAGTTACTATTGGTCCAAATTGATATCTGAAAACGGCGTCAGCTCTGGTCTTCAGGTACTTCAGCTCCGTCTGGTCTAATCTTCAGCTATGTCAGGTATGTCTGTTATCTAACCAGACGGAACTGAAGTACCTGAAGCAGAGCTGAAGTACCTGAGGATAGATACGTTCTCTCTCTAACACATTGAATTCCGTATACCTTTGTCAGTAACAGTGTAGAGTATCTACTTAGTATATGCAAGGGTTTCGCATTACTCCTTTGACAAGTTTAATTTTTATTTATAGTAAAAAAAAACGATGTGTTAGCAAAGATATAATCTATGCTACTTTTCCAATTTTCTTTATTTTTTGAAAAAAATTTCAAAAAATATCTATTTTTTTTACAAACAAATGTCAAATTTTGAAAAAGTAACTCCGTAGAAGCATAGATTAGATCTTCTCCAATACAGATACATTTTTTCCTTGACCAAAATTTAAAAATAGACGCGTTAGATGAATTCTCACTGGGCGGAAAATCTGCAGGCGGATTTTCTGTATCCAATTCTATTTGTCGATTTTCGAATTAATCTTCTGATACAAAAAATCCACCTGCAGATTTTCTGCCTAGTCTTGCGTGAGGCAATGATGCAGTACCTGACTTGGATTCTAACGACAAGAATTTTCTTGTTTTTAGTTCGATTCACATACAGTGTGATTGCGATATTACTTAAACAACATGGTGGAAAATGTTAGTTAGAATTTACAAAATAGATATAAAGAGATATAGGAGACAAAGGAAAATGTGATCTAGAGTTGGGTTATAAACATAAAAGAGGAAGAAAAACTAAATATATAGGAAAGCAAATTGCCGATGAAGATATTCAGAGGAGTTAAAGAACAACAGAATGAATGGAGGTTAAGAACAAATAACAAAATTAACACAAGAAAGTCAAATAGTTAGAACCAATATATAGCGATGGCTGAGACACGTGACAAGGATGCCCATGGGTGAACTTAGTACTGACAAAGAGGGGAGGAAGGAGAAGAAGAGGGCGGCCAAGGAGAAAATGGTTGGAAATGTGCGAAGAGGATTTAAGATCTCTATGAGTAAGAAGGTGGAGAGTTTCAGCTTTGTATAGAAACAAATGGAAGAAAATATTAAGTAAACTTTAAACTATGGGTCTGTACGGTCTTTTGAGCTAATATATACAGGGTGTCACAGAATAACTATTCCTATTTGCCAAAAATGCTAGTGAACACTTAAATAAACATATTTTCCTCCTCCCCCTATAGAAAGTACACACTTTTCTCCCTCATATTAGAAAGGAAAGTCATACTTCCCTCCCTAGGGAGGAAAGTACTTTTTCGCCTACCTTATATGAAAATGAATAATATAAACCCTAGAAATACGGATGAAAGTAATGTTTATCTTCCCTAGGGATGCTAAACTCATAGCATCACGATTTTTTTATTTTTCACTATATCTAGATACATTTAACTGTCACTCACGTACTTTAACATTTCACATAAATTTTCATTAAACGTCAGTATAAATTAAAATACCAATACGTTCTGATTGTGAATAATTGTGATTGTGTGAATTAGTGAAAATGAATAGTAATTCAGGCAGTGATAAAATATTTATGAATACTCGACCAGACTTATAAGAAGAAGCTAGCCATGTTTCTCTAAATTTATTACCTACAAAGTTAAGACATCGGTACGAAAAGTACTATGAAATGTTTAACAACTGGAAAAAGAATAAAAAAACAAAAAATGTAACAGAAAATTTATTACTTGCTTATCTGTCGGAAAGATCAAATACTATAAATGCAAGTACATTATGGTCTGAATTTTTATTATATTTCCCTGTTTTTTTTTTCTTTTTTTGGTAGGCGAAAAACAATTGTGTGTCACACAAGCAGAAAAAGTTTTAGCAGCCCTTAGCTATTAGCTGCCTCTCGCTTCGCTTCGCTCGCTCATGCATCTAATAGCCCCGGGCTGCTAAAGTACATTTTCTGCCCTTGTGACACAATATACTATTCCCTCCCTAGGGAGGAAAGTACTTTCCCTCCCTCTCATTTTAAGTATGTTTTAAATGATGAAACTTGCGAATCTATTATATTCAAATTGTTTCCGTAATTTCTAGAACATCTTGTATCTTGTATATCGTGTATTTTGGTAAAGGGGCGGTCAAAAAATAGGAATTTTGACCAAGAGTAAAGTACCCTTATTTTTGTAATGTTTGTTCTTATTTCAATTTTTAAAAAGGTTAATCTTGTTTAGTTTAGGTTTTATTTTACACCTTTAAGATTAATAATCATTATTTTGTATTTTTTTTTTTATTTTACTATTCAAAGCTTCATTTTTTTTAGTTAATTATTTACATTTTGGTACTAAAAACGTTTGGATATCATTGTTTTACCCATTTTCTTCAATTAAATCATAATGGTAGTTTTTATGTACCTGTCTACAAGGTGAAATTTCAACTTTGCACCAAGAAAAAACAAAAAATCATAGATATTTAAAAAAAGGCCGAGAATGGTGTGAAAAAAACTAAATTTTTTTAACCAAAATGTATTATAGTGATTAAAGGAAGGCCCCTAAAGTGCATCTGAAATTTTGAGCTAGGCTAAAAACATAAAAAAAATTGATTTTTTGCATGGGAGGCTGAGATTTTAAATCTGAGTGTAATTTTTAATTCTTTCCTAAATAATTCTTTTTGATATTGTCAAAATTCCTATTTTTTGCAAGCCCCTGTATACAGTTTAGAAATTTGAAAGTTTGACACTTGAAATAGCAGTTTTACTTAATGCACAAACTTTTATCAAGAATAAAATTTTCTGTCTAATGAATAATAAAAATTTTTCTCATATGGTGGAGACTTTTTGAGTCGCACTGTATATTATATATCGCATATATTGATAAATTCGTTATTTGTGCCATAAATACATTTTCAAAAAAAAAGGTTTAATAATTGGGTAGGAGGAAAAATCATATGTATTACACGGGAGTATAGTGCCTTTTCCTCCCTTGGATGTTTACTGCCCTCCGCTTCCCGTCGGGCAGTAAACTACATCCTGCTGGAGGAAAAGTGGCACTTTCCTCCCTAGTAATACAAATAGCTATTATTTATCTTTTAACAAGTGTCCGAAAATGTTTCAGTATCGAGATAAAATGCACGGTTAAATGCTCATATTTATAGAATTTAGCCATTATTCCTTACTATTGTAATTGAGATTTAAATATTTTTTGGTTTATCTGATTTATTTAAGTGTTTTGACAATTAGGAATAGTTCTGTGACACATATACAGTTAATTAATTATTTCTAAACATACTTTCTAAATAAACTGTTTTGATAATATCTAAAATAAGGGTAGTTTACTCCTGATCCTATTTTTTGGAAATTTAAAATTTTGACAACTAAAATGGAAGTTGTTCGCAATGCACTCATTTTTAATAAAAAGTTTCCCACATGGTGTAAAATTTTTGAATCTCACTGTATATGAGAATTTAGAGCGGACACTCCTATGATTTACATGTTAGAAATATAAAGATCCAAATCGAAAATACCAATTTATTAAGAATCATTAACTAAATTATAGTTCGTGAAAGATAGTGCAATATTAGTCTACGTTATTTCGTATCCGCATTTTATTTAATAAAATTCAGTTAGTTATAGGGTGATTTAAAATACATCTAGATACTTTTTAAATATTAAAAACGAATGGAAAAATAAAGTTGTTCAGTTTTTTCATATACAAAAACGGGAGAAATTATTAAATTTTTTAGATCCAAAATGTTATCCATAATCTCAAATAGAGGTTGGCAACTAGTTTCGGCGTACTAATACCATCATCAGGCCAAATGATTATAACATCATAGGAAATAAATTTTTAAAAATTGTTCTAAGATAATTTAAACGCTCACTTAAAGAAAGTTCAAAAAACATTAAAAACTAAGAATAACTATGTGGTACATGATAACGTAACGATGTAATAATAAAAATAGTTAGAGATTTTTAAAAAGGAAGGGATAAAATTTATGTGGTACTAGACATTAAATTTTTATTTCTTCATTAAAATTTTTATTTATTATTTTTATGTAGAGGAAGGACAAGCGCGGCAGATTAATATATGGTGAGATACCTTGCACACCCAGTTGAGTAACTTTACCGGATATGAGCTCTTAATATATAGCCGCTCCTCTGGGATAAAGGATCAGAAAAGTAATTACATCCTAAAAGGTGTACATTCCAATAATCTGACAATTTCAGTGTGACGTAAGGGGGGAGAAACCTGCCGGCTCATGGAGAAATGGGTTCCGGTTAATTTGCCTGAATTTTTGGTATGTTGAAGATATCGACTTCCTGAACAATAGTGTCCATGGGCACAACTCAATCCTATGGCCAGTTTTCAACTTACAGGGTGATTAAGTTGAAAAATGGCCATTTTTAAAACGTATTAAAATGTAATTTTCTTAATGTATTCAGGATTTTTTGCTGTAATGGTATTTCAATAACATCAAATAATATTGATTTGTGTAGAAAAAGTATAATTTCATACAGGGTGATTCAAAAATTACCAAAAAAAAATTGTTGATGCTGTGTATTCTACTTTACAGTGGGAATATGAAAATATTAATATTTGGTCTGAATTTACTTTAGTTGGACTTATTACAACAATATATAAAAACATTTTATACATCGAAAAGTTGATCGACTCTGCAGGTTATTTTTAAACAATTTTATATGTTTTGTAATACAAGTCAGTAGTCGACATTGAACCATTTTCAAAAATATTTAAATTATAAATTAAATACAGGGTGATTCAAAAGATATTTAAGGTAGAAAATTACGAAAATTGATTTTTTTTGCGAATCACCCCGTAATTTAATAATTTCTCCGTTAATTTCTGTAATTTTTTCCTATTATCTTTAATTTGAGTTTGTTAGTCTTCTATAGAAGTTTTGCGAAGTTACTATGATCAGTTTTTTTATATCGATTTTGTGATTTAACGTACTTTTTCCAGCTAAATGCAATACTTGCATGATCTGTAATGCTAATGAAAATATTCGGAGGCTTTCTATTGAGTGTAGATATTTATTATTTCATAGTTGTCCCTGACTATGTACGAATGCGACAACATCATCTTTTGAATCACCCTATATAAAATTGTATTAAAAATAACCTGCAAAGTCGATCAACTTTTTGACTTACCCTGTATAAAATGTTTTTTTATATATTGTTATAATAAGTCCAACTGAAGTAAATTCAGACCAAATATTAATATTTTCATATTCCCACTGTAAGGTAGAATACACAGCATCAACAATTTTTTTTGGTAATTTTTGAATCACCCTGTATGAAATTATACTTTTTCTACACAAATCAATATTTTTTGATGCTTTTAGAAAACTATTACAGCAAAAAATCCTTAATACATTAAGAAAATTACATTTTAATACGTTTTAAAAAATGGCCATTTTTCAACTTCATCACCCTGTAAGTTAAAAACTGGCCATAGGATTGAGTTGTGCCCCTGGACACTATTATTCAGGAAGTCGATATCTTCAACATACCAAAAATTCAGGCAAATTAACTGGAACCCATTTCTCCATAAGGCTGCCTGGTACTTTGTAAAAAAAGACGTCACCTTGAAGTACTCGAGAGTGGTTAATTTTTTTTTTTCATTTTGAAGGAAATAATTTAAGGATCACGAAAATAATATATTCTGCCGATTTCCTCACGCCGGAGTACTTTAAATCAACAATAAAGTGTGGTGTGTGCAGCTGCTGAGAATTATCTATTTCCCACTCCGCGCCTCTCTTCCCTTCTCACTCTTTTGTATCTCTCACTATTTGGCACCGTCCCCACACTACTTTCTGTCGCCATGATGCCATCCCAGCTGATCACAATAACTCGTTCATGTTTGTATATGTACAACGCTTTGATTTGTTTACTGTGTTTTAAAAAAGTTTAATGAATTTACATGAACTACGACAACGAGTGAAAATACTTCTACCTCTTCGTACGGCCACCCCCAACTAGCAGGCCGGCAGATTATTGTCTCTCCGCTACTATAAACACGTAGGGCGTATACGCTATTAATGTCTGGCACGCTCTAGTATGTCTTTGTGACCATTTTTTTACGTTTTTGAAAATTATTATACGCTCCACCCCCCCGATGAAATTTTTTTTTAAACATCGTCATATTTATGAAATTTGTCTGAATAATCTTGAAATTATTGGTCAGCACGTCTAGGACATTAAAATGAACCGTATATATCTTAATCTGACGCGCTCGAGTATTTCAAAACAGCTACTTAAAATATCTGAGTCGCTCGATTAATTTTTTTCTTCTATTTTCAACCCTTTCGTACAGCCACCCCCATTATTAAAGATACGTTGGGCATACATAATATCAATGTCTGACGCGCTCGGATATTTGCATGTAACGGGTTTTTTTTACATTTTTGAAATTCTATAGACTGTCCCCCCCACCGATGAACTTGTATACATTATATAACATTTTTTCTTTTTATTATCCAAGCTTCGAAATCTAATTGGTCCTCACGACGCTCGAGTAAATACCCATTTAGCATTGTGGCCTCGCCTACTATTATTTTATTTTTAAAATTCTATGGGGCAACAAACCAAACAGCAAAAAGTATTAAGGATAACGTCTATATTTGCATTAGTAAAAATACACAAAAATAAATGAATAAAAAGTTTTATTGGGCCCGTTAACCCCTAAACCTACCAATCTGCCACATCTAAATTAATTAACTTCTTCTCTTGACTATGTAACTACAAAGTAAAAAGAAAAATACACTGCAATATATGACGCTATAGCACGAGCCAAGTATTCCGCACCGAAGAATTATATTATAGTAATCTAAATAGCGCGCGCTTCTCTCTGTTTCCGAATAATTTAAAGACATTAAAGTAGAAGGAAAGCCACTTTTTCCCACGCACCTCAATTTTTCCCCAGATCTAGAGAATTTAAAGAGTAGATCTGACAACAGCACACCGTACACTGCTCCGTCTGGTGCCTTCATCAGGTACTTCAGCTCCATCTGGTCTAGTCTTCAGCTCGGTCTGGTCTGATAGCAGATCCGCCGAAAATAAACTTATACAGAGGCGAAGATTCCTTATGTAGCAATGGTCAAAATTTGAGTGACAGTCGAAGTTTCTGACGGTTAATACACTGAGAAAATGTTCAAAATTCGTAAATTCGTCTATCTAGACTTATGAATTTTAAACCTTTTTCCAGTGTATTAAGCGGCAGAAACTTCAACTGGTACTCAAATTTTGATCATCACTGTACCAAAAGCGCCGAAAAGAACCTTCGCTTCTATATTAGTTCATCTTCTGTGGCAGACGTACCTGACAAAGCTGAAGACTAGACCACCTCGATTTTTCCCCAGATCTTGGGAATTTATAGAGTAGATCTGGCAACAGCGCAACGTACACAGCTCCGTCTGGTGCGGTCTTCAGGTACTTCAGCTCGGTCTGATCTGGGATTAAGGCTTGGGTCGTCCCTAAAAAGAAGCAGATGACTAGCTAGGCATCCACCAATGCCCAATGGGGTGGAATACGGCGCAAATATGAGGCCACACGATGATAATGACGACCAGGGGACTTCGGCCCTTAAAAGCGACCTCATGATATGCTCACAATACCGGGCATGTCGGGAAGAGAACCTGGGGGTGGCATGGCAGGGGACTTGGGGATCAAGTGCTGATAAGGTACAATATCCCCTTGGCTTGTGGTCATTTAGCGTGTGTGTGCTCGGTCTGATGTAGTCTTCAGCTCCGTCTGGACAAGCCTTCAGCTCTGTCAGGTACGTCTGCTATGGGACCAGATGGAGATATGTATGATGCGTTGTTGCCAGATCTACTCTATAAATTTTCCCAGGTCTGGGGAAAAATCGGTGTGCGTGGAAATTAATTTCTAAAATAAATCAAAATCTAAAAACCACAATTAATTTTATGTTATAAAAATAAACTAAAGTGTATCTTCTTTCTATTGGTTTCTAACTGGTTTACTTAAATTGTTAAATGTAATAAATTTTCAATATTGTGTAATAGTTTTATAGATGAAAATCTAATTAATCGTTAGTGTATTTCATTTCCTATATTTAAAAAAAAATCTTGATGTGTTAGTAATTCCGTTGTTTTTATATAGTAATTATTGTTATATCGACTGAAAGAAAGTAGGTAAGTTAGCTATAATTTGGAATTATCAAGCCCACATAATATACCAGAGCAGTAGCGTACACAAACCAACCGGAAACATTATCATTTTTTATAAAAAATACTCTTAATCAGTCGGACCATAGGATTAAATATTTGGATACATTTTTAAAAAAACTGTATTTAACATAACTAAAAATCTCGTCATATATTAACTAATTTTAATAATGTATTTTATTTAATTATCCTATAGTGAGCCAATGTTCTCGATCTCTTATAGCATGTACCATTTCTTACCGGTCTGAAGAACGCTCGGAACTTTCTTTAGATTATTAATAAACTTTCACCGTATATTATTTTGGTCAGTTCTTTCTTGATGTTCATAGAGTGAAGACTATTAAAAATGATTCAGTACAATTATACAACTTATATAAAATATATAGCGTTTGCTGTGATAACGATCAGTTTACCGTTCATAGCACTAATCGCTTTGAAAATTTTTCAAAAGTTCAGTGCTGGTAAAGTGAGAAGTTTGGCATGTTTGGTTGGAAAAACCGCCATTGTGACAGGAGGAAGTACAGGTAATTATTTTCAAATTTAATAAAAGATAATAAATAATTATACAGCATCTTCTGATTATTAAATATTTTTGCTATTGATACCAGATTTTTTTTCAATATTAATTTAAAGCTCCTCCATAGGAGATAATTAGAAGTAATAGAAATAAATTAAGGCGCTAAAATGTTATCCAACTGGTTTCGGTCACTGACCATCATCAGGCCTAAAAATACAAACGTTCACAATTAGTCATGTAAAACATTTAATTAACAAACAAACTTACCATTATTGAGTACTAAACGATGAAAAGAATTGATCACAAAATGTGAAAAACCCCATTAATGGTAGAAACTAAGTAAATTAAATTAATTTAAACATGTTGGTACTTATTATTTTCAAGTACCAACATGTTTAAATTAATTTAATTTACTTAGTTTCTACCATTAATGGGGTTTTTCAAATTTTGTGATCAATTCTTTTCCTCGTTTAGTACTTATTATCGCTAAGTTTGTTTGTTAATTAAATGATTTACATTTTAGGCCTGATGATGGTCAGTGACCGAAACTAGTTGTCTGATAGTACTTTTTTCTTATTAAATTTATGGTACCTGACATTGTGCTTTATTTACTTAAAAAAAATACAATCAGTTGAAAATGCCAAGACGAACTTTTAATCTCTAAATTTTACAAATTTTAAAACTTTAGAATTTTTTAAATTAATAAACACAAACTTTTCGTAATACAATGTTATGCTGGATACAAATCTGAAATAAAAATTTTAAAATTCCATATGATACAGACAGACATACAGACTTATAAAATTCAGCTCATCAAAAATGACAAAATTTTACTTTTTTCAATAACGGTAAAAATAAAATGAATTTTTGTTTGAAAAATCTGAATTTTCAAAATTATAAATATTAATTTATGCAAATAATAAGTGTACACTTTTTGCACTAAATATGGTGTCGACTTGAATGTGTTACGTTTTTTTTTCTGTGCCACCCTGTATTTTCATTATTTATCTGATCAGTATATTTTAATGTCAGACTCTCTTGAAACCCGTACTTAATTTCTCCCTCTTCTCTTGGTATTACTATAAAATGCCTTTCCCATGTTAACAATTGTGAAACGTTATTTTAATTTGTTGATAATTTGTAATAAATATGATTTAAGCTCAATTCAATTCTTTTTATTATGGATTCGTTCCACGAATAGAATTTGAAATATATCAAAATGTAAAATATTAAACAAAAAAACTTTGGACGCCAGTCTAATTGATTTTTTGATGTATTTAGAAACAATTGACAAAAAAACTATGATATATTTCAAAATCTGTCCTTTCTTTCTTTTTGTGGGTTTAAGGAAATTAAACTCAAAATATACGTTATATTTGCTTTATTTTATACCAAAAATTAAATCTTTCAGAGACTTTTTCTTTTTTTCTGGAAATGTGATGGTTTTTGGCATGTCTTCGAGTTTCTTCTAAAAATTTCTTGGATCCGATAGTAGAGACGTTGGTCCCAAAGGAGGAAATAAAAACTTGCCCGTTCCAAAAAAAAATTTGTTCAGTCCAAAAACTTGTAGTCCCAAAAAGAAAATGTTCTGTCCAAAAACTTGTTCCCATAAAAAACGTTTGGTTCAAAAAAAACTTATTCCAAAAATACTTGTACCAAAAACCTCTATATAACGAGGGGAAGAGAAGACATTTTCAATAAGCGACACAGACAATATAGAAGTCAATTGTTTTTTTTATCACAGTTTTTCTACTAAAAATTGCATTTATTTTTGCATTTATTTTTATAGAATATTTGTCTCCAAATTGCTAGCATTTTCCGCCCAATAGCCCCTCCTCCATAACATTTTGTTAACTTGTCATTTGTCAAATTGTCAATATCAATTATGTCATGACATTTCTGACATTAGTCATGATTATACACTTCTTTTTCGATTTATTCATAATTATGGGTCGGATAATTTGAGTTCGACATTCGGATAATTTTTATTTTTGCATCGACAGCACTGCCGAGTTTACTTTGTTGTCTGCGGTCGGCTGGATATTTGCCTGAAGAATTTTATTTCTTAAATAATATTTTAATGGAAATTAATTTAACAGTAATGCTTAAGAATTTTTGGTAATCCCCGTTTAATTTGTTTTGTTCTTTGATATTTTTCAGGTATCGGTTTTGAAACCGCCTTGGCACTAGCCTCGAGAGGATGCAGGGTAATAATAGCAGACAAAAAGGAAGCAACCAAAGCGAAAGCGAAAATAATAGTAGTGACAAACAACAATAACATCGAAACGAAAATTCTCGATTTAACTTCGTTACAGTCGGTAAGGAAGTTCGCTAAAGAAATAAACGCAACCGAGGAACGATTAGACATTTTGATAAACAACGCTGGGGTCGGAACTAATGGGAATAAACACACCGATGACGGTCTGCACTCCACCATGCAGGTCAATCATTTCGGACCCTTTTTATTGACGCACCTGCTTACGGGTAAGTAAAAGCCATCATACTGATTTTTTACTAGATATACAGCTGTTACAATTATAAAATACAATGCAAACAAGGAAAAAATGCGGTTTTTAGTGAATCGTCATAAAAAAATGATTTTCGTAAGTAAACAAAGGTTCAAAACAAAATATTTTAAAAATTCCGGTGGTCTCATGAAATTTACCCTCCCCAAGAATATTTGTCTCCAAATTGCGAGCATTTTCCGTCGAATAGCTCATCCTGGAATTTGTGCAGACTTCTATCTCAGGATCCTTAAAATTCGGCCAATAGAAAACATCCACGTCACCTACGTCGGCCAATAAAAAACACCTATTTCATCACATGATGGTTCTTATCATCGTTCTTGTATAGCATACAAGTGAAAATTTTAAAAGTGATTAATTTTATTAAATTAATTGGCCGAATTTTTTTTTTATATTTAAGCTTTCATTAAAATAAGTGGCCGCCAAGTTTTTTTTTATATTTAAGCTTCCAGAGACGTATACTTCCATAGAAACTAAAAATTTTAGTAATGCACGGATTCACTATAAACTACTCTTATACCGCAAACAATAATGTATCAGAATTTTTTTATGTTTTGTTATATTTAATATCTTCACCTTAAAGCTGTTTATAAAATTTTGTATTTATAAAATTTACGCCATTACCAAATACCAGACACTGAATAATTAACACGTATCGCCTTATGGGTTTTGTGTGCTATTTATGATATACGAGGAACACCAGTTTTGATTTAAAAATAATATAATCTTTGACCGAAGCATAGGCGAACAATACAGAAATACAAAATTATAAATATTAAAACGAATAAAAAAAAATAAAAATACTATTCATTTATTTTTTAAAAATAGTAAATTATAAACTTAAATACGAAATTGTAAATATTGAAAATATAGAAAAATGAAAAGAAACACCCTGAAAATAACTTTTTCCATTTTTTTTTTTAATGTAAAGTATAAAAACTAAACAATTTATTTATTTATTTCCCTTTTTAGATTTATTGAAAAAGTCTGCTCCAAGTCGTATAATTTTTGTAAGTTCTGCATTGGCATTCTGTAGTCATTTAAACGTAGATAATTTAAATTACCCTAAAGATCATCCATTGTCTTTATTTCGCACTGCTTTGATTTATTCAAACTCGAAGTTGGCCAATATCATCACAGCTAATGGTTTTGCTGAAAAATTGAAGGAAGAAGGAGTGACGTGTAACTCATTACATCCTGGATTGGTTAATACTGAAATTTTTAGGAAATCTGCAAGATTTGTTGGATTGAAGACTATTACGAGGTTGATGAGATATTTCTTTTTATTCATCTATGGAAAGGTAAAATTTTATATATATTTTTTTAACATTTATTTTAATACCAATCTCATTCGTTATTATATGTTGTTATATTTTTTTGTCAGTTTAAACAACATATTTTTTACATTTTTATTTTACAAATATTTGTTTTTGAAAATGTACGTTATATTGTTTTCATTTAAATTTTATTTTTTTTTCTTTATTTCACTTTAGTTCGATACTATCATACAAACAATAAAAAAATCGTATTCACCACATTTGATTGGGTACAACAGTTTTGGATCCGATAATTAAAGTCAAATCGACATAAAATAATAAGCTCTTGATTTTGCAATTTCTTCATTAAAGAAAATTTTTGACACTTTATATATTTAATTTCATGAATATAAATATTTTAGTATATATGTTTTTCTGTATTTTATTTTAAGAGTGTGGAACAAGGAGCTCAGACAAGCATCCATTTAGCTCTTTCTAACACTGTGCAAAGTATCACCGGAAAGCACTTTTGGGATTGTAGAGTATTTCCACAACCTCCCGGTGCTTGGAATAAAAAATTCTGTGATGACATATGGGAAGAAAGCGAAAAACTGGTTCATCTCAAACCAGAAGAAAAAATATAACATGTATTTTATTTAATTTATTTTTATGATTTATTTCTATGTATTTTCTATTGGTAATTTTAAGAATGTTATACTTTATTGAAAATAATTATAATGTTATTTTTTATGTTATTTACTATATTAAACTCTAAAAGTAATGTTTTAAATATTATTACAAAGGAGAAATATACATTGCTTTAGTGCCAGCTAAATTAGGTTTATCATAGACAGCGTTCCAGCACGGATTTAAGATAGTAGGCGCTGGGGGAGATCGCCCCCTTTAAATAAATAAAAAAATTAAAAAAACTTTACGAAAATGAAAAAATTAAACTCATTAAAGTGCGCCCTTTTTACATCTATATTACACTTTTTGTAGTCACTACTGTTATGCATGTGCATTACAGTTTCCCTGGAAGATTTTATTAAAAATGACCTAAAATCTTCCCCTCCGCCAGATTAAGCTCCTGGATCCGTACCTGGCAGTGTTGCCAATTTTGCACACTAGCGAAATAGATATATGAGTCATTTTAATAAAAATTTTTTGGCAGTTCCAACAACCAATTAAATTTTGTCATTTTGTGTCATATGAAATAATTTCATCCAATCATGTGAACCTTACACTGATTATATCACTCTAATGTAATAATGTCCTCCTATACTGTTACTTTGATTAATAATCGATAATCATTCACCATGTACTAACTAATAATTGATAATCACACTTGGTACATTTAAAGTTAAAAATCTAATAGGTATCCTTGTCATCTTTGACATTGTCAAATATGAATTATTGATCCGTCAAATTTTTAAAATGTCACGATTCGGTGAATTTTCTTTAAAAAGTATTGAAGAAAATATTAAAAATATTAAACCAAACAATACACTAAGGTCGCAGAAATATATTTGGGATAAATTTAAAAATTTTGTATTTATCGAAATTATGTATTAACAGATGAAACCACAAATGATAAACTTGCCGAGATTGGTCATTCAATATGCGTCAAAAAGATGGAACTGAATATAAAGAATTTGTTGTAAAACTAATGTGGAACGTTACAGCTAAATTATTACAAAAAAAATATTTTGATAATCACTAAATCCGACAACGACAAAATTTTTGAAAAATAATATATATGCCAGAGATACCAACCGAAAAGAATTAAAACATTTAAGTCAAAAACGTAAAGTAAGTGCTGAACCTTGAACAATAACAGAAATTCAGACCATTGCTAAAAGTTATTATGAAAACAGACCAGAGGGGCTGCAGAAGAGATTTTTTTCAAATAGCGGCCACTGAACTAGCAAAAGTATGAGTAAAAGTAAATGGCTTATTCCTAACAAAATATCAAAACAAACAGATTATTTTTAACTCGAAACACACAATGAAAAAAATCATCAGTATGGTATAAAAACACACCCGTTGGTGTAAATGAGCTAAGTAAATGGACACGTCTTGGTGCAGAAAAAATTGGCCTTCATATAAAACGGGAAAAATTTACTAATCACTAAAATCGTTCATTAACGGTTACTAATTTATGTAATTCTGGTTCCAACTTACAAGAAATCATAAAAGCCACACGTCCACCAACTCACTGGAGCCTTATCTTAATAAAGACCATCACGTCAAACTACTTTCCGGGTTAAGAAATGCCAATGCAGATTCTCGTTCTTCATCAGTCTCTATTAGTGAAACATCGGAGAAGAACTCCAACATGATATATAATAATAATTATCCATTTAATATTTATAACAAATAATTTTGTTCCTATTGTTAGAAAAAAAGCAATAACACAAATGTAACATTTATAATAAATAATTTTCTTATTAATTATATATTTTATTAATTCGTGATATAATGTAATGAATACAACTCTTGGTATCGAGTCTCTCGTTAATCTCATAAGTTAATGCACTCAACGTGTTGTCAAATTCACGTTTCGTGAAATAACTTATGGGTTTATCGATAGTCACGATACCACTCATTGTATTAAATATGATAATTGCATTCGGTGCATTTGTCAATGTCCTAGGGATATTACCATTGAAAAGTACAGAAAATGTACAATCAACATGATACATTGTTACTTTTTCCAAGAAATTTACAAATATTCATGAAAAACTTGTTTCGAAACAAAAGGCAGGTTTCCCAGGACAGTCTCTTTTCTCACTTTGTTGTTTTTAGCACAATAGGTACATCTTCCATGCTTTTTGGTTATTCATATTGGAGGGTTTTTTTAGTATATGACTCGGATCAGCCTGTTGTTGTTTATCTTGTAGAAGATATTCCAAAATTTCAATTTTGAACTGATACAATTAAATGGACGATTTTTCAAACTATTTATACAAAAAAAGGCATTTGTCAGGTGCATAGGGATAATGTGTATAACGATTTTTTTGTACCACCAGAATGTTTTCCTTTCATAAGGATAATAAGCCATCATCTGATCCTTTTTATCTATTCCTTCTCATACAACTGTTGTAGTGTTTTATTGCTTCAGGTTTATCCTTTTCATGGCGCATCCTATTGTATTTCTTCTAATTATTATCAAACTTCATCTTTCCATTTATCAGTCATCTCACTGTTTGAATAACGCGCAATCCGATTTTAACATGGTATGTTTGCACGAAATAGAAATAAGTCGTAGAATGGAAAAAGCAAATAGTGTACTATGCCCTAAGCAAAGGACTACTAAATAAAAAAGAAGTATCGCGAGAAACTAAGATGAACGTCTACAAGGCTATATCTATGCCAATTCTAAACACATAGGTGTGAGTCCTGGACATTGACAAAGCAAGAAAAAAGTAAAATAGAAGCAGCCGAAATGAAGTACTAAGAAAAGTGAGAGGAATAACAAAGTTAGATAGAATAAGGAGCGAGGGACTTGAAACTAGAAGCAATTGACAAATATATAGAAATGAGATAACTAGGTTGGTGGGGACATCTGCAGAGATTGAATAGTTCAGCACAAGGCAGGAAGACATGGGAGGTAAGAATACAGTATAACCGAAGAAGAGACAGACCAAAGCAATCTTGGAACAATGTAGGGGGAAAAATAATAGAAATGAAGAATATGACGTGGACAGAGGCAAAGGTTTTAGTACAAAACAGAAAGGACTGGAACTAGTTCATGAAGAAATAAGGAAAAGACCTTATAGGTAAACAGGGTTTGATTATATATATATATTGTAGTGAAATGAGGTGTACAAATTTTAAAAAGCTCCACGTACGTTGTAAGCCATTTGTAGTGAATTGTATTATTATTTACCTCAATTTTGGGATGGGTTCTATAACTTTAAAAAAAAATCGGCTGTGTCACCCCAGAACTTTCCCGGCTCGACCAATTTTTAAAAAATGGAAAATTATAAATGTGTATTTTTCTCGCCATCTAGCGGCGAAACTATGAGAAATTCGATAAAAAGTTAAACATAAAAGTTAAAGTAAATTTGATGCTTTACAACCTTGAACCAGAAAATGTTGCACTAAAATGCATTATTTATCCTCAAAATCAAGAAAAACTAGAGAAAACCTACATGCACATTTTTTATGCGCCCTCTAGTGGCGCAACTATTGGAAATTCTAGAAAAAGTTTCAGGCAAGAGTTGTAGGGAATTTTATGCTCTAAAACTTTGTATTATAACATTTTGCACCAAAGTGTATTATTTGCTCTCAAAATCAAGAAAAACAAGAGAAAACATACATGCACATTTTTACGCGCCCTCTAGTGGCGCAACTATTGGAAATTCTGGAAAAATTTTGAAACAAAAGTTGTAGGGAATTTTATGCTATAAAACTTTGTACTACAACATTTTGCACTAAATTGTATAGTTTGTCCTTAAAATTTAAAAAAAGTAAAAAAATGTTACATGTGCAATTAATCAATGTCGGTCTTGAGGACCTTCTACTGTACCAATTTAAACCAAAATCTAATGGTCGTATTCTAGGCACACACTGATCCTCCGTACCAAATTTCAGCTTGATTGGTCAAACGGTTCGGCAGTTATCGTGGAAGATTACACACAGACACTTAGACACACAGACACACAGACAGACCATGCGCTGGATATGGTTTCAATCTTCTTGGAGGACCTCAAAATGGATATTTCCATCGATATCTCGTTCACCTTACTTTCCCTTTGATGGGTCCGGGAAAGTAATAATAAACATTACAAACTATAAAAAATTCAAATTTTGAATATGTCCTTTTATTCCAATCCCACTTCCTCTCCAATCTCCTTCACAATCTTCACCTCTCTATCCCGATCTGTTACCTCTTCACGTCCTTACCCAGCTTGATTTATTTGACCTCGGCTACACACATAAAAATAATTGTTCAAAATAAAGCAGGCTGTTTTATTCCAAGTAAATTAAACGGTTATATATAGCCCTAAGAAATATTTTGTTTCTTGAAGAAAACCATTTTTTTAGAAATTTTCTTTATTTAAAAAGATGATTTTTTTGTGTAGAGATAATTCAGAATTTAAATGAAAAAAATAGATTTTATTAAATTAATAGCACTGACATTGTTAATTTAAAATTATTGGAATACTTAATTTAAGCGATTCAATGTCTTCCTAAAAAACAATAATTGTTTTAACTTAAGAAAAAGATTTTCTTAAATTTATAAAAGTATTATCTCAAATTAAGAAAATTGTTTTCTTAATATAAGAAAATTATTTCTTGCGTTATGAATTTTTATTTTCTTACTTTAAGAGAAAGATAATTTTAGTTTAACAAAATAATTTTCTTGTGTTGTGAACATATTTTTTTATTTTAAGTATTGGTTTTACGTACTTTAACAAAATTATATTTTTGTTTTATGAACTTGAATTGTGTTGCTTTAAGAAAACCATTTTCTTGTTTCAAGAAAATCAGTTTTGTTACTTCGAGAAAATAGTTCTCTTGTATTTTTTAAATACTTTCTTGGATAATACAGCCACATATGGCTCATTATCCATATATAATAAAGCCACATGTGACTTTAATATCCATAATATTATTTTAAAATACAAGCAGAACCTAGAAATAAACTATAGAGAAGATATAAGTCTCTTGCAATACGAAGATCCTTTTTTTAATTATAAAAATTATTTTTTTGTATCATGACATTCAACTTTTTGAATAAAAATATTATTTACTTGCATGATTGAATTTTATTTTGCTTTAAAATATATTTTTGAAGCATAAATAAAATTTATATTTTAACTCCTATACGGTTGGAAAAAATTAATATATTTAATACAAAAATATTCCATTTGTGTTAAGGGTCCGTGATATTTGCAATAAAACACTTAATAATATAAAAAATTTACTTATGAAAGTACAAACGAAAAAATAAACACAAAAAACATGTAGATGTAATTTAACATAAGATTAGTAAAATTAACAAACACAAAGACACAGGTACATGTATATAACTTAATATAAGTTTGGCAATCAAAAAAAAGCAGTAACATTTAATGTCTAAAATAAATAGTTACCTATATCCACTAATCGGTTTCTTGATGTTTCATTGAATTTGGAATTAGTCATAATATTCCAGAATAGAATTTCCCAAAGGAGATGTTAATAACATTTTAAGGTCGAAATCTTCAAATCTAGGTCTAAAAATGTATTCATCAAGATTGGAAAGGGATATACATTTAACAAATCGGAAATTCCTAGATCTGGCACAAAAGCTCCACATCAAACAACGTTGATGTTGTTCTTGTGCTATCAGACGCTGCCTGAAAAATGTATTTAAAAAAGTTCACTTTTCCTCTTGATTCAAAATAAGGAAGTGTACTTTTAGTATTGAAAATGTAATTTTATAGTGTTTCATTTAACATATATGTATAAGTATTTCCTCATTTAAAAACCCTAGACTATATACATACCTCTTGGTGATAGCCCTTTTACTTTTTCATAATTTCTAACAATTTTGTTCTTATTTTTAAGGGTTTAATGATTTCCATTAGAGTATCATTTTCCATTATAATACATTCTTCCAAGTTAATACCTATCCATTTCTAAAAAAATAAGTAAATATTTTAGCAATAAATTTACTAAACCGTTTTCTAGAAAAACGCCATTAAACAGTCCAAAGTCTTGAAAATTCTTTAAACTGAAAAAATTGTTAAAAATCTAAATATATACAAACTTACCATTAAACTTCTATATATATTCTTCATCTACCCTCTCATTTAACGTGGATAACTCCATATTTAATTTACGGCAAAGAATACTAACAGCCGGTTGGGAGTTGGGACAAACATAGAAGACAATACCTACGCATGCCCGCTGAAAATCCAAACGGTTGTTAATATACATGTTGTCAAGCTTATTTAAAAAATATAATTTCCAAGTAATAATAAATTTGTAAATAAATAAATAAAAAATGAATTTAGGGTACTTACGGAAGTATGTAAGAACGTTTTAAATCTAAACATGACGATAATGACTTGTTTAATTTAACTCATGTACACCACCATAATTGATTATTAGACACACATAAAACATACCTACTTATGTTAATGCTCAAAGAATTCCGATAAACCAAATTTGATATACCTATTTACAGGTTTCCATAAATATCAGATAGTTTGTAATTGGTTTTATTTAATTAAATGATAATGTAAATTAATAATAATGCATGTATAGTAAAATGTATTATAAGACCGGCAACATTGTTGAACAATTTGAAATTAGAGGATTTCTTATTGGTCACTGCCAATTCCATAATTATTTAAGTGAAGAAAATGGATTTCTTGGATCAAGAATTTCATTTAACTTGTTTCAATAATATGATTGTCTTGATCTGGGAATTTTATTTGCTTAGATTAACAAAAAAATATATATATTTAATTTGGATTTAGTTAATTATCTAATTATCTAAATAAGCAAATAATCTGTATTACTATTACGCCTTAAATAATAACACCATGGATAAGA
Source organism: Neocrepidodera transversa (assembly GCA_963243735.1). Classification (NCBI taxonomy): domain Eukaryota; kingdom Metazoa; phylum Arthropoda; class Insecta; order Coleoptera; family Chrysomelidae; genus Neocrepidodera; species Neocrepidodera transversa. The sequence continues at coordinate 14,052,042 of OY725338.1, forward strand.
AAGAAATAAGTAAAGAAAGCAAACTTAAACTCAATATTATAGTTCCAACAGTAATGTATGCAAGTGAATCATATGTAATTCAGAAGAAACATAAGGGTAAAAGGGTAAAATAAATACAATAGAAAAGAAGAAGTTCATTGTCATTTGTATTTAAGTAAATTAATATTTCTTATTAAATATTAAGATATGAATTTATGAATAGATACCCTATCTCATATTTTTTAGATACAAATAAAACAATTATCATTTATGTATCTTAATATAGGTACTTAAATATTGTCTTTTATTAACAAATTATTTTATTTTGGTTCAAATTTCTAAAATCCGCTTTGTTAAAATTGAACTTATGTTTATTAAAAAAAAAAACAAGCAATTTTCTTAAAATAAAAGTAAGGGTGAGTAAGTATGAATTAAGAATCTTATTTACTTAAATCAAAATAAATAAAAGTTGATTAAAGAATCACAGGGTTATTCTATTAAGATATTTGAAATTATTATTTCAAAATAATTGCTGTTAATTATAAAAAAATTGGATTATCAAATTAAAATAATTGATATCTTTGATTTAACAATGACGAATATTTTATAAGAAAACTACCAGCTTATTGAAGCAACAAAATATTCTTGAAATAAGAAAACGAACCAATAAAATGATTTTCTTAATAGAAATAAATGAACGTTTTTAGATTAACGTAATTTCTTTAAATTAAAGTCGTGTAATTTTAATCTAAAGAGTTATTTTCAAGTAATTCTGTTTATTTAAATTAAAATAATTTTTTTATGTGTGTACCTGCTTTAACTTTTACTTATTGCAGTCCCTATATTCGTTTATTTTATTTACTTTTTGGTTTATGGAACATTTTGTTCATTAAAATTGTTTCATTTTTTTATATAACATACTTTATTAATTATATATTTCTAAATCTCAAATAACATATCAATCAAGCTAACAAAAAATTAAAATTCTCTTTCTGTTTATAATTTTTTTTCAACTGTTCTCCCCAAATATAAAAATTTTGTGTTACTTGATTAAAGAAAAAAAAAATTAATCACTTTTGTCCATGTTGTCATTTACTTATTAATTATACAGCAAAATTTTCTTTTAATATACTTTCCAAAATTTAACTTTTTCTATTAAATTATTGTACAAATAATAACGATATAATAATAATAAAAATAATATTTTTTTTATACTCCACAATTCTTGACTTTATAGTATATTATACACCAAGGTCGAGAAGTATTTTTTTTAAGCCGAGTATTATTATTAATTATGTTACAACATCTGCTTGGAGCCAATAATATATAGCTATGGTTTTGGAAATACCAAGATGGTCGCAGGTTGAAGGATCATGGTGATCTTTAATAATTTCTGGTCGGTGTTCACGAGGAACAACCATCAACCATTCAATTTCTTCAAGGTCAGGATACCTTGATTTAAATATACCGAAAAGTTTGCCATTAGAATCCAAAGAGAGTATTTTGTGGAAAAGTGGTCACTTGTTTAAACATTTTATGGTACTACTTATCTGTAACATTTTTTTCAGTGGGTAAAAGAACATCATTAAACAGGTCTACTAGTGGAACCACTCGAGATAATGCATCAGGGACTAAATGTTGCTTACCATTCCTATGTACAATGTCAAAGTCTTACTGTCTCAACCGTAAGACCCAAAGAGCAATTCTACCAATTGGGTCTTTTATATTAAGGTGATTACAGCACAAAGCAATTTTGTTAAAAAATTAAAAATTTTGGCAAAATAAATTAGGTAATATTATCTAGGGATTCTTGTATTTTTAAATTTTAATTTCTTTTAGATTCTGAGAAAAATAATCAAGGAGCTTTAAATTTCAAAATTTCATATTGCAAATGCATGAATCCATCAATAGCACGATTTTGAATATAAAAGCCAAATTTGAGCTCTTAATGTATTTTTAATGCCTCGTTAAGTTCTGCCTCCTGGTATAATGCGCTTGTAATTGGCGCATCGTGCACGTCTTATTATCCGTGATAGTTTTTAATCTACGTCAGCATTACAAAGGCTGCAGTTCATCTCTTTTCGAACTATGTTGGTGCTTCCGACATTGAATTCACAACTCGGTGCTGAACTCTCCTTAAATAACCTTTTTAGAGAAAAATAGTCAGTTAAAACGGTGAAGTTTATTCCTTCTAAATACTTTTCATCAACTAAATTGACCGCGAGACATTCTTTTTCGGTCGTAGAATATTTTCGTTTAGTATTCGTTAATGAACGGATCGGCTAACAGTCTGTAAGAGCAAGATAGATAGTTCTTTTGATCTTTCTAGATCAAAGTTCCTATCTTATCCCTTTCAATGACAATTTTTTTTCAAAATTTGAAAAAAGTCCACAATTACATTTCGAATATTTTGAAAAAATCTCACTTATAGTATTTTTCATTGTCATTTTAATGTTCTTCGATTCAATTTAATAACTTGTATAGTTTTCGTATTATAAAAGAAATTTTGAACTTATATTTCAGCAATATATCTGCAATTTCAAAAAAATTACCCTATGCGAAAATGCAATCTATTTTTTTATCTTTAATTAACTAACAAGTTTTAATTAACTAAAAATGACATTTAGTTTGTGGCAATCCTTATAAATATTAACGCTTTGAAATACCTATTAAAATTTTTTTAACATGTTTGATGTATCCTCTACCATTTGGCGCGCAGATTCTGGTAGCCGTTATATTTCTTGTAAAATGTCTTTTGATCGCAATCGACCTTCTTATTGACGACCAAGAACCCCACCGAAGACGTTTTGATTGTGTCGATGGTCTTCAGTCCAGTCCCAAAAAGTGCGCGTTCAGACTGTGAAGTCAAAAATAATTTAATACTTTTTAACTGTGACACTCCAGCTCGCATAAAGTAAGTATTTAATGGCATTGTACAGTTTGAAATATATTTATGTGACCGTTATTTAATCAATTATTTTAATATTGTTTTTAGTCAGACAGAAAATGAACCGAAAATTAAAAAATATTTATAATTTTAGTCAATTTTTCATTAAACCAATGTTGGGTCATTTGATTTTTTTTTAGCCTTTATAAGAAATTTTTAAGTGGAATTTTTGATTTTTTTTTAACCTTATAAGAAATTTTAAGATCAATCGGATCTGGAAAATAAAATAGTCAATAAAAGTATTTTAAAGTGTGTTAAAACATAAAAAAAGTTAATTAGATTGATTTTCAAATAGTTTTGAAATAAAAGGTTTATTAGCTCATAATATTTGATATCAACATCGAAGGTCTATCAGACCAAAATTTGTATTTGATAGCAATTTTTAATTTGAAACTTTACTAGATAGGAATTAATAAGACCGCATAAACCAAAATGTTAAATATTAACTTTAAAAGGTTAGTGCAATTGTTTTTTTATATTTAGTAGCAGTTTGATAGTAAAAATTGGTAGGATTTTTAGAATTTAGAATTTAGAATCCCAATGGCATCTTTAAGTTTTTTTAATTCTATATTTTATTGGCCATTTATGTGTTTTACTTCTTAATCTTTAAGGTCACGCTAAAATGGACCACATAATTTAGTGAAAAACGAGTTTTTCGGGTTATTAGGGGCGTAAGAAATTGAGGCGTGTAAATAAGTTTTAAGTAGTTAATTGGAATTCAAGATATATAGTAAAAGTGAGTTATTATGTATTCAAAACGTTTTCTGTGTAGTAAAAGATTTAGTTTATGAAAAAAATAAAATATTAAGAATATAAATATTGTTTTATAACATAAGACCAACGTAAACTTTAGTGAATAATAAAGAATTTATCAAAGCGAACCGTAAGTGAGCTTTCTTTGTCGTGAATCGGATTGAAAAGTTGGTCCGCGAAATTAAACTGCTTCGAGTGATTCTATGACAATGAAAATTTTACTGCAGTTAGCTGACCACATACACCGGGTTGTGACGAAACCGAAATTTTAAAATTTTCTTAGCTTAACTGCAAAAAAATGAAATGTAAAAAATTTCAAAAATTAATTATGCTAGCACAAAATTTCAGTTAAAATTGAACTTTTTCTATGGAACAAAATAAATATCCATCTTTTGAATAAAAACACATGATAATGATAATGTGGTGCCTTAAATAGCCCCACGTTGGCCAGCAACATTTATAATGATATGTGGTTTCTTAAATTTTAAAAAAATCCCACGTTGTAAAGCCATTTATAATAAAAAAAATTGATAATTTACCTCAATTGGGAATGGGTTCAATATTAAATTTGAATTGTTTGCTCTTCTTCTTTTCCTTATTTTAAACCTTTGTTGATGATAATTTTGAAATCTACTTCTTTTAACATTTTTTTCTATATTCTTAATTTTTGCTGCTCTTTTTTATAACCATATTACCATTGAATATTCCATTACATAATCCCCAATAGTCAGATTTCTTCTACAAATCTACTTTTTCCATAAATTGTATTTTTTTTTATTTTAAATAAAATTTGAATTGTTTTTCTGAATTTATGTATTTTTTTTATGGGATATATATAAATTTTATAAATTCAGCCTTTTTTATCAAATATAAAAATTTCAAAACCTTCCCACTCCATTTTTTTATAAAAAAATCATGATTCTTAAAATCTTTTCTAAAATCTTTTATACTGAGTGATATTTAATTTTCATAGTTAAATTTTAAATTATTACATTTCCAAATATAAAACAAATTTTATTTCTATTCAAATTTCATAAGACTTTCTTCAGATATCCAGAATTATTGATTATACAAAAATTTTTACTTATATACCCAATTACTTTAAATTAACTTATTATATTCAATATACAAACTTTCGGAATATAATATTTAGAATATAACACTTATATAATAAAAATAATAATAAATTAAATTCTATAAATCTTCTTCTTCTTTGGCGCTTTTACCTATAATTCTTTTGGGTCATATTTTTATATAAAATAATATCATTAAAAAAATGAATTTAGACCAATATTTTTAAAAATAAAACGAATTTTAAATTGTTAGTAAGGTAATTAAAATATTTTTTGATCAAACAAGGCATAAAGAGGGTAATTTTAGCCGAATTTCATTCGCCTATATATTTTTTTTTTATTAATTTTGTTTTTGATGTTGTATGTTATTTACTTCACTCTTAATTTGTTTTTGTAAACATAAATAAATTTGGTATTAATGATTAAAAATAAATATACAAATAAATAAAATTTAAAAAGTGACAATAAACTTATTAAATTATTAATAATAAATTCAAATTTAATTGATTTTTAATAATATTTTTTCGTCATCAGCTAATTTAATAATTCTAAAAAAATCTGGGTCTATTTTATTGATATAAACAAAATATTGTAATGAATTTCAACGAAGATAATCTCAATTTTGGGGTGAGTTCTAAAGAAATAAAAAAAATAATAAACATTACATAGTTATAAAAAAAATTAAATTTTGTGTATGTCCTTTTACTCTAGTTTATTTCACTTCCTTCACTTCTTGTCCAGTCTCCTGCACCAATCTTTTCTCTCTCTCTTCTCCCTACCTCGACTACTTCTTTTCACTACCTCCTCTTAACCCAATTCTCCGGTCTCTGTTCCTCTACTTCTATAATCTCTTTATCCTTCTTACTTGTTTTTACTTGGTTTTCTTCTTGTAGTTATCTTCAATTTTGATCGTAAATTTTAATATTTTGTTTTTTTTTTTAAATGAAGAACATTTTATTTTTATTGGTGTATACTTTTATTGTTATTCTATCCAACCTTCCATATTATATTTACAAAACCATAATTTTTTTATCTGACAATAAATTTTTTTAAAAATGTTCAAATTCGATCTGTTTATTATCATTTTTCAACTGTCTGTCTCTAACCAAAATAAATTTTTTGTTACTTGATTAATGAATAATTTTTATCTGTTAATCACTTTTGACAAACTTGTCATTTACTTTTTAATTATACTGCAAAAATTTATTTTAATATTCTTTCCAAAATTTAACTTTTCGAATTTTATACACCAATTATTTTCAATAAATGCTTTAAAATTAAACTTTTAACGATAAACTCTGTTTATAACAATAAAAACAAAATAAAATTATTTATGCTATTTAAACCTTTCAACGAATAAATAATAAAAAAATGACTCATACAGAGTATTTCATTACAATATATATAAAATTTTATATTAAACCAACCCTGTAAACCACTTTTGTCACTCCTTAATATTTAAAAATCTGGTTTTATAAAATTAGAGCCACAAGAAATTCCAAGGTTACCAAAATCTTGCTTTTATTATTTGTACCACTAATTTATAATCTTTTCACGAAGATATATTTTTATAAAAAAATTTCGATATTTTTATTCCAAAATATAATTTGAATTTTATATTTATATTAAAAGTAATATTTCGAAAAAAACTAGAACGTTTTCAAAAGTTATGATTTTTGTTCCATAAATTTTATTTTTACGAAAAAGTTTAATATTGAAAAAAATAGTTTTGGAAATCACTGCTATAATATAAAGTTTCGCTATTTTCAAAAATTGTACTTTTTCATTTTCCATAACAAGATTCACTTGTAATTTTTGATTGTTTTTTTTATAGAACGTGTTAAGAGTTTGAGCCCAAGTTTATTTTATTTTTTAGGGTTCATTTTACCACAACGAGAGCTCAGTATACCAAGTAATAATTAAAAAAGATTTCAATTTTAAAATAAAGGCGACATCCATTTATTTTACTTATTATATCCAGATTCCCTCTTCTTTCGATTTTAACTGACCAACAGTACGAATATGACAACATTTAATAATACTCGTAAAATGGGAATTTTAAATTATTACAATTGCGAACGTGGGGTTTACGAACAGAACCTTTTTCGTGGGCCCTAAAGCGGCACTTCAAAATGTTAGGAAAATCTTACTAATAACTCAAGAACATTGTGTCAGATTTTCATAAAGATTAGAAAGTATTCAAAAAATTGATGGGTTAAAAGCTTTGTTTACTAATCTAATTACAGAATCTATAAAAAGCGAAAAAATATTGACCAAAATTTATATTATTGTTTATTTTTTTAATTTATTAACACAATAATTATCAACAAAGTGTTAATAAACTCGTAAATTTTTCCAAGAATATTAAAAAAAGAAATACCGATTGATAAATTGGTGACAAAATTGAATTGTAATGCATTTTTTGACCTCTTTGCAAGGGCAGGTGATTTAAAATTCAAAATCCGTTTTCTCCTCACAACACTTTTCAGATTTCACAATATGATGAATGAATATTTGAGGGCCATTAAAAAATATAAAAATTACCACAATTATTCTAAGTATATACAGGGTTGGTATCCATTATTGAACCAGCAAATATCTTTAAAACGAAATATTAATGAAAATTTGGACCATTGTTAATGTTGTTCTACTTCTAAGTACTCTCAACTCCTTTAAATTATATAGGACACCCTATATTCTTCTGCAGCAAATGTTAATACATTATTTAGAATTTTTCATTATTTGCTTTTTAAGTGAAACACCCTGTAATAATCATAAGTGATCCATAACATGAAAATTAACCATAAATCAAATTTTTATTATCCGCAGCTTAAAATTTTTTTAACATTGACCTTTCGATTAAGACACACCTAAAAATCTCCACCTCTTCATATCACTTAATTGATCTGCGAAATTTGAATATAGATTGTTCCGTATAATACAAACAATGACATGTGATTTTCAAACAATTTCGACGAATTCAAAAGTATATTGAACCTGTTAGAGGTTAAAAGATCAACGAATTACATTTAATTAGACCGAAATTAGTATTGTATACCGGGTGTCCCAGAATTTTTTGCTCATAAGATACGTGGGTTGTTTGATGACATAAAATTCTAAAAAACAATCTGAATAATTAAAGCCTTTAAAGATGTACTACTTAAATCTACCCTCTATCCATTATAAACTACCCTTAACTCTTTTTTTCTAAATGCCAGAGAATCTGTCTCAAACACCACGTTCTTAAGATGTTCCCATAATAAAAAATCAAGAGGTGATAAATCTGGAGACCGTACAGGTAACCTGAGAGGGCCGATTTAAAAAATAGACAGAAGCTCCATCTTGTTGCCACCTCATAATATCTCTTGGAAAAGTACGGGAAGATCATTTTCTAGAAAGTTTAGCTATCTAGTACCAGTTAATGTGTGTATTGAAAGAATATGGATCTATAAGCCATCCATTTAATAACTCACACCATACATTTACTCCCCAGATGGTTTGGAAATTAGTTTCCAGAACTCAATGAGGACTGTCATGAGAACCTTGATTCGTTACTCCACAGTTCTGGTTCAAAATATTAGGATGAAGGTAATTCTTTCAAAGTCACCATGTCTAAGTTCCTGATTAAAATGATTTTTGAATGGCTGAAAATTCTGAGATTTCAGGATTCTCTGTACTGATTACTTACTGATGCCAGCCTCGAGTCGAAATATGGGGATGTAACTGCAGCTAATACATTAATGCACATTTCTTCAGTTCTTGCAGGAGCAGCATGTTGACGATGTTTTTTTGCCTGAAAGTGAACCTTCTCTCAACCCGTTTACATAAGAAAACGTTTTACGTGTCGTCTGTCGTTCCTGAGTAAACCTGTGTTGATGCAGTACTATAGCAGTACGAGATTTTTTGGCACTCACTAAAAATTAGAAGAATATCAACATATTCATATATAAAGGTCTTATTAGTTTCTGAAAAAAAAGTACTTAAAACGTAACAAAATTGGAGAAATTTTGGGGAGAAAAAAGTATCAAAAAAGCGACAAATTAAGAGAAAAAAAGGAGAAATTTTGGGGAGAAAAAATTTTATCCAACATGTGACAAGTTTAGAAAGAAAATAGGGGAAATTTTGGAAAGAGAAAAAGTACAAAAAAGTGACAAATTAAGAGAGAAAAGAGGGGAAATTTTGGAGAGAAGAAAAAGTAAAAAACGTAATAAAATTAAAAGAGGAAAGAGGAAAATCTTCGAGAAAAAATAAGATAAATTTTGGAGAGAAAAGTGCAGAAATTTGAACCGAAAAAGTGACATATTTGAGAAAAAAGTTTAAAATAATTAGGAAAATTGAACAAAAGTAGGGTAATTATTTAGAAAAAAGTTCAATTCAAGAGAAAAAGTGAAAAAATTTTAAAGAAAAGGGGGGAAATTTTTTACTGAAAGGAGGAGAAAAAGTTGCAAAATTAGAGAAAAGAGAGGAAATTTTGGAGAGAAAAAAAGTACAAAATTAAGAAAGAAAATAGTGATAATTTTGAAGTGAGAAAATTTCACAAAAGAGTGGGAAATTAATAGAGAAAAGAAGGGAAATTTTCGAAAGAAGAAAAGTATAAAAATAGTAAAAAAATTAAGAGAAAAGAGAGAAAATTTTGGAAAGAAAAGAGGGGACATTTGAACCGAAAAAGTGTCATACTTGAGAAAAAATTGGAAATAATTATGAAAATTGAACAAAAGTAGGATAATTTTTTAGAAAAAAGTTCAATTTAAGAGAAAAAAGTGACAAAATATGAAAGAAAAGGAAGGAAATTTTCTACTGAAAGTAGGGGAAAGTTGCAAAATTAGAGAAAAGAGAGGAAATTTTGGGGAGAAAAAAAGAACAAAATTAAGAAAGAAAATAGTGGTAATTTTGAAGTGAGAAAATTTTACACAAAAGAGTGATAAATTAATAGAGAAAAGAAGGGAAATTTTGGAAAGAAGAAAAGTATAAAAATAGTAACAAAATGAATAAAGAGAGAAAATTTTGGAAAGAATAGAGGGGAAATTTGAGCTGAAAAAGTGACAAATTTGTGACAAAAATTGGAAATAATTATGAAAAGGGGTAATTTACTGAACAAATGGGTAATTTTTTGAAAAAAAGGGTAATTTAGGAGAAAGAAGTGACAAAATTTGAAAAAAAAAACTGACAGAATTTTAGAGAAAAGAAGGGAAAAGTGACAAAATTAGAGAAAAGGGGAAATTTTGGAGAAAAAAATGACAGAATTAAGAGAGAAAATAGGTGAAAATTTGGAAAGACAAAAAGTATAAAAAAGGGACAAATTAAGAGAGAAAAGAGGGGAAATTTTTTAAGAGAAGAAAAGGTACAAAAACAATAACAAAATTAAGAGAGAAAAGAGGAAAAATCTTTGAGAGAAAATAGGATAAATTTTAGAGAGAAAAAAGGGGAAATTTAAACCGAAAAAGTGACATATTTGAGACAAAAATTGGAAATAATTATGAAAATTGAACAAAAGTAGGGCACTTTTTTGGAAAAAAAGTTCAATTTAAGAGAAAAAAGTGACAACTTTTGAAAGAAAAGGGGGGTTAATTTTATACGGAAATGAGGGGGAAAAGTTGCAAAATTAAAGAAAAGATAGGAAATTTTGGAGAGAAATAAAGTACAAAGTTAAGAGAGAAAATAGTGGTAATTTGGAGCGAGAAAATTTTATACAAGAGAAAAGAGGGGAAATTTTGGAGAGAAGAAAATTACAAAAATAGTAACATAATTAAGAGAAAAAGAGAAAAAATTTTGAAGAGAAAAGAGGGGAAATTTGAGCCGAAAAAGTGACAACTTTGTGACAAAAATTGGAAATAATTATGAAAATTGAACAGAAAAGGAGTAATTTACTGAAGAAATGGGTTATTTTTTTAGAAAAAAAATTATGGTAATTTAAGAGAAAAAGTGACAAAATTTGAGAGAAAAGGTGACAAAATTTTAGAGAAAAGAGGAGAAATTTTTCCAGTGAATAACCAATCTTAGTAGCCCGACCGTGTATCATCAATATCTGTCTCTATTAACTTATATTTTTTTTAAATTATGGATTAAAAATATAACCGACGAATTTTTTTTATTACAAACTAATATATTTAAAGGCGATTAATAATCTAACCAGTAAACGTTCTTGCTTCGATCGCGCATTAAAATGTCTCAATTATTAAATAACTATAAATTTATATTTAAACTAGAAAAAACATAATACACTGGTTTTACACTAATTATTTAATGTTAAACGTATTCATTAAAGTTCTTGTGCAACAATGACGAAATTTGTAAAATAAAATTAATTTTTAAGTATTTTTATATATTTCTTTTTATTTTTTAGCATACTATACCAGGATGTTCAGAATTTTACTAATACTAATAAGTTTAAATTTAGTAACATTAGTTTCTAGTCATGGTAGATTAATGGAGCCACCTGCCAGAAATGCGATGTGGAGATTTGGATTTCCAAATCCTGTAAATTATAACGACAACGAATTGTTCTGTGGCGGATTCTCAGGTATGTCATTATAAAATCAAATAATTCCTAAATTATCCCAGAATCATATTGTCCTATATATCTGGCATGCATCATGTGCAAACTATTAATTAAATCATAAATACATACCTTTTATGCACTTAAAATAACAAAAACATAATCAATTCACAACAAGGTGTAACGAAGTTACTTAATTACCGTGATAATTAGAAATAACTTAAAATTATGGTCAAAGCAAACCTCCTTCAAATATAAGATCAGTCGTACTAGTTAAACCTAAGCGAAACATATGGAAACAGTCACATACGTTGAAATTCTTAACGTATACTTTCCACTATCCACTATCCACTATTTAATCCATTGTCATCAATTCCAGTTGGAATTCCAGTTCTAGTAGGAACCAGATCCAACCACTAGTATAGAAGCAACGCCTTCAGCTTTCCCACTTCTATAATTTTCCCTTTGTTCTATCGTTCCCCACTTCTCTAATTTTTAACGTCGCAGTTGGTTTAGTAGTTGGACAAAGTCTACCTGTTCAGCGACCATTAGAAGAACCAGTTGAACCAGTAGAGTAAGACCGTATACAGATCCAGTTTATGTCCAGCCGTGCCATAACCCAAAGAAACGATAATAGAGACCCCTTTCTTGTTCCCCGCCGAAGTTGATTTAATATAAATACAAGAAATTATTTTCGCTTTAACATCACAGTAGCGAATACCAAGGTCCTTAACCCGGTAGGGCAAGTAAATCTCGCCCTTATGACCGGTACGGATACAATAACGACCCCTGGAGTGTATTTTTCTGTGACACTGCCAGGAGCAAGTGACCTTCACACTATAAATGGAAGGGGACACCTGAGGCAATCCGAGACTTGGACTAATGCGCCAAAAGACCGCTTGACGACGCAAAAAGCGTTACAAATGGTAAACAGTAAGCATATTCCATTGTGCAAAAATGTTTAGCCATATTATTTGATATTAAGAACGCATATGACACTACAAAAGTAGACGACATTACCTATCATTAATTAAAATGTTGAACAGTTAGTGCTTTTTTCTATGGGACCGGTTTCGTAATAGTCCGAATAAGGTTTTTTTTGGAAAAGAAAAAATGGTAGTTCTATGGGAGTTTTTTAATGAACTCAATTCCATAACTTACGATTAGAACGAAGGATACGCATAATTCCAGTAGCTTTTCACAAATTCATAAAACAATCATAAAAAAAAATTATTGAAATTTGGACAGAACAATGTAAAACATAAAATTAGTCTCACTAGAATCAAAATTAACTATATTTGATGTATGATTTGTTTTAATATGGAAATTTTTTAGTGACTTCTTGGATTTTTTTAATGTAACTTTATTTTATCTGATTTATTTTTAGTACAATGGGAACAAAATAAAGGAAAATGTGGAGTATGCGGTGATCCATATCACGCCGATGAACCCAGAGCACACGAAGCAGGCGGTACCTACGCCAAAGGTATCCTAAGTCGCTATTACAGTGTCGGACAAACCATCGATATCGAAATCGAACTGACAGCTAATCATTACGGACGATTTGAGCTTCTTCTATGCCCTAATAACAATCCAAATCAAGAAGCCACACAAGAATGCTTTGACAGGTTTCCATTAAGAGTGGTAGAAACTGGAGAAATCGGGTATCAAATACCTGAAGATGGTCGAAGGAAAGCTGTATTTAGGTAAGATTTAATGATCGTGTTCAATAATGTATTACTTACAAACTATGAAGAATGAAGGACGTAACAGAAATTACATTTTTAGATACCAAGTTCAATTACCACCGTACATAACCTGTACTCAGTGCATTCTACAATGGAATTACTACACTGGTAACCAATGGGGTGATTGTCCCAATGGTACCCAAGCCCAGGGTTGTGGAAAATCAGAAACGTTTAGGAATTGTGCCGACATCACTATACATTCTAGTGCTGGAGGTGCTGTCCCTCCAATTTTCGTTGACAACATAAATCCCTATCAGTTGTTTTATAAAGATTATACAAAACCAGCACCATATAATGTTATCCCGTTAGTTGTAAGGGATCAAATTTGCTTTCCTAATAATATTTACAGGATGATACCTGGAATTTGGAACTGGTGTCAAAGTAACTGCTTGAGATATCCACCTAATTGCCCAAAGGAAATTTGTACGTGTCCGTAAGTATATATTTTTTATTATAAATGATGTTTTGATATATTTGATGTTTAGTAGGTGTAAATGAAAATAATGGTATTATTTGTTTTCTAGAAATGTATGTGAAGCAGTTGGAGATTACAAAGGAAACGTCGGTGCTGATGTTCATTGCATAGATAAATGTTTAGTGCTTCCAGCTAGTAATTGTTCCACTAGTGAATGTAACTGTTATGAAGAATAATACTCTTTTCCCATATTTATATTAAGGTGTATAGTTCGTCAATAATAAAATACTAGAATAATTAAAAATAAGTTTTATTCTCTTCGGTATATATTATAACATAATGAAATTAATGAATTAAAAAAAAATTAGTTGCTTGCGTGCTTGTTATTAATTTTAACGTCTCTTTTCTACTACCAGGACTAATCTGGACGGGACCTATAGCTTATCGTGGGGTCCGAACCACGGTCCTCAATCACCCTAAACCCTAAATAAAGATTTATGCCCGATTCGCATGATCCTGTTTCGCCTGACCAATTAAAATTTCCCGATTCGCCTGACGACTTAAATTGTGGTAGCGTTTCGCCTGACCATAAGTTGGGTGATGTGCACCTTGATTTTTTCATAAGGGTCATTTTCAAAATACATGCAAAATTTGATTTATAAGGATACATATTCATAATTTACCAAAAATTAAATAGTTTATAACACATTTGTTTTCATTTATATTCAAAAATATAATTTCACTTAGAGTCTTGATGGAAAATGAATCTGACGATGATATAGAGTATTACGAGGAAGTAGATCCTTCAGGATTTGAGGAACTGTATCGAGATCCAAGTCTAGGTGATTTTGTATTGGTCAAATTTAAGGCTAAAAAACTAATATACTTTTTTGGAAAAGTTATCACTGAGACAAATGAACTGGAGATTCGATTTTTGAGGAGTTTGAAAGACGACCAACATTTTATTTTTCCAGTTCTTCCTGATGAATCTTTAATCCCAAAATCCGATATAAAAATAATTTTACCTCTTCCTCTAAGTTTAGGAACCACCAAGAGGCTCCAGTGTATGTACAAATTTGAAATAAACTTTAACCCAGTTGATGTACGTTGAATAATTTTTTTAAACTTTAACCCAGTTGATGTACGTTGAATAATTTTTTTGTTTCATTGTGGCCAAAATGGAGTACACAACAAAATCAAAAATAAAAGTTAATTTTTTTTAATCTGAATAAAGATTTTTTTCACTAAAATTTCGTTAAGATATTTTCATTTTCTTCATTTTTCGTTAAAAGCAATAATTTTGTTTTACTGTGGCCCACTCTCCCCTACGTTTAATATTCCTTTTTTCCTTATCACGTGAAACGGTATTTCAAATGTCAATATTGTAATGATATTTTCTCCACAACCATTACTGAATGTATGAATTCTAAAATCATTTTTAATAATAGAATGTAAACATTCACCCTCTAGAGTCTGAATATTTATTGTATAATACTTGCCTCTTATGCATTTTGCATGTATTTTCATTCTTTATCAAGATAAAGAATGGATTTTCTGTAATCGAAATAAACGATATGGGATTGCCCTGGATTTCAAAAGATAAAATGGCGACGGTAATAATTATTTTCAAACAAGTTTTAATTTAAACAAAATAATGAGTGAAAAATCAAGTGAAGTAGATATAGAATAATATCTGAAATTGCAAATTATGAAAAACACCAATGCACCAGATTTTAATATCGGTAAGTATACCACAGCATTATAAATATTAATACAATGTAATACAAATATGTCAACAAATAACTTGTGTTCAGATTTAATTTAATTTTGATTTATACTTTTTGACCGTTTAGAAAATATAGTCTGTTACTCGGTCAGAATGAAAAAATTCGACACTCGTGGTTCCTCACACTCGCTTTCGCTCGCGTTCGGAATTTTCCACTCTTGTCGAATTTTTCATTCTAACCTTGTTACAGAATCTACTATACACTATCTTAAATTTGGGTTGTGTTCTAGAGAAAAATAATAAACATTACAAAAAAAAAATTAAGTTTGTCCTATTATATGCCTCTTGTTATTTTCTTATGTATTTCTAAACCATGATTCCTTCTTCCTCCAAATGTTCTTATTTCAAATTTCGTATAACTCCTTTGCCTAACCAAAATTTTTATTCTGTCTTCCTCCAAATGTTCTTATTCCAAATTTCCTATGACTCCAGTTCGTTCTCCCAGTAATAACTTTTGTCTGACCAAGATTTTTCTTCTTCAATAAATTTTCATTTTTATTTATATTTTATATAATACAACTTTCAATAAACCTTCCTTCTATAACTTAAAATTGCATTCCATATCATATATAATTTTTTTATTAATTGATTGACAATACATTGTTTATTATCTTTCTTGCCTTTCAAATTTTTTCCCACTAGATTTTTACCACTATATT
Organism: Neocrepidodera transversa; assembly: GCA_963243735.1. Taxonomy (NCBI): domain Eukaryota; kingdom Metazoa; phylum Arthropoda; class Insecta; order Coleoptera; family Chrysomelidae; genus Neocrepidodera; species Neocrepidodera transversa. The sequence continues at coordinate 14,067,898 of OY725338.1, forward strand.
CCCTCTTTACTATCTGACTTTGATTACTTAAAATTCATGTATTATAACTCCAAAATTATTTCGATTTTATTATATCATCTTTCATTATTTTAACAAATTTTAAGATTCTTTCCCTTTTTTTAAATTTATTGAAAGTTTATCTACATATAAAAGCTTCGTTTTCTTTTCTTTACTTATATATCAACTCTTCTATCCCATTTAATAAACATAACGTTTAAGTATTAATACTCTTCTAATATATTAAATTTCAACTAAAAAAAAAATTTTTTTTATTTATAAAATACCCTACACAGGTAGAAATTTTCTTTTTATAACAATATATATGTTATAACATGATTTGTTAAATATTTTCTACACTCGAGTTTGTTCAAACATTCGCCTGAAGATAGCCTAAGTGCTGAAACATGTTGCCATTTTTTTTGGTATATTTCAAGTTGTATTGAAATTACCAAATAAATATTTTCTATATTAAATTCATGTGGTATCGACTTTGATACACTACACCACATTTGGGAATGAATAATCTAGTTTTTTTAAGTAAATATTAATTTAAGGAAAGAAGGGTAGTCAAATGTGTGGACTAAACCAAAATATGTTTGCCAAGTAAAAATTACTTGATGTAAATATAATGAGAGTAGTTAGATTGAAACAATAAATTTAATATTTAAATAGTTAAAAAATTTTAACAAGATAGTTTGTGTAGTTGACATATTAAAATGGTTATTATACCATAAATAAAAAGAATTATAAATTAAAAGTAATCTAAAAAGAATAAGTAATAATTATATAAATTAATTATATTCTCAATAATATTTCAAACAAAATTATAAAGTAAAATTTATTTCATAAAATTAGGTTATTTATTATCCAAAGAAGACATGATTTTTTGTGGTAACTAGACAAAAGTGGCTGGTTGCTAGGGAAAATTGTTGAAACATTTGAATGTTCAGAACTAGTTTGGTGTGTGAAACGAAAGGAACAAATTATTTTGTTCATCAAATTTTATTCAAAAAAGTTATTTTATTAGTAATACAGTGGTTATAAGTGATAAATTAGGCAAGTATAAGTCCTAGGCAACCGTTTGAGGTAGAAATCATTGCCTTAATTTCAAACTTTAACTAGAATAAGTTAATTTCATTTTTTCGTAATCCAAAGTAGAAATTGACAGATCTCAAAAATGTCTATTTGACATAAGTCAATTATTCACGAGAACATTCCAAAATTAAATAACACAGTACTCAGTAACCCAATTGTAACTTATTATTAACGTTTCGTTTCATATTAAATATTTAATCACAAAATTTTTCTTTAGTGCCGGAAAGCAAGCTAACTGCATTTACGCTTACGGTTATGCAACAGCTGGATGGACCGGGGATACTGAAAAATACGAGAAAATAACCAGGACAGGAGTGAGTAAATAAAAATTTTTATTTTGCATGTCAAGGTAGTGATGAATAATTTTAGAGAAAAGTGTGTATTGTTCTTTAATATTTTTATTAGGTATTAGTAACAATAATTCTGTTTAATTTTCTTCTCTGATCAGAGTTAAATGTTTTTTTTTAATATGCTATACCAAATATCATTGGTAATATAAAGTTCATTTTTTTTTCGGTAAATATTTTAATAAATTTGTTTTTTATTAATTTATAATAATAGATGTACTAATTTTGGGTGAAGCCCTTTTCGGCACGGCGGTCAGTTATATTCGAATTTAATCTTTTATTGCTTCTAACGGTGTAGCCGTTCTGGGCACGAAAACTGGATTAAGGGTTCTAGGAAAATGAAATAGGATTATTTAAACATTATATGAATTATATCAATTTTAAATAATATTTTGGTAATCTTGTCAAATGTGGGTTATTCCTAGATACAGTTTAAATAAAATTATTGTGAAATGATTGGATTTATAAATGGGGTTGTAATAGTATAATTTTTAACTGGTATTTTTGTAGCTATTTAATATTTTTCCTAGTGATGTATTTTTTTAATATTATATTTCTTTTGATTTTTCATATTCTTTTCTATTAATTATATTTAGCTCAAATAATTGTTTTGTCAAATCATTGTTTTTATTTAGAGAAAAAAATTCTTGACTATACAAATCAAACCGAGATTATTTATTTGGACAAAAAAAATCTTATCATACAAATCAAATGAAGGATATTTATTTGGAAAAAAATTTAAAAATTCACTGAAATTTTTGGTTAAATCATTATTTTTATTTGGAGAAAAAAATTCTTGGCTATACAAATCAAACCGAGCTTATTAATTTGGACAAAAAAAATCTTTACCATACAAATCAAATGAAGGATATTTATTTGGAAAAAAATTTAAAAAAATCACTGAAATTATTTTTCAAATCATTGTTTTTATTTGGAGAAAAAAATTCTTGACTATACAAATCAAACCGAGATTATTTATTTGGACAAAAAAAATTTATCATACATTTATTTGGACAAAAAATTTTTTTTAAAAAATTTTAAAAATCACTGAAATAATTCCTATTATTTTTTCTTAAAAATATTACTTTAAATCGAAAGGATTAGTTACTTTATGGTCGATAACCACTGTGCCCAAAAGGCTCACCTAATTTTAAAACTTGAGGCCAAAAGACCGGTAGGATTACGGAACCCCGTTGACAAAATTGACCGCTGGGACCAAGTGAACAACACCCCTAATTTTATTCCACTTGGTTTGATCCCTACCTTAGAGGTAAGATTTTCTCATGCTCTACGGTTTGTTTTGATTAGCGCCCAATTCAATAATTTATGATTAGCATTAAATTCAAAAATAAAATAAATTCTATTAAAACAAACAAATATAAAATAAAAAAATTTTAAATAAGTACTGTTGAAATATAAAAATAATAATAATAATAAAGTATCTCTATAATATAGGCAAGTTCACAGTACATTACAATATATTTAATTAACTTAAACATTATAGAAGATATTTTAATAGCATTTGGTAATTTTAGTTCTATCATTGTCAAACGTTTTTCTCCTGTTTAAACTTATTAAATATGAAATTAAGAATTGAAAAAATTCATGCATCTATTGGATAGATTTATGAACAATAATCTTTAGTACAAAAAAATTGTATCTCTATTTTTCTATTAATTGTGCATTAGTTAATTAACAATTTGTTCCTACTTGAACATCAACATTGTAAGTGCGATAATTGTTAAATAACAAATCTGATTTTTTTTCCTTTTTTGGACATATTTTTGAAAGGTCTTTGAACAGATTCCCGTTGGAAAAATTAAAAAATTGTTAAAAATATTTTTAACAGTTCTATTGATTTCATCTCTTGTGCTATTTTTATTTTAACAATTTAAGTGTTTTTTATTTTTAATAATGAAATTACGATTCATTCAAAAAGTGCAAATTTGTGCGAGGGTGCTTGAATCGTTTGTGTGAAGTTAGCCACATTATTCCAGCCACGGTTTCTGACGTGTAGACTGTCGACTGCTGGGTGGTTTGTTTTTATTCACAGTGTTGCCAAATTTATCAAAATCATATAAATTCAACAATTTCGGCTTGAAAATGTAGAATGCATCTTTTAAACTCTATGGATTTATCCCTAAAGATAACCATGGATTTAATTTCAACCTTGTCCATTAACAAATGACAATTATCTATGAGAGAGTCGGAACGCAAAATACACCAACTTTTGGGAAAGCCGATTAAAAGGGTAAAAAATATTAACATTAATTCTAATACTTTAAAAAGTCAAGAAGCAGCAGTTCTGCCACGAAATTAAAAATTCCAAATAATATATAGAACAGGTAATGAAATTCTTTGGACGGTCGGTAATCAGACATATAAAAAATAAAATAACTTCTCGGGCAATAAAAATCCAAGAAATAGTAGCGCTGCCACAAAAACAAAAATACCATTTTAAAGAGGGGATCAAATACTATATAGAACAGGTAATGAAATTCTTTTTACGGTCGGTAATAAGAGAAATAAAAAATAAAATAAGTTCTCGGGCAATAAAAATCCAAGAAATAATAGCGCTGTCACAAAAACAAAAATACCATTGGAAAGAGGGGATAAAATACTATATAGAACAGGTAATGAAATTCTTTGGACGGTCGGTAATAAGAGAAATAAAAAATAAAATATCTTCTCGGGCAATAAAAATCCCAGAAATAGTAGCGCTGCCACAAAAATTAAAATACCATTGGAAAGACGGGATCAAATACTATACAGAAGAGTTAATGAAATTCTTTGGACGATCGGTAATAAGAGAAATTAAAAATAAAATAACTTCTCGGGCAATAAAAAACCAAGAAATAGTAGCGCTGTCACAAAAATAAAAATAACATTTCAGTTTTTGTTTGTTTATTAGCGCGACTTTTTATAGGCTTTCCCAGTCCAATAAAATATTTAACTTTTTTTCTCTTATTTTTTGAAGGTCTAAAGAATTTCATTTTAAGTTTCACATCTTGATTCCATTCATCCTACGGAATTTTCGTGACAGCGCTACTTTTTCTTGGATGTTTATTGCCCGAGAAGTTATTTTATTTTTTATTTCTCTTATTACCGACTGTTCAAAGAATTTCATTACCTGTTCTATATAGTATTTGATCCCCTCTTTCCAATGGTATTTTTGTTTTTCTGGCAGCGCTACTATTTCTTGGATTTTTATTGCCCGAGAAGTTATTTTATTTTTTATATGTCTGATTACCGACCGTCCAAAGAATTTTAACCTGTTCTATATAGTATTTTTAATTTTTAATTTCGTGGCAGAACTGCTGCTTCTTGACTTTTTAAAGTATTAGAATTAATGTTAATATTTTTTACCCTTTTAATCGGCTTTCCCAAAAGTTGGTGTATTTTGCGTTCCGACTCTCTCATAGATAATTGTCATTTGTTAATGGACAAGGTTGAAATTAAATCCATGGTTATCTTTAGGGATAAATCCATAGAGTTTAAAAGATGCATTCTACATTTTCAAGCCGAAATTGTTGAATTTATATGATTTTGATAAATTTGGCAACATTGTGAGTAAAAACAAGCCACCCAGCAGTCGACAGTCTACACGTCAGAAACCGTGGCTAACTTCACACAAACGCTTGAATCAATGATCAGAAATGCTCTAAAATTCAGCTTGCAGTTGCTCGGCAAAAATAACTTTTGAGGGTCTAATTTTAGATAGATCTTAACAAAGGCAAATGTATAAGTGAAACAAGTTTTTTTTTGTATGATCCGAAAAAAAAGGGCAAGCCTTCAAACATCTTCAAAATTCAGAATTGATAAATAAATGGTATAGGCGTAGTTTAAGGGGCGTAGATTCCAAAAAAAGTAGCCATTAGTTTCTGAGAAAATTCAGTTTTTTTGAAAAAAAAAGGAGTGAGCGCAATTTCTAAATAGCTCGATAAAAAAATGTATAAAAAACAAATTAGAATGAAACCAACAGCAATTCTTTATTCGGATCATCTTTCTCTATCTATGATTAAAATTTCATTTAAATCGGAGTAAAAGAATATTTGACCTGAAAAAAAGGGCAAGCTAAAAATCTTCAAAATTTAGAATTGAAAAATAAATGGTATAGGGGTAGTTTAAGTGGCGTAGATTCCAAAAAAATTTATCCATTCTGCTCTAGCTCTTTTAGTTTCTGAGAAAATTTAGTTTTTTTTTTAAAGAGTGAGCGCAACTTCTAAATAAATCGATAAAAAAATGTTAAAAAACAAATTAGAAGGAAACCAAGAGCAATTCTTTATTCGAATCATCTTTCTCTATCCATAATTAAAATTTCTGACCCGAAAGAAACGTCAAGGCTATAGTAAGTAGCCTTCAAAAATCTTCAACATTTTTCAAAATTGAGAATTGACAAATAAATGTTATAGGGATAGTTTAAGGTGCGTAGATTCCAAAAAAAATATCCATTCTTCTCTAGCTCTTTTAGTTTCTGAGAAAATTGAGTTTTTTTATAAAAAAAGGAGTGAGCACAACTTCTAATTGAATAGATAAAAATGATAAAAAGTAAATCAGAAGAAAACTTTTTTTCTTAGTCTTAAAGCAAAAAAATATCTCGAATTTTTTAACAACAATCCGAGTAGATAATCTGATTTTTGTCGTCCTTTGTTTTACTAACAATAATTTTTAGTTTAAACCCTTCTTAACTACGTCTATTCAGTGGCGTATTACATATTTAATAATTAAAATTCAATGTATATTAATTACAAATATATTTGGGTATTTATTTACATAGGTAGTTTATATCGTTCAGTTCTCTTTACAATTATTTTCACATTAAATCTTAAACTATATTAAAATTTACAACACGCAGTAGAAAAATCTAGTGTAGAACAGATTTTTAATAAAAAGATTAAAATCGTATTATTTATTTATCTAAAGAAAAATATACAGAGTGTATAAATGTACGTAGTGTTATTGATCAGTTACACAATTATAATAATAAAATTGTAAGAACGATTCTGTTTTAAATCAATTTGCAGAATCCAAAGAAAAAAGAATTTACTGTTTTTATTTTTATAACACCCCGTAGACTAGACTAAAAAAAATAGATGAGGAAAGTGTGTCGTCACAAATGTCATTCTTGTCAAAAACAAAGAATTTGAGTACGTTCTTTGCTGATACTTTGCTTATTAGTTTTGTTGTTTGGATGTTGATTTCTCAGTCAAAAGAATTTAGTTTTTTGCTAAATTTGACTTTGACAGTGGTTTGTTTGGACTCAGTTTTTGACAAGTATGACATTTGTGACGTCATGACTTTTCTCGTCTATTGAACAGAAAAGTTCAACTGATAAGTGACAATTGACATTTTGTTCTGTTTATTTTTATAAATGTATATCAAGTGAATAAGTGAGACATAAAAATATTTTAAATAATATAATAATTCGAATTAAAGAATTGAGAGTTTACATTTGAAAAAATCCAATAACAACTGATAAAACTAATTTCTCTATTTATATATGTTAAATAACAGAACAGCGAGATTCGGTTGATATTTCTCAGTATAAAATAAAAAAATTATCATATAGTTCAAAATAAAAGAACAAGGATGTCCACAATTGCCAAATTCCAGTTGAAATTTCTAATTAAGTCAAATAAAAGTGCTTTGTTTATCACAATAACAACAAGTGTGAACAAAATGAAAGTCGAAAGAGAGAAACAACAGATATTTTACAAAATAATTAAAGTACGATTAAAAATCGGTAAGTAACATTAACTAGAAATTAGTATTAGAGAGTGAATATATCGCAATTAACTGTTACAATAAATTATTGGGTATCTGTCATTTTTATAAGAATATAATTGGTTATTTACCAATATTCGTTTATTGGATATATAATACGTAAAGACGGATTTCCACTGGGTGGAAAATCTGCAGACGGATTATCTGTATAAAATTCTATTGGTCGATTTCGAATTAATTTTCAATATCGACCAATAGATTTTCCGCCTAGACATAAGAAGGAGCAAATCACTTTATTTAACTTTGATGGGTTAAATTAATTTTTTGATTAAATTTAGGTAATTTCACCTACTGAGATGAGAAAAAATGAGATTATAGATAAACGAAAATTGTTTGGTGTGTTCCACAGTTACAGTTTAATTTAAATTTTGAAAGTAAACATATAGAATAAAACAAGAATAAGAAAAAACTTCCAATTAAATTAATAAATAACTTAGAAGGATAAACAATAAATTTTATTATTAAGAAAAATTCAATACCTTGATGTCACTAATGAATATCGGAATTAGGACCTTTAAATACCAATTTTAACAAATTATATTCCCGTTTATTCATTTATTTCTCACTAACAGATATTTCATAGTTTCATGAATCAGCTTGTTAACCATTTACTACTCACTATACAGCGTCTCTGGGACCCAAACATTCTGAAAATAAATGTGTGTGCTGCTGGTTTTCAAAATAATGCATTGTAGCTAGATAACTTTGTAATTAAGTCAAAAAAAGACCCAAATAGAGAAAATGTAGATTCAAAAAGATTGACTAATTGTTTACAAACCCAAAACGAATATATTGTGTCCAAAAATATAAACACTAGGTCTAAGAGATCAAATTAAATGAATCCTCAATACTTCTAAGCAATATTAGTTTTCAGAAATAGTGAATGCCAAATAGAAGGAACTCATTAACAAAGATTCCTGGAATCCAGAGTCTCAACGCTGGTAATTTTGCTAATAATTCGAGAGATGTTAAAACCAAAATAGGAGGTGTTAAAAATTTAAGTTAAGAAGATTATCCAGACCCAATTTGTCAATGAGTTTTGAAAAAAAATCTACTGGTTAAAAATTCACTTTGCAAATGGAGAAATGTTAATAATTAATGAAGATAATATAAATTTTGCCTTTGAGAGATTCACACAAGAGGATTAGGAGTTTTTAAGATCCAACTCTACCAAGAAGCAATTTTAAGCGAACTACCAATACTTTTTGGTATTTACCACAAAATTTCTTGGTTATCCCGTGCGATTATGGAAGGAGTTAGTACACTGACGTCACAAACCTAGTAAAAAATGTCAATAAAATCATCCTGATCACATGTCTCCATGGGCACAAAAAAAATAATTCAAGGATTTCGAGAAACGTTCGACTGAATCCGTCCTCCTCTTCATTGGACCACTCTAGATTCTGAAATCGGTTAAAAAATTAATGGCAACTTGTCAATTGTCTTTGTCAAATCAATTGCCAGCCAATAATTATAAAAATAATGAACTATTATTGCCACATAAGAAAACAATACTAAAAATAACTGTTTTGTTTGTGATAGGCAAAAAAACCGCGCGAGTGTCCCTATTGGTCTTCCAGAAGCTTCGTAGGTAGGTAAATACCACAAAATTTTGGTTATAACTTTGACGAAAAACAGCTGAGTAATAACGTCACGGATATATGACCAAATTAATAATCGAAGCCGCTTGAATGTTGTGATAATAGACCATATTCTGGTGCGACGATCATTGTGTTCAACAGTAATGAAAAAATAGTCCCTGGTTAGGAAATTTGTTAAACCATTGTTGTTGATCTGAAATGATAAAAAGTTCCAATCTAAGTCTATTTTATTTTTCGCGAGTTAAAAGTAAGGTTAAAGTGTCAAATCTTTAAAAGTTTAAGTAAAATTGAAAAAAATAAACTAAAATACAGTGGAGGGAAAAAATGTTGTGTAAAAAGTTGCACAAATAAAGAAAGCAAACGAGGGAAGTCAATAAACCAAGAATAAAATTTCATCCATTCACAACCAATATTAAAGATGCCTTACTTTTAATACCAAACTCCTAATGAAATTCAAAAATATAAATTATAAAGAGTTTGTTCAAAACCCTAGCAGTAAGAGCAATTAATTACTGAGAATCTGCTTTCTCGTATTATTAACAAATAGAGTATGGTTAATCTTTTTATATTTAGAATTGGTTAGCAAAAGGCAAATAGTGCCGGATATTTCTAATAAATTATTTTATTTTTCCTGGCCTTCAGTAGCCCGCTCTTTATAACATGTTATTTGATTTTCGCTCAAATTTTGAGGAAATAAACGTAAGTTTTTTGTCCATGGTCCAAGTGGTATACTAAAAATAACTCAATTATATCAGTAGTGCTATAATTTTCATTATGAAATATACCTATCTAAAATATTCTTCCGTACTGAATAAGTATGATCTTTATTTTGTATTGTGATGTCATATTACTTAAACTTTTAGTTTTGACAATTAACTCGCGAGAAATAGAATAGACTGGTTGAATAGAACTACTAGTAGATCTTTTTACCATTTCAGGTAACCAACATTGTTTTAAAAAATTCCCTGCAGGGACTATTTTTTCTTTACTGTTGAACACACTGATCATCGCACCCGAATATAGTCTATTACCGATCTCAAATGATAAATAGTAGACGCTTTTGGTTATTCACTTAAAATTGGTTAAAGATACTTTATCCAGTTCTTATAATACGAAATACATTAAAACTGAGTCAAAAAGCACAAGATGAAAAACACTGAGATCCAATTATGCCAATGCTACTTCCAATAGGATAAACATTTCTAAAGAGACTTCAAGATTAATTACAGATATATTATGTCAAAAAACCAATATATAGAATTTTTTCGAATTTCATCGCTAATATTTTCAGTTGGATTAAAATGTCCCAGAGTCACTATGACGTCGGCAGTTAAAGGTTAAGAGCTGGTGAACACATCTTGTACGAGTAATATCTTCAGTTTGAGATTATTTGCCGCTATAATGACTGCCTATATGCGATGGTGGTCCGCGCGGTTTTGAATTGTAACTTCTACTGCCTGGTCGCGAATGTACAATGGCGTAGTGGTCACTATGCGACGATACCGACCTATTGGAATTCATTGTTGAACCTCCAGATGTGTAGCCTTTCGGGTGATGTGGTGCTCCGTTTAGAGAATATCTATAATAATAATAAGGAATTAATTCCAAGAGGTCATCCATATCTCAAATGTGGTTAAATTATTCAGTAGAAATAAAACTCCAAGACATGTATTGGATAAATTTCACTGAAATATTATCCAGAAAATACAAAATAATTCATATTTCTTATAAAATTAATAATATTAATCTTTCAGTTCATACTAATGTCTATTATTGCATATTTTAATATTTGGAATCTAAAAATAGATTTAAAATCAACACAATATTATTCCGTCTGTCTCGCAGACTTTTTCTGTCTACTTGCAATATACAGTTAACAAAAACAAAATACATAAGCGACTGTCGCTATGCAACCTTATCTTTCTCTCATATTATCCCATCATTATAAGAGACAAAAAATATAGATACATTTCTTCCCGCTAAGATTCTGAATTCAAGGCTATGTACATACCACGTCACATGTCTCCTACCAATAAAAAACCACCAACCCTACTTTCCGCTAGAACTCAGAGCACAATCACTCCCTAGCATCCCAACTGTGAATAGATACAGTCATGCATTCAATAGAGTAAAAAAGTTTCTTCAAATAAGTAAAATGGTGCGTAATTAACCGCACCCAAAAAGTTTTCTGAGTTTTCATAACAAGAAAAAATGTAAATAGTTATTACAGTGAGTGAAGTGATTAAGTACAATCTAATATCATAATTTAATTTAATGTGCCGCTTTATAATTTTTGCTGTTCATGTTTCGTACTTGGACAAAATGGAATAAAAATTACATTCCAATTTCAAATACTGTTTTTATTTTAACATTCATATTGGTTTAACTTCTACCGAAGAAGTTTGGTCCTTCAAGAAATTGTGGAATTTATTTAATCACGTTCGCAGTCTAGTATTATGAATACTAATATTCATAAATCGTTCATGTACCACAATATAAAATTGTGGTACATGTCTTGGAGTTTTATTTCTACTGAAATTAAGAATTAGTTATGTCTTGTGTTTTAATATTAACTTACCTTGATCCGTACTGGCTTCCGTGCCAGCTTCTGTATGGATCATAATCTTCGATAATGCTTGGCTCTTTTTCGATCACTTCGGTTCTAGTACAAGCGCAAGTCATAGCGGAACATAAAAAGATATTTATGATCAACATTAGTAAAAATAGGATTCCCAATGCGACGCAGAGCCAGAGTAACCACGAAGGATGGACTCCACCTGAAATATACATAATTATATAAATACATTTTTCAACGATTTTGTTTTATATTTTTCTCTATATTTGCTTGGTAGTTGAATCAAAAGACTATGCGCAACCTCTCAAGACGACCAAAAACCACCCCCTAGAGGTTTCCCTGCAGAGAAACACAATTTCCCCCCAATTTGGAGAATACTGAGTACGGTGGTGGTGTTGAATATCGGTTCCAACCCCTTCGAAGCCCTCCTCGGCCAATATTTGCCCCAGAAAGGGGTGAATTTTTATCTTTTTAAATATCAGTGGAAAAAATATTCATCGCCGTTTTCGAGGATACTGACCACGGTTGCGGTGTTGGATATCGCGACCGATCCCTGATAACCCCTCCACCGACCAATACTCGCCCCCGAGAGAGTGACTTGTTTTTATATCCACTGCAAATGTATTCCCCTCCTAGTTTTCGAGAATGCTGAACACAGTGAGGGTAGATAAAGTTTTTTAAACCCGTCCAATCCCTGTAATTCCCATCAATCACTTCATCTCCTTTTTTTACGGACAGTATCCCACGTAGCCACCATTAATGCCGAAAATAAAAAAGTCATCCTCTCGGCGGCGAGTATTAGTCGGTGGAGACGTTGGCAGAAATCGGATGCGATATCCAACACAACCACCGTGATCAGCATCCTTGAAAACAGGGAGGAATATGTTTCCCGCTGATATTTAAAAAGATATGGGGGGCGAATATTGGCCGATGGCGTGGTTATAAGGGGTTGAAACCGATATTCAACACCACCACCGTGCTTAGCATCCTCGAAAACGGGGAAAAATTGTGTTTATTTGCAGGGAAACCTCTTGAAGCGCGTTTAACTCCTCTAAGGGGTGGTTTTTGGCCGTTTTGAGGGATTGCGCACCCCAAAGAGAAATTATAACGCCCTCGTCGTGTTCAGCATCCTCGAAAACGGGGAGCGGAAGTAATCTTGTTCCGGCTGAAAATATTTCCATGTTCGTCCGAATTACACGCACGCTACTATTTGTCTTATAGGTGAAAAACGGAAAAGCCAGAGAAGAAGAACTTTAAATACCTTAAAGCACTGCACCAAAATTCCCACTGAAAGAATCAAATATTCTACCAAATAACCTGATATAACTATCACCCAATTCATCAAAATTAAAAAACCAACTAGAAAGCTAAAATCCCCCAACTTCTCCTTATGGCAGTATCATAATTCTGTATTTTATGTCGAATTCAATAAAAGTTTCTTATATACAAAACCTAATGCTCCAGAATGAACAATTTGCATTCTCTAAAAAATGCCCTAGCAGGCAAAAAAATACGACAAAAGCTATTGCCCAAAACCTGAATCATTAAACCTTACTGCTGAGATCCAAACAATCATCTCATGATTTATTTTCATGAACGTCCTTTCCCATAACCGAAAACTGATCTCCAAAAACAATGAAATTTAAATTTCACTCCTTTGTTTTGTGAATTACGCAGGGTAACTTTAGTTAAGGTCCTTATTGAAAATCTCTGACCTCAAGTATTGTCCTTTAAGACTGTACTGTACCGTAACAACCACTATTTCCGCAAATCTTCAACTTACCATGGGAATGACAGACAGACAGATAGACAGACATATGGGTCGTAGTAATAATGGGTCGTCGCTAAAAAGAACTTATCTCGTGATAATTGCATGTTATTGCATAAATAAATGGCTATTTAATAACTACAGAAAACCAAAGGGGTAGTTTTTGGCTGTGCAAGGGGTTAGTTGGTTTCGTGGGAAAGATCCAGCACCTCCCTCCATTGTGTTTAGCATCCTCAAAAACGGGAGTGAGACTCATTAAGCTCTGAATTGGTGACCAAGTCAGGAAGTCAAAGACCACTCATAAAACACTTTCATTCTCCCAGAGAATCAGAACGTTAACAGATACTTAGTTCAAAAATGTCATTAAAAAAATATTTATCGACGTACCAGAACAACAAAAACCCCATCAACATCAAATCCTAAATCCCTTTACTTTGATGGACATAGCTAAAAATTGTCCTAATAAAATAAAAACTAACATCTAAACATGTTTGTAATACATAAATAATTATGTTTTTAAAGTAAATAATAAGTCTATGGAAATTTATAGTATTAAAGTAATTAACATTAGTACGTTGGTTGAGCGCCATCTATTTGATAATGACGTAATTTCACATACGGTGTCGGTCTGTGTTTAGTCCTATGAACAAAGGCTACAATTAATCTGTGGTAGATAGAGTCGGCTCGTTTAGAGAAGAACCCATTACGTCACAATGCTCACTGACAAAATTCAAAATTTTAGAGTGTTCAGTTGATATTAATAAATAATTTACTTTTTAATACAGGTTTTAATTTTATTCTAAAACGTACACTGGTTGCTTGTATCGCCTTCCTTCCTGCAAAGAAGAGGCGTTGTCGATGTGAAGTGTGACGTAATGGGTTCTTCTCTAAACGGGCCGACTCTACGTCATATCAGCCTCGTGGTAGAATGACCGAAAATAAACATCTCTTTCCGTCACTATCTTTGATAGAGACACATTATGGGCTGGTAATTTATCCTTTTATTATGTGAATTTGTAAATACTGGAAAAACAAGTCATTCTTTTTGTCTATTCATATTTCTATTTAAAATAATATATTTAATAATATTTGTTTTTGGTTATAAGGAATTTTGTTAATGCTGATATATTTTTTTATTTATAATATATAAATTTAAATTCACGTACAATTCGTTTTTATTTAATTATATTAAAAATTAACCTTCATATACAATTTTTTCTAATTTCTTTTTTTGACTCTTCAATAGGAATAAACGTAAATAAATTGGTTCACCATATGTTCAAGGTTAAAAAACAAATTCAAATAATATTAATAATAAAAGTTAATTGTTCAATGGTAATATTAAAAATAATAACTTTTTCAAAATACCTTCATCGCAGAGTTCTTGAATTTGTGGGGCGTCAGCGGGATCGACGACAAAGACGCTTGTGGCTGCCATAAGAAGGCCTTCGTCGGTGTTTAAGGCTCTGGATTTTACAAAATCTCCTGAACATGATGGCTGCGGACAAGACCCTTTGCATAGTGCTACGTCGCACTGAAATTTTAAATAAAAACAATTTTTTTAAATCCTTAAAGCTAAATGAAGTCACCAATCTATAATATAAGCGGCAAAGTCCTGACTTATTGACTGACTGACTGACTGACGTAGAATCAACGCACAGCAAAATCTAGTTAACCGAGAGACTTAAAATTTTGAGAATTTATTCTTTTCATAACATCCACTAAGAAAGGATTTTGCGAAATTTTATTTTAAGTGGTAGAAAAGGGCGAAAAATAGTGGCTTATAAAAAATAAAAAATACGGAAGAACAGGAAAAAATAGAGGAAAATAGGGAAAAATATGAAAATACATGAAGAGAAAATTTGAGAAAAATAGTGACAAATATGGAAAAATAGGGAAAAATGACAAAAATAGTCAAAAATAGGGAATCAGTAGAAAAGAATGAGGAAAAATAAGGAAAATAGTGAAGAATAGGAAAATTTGAGAAATAATATAGAAAAATAAGGAAATTAGAGAATAAATATGAAAACATATGGGAAAATGGTGAAAATAGGGAAATATTGGGGAAATAAGAAAAAAAAGGAAATAACAGACAATAAAAGGTATAAAAACAATAACGCGAAAAACAGGAAAATATGAACAAATAGAAAAATATAAAAAAATAAGTACAAATAGGATAAAATAATGGAAAATGGGAAAAAAATAGGAAAAATGGATACAATGAGGAAAAATAGAGGAAATTAGAAAAGCACAAAATAGGGAAAACAGTGAAAAAACAGGGACATCTTGGAAATAATAGGAAAACATAAAAATATATATAAAATAGAAAAATTAGAGATAATTATAAAAATTTAGAGAAATTAATGGGAAAATAGTTAAAAATAGGGGATAATAAAGGAAAATAGTAGAAATAGGAAAAAATAGATAAAACATGAAAAATTAAAAGAAATTGGAAAAATAGGACAATTAGAAAAATAGGAAAAATAGTAACAACTAGAAAAAATAATCCTGGAAAATAAGATAAAATAATGGAAAACAGGAAAAGAAGAATGAAAAAAGAAAAATAGAAAAACTGTCTGAAATAGCGAAAAAATAGGACAAAATAGGAAAATTTGCGAAAAATAGGAAAATTTGGGAAAATAAGAAAAAACATAATAATAAGGAAATTAGAGAATAAATGGGCAAACATATAGGAAATATAGGGGGAAAAGGGAAAATAGAACAAAATAGGTAATAATAGGGACAAATAGAGAAAACCTGGAAAAAATAATGAAAAACAGGAAAAATACGAAGAAATAATTATAGTCTCATATTCACTTACAAGCTCTGTATTATATTTTTTTAATATAAAAAATAAAATTACAGAAAAATATAAAATTTAGGTTTTAAATAGTTTTATGAAAAAAATATCTTTAAATATCAAAATATTTTAAAATCCCTTAATTAAAATTAATTATTAAACCTGTGAATTACTTAGAATATATTTTTTTTAAACTTTAAAAATTTTTAATTGCCGTACTGTTTTCTATAACAAAATATTAAAATTTAGAGAACATCAAAATTTAAAATAAACAAAAATATTTGGATAACAAGAACTTGAATGGAATTTAAATGTTACACAATTGTTAAAAAATAAACTGCCAGTGGAAAATAAAATTTTTCAAAACCAAATTTTTAAAAGCCCAAAATTTTAACAAATAATAAAATTCAGCAATCAAAGATTTTTTCCAAAAAAATAGAATTTTTAAAACTAAAATTAAATCAATAAATATTACATAATTAATTTTCAATAAATTTCGTATTTTCCAACACATTAATATTTTATTACAAACATTTTTGTGAACTAATCCAAAACCAGTAATATTAAAAAATGATTAAAATTAAATTAAAAATAAAAATATTTATTGGATAACATACCTGGAAATGTACTTCTGAACTATCGGGAAATCTAAACATGGATTTCAATTGAGCATTAGCGATACCGCTTTTAGAGTCGTAAATAAAAGGTCCCAAAAGGGTGTCTTCGTCTAAGGGACACCCTCTTTCGTCCAAGAGCAACACACTATCGTTTAGTTTGTTAAATGCCAGACAACTTTTTACCCTATAAAAATACGTAATTATAAATTAAATATAAGTAAAATAATTATTATAAAAATATAGCTGTCACAATTTAATTTGTTTTTCGATATAAAAAATATTCCCTGTGCACGTGTTATATTCGAATTTAGACAAATTTAATTGTGACAGCTATAATATAGGTAAAAACTTAATATAGGATGTTTTTTAATATTGAGGTGAAGCACTAAGATGTTTTTTAATATTGAGGTGAAGGACTAGGATATTTTGTTAATAGTGAGACGAAGCAGTAAGATGTTTTTTTTATATTGAGACGAAGCACTAAGATGGTTTTTTAAATATTGAGCCGAAGGACTAAGTTGTTTTTTAATATTGAGGTGAAGGGCTATAGTGTTTTTTTAATATTGAGGCGAAGGACTAGGATGTTTTTTAAAATTGAGGCAGTGCACTGATATGTTGATTTTAATATTGAGGCGAAGGACTAGGATGTTTTTTAATATTGAGGCGATGCACTAAGATCTTTTCTTTAATCTTGAATTGAAGGGGTATGATGTGTTTTAATATTAAGGCCAAGCACCAAGATGTTTTTTTATATTGAGGCGAAGGACTAAGGTGTTTTATAATATTGACGTGAAGGACAAGGGTACTTTTTAATATTGAGGCGAAGGACTAGGGCATATTTTAATATTGAGCCGAAGGACTAGGATGTTTTTTTAATAGTGAGACGAAGCACTAAGATGTTTTTTTTATATTGAGGCGAAGGACTAAGATATTTTTTAATATTGCGACGAAGCACTAAGATGTTTTTTTTAATATTGAGGCGAGAACAAGGATGTTTTTTAATATTGAGGCGATGCACTAAGATGTTTTCTTTAATATTGAATTGAAGGAGTATGATGTTTTTTAATATTGAGGCCAATCACTAAGATGTCTTTTTAATATTGATTTGAAGGACTAGGATATTTTTTTAATAGTGAGACGAAGCACTAAGATGTTTTTTTTATATTGAGACGAAGCACTAAGATGTTTTTTTAAATATTTAGGCGAAGGACTAGGGTGTGTTTTAATATTGAGGTGAAGGACTATGGTGTTTTTTTAATATTGAGGCGAAGCACTAAGATGTTTTTTTTATATTGAGGCGAATGACCAGGGTGTTTTTTAATAATGAGACGAAGCACTAATATGTTTTTTTAAATATGGAGGCGAAGGACTAGGTTTTTTTTAATATTGAGGAGAAGGACTATGGTGTTTTTTTAATATTGAGGCGAAGGACTAGGGCATATTTTAATATTGAGGTGAAGGACTAGGATGTTTTTTTAATAGTGAGACGAAGCACTAAGATGTTTTTTTATATTGAGGCGAAGGACTAAGATGTTTTTTAATATTGCGACGAAGCACTAAGATGTTTTTTTTTAATATTGAGGCGAAGAACTAGGATGTTTTTTAATATTGAGGCGATGCACTAAGATGTTTTCTTTAATATTGAATTGAAGGAGTATTATGTTTTTTAATATTGAGGTCAAGCACCAAGATGTTTTTTTATATTGAGGCGAAGGACTAGGGTATTTTTTAATATTGAGACGAAGCACGAAGATGTTTTTTTAAATATTGAGGCGAAGAACTAGTGTGTTTTTTAATATTGAGGCGAAGGACTAGGGTATTTTTTAATATTGAGGCGAAGGACTAGGGTGTTTTTTAATATTGAGGCGAAGGACTAGGGTGTTTTATAATATTGACGTGAAGGACAAGGGTACTTTTTAATATTGAGCCGAAGGACTGGGGCATATTTTAATATTGAGGCGAAGGACTAGGATGTTTTTTTAATAGTGAGACGAAGCACTAAGATGGTTTTTTATATTGAGGCGAAGGACTAAGATGTTTTTTAATATTGCGACGAAGCACTAAGATGTGTTTTTTTTAATATTGAGGCGAAGAACTAAGATGTTTTTTAATATTGAGGCGATGCACTAAGATGTTTTCTTTAATATTGAATTGAAGGAGTATGATGTTTTTTAATATTGAGGCCAAGCACCAAGATGTTTTTTTATATTGAGGCGAAGGACTAGGGTATTTTTTTAATATTGAGATGAAGCACGAAGATGTTTTTTTTAAATATTGAGGCGAAGGACTAGGGTGTTTTTATCTAAAATATGTTAAATTATACCTAAATCCGTACGTTCCATCTGGTCTGGAAATTTCCGTTCTTAGAATGTACGGTCGATGGTAAACAGCTTCTGTTACTTTTCGATTGTTTTCTATTAGTCGTAAAGACACTAGCGACGTTTCGTTCTTGGCATTCCTGAAGCCGGCTTTTCCGCACGTGATCACGTAAAACTTGTCGTCGGCCAATTCGAGCGTCCGGTGGATTCTTACTGCTATCGGAACGGAGCGTTCTTCAGTTTTCTAAAACAAAAGTTTTATTTATCTGTTATGGAAATAAAAATGTTGTAATAATAAAATGTTAAGTGTAATAAAACTGAAAAGAGGAAAGGAAGAAAATCATAAGATATTAAAAATGAAGAAGCAGGAAGAACGTATCTTTTCCCTCGAGATTTATGACCGGGGATTTTTGTCCATTAGCCTAACCTATTTTTTTTATAATTTGTTTTACTTATTTTCTCTCAATAGATAGTTGGAGAGTAAAGTGGTTTACCAACTCGAACTAACTATTAATTACTTAAATAAATTTTATTAACATATCTACATTATTTTATACATTTTCTTTTTATTTTTTTTTATGAATTACAAACATTTTATAATATAGTTCTTCTTTTATTTTTTCACAATTTTTATTCATTTGATAGGTTTTTAATACAGGGGTACACTTATGCCTAGTGATCTTTTAAGGCGATTGGACAAATATTAGGAGGACCACGGATAAGAGCGGGTCAACAAAAGGATAAAACAAAGGATTTTTTTTATAAATTAATTTTAAGATTACTGATGTGGTGAAAGAGTAAATCGTAAATTTCCAGATTATTAAGTTTTACTAATTGTCAAAGATTAATATGTCTTAATACTAATTTTCGTGATAAATAGTGGAAATTGTTTTTTTTTTGTTAAAATTTGAATAATTAAACTAAGGTTTCGTTAGAATATCTGGTTGAATTGCCTTAAGGGTATAATAGCACCTCAGTTAAATTTTAAACATCGATAAATCGAAAATCCTTTTGTAAAATAGGCTGAAATTTTAAAATATACTGAAGGAAGTTATCGATTACTTCTGATTTTTTTTCTTAGAAGTACTTTTTGTTAAAGAGAAAAAAAATTGGCGATCACATAAAATTGGAATTTTGACAAATAAATATGAACTGACCTAGAAAATGTCACAATAAATATGCTGTTAAAATTTTGTTTCTTAATATCAAACCGTTGTCGAAAAAACATTTTTCAAAATTTCTTATTTATATGGATCCAGCTGCTCCTGCTGCCTAGCGGATATTAGCAGTAACTTCACTCTGTACACTCGGAAGAAGATACATGTCCATCCGATTTTGAAATGTAAGCGGCGCAAATCAATAGAATAGATGGATTATTATTGTTTTAGATCTTCTACCAAGTGTACAGAGTGGATGTACTGCCAATATCCGCTAGGAAGCAGGAGCAGCTGGATCCATATAAATAAGAAATTTTGAAAACCGTTTTTTCGACAACGGTTTGATATTAAGAAATTTTTACAGAATATTTATTGTGATATTCTCTAGGTCAGGTCATATTTATTTCCAATTTTATGAGGTCGCTGATTTTTTTTCTCTTTAAAAAAAGCACTTCTAAGAAGAAAAAATCGGAAGCAATTGATAACTTCCTCCAATATATACATTTAAAATTTCACCCAAGAAAAAATAATTGTAGTACTTTTCGACTTCATCGATGCTATTTGTTTAATAATTTCACTTAAAATATAATTATAATTTATATTTAATTTTCTTTGGGACGTTTTCTATTTTTTCTAGTGCAAGAGATTCCAATATTGCAATCAGTTCAGCTAAATATATTGACATGTTATTATTCACTCCTGAACTGTATTTATTTTGTGGATCATAAAATGCAGCTGAAACATTTGTCTAATTTTTTGATGCATCAGTAAATATAAAATAATTCCCCGGAAACATTTGATTTACATCATATGTAAACATGTGATTTCTTTGAATAATCTCTTTAAGACCACTTTTATATTTTCTACATTACCTATATTAATTTGACGACATGGTAAAATTTTTGAGATATAAATATCTTGTTGGAATTTTTTTATATATGCATATGATGTTACAAAAATAATCGTATTTTTCTTCTGCCAATATTTTTGAGTGAAATCATATATTAACAGTTCATAGCATTTTGCCAATATAGGACTATCTTTTGCAGTCATATTTGGAAATTTTTGTAAATGTGTTCTTGCTAGTGAAGGAGTTAACATGGAAAAAATTTGGGAGTGATCAAGAGGATGATATACATAGAACATGAATGTTTAAGAAAACAAGAAATTGAATAGTGCATAACAAGTATAACTAAAAATGAGTATACAAGAATCAATCATGTATAAAAACAAATATTTTAAGAGTTGAAATGAAGGATATACAAAGACTTAAAAGATGGCATGAAGAAAAATAAACAATAAATAATAAAAGGAATAAAGAAAAGAAAGCTAGCAAAGAATTTAATACATACTAATATGTAAGAAGAAAATTTAAATCCAGAAATGATAAACGTAAATATAGAAACTAATATAGCAGCACTATAAGCACATTTGGAGGTATAGGGAGAAACCATAAAATCTACAGCAATAAAGTACATATATGGGGGAGAAAATAAAATAAATAAGTTAAAATTAAAAGAAAATATACAAATAGAAGAAAATAGTAAAATTGGAGAAAAAAAATTAACAAGCAATTTAGTACACCAATTTATTAATTAGTGTAATGTACCGAAGACTAATAATTATACCATTTTTAATGCCAAAGATAAAGGCTCATTTAAATGCTGCATGGAATAGGAAATATAACCCTGACTTATGCTTTGTCCTTTTGGCTGCTACAAGAAAAATACACTCGGAATTCCAGCAAAGCCAGCATCGTCAAATTATTTATACCTATCCCAAGACCAAGATTTAACTTTAAGCGAGCCGATTGGAAAAAAATCTCAACGGAACTAGATAAATATTTAAGATTTATACCACCTATTAGAGCAGTTATTAGCATAGCCAATTAGTGCATACAAAGAGGATAGCCTAGTTGGTTCCAATACAACAAAAATGGACTGAAACTGTTGAAAATCTAACCTTAAAAACATCAAGTCGGAAAGCATGGTCCCTAATTAGAACACTTGGAGGTGGAAACCCTTCTCAAAAATAAAAAACTCTCATAAGTCCAAAATCAGTGGCCTCTAAAATTGTGGTGACATCCATACTACCCAGAGATAAAGATCATCCAAAGAGGGTAAAAAAAAATAGACGATTTTGTTAAATAAATAAACATGGAATATAAACCATAACTAAAAAATTACATAATTAACAATGGGCTCATTTTATACAAAATAAATAACAATTTTTTTTTCAACACAATTTTTTTCAAAAATACTTGTAATGGACGAAACAGCTTTAAAACTTGTTAGTGGTTTCATTATCCTTTAGAGATATGTCGATTCCAATTTGTATTGGCGCTTATTACATAGGTGGAATCTTTTTCCCAAATAATAAGTGATACCGTGTCCCATTGGTAGATGGCGCTAGCTGTCTGCCTGCGTACAACATCCTTTTAACAATTTTTTTTGTTAAAATGTCTAGATAATACTATTTTTTTATTTTTTAAATAGTAAACATTAAAAAAAATTGCGGCTACTAGAATTACAGCTACGAAGTTGATTGTAACGTTCTTCCCCTTTCACATTTTTACTTTCCCGGTCCCATCAAAGGAAAAGTATAGTGAACGAGCAAAAAAAATCGAGCTATCGATGGAAATATCCATTTTTAGGTCCCCCAAAAGATTAAAACCATTTTCAGAGTAAGGTCTGTCTGTGTGTCTATGTGTCTGTTTGTCTGTGAGTAATCTTTCACGATAACTGCCGAACTCCCAATAGTTTTCACCCATGATTTTAGTATATCCTAATTGTAGTATTGTGCTACATAATGTGTTCCTTCTTGTACGGTTTTTGGTTTTTTTGCCATGTTTTTGCCTTTATTTTGTCTCTTTTGGCTGTTTTACCTTTTTTTCGTGCTTTTTACCCCTTTTTGCCCTTTTTCTTGCTTTTTTTTTATTTTCTTTTTAC
Source organism: Neocrepidodera transversa (assembly GCA_963243735.1). NCBI lineage: Eukaryota > Metazoa > Arthropoda > Insecta > Coleoptera > Chrysomelidae > Neocrepidodera > Neocrepidodera transversa. The sequence continues at coordinate 14,090,908 of OY725338.1, forward strand.
TTTTTTGGTCTTTTTTGTAGTTTTTTGAGCTTAGCCTTTTCTGCCTTTCTATTTTTTCTTTTTTGCTTTCTTTTTTCTTGTCGTTTTTACCACTTTGTGCCTTCTTTTTGCTTTTTCAAACATTTTTTATAGTTTTTAATTTTTTTGGACATTTTTGTCCTTTTCTGACCTTTTTTGCCTTATTTGGCCTTTTTGGACTTTTTGTTGATTTTTGTTTTAGCCTTTTTCCTTTTTTGCTCTTACTAACTCTCTTTTCCTTTTTTGCTTTTTTCGTTTTGTTAGGTTTTAATTTTTGCTGAAATTTACCAATTCTTTATCATTTTTAACAATTTTTTGGAAATAATTCGTTACCTTGTTACTTTTTATAATAACTTGTAACCATTTTTAGTAACTTTTACCGTTTTTTATTTTAATTCATTTCTGCGCATTTATGGAATATTTATCCATTTTTTTTTCAGCAATTTACTTTCCTATTCAGGAATTTTGTATTTTGTAATTAAAATAATCCTATTCTCCACAGAAGAGTCGGTAAAGTTCTGGGTGACACAGCCGCATTTTTTTATTTCATTCTAACTTTTAAAGTTTTTTAAGATGTAAACTATCCTATTATTTTATTCGATTTTTGCACACTATTAGTCTTATATAAACTTATAAATCAACCTACTTCATTTTAATTTTATCAAATATTTCACAACAGATACCAATTTAGGAAGTCTCAATGCGAAATCGTGCTTCTTTACAACATAATATAATTAGAGACAAATAAACAAAAGAGAATCGAAAATTAAATGGGGGAACACCCACAGAGACCGGTCCTGCGCCTCGCGATATTTATTAGTATTGCAAACAGCTTGTTATTGTCATTTCAATTACAGGGTGCGACACCCATACTCAAGAAGAATGTTACTTCAATAGTGCTTCATGCAATATGAATATTTATGTTAAACGACAGGCTTGATTGGATATTTGTATTAAGACATTAACCGATCAATGGCTGCAATTTCTGTTTAGATAGAGTTGATTTTTTTCATATATTAAGTAATATAGAGATTAATTAATGGTGATGTTAACATGGAAAAAATCGATACCAGTTTTGCAACTATTCACATTTGGGATTTATAATATATTTAAAAATTATCTATTTTATGCTAGAAAATTATTTTTTTTCTAATTGAAATTAATGTTTCTCGATATCAAAGTCCATTGACACAGGTACAATACATTATACTTATAATTATATTATAGAGATGACATTTGATATATAATTAGATTTTGGAACTCAAATTAATGTCTTTTAAATATCTGATAACTTTATGTATCTGATCTGATAAATTGAGAATTTCTGCTATGGTACTTGAAAGTCCAAACTATCTTCTTTTGAATGAGTACTGCTGGCATTCAATGACAGATAAGGCGCTGTTGCAGTTATGACATAAAGGAGAATGTTCTGAGGTCATTAGGTGGCTGTGTGTGAGATTTGTGTAACCAATTCGTAGTCTTCTAATAGTTATTTTATCTCTTCTTGGTAATGAAGGGAGGTAGAACTGCTTGACGGATTGGCGGATCTTATATAACTTCGAAGGAATTCTAGTCCAATGTTCTTGCCATGACGAGTAATTACTATCTTTAAAAAAGTTTTTCAAATCCCTGCACAACTGGATTTCTTCGACAAGAAGGTTGGATATTGATGCTGCTTTTGCTGAGCGGTCTTCCAGTTCGTTCCTGATGATGCCGACATGTGAGGGAACCCAGAATAAAGTTTTAGTTACTCTGTCGGAGACCAGCTGTTAGTGTCTTTCGTGTATAGTTTATACGAGGGGTTTCAAGCTGTAGATGCTTTGATCGAGGCAAGGGAATCAGTGCATATTGGACGTTTTCTGTTATCTTGGATTATAGAGTTAAAAGCAAATAGTTCTCCAGTGTGAACACTGGAGAAACATGGGAGTTTGTTTGAGGAAATGGTTATGTGTGAGAGAGAGAGTAACTAAACATCCTACGGCATTACTGTTTTTGGAAGCATCGGTGTATAATATTTTATCAAATTTTAAGTTGTGCATAAGATCTAAGAAGTTTTGTCTTAAGAGCTCGTTGGAAGTATCGTGTTTGGAGTATTTACTTAGAATTAGGTTGATTTTAGGTAAGTTTTTATTCCAAGTAGAGGTGGAGGACCGAGTGGTAGGTGTCGTCTATTTAAGGAAAAGTGGCGGCAGGTCGTGGCTGACTGGTTGGGTTCTTTTAGGAGTACTAAGGTCTGTGTTCCTCTTATGTATGGTTGGGCAAGCTGGATTTAGTGCATTTGCAGATACACTGGAGCAGTATGACAGGAGGAGTTGTCTTCTTAGCCAGAGAGGTGGCTTATTGGCTTCATAACATAAACTAGTTACTGAGCTTGATCGGAACACTCCTAAGAAAATACGTTGAGCTGCATTTTGTACGGTATTGAGAGACCTCAAGTCTGTTTTAGTAGCTGACATGCAGAGTATGCTTCCGTAGTCTATTCTGGAGCGGATAAGCGATCTGTAGACTCTTAGTAGCATTTCCTCTTCGGCACCCCATTGGCGGTGTGATAAGCTCATTAGGATATTGAGCTTAACAAGCCAGTTATCTTTGATCTATTTAATGTAATCTTTATTGTCAAATATGATCCCTAGAATTACAATTTGGTCGACGGTGGAAATGTTAAGATTATTTAGCGTGATATTTGGACAGAGTTGGTTATTTCTTCTTCTTGAAAACTTAATTACTTTGGACTTTGTAGTTGCGAAGTGGATGCCTATTCTGATAGACCATTCATAAAGAACATCAACTCTTTTTTGAATTAGGTTGGCAAAAGATGAACAGATCGTCAGCAAAGAGAGCAAAACATACAGGTGAGTGAATTATTTTTCACACATCGTTGATGGAGAGAATGAACAGTGTTGGGCTCAGTACTGAACCTTGAGGTATCTGTAAGATATCTTTCCATTAGCTGCAACTCTGAAGCATCGGTCTGTTAGAAAGTTTTTAATGAAGGATATATTTCCTTTAATATGATGAGCTTCTAACATTTTCAGGATGATTGAGCGCGGAAGATAAAATAAGTCGATTTACTGTGATCTGTATTACTGCAACGCAGCACACGAAATTATGCCTAAGCCTTTTGAGTCCAACTTTTTTTTTCGAAATAAAGTGAAAGCTAGGAAGCTCTTCCACGATCTTATTTTGTATTTACTCCTTTACATATTTAAAATGACCATTAACTGGTTACTTAAAATATTATCTGTGCGTGATTCTCGATTTGAAAAAAATTGTTTTAATCAGTAGAGACGTCTGTTAAATTATCCTGAAAAATTTAATTGTGCTCTACAAGTAAAAAAACAGTTTGCCCTCATTGGTGCTAGGGTCATTTGGACTGATTTGACCTAGACATCTTTAAATAATAAAAAGAAACTTTTATTGTTAATTTTTTATGACAAACTTTTTCAAGAGGATTTGGTACTGGCTCAAGGTTCTTCCTTTTTAAATTTCTTTTAAACATTTATTTTCAAAAAAGGGCCGGGTAATAAGCCATCCGGTCCAGCTATCTTGTATGACTGAAAACTTCTCATAAATATTTACTAGTTAGTTAATGACAGAAAGATTGATATAAAATGACTCTTATAAGTGTAACGGGTTTGAAATTAACTTCCAATTTAAATAATTTTCAAAACTGGACCCAAAATTTTCTTTATAAATCTAAATAGCTCACCGACAATAAATGTTTTCTTCTAGTTTACTGGAGCAATTTAAAATAAACTTTTAATGGAATCTGATAACAATGGCAATAAATATGAAGGTAATAAGACAAATGCTGAAACTCAATTTTTTTTCAAGGGTTTTTTTTGGAACAAAATTTTATCGAAATAATTCAATTTAAAAATAATCTGTTTATAAAAATTTTTTGTCTGAAAAATGAAAATTACTTATGGCTTAGACATAAAGAGATCCATCCATATTTTCCAATTTCCAATTTTCCAATTTTCCTCGTTTCATCTCCTTTTTCAATTCCCCTCCACCATGCCTTGCGGTTATCTTACTCGGTTTTGTCATCCTCTTTTTAGTTTATTACTCTGGTTTTCTCCTTTTTCCCAATTTTATTCTCCATATTTTGATTTTTAGATAAATATAACCTCGTAATTCTTATTTTTCTTCTTTTCGTCAGTTGTCACTTGGTATTGCTCTTCTCTTTCTTCTTTTTCACTAATTACCTAGGCCTGTACCCAATCTTGAGTCATGTTCTGATGTTTTATATTAGCTTTAAAAAATTCTGTATTGGTTAAAATATTTTTTATTTTCCTGACTAATTTGTCAGGTTATGTATATTTTATATTTTAATGTTAATTTTACACATTATGATTAACCTTGGCAGGACTATTTTATAAATCTTGTTCCGTTTTCAAAGACCATCTACTATAATGAGAATGAGTTTATTTCATATATTGTTTGACTGTCCAATATATAATGGTATGAAGCAGTAAAATAGTGATTAAATGCAGCTCAGACAATTGCTATGTTTGTCTGGAATATTAAATGAATAATATCCTATTTTTTTCGTTAATTTAATTTTTAATTTTTTTCATTCATTTTCATTTATTTTTTTTATTCATTCATATTAAATGAATATTTTCTTATCTCTTTTTTTAAATTTCTTATTCAATCTGTTGTATACTTAAACTATTGAAATAGTAATTCCCAATTGATGTAGGGTGGATTATATTTCTCACCTGGAGAACTCCTTCTCACTGGGCTGGGTACGATAGCGCCTAGATAAAAAAATACAAAATATAATGAAAATTAACGAAATTAATGATCTTTTTATTTTCTTCCTCTGCTACTTCTTCAGCTCTTCTAATACTTGTTTTTTCCGCACCTTTTTTTTACTTCTGCTCCTTATTCACTTTTGCAAGTGGTTGTTGGTCCCTTTTTAATTTTTTACTTTTAATCTTTGTTCTTTAAATTGTATGAATAATATTGCTTACTTTTTTTAAAAAAACTTTTATTTCTTCATTCCATACACCATAATTTTCATATATAAAACACTCCTTTTCAAATATAATATTAGTTTTTGCAGATTTATTTCTTTTAATGATTTTCAATAAAATTTCTGACAACCTTCCAACTTTTTGATTAACTATCAATCTCCTGCTAAGAAATGCCATCCAACCTGTCACAAGGAATTTTCTACTTCAAAAGCTTAAGCCCTATTCATATTACAAAAAATTATTTTATATTTTTAATACCATTTACTAATTTTTTTTTATTCACATTTTTCTTTTTTTATGTAACAAACAAAGAAAACTGTGAATTTTATTTCCAATTCCTATCCATTTTCTATTATTTAAACCAATCCTTATTTACTATTATATTATATATACTATACAGGGTATAACAAATTTCATAACACTATATTCCTTTATGTATTTTTTCTTTTTTTTAGGTAGATTTCCATATATGGAATCTACCTATTGTAATCGATTCAATGACAGGACCCAGAACCGGGAATAGGGGCGGTACGCCCTTTATGACCTTCTGAATAAGAATCAGTAAAAAAAAATTATCGGTATATACCTATATACGAGTATATATGTATTTGTAGACATTCCGTTCCGGCACGATAGAGGTCGCAATTTTTGTCCAATCGACACCAAATTTGGTACAGAAATTCTTTGGGGCAGTAATTCGTTACGTATTACAAATTGGCATTCTACCTCTAAGGGGGTGAGAATTGGAGGGGGTTGAAATCTCAAAAAATTTAGATCTCCGCCATTTTTGAAAATATTAAAAAAGACCATTAGACTTTTATTATGCTCTGACTATTATAAAATTAATTTATCTGAAACTTTTTTTATCCGACCAACAGGGGTGGACCTGGAGGGGGTTGAAATTTCAAAAAAAATTATATCTCCGCCATTTTCAAAAATATTAAAACAGGTTACAAGACTTTTTTTATGTTCTAGTTATTATAAAACTAATTTGCCTGAAACTTTTTTTCATCCGACCCACGGGGATGGAACTGAAGGGGGTTGACATTTCAAAAAATTTATATCTCCGCCATTTTCAAAAATATTGAAGCAGGTAATAAAACTGTTTTATGTTCTAATTATTATAAAATTAATTTGTTTGAAACTTTTTTTAATCGGACCTAGATGGAACTGGAGGGGGTTGAAATTTCAAAAAAATCATATCTCCGCTGTTTTTAAAAATATTGAAACAGGTCATTAGACTTTTTTTTATGTCCAAATTATTATAAAATTTATTTTTTCGATCTGACCGTATCGTGGAGTGGGGAAGGATGAAAGTCTCAAATTTAGACAATAGAAATCTACCTCCCCTGTCGACCCTACCGACAGGAATTTTTGTTACTAAGTCACTTAATTTAATAATTAAACAGGTATATTTATTTATTTGTCAACACTAACTGTAAAAAGATGTTTTATTATTATTATTATTATTATTATTATTATTTACTCCTTTCCTTTCTGAATGAGTATTGATTTGCCTTTTTTGCGTTTTTGGGGTTTTTGCGGTTTTTTTGTCTCGCTACTAACAAATATCGCCATCTTTACTGAAATTGCATTGTAGATACACATTTGATGATAGATAAATGTTTCGTTATAGCCGCATTTACTGTTCTGTAAAAAAGGTTTCTATAAAAAAATACTGAAAATATTGTTCCAAACGTTCAAGGACCACCTCGTTTGATTATATTTTTTATTATTTTGTCGACGCCCAGAAAAACGTTGATGGTAAATAAAAAGTTTTTATTACATTCCATTAAGTTTTATACTTTATTTACCATTATTGCAAAACAAAAAAATAAAAAAAAAAATAATGGGAGTAACATTCGGAATTAATTAAAATAAATATACAGCACTAATTAGTACCGAAAATATTCATACAATAAAGCATACAAGGAAAACAGAACTAAATAGTTCCAGGTAAAGTTTATTGCAGGATATTGAATACGAAACTGTTATAGTAAATATCTAACAATTATTTCATATATTGGGTATCTAGGTATCCTAACTTTTATATCAAGTTATAGTACCACGATCACGCCACTGGAAATTTATCATAATAATATATTGACATACTAGATACATTTTTCCTTATGAAAATAAAGAAATAAACTATGGTCTATAGTAATCCTCATAAATCCCGATAAGTTTGCAAGCACGGACACATCGACATTATTCGCTACAAGCAACAAAATAAAACATTAATAATTTATAATAGCCACCACGTGAAGTCCAATAATTGACAAAGAATTTTCTAACTACCATAATGAACTGCTATTATTGATGACAAAGCCTGTGGTTCACTACCAGTGACGAAGAATAAACAAGGGAACATCAGTGGTTCGATAGTTATTTGCAACATACATTTTTTATTTATTAGTGACAATGAAACTCATAATATTTTAATATTTTTGACAAAAACTACTAAATCATAAATATTTTTAATATTTTTATCTGTCATTATGGATCATCGATCAGTATATGCTACTCATGATTCCTATAAGGATGACACAATAGTATCTTATTTAATATGGATTAATGTCTAGAAAATTTTAAAGAATGGATGAATCAAGTGCGAATAAAACATTTGTCAATTATGAAGGGAGTTTTTTTATTTTTGGGAATTTGTCAGAATGAATTTGTTTGAATATTAATAAGAAATGTATTCATTTTATGATTTAAAGAAAGAAAAAAATTTCTATAAACGGTGAAACCATATTATTCCGTAATAAAAAAATATAGAAAGTATGTTACAGAAGACAAATGCTGTAGGAAGACAAGGCAATTTAGATTAGATGGAAAGAAAGAAATGGAGGGAAATTGAAAAACACAAAATTCTTAAAAAGACAGATAAAGAAATCGGTTGTATCTGTTATTGGTTTAAAGTCAATTGGTTAAAAAATGTTTGTTTTTAACCTCATAATTGGAGGAAAAGTCAGTTTCAATCGATACATATCTGAATTTCATGATAGCAATGTCTGTTGGAAGTCGATCGGTCTTAACATCATGCAAAAAATCTGATATTTTGCTTATTTACAAATATCTAAGTGAACCGTGACAGATCAGTCAAATTTATCTATTTTTGTTATACTTTCTTAATTATTGCTCAACTTTTTTCTAATTTAATCAACTTTGTTTTATTTATCGTTTACAAAATCTGCATTTCGAATTTCAATCCACCCAATATCAATATAACCTTGTACATATAAAAGTTACGTATTATTTTGTTGCCTAGCAACGGCATCCGGCCAGTACCACGACACAGACCTTTAGGGGTTGATCGAGACGAGAAAAAAATTCTAGAACCCAACTCCGATACGGTGGAAGATTCCGAGTGATGTCTAAGACTTTACGTTGTTATTACCTTGCTTTTTACTGAAATTATTTCTAATCATGTGAATACTTTTTCAGATATTTAATGTTAAAGTTTCAAACTTTGACATATTTTTATTTTTGACAGGTGACAGTTCCGAATAGAGTTTTTCAAATGCTTTCAAATGACATATTGCAAATTAAATTCCTTGACTTAGCTTCTGTCATTTTTAGACAGTGGCACTTCCGTTTGACAGATGTACAAAAATTATTGGGTTCTATCGTGGAAAACATACATACAGAGAGACAGGCAGACAGACTTTCATCTGGAAATGGTATTAATCGACCTCGAAATGGATATTTACGTTTTAATCTCGAAAAATTTTTTTAGCGCATTCACAATACTTTCCCTTCTCATTGGATGGTGAATCGAAAAGTAAAAAACTAGAAGGTGATACAGAGACAGTGTTGCGTTTTTTTCCTGGGCCACACTATATTTGATATTTTTTCTCTTCCGGTACATTTCAAATTCAGATTTACTTCTATTCCGGCCAGTTATTGCTTCTTACTCCCTCCAAGTCTGGTTGACCTATAAACAATGTTGTTCCTGGATCGGTTTTTTTTTTGGTACGTTATTTGACGGTGAAATAGTGTACTTTAGATGTCAATAGAGCACATTTTATGTAATAGATTTTTAGTAGTACTAGGTTTGATCCAGCACGGTGTTTAGAACTATATGAGTATGCGCAGTATGAACGTCGCGTTTTAACCTCGATTAATTTTTATATATTTGTAAAAATCCTGTTTTTTCGAAACATGGGAATGTTTTTGGAATATAAACAAACCGATAAAGATATATTTAACGTTCTAAATATTAGTCATACGTGGGTCTTAGTAATGGCCGAATTTTCACACATTCTCACATATAGGTGAGTTCGGGATACTTACTCTTTTCACTCGTTTTACCCCGCCCACGATCTGTCCGTTCGGGTACCGACAAAAATTCGGTTTCTCTAAATACTCACACTCTACTCCCAACGTGCCAAATTCTTCAACCCGAACTTAGCTTAAATATTCTAAGACATTAACATATGGACGTACCTAACCCGTATATCATTGTAATATTTTTTGCTGAAAAGAGTGAGGAAGATGGCGTATAGGTTTGGTCTAGCGCTATCTCTAAAATTCTGACTATAAGAAACTGTTTTGGGAGTGATAGAGATTGACAGAACCATCGTTTCATCTCTTTCTCTCGAAATAGCACAATTCTCACCGCTGGGCATGTTCATGAGTATATGTTAATGTTCTAAGAATACAAGTCACAATTGACAACAATGACAACTGTCAATTCGTCAACTGTCAATTCGTCAACTGTCAATTCGTCAACTGTCAATTCGTCAACTGTCAATTCGTCAACTGTCAATACTGACATTCGACAGATTTTGAATTTCTTTCACTACTCATTAGTAAATAACATTCAATTACTTTGATTATACAATCAATTTTGATAGACCATTTTTCACTGAAGATGAAAAGGTGCAATTTTTGGAGGAAATAAGGAAAGTGGTGCCGCAGTGCGCACTTAATTTTTATTATAATTTTTCTACGACTCTAATGTATTTAGTTTGGTAAGTTTTTTGTAAATTATTCCACCCTGTTCCTTACACTATGTATTATAGGCCTGATGATGGCATAATGCCGAAACTAGTCGCCGCCCATTTCGTTTCAATGTAACTAGAAGCCCTTCTCTCCTTTTTTAACAAAGATTTTATTAAATTGTGGTACTGGATTTAGAGTTTTACTTCCTCATCATTTGGCCATATTTGAGATTATGGATAACATTTTGGAATACTATAAATATCTGAACAGCCACATTTCTGGCCTTTTTATTTGAATCTGAATTTTTAAAATAATTGTCGTTAGTACTGGTATTAAATTGTAAGTTCCCCATATGATTTATGGGGGTTTTGGGACCAATCCTTTTTTTTTGGACCACAGTTTTCTTGGACCACTATAGTTTATCGTCGTTTTGTTTTGGGTCCAACTATTATTTCGGATTATTAATTTGTGGACCACTAGAAAAAAAAAGGTGGAGAGGCTTCTTATTAATCAAATAGAAAGAAGAAAAAAAAGCTAAGTTATAACGAAAAAAAAACCTCTCTTTATCGATCAAATTATAAAATTGATATTAGAATTTGAAAATTTAATAAATATACTAAGTTTAATTTTTCGTCAGAGTTTAATTTCCTTAATAAAAAACAGAGGAAAAATTTTGAAATATATCATATTTTTCTTGTCAATTATTTCTAAATTCACCCAAAAATTAATTTGACTTGGGCCCATAATTGAACAATAATATTTTATATTTTGATATATTTCAAATTCTATTCATGGTAAAGAGCCCAAAAATGCTTGGGCTTAAACGCTTATTATGAATAAACTAAGAAAAAAATTCGTTTCAAGAGACAAAAAGAAGAAAGAAAGAGATCAATAGTAAAAGGAAAGAATCGAAGGAAGTAGAAGAGACGTCAGAAACATTAAAAAATTAAATAAACTGTATTTTTTTTAATTTTTTAAAATTTATTATAAATTAATCCCAGGTCAAATTGAAAGTATTAAATAGGACATAGGGTGACCCGTAACAAAATTTTAATAATTTAATATAAATACACTAATTTTTTCATGTGTCATTTTTTTGTGTACATTGTTAATTTTCTAGATTATTATTATTATTATTATATTGTCGTTTAATTAAAATATCTAATCCATCTTTTTTTTATATTTCAATAATAAGCAATTTATTTTTTTTATAAATCTATTTGATGTATAAAACAGAAATAAACAGTTGAAAATATTTTTAAAATTCAAATTTTCAAAAAAATTTAATTTGGTAAAATAATTTTAAAAGTAAAATTCGGTTTATATAAAAAATTAAGAATAATCAAACTTAATTTAAAAAAATTAATTAAACTAAAAAAACTATATTTGGAACAAAATTTTTTGATAATTTTGTGAAAAATTCTATATTTTGAAATCAGAAAGTTTAAAGCACAATTTATTTTTCAGAATCAAAATAAAAGCTGCTAATTTGTATAAAATTGTCAATAATCAATATTCCTTTGTTAAAATATGCTGTACGTCACTGTGAAGAACACAGTTTTGGATCACAAGATTATAAATGATACCCCCTAGAGACTAACTGTGAAAAATTTATTTCTGTGAGTTCTAAGCGATGAGCCAGCCATTCTTAATAAATTAAAAGGCAATAAGGTTTCCAAAACATATTAGTCGCGATACATGATCAAATTCCAGCAGATAATGCTTAATCGAAATCTGAAATCAGAAGTTTAGTTTAAATTTTACACAAATGAGAAAAAAAATAACAAAAAAACTTCTGATCCCTATATTTTTTTCTCTTAATAGGACCACACTTTTCGTAATACAATTTTTTGTTTACTTTTTTATTCTGAATCCAGAATTCCGCATGAGATTTAGACTTATAGAATTCAATATAGAACTTTTTAAAGTTGGTCGAAAATCTTCATATCCTTAGACAAAATGTTATAAAAAAAACAGAAGATTATCTATTCTCAAATGTGGTAAATTTATTCAAAAAATAATATAAACAAACTCAAAATCATACCAAATAAAATGTAATTTTTTAATCAGTAGATTAAGCGAGTAAGGGCAACATGTTTCGGCCAAAAAATGGCCATCATCAGGCCTACAATACAAATTATAAATGTTAGAACACATAAAAAAATCACAAAGTTACTCGATTGTACGAGCTTATTCTACTGTAAGTAATTTTAACTTTGTGATTCTAACATTTATAATTTGTATTGTAATCTTGATGATGGCCATTGTTTGGCCGAAACATGTCACCCTTACTCGCTTAATATATTGATTACTAAATTCTATTTTATGTGATATGACGTTGAGTTTGTTTCTATTATTCTTTAAAATAATATAAAAATCCAAAATGTTTTCAAATGTGGTCAACCGATTAGGTAATAAAAATAAGTACCACAATTGGTTTATTAAAATTTTTAAAGTTGAAGGGGGCGACCAGTTTCGGCGAAATTTCGCCATCATCAGGCCTAAAATGACTACCGTAAATTAAGTAATAAAAAAATAAATTATTAATATTTAACTTCAAGTTTATTGACAGTAGTCATTTTAGGTCTGATGATGGCGAAATTTTACCGAAACTAGTCGCCCCCTCAACTTTAAACTAAAATAAATATTTTTCTTATTTTAACAATTAAGAGATGTTTTAGTGAAAAATAAGAAAAAAAGGAGATAAAAAATTTAAGTCAAAACCACATGAAATTTAATTAAAGGTAATTCAAATTAAATTGAAATTATCAGTATCGCAACATGTTTCGGCACTCAGGCTATCATCAGGCGATAAAAATTACAGGTTACATAAGTATAAATGTTAATAAACAAAATTATAGAAAACTTACAATGTTTGAACAAAAATTTAAATGTAGAATAAGCATATTTGAACCCATTATGTCATACAATAATTTAGAATTTCGTTTCACGTGGTAGAAAAATGGAGAAAAATACAGGAAAATTGATTAAACAGTTAAAAAATGTTATAAAACATTTTTTTGTTATAACTAAATCGAAAAAGGCACTGATGATGCACATAAGAGGACTTAATTATATAATTTCGATAAAACAGTTGAAGTGCAATAAAAAAATTAATGAAAATAATTTTTTATAACTATTTCGATCTACCATACACAATAAAATAGTGGACCCGGAAATGGAAAAATGTAAATGACAAATTGTTGACAAGTGGCAGAAGTCAAAACGACGCGGTAAATTCAAATTGTAGTTAAAAAACTTGACTTAAGAGACCAGACATATTTTAATTAGGTGAGAAAAGGAAGAATAGTCAAGAGACATATGGGTAGAAAAGAAGAATGGGAATGTCAATGTGAAGTAAATAAAAACATAGCTTAGAAAAATAAACCAAAACAAAGATCAAAATTGGAAATAAAAAGCTAGATAAAAGTGTAAAAAATGAAGTATTTGTAAAATAAGAGTTTACAAAAATGTTCAAAATACATTGAGACACCAAGTATACAGGGTGGCGCAAATTTGATTTCATTGGGATTTCATAAACCGTTATAGATACAAAGTTGGTTAAATGGGAAAAAAGATACGTATTTTTAAGATCAATTGAGGGTGGCCCTTCAAATACGAAACGTTGTTGTACAAAATTTGATACGCTATATTAAGGGATATTTGTCTTTCAATAAAAAAGTTTTTTTCTATCTATGATCAACTTTTTATCAATAACGATTTACGAAATCCCACTCAAATTTGCACCACCATGTATACATTAATAACAATTGTTTATTTAAAGAATTGAATAGTTTCGTCACCACAAATTTATCTACAGTTTCTATTGAAATTATAATTAACTAAAGAAATATTTTTTTAGACCACCCGCTTGAATATAATAATAATAAAAAAAAACAAAATGGTTTCATTATCTATTACATTATTTCTGGTAATGCGTCCTCATCATCAACAACCTACATAATTATTATTTTATTGCTTTATTAAGTACTGTTGCAACACGAAGTATGTCACAATGAAGATTAATCAGAAATAAATATATACAGGTAAAACGTGTGCTAACGGTGAAAAGCCGGTATTGATTGCACGGAAACGATGTGTTAATTTGGATTGTTTCTAATAATTTATTTATATAAATGTAATTTATACTTATAATTACCCAATCCGACAAATGTATTGATTAAAAAGCGATAAAAAAATGACCCAACAATCAAACTTTGCCTACTGTTAAACCAAGTAAACAATTCAACAAGATTTAATGCGCAAAAAAGTCAGACCAAACGTTATGATGGCTTTAAGGAGGAATTGCACCTTCAGAATTTAGAAAATTCAATTTTTTTTTGCATATCTATCATCTAGAAGAAAACATTTTTGTCGAATTCGACGTATTATGTAAGTTATAGAGACTCTAACACAGTCGAACATGATCATTTCATGGGACTCCGCTTTTCTTGGTGAAAATTCTTTCTGCAAAGAGTTTGATCAGTCATTGCCAGATGTTTTAGGTATAGGCCCATAGATGCCGAATGAACAAATCGCCAAAAGGTTGGTCAAAACGCCGAAAACAAAAACACAACAAAACAAAATTTTAATATTTCAAACAATACTGACTGTACTCTTTACATTCACTTAAAAAATTAAGATTGTTAAATATTTGAATAAAGATTTTAAAACATTTTTTATTAATATTTTATTTGACGTTACAAGATACTCCTGTCAGATCAATAATTAAAAAGTTGACATTTAGACTTCACGTTTCTCGGTTTGTTGATGTTGCCATGTTGGATTTAAACAGGCTGGAGCTAAAGTTGTGTGCCGCCGTTCTTTTATCAAAACTCTTCGAGAAAACCATTAATTCAATATCGCTTAAAATTGAAAATTATTTTTATTATCATGGATTCGAACATTCCCTTATTTGATACAGTCATTTGTGGGTAATCGGGTAACAGAAATTCAAAATACTACCAACATTCAATCTTGGCGATATGTCCCAACCCAATTAAATCTAGCCGATTCTTTATCTCGTGACATGTCGCCCACGGATTTTATACATTTTACCATGTGGTTTTCTGGTCCTACTTGGTTAAGAATTTCCCAAAATGAGTGGCCTCATGACATTTCATTATAAAACCGTATTTTGCATGAAGAACTTCCATAATTGAGAGACTAGAGTAAAACTTTTGTTCAAATTAATGTAACAAAATGGTTTCCATTTGAAAGATTCTCATCAGTAGGTCTCCTCAAAAGAGTTACGGCTTGTGCCTTAAGATTTATTCATAACCTAAAAGATTCCAAATCATTAAAAAGGGTATTCTTGACTTTCGTTGAGCTAAGGGAGTCACTAAATGTCTTAGTGAAACTCACGCAACATGAAACAGAGCTGATTACCGACAGTACCTATGTACTTAAGTACTTTTAAGTACTTTACTCTAATTATTCCAGAAAAATCGTGTACTGATACTTAAACTTTTAAGTAATCAGCCTAATACTTATACTTAAATTTGTTTTATGTATATTTTTACTTGCAATTTAAAAAATGAAAAATACTTAAGTAGTCGAAAAGTACTTAAAACCTTTAAAAAGTACTTAAGTAAACAGATTACTACAAAAACATTCTTCAATGTGTTCGATTTGCTGTGGAAATCGTGTATTTTCTTGATTTGTTCCTGAATTCCTGAACCGCGAGGCACGCGTAAACACAAATATGTTACTTAATACTCAGTACTTAAATTTACTGTTTTCTAGTAATACTAAACGAAATACTTAAGTACTTATATATTCTTGGTACTGGTACTTGTACTTAGATCCATTTGGAACAAGTACTGTTACTTAAGACTTAAGTAATTTTGTCGGTACTTACAACAGCTCAAACATGTAGTATTCCCTTTAGATATTTGCCAGCTTACTAAATCGGGAGTTGTAGGTAATAAAAGCAGACTTTTATCTTTAACTCCATTTTTAGAAAATGGAGCAATATGAGTTGGTGGGAGATTAAAACATTCTTCTACTCATTCAATACACAGTTGTTCTTTCATCAGATCATATATTAACTAAGCTTATTTTGAAACATGTGCATCTTCAGCTCTTACATTGTGGTCCAAATCAATTGCTACCTAAAAATTATAGATAGTCACGACATATATCGTAGGTTGATGGGTACCAAACGGATATAGCCATTTAATAGGATAAAATCATCTGTAAAATTCATCTGCCGACACCAAGTTGTACTTGGTTAGTTGCTTTGACACCCGTCAACCTACGATAGACTATCTATCATTTTTTTATTAGATAGAAACACTTGGCGTATACAGAGTAGATTTTTGAAACTATGCATTCCGACAAATTACCACTGATGATTCCTATAAGGATGAAACATGTATGGTAATGTTCGGAGTGTATAGTTTCAAAAACTTTCTGTTTTTGATAAAATATCACTAATTAAAAATTATATATTCTACAAAATATATCGAAATAGTAACAAAACAAATACTTAACCTTACTTGAACTAAGTTTTCTGACGTTTTTTTTTATATTCAAATACTTCATGAATTTGTAAAATTTAATGACTTTAAAAAAAATTAAAAAATTTAATATTTAAAAAAATATATTCAACAACCAACTAACCAACTTCTCTACTAAAAGAGTTCGGAAAGTCAATACTTTTTAGTATTTTTGTACAAAGAAAAATAAAAAAAAATTTTTCTATGCAAACTATATTTTGCAGCTCACTATTTTTATACTTTTGAAGATACTAGGTACAATGTGAGAATGAGTGAGAATAGTACGAATCATCAATTTTTCAATAATATATTATTTCATTCAACAAAACATGCTTTTTAATCAAGAAAACTTTTTTCATCTAATAAAACTAGGAAGATTAAAGCAGGGGCGGACGATCAAAAATGATAAATATATTAAAAAAAGTGATAAACCTCACGGATAAAAACTATATAAATATCAAGTATATGTTATTACTAAACTGTATGCTGAATGACAGACAAAAAAACAGAAGACAACAAATAATATTTATGAAAGCAAAAGAAATACTGGTCTGCCTCGATGTTGTCTTCCGTTTTTTTGTCTACTATTCAGCTTACAGTTTAGTTTCAATAATAATAATTTTTGAATCATGAGATTTATTATTTTTTTTATCACATATATTAAGGCTACTTTGTTGTAGTCTGCCGGCCCTTTCTCTTTCACGAAATCGTCTGCCAATAATTTTCCGCTTTTCGTAATAACAAATACTTGATATTTATATAATTTTTATCCGTGAGGTGTTTTTTTATTAAATTTAACATTTGGTGATCACCCGCCCCTGCTTTAATCTTCCTGAGCTCGTTGGCAGATTGGCCTTGTATTTTTATGCAGCCAGGCTGTTAGAAATAAATTTCCAGCTGTCAATCAGAAATAGACTAATGATATAACAAGTCCCGAAACCAGTGTGAACATATGGACTCCAACTGTGGAGCTATACCAGAGGAAGCAATTATAAGGGCCTCCAAGTATTCCAGAACTGAGTAGTAAGGAATATTGTAATGGCTCCTTGTTATGTTTGGAATGAAGACCTACGTCGGTAACTCCAGGTGAGATAGTCAAAAAAAAATATTAAAAAAATTGCCAGGAATCATGAGGAAAAATTCGAAAAGATTTACAAACATCAAACGTTAAAGTGTTTCAACTTTTAGATAATCAAGACTAAGACTTAATTTTTTGAGTTTTTTTAATTGTATGTGAAAAGTAGAGTACCAATTATTTGAGCAAAAATTATTATAAAATGGGATTAATAGTTACCTTAAAAGTTTGGCATTTGTAAGCTACTTTTAGGGATTCAATGATTGATCTAAACAAAATTACAAAAATATTAAATAAAACTATTAAAAAACTTTTTTGAGATATTTGCATACCTAAATAAGATCGTTTATTAGTTAGTGTTGATCCCTGATGAAAAATACTTATTTTTATTTTTAAATTTGTTGATACGCTCATGGAAAAGCCTGTATTTAAAAACTTTTTTTAAAATGGGTTATTAATAATGTAAAGTTAAAGTTTTAAATTTCATTTAACGAACAGTTTGAATCTTTTCATTTGGAAGCACTAGGTACATTTATTATTCATATTGACGAGCGAACTTGACACAAATTCTCGTTCGCCTCAAATCGCGTTAGCCACGCATTGAATTTCAAAGAAACAAAAGAAGGGAATCATAGCCGACGCGTACTTGTTACTACTTTGAAATTATATAACTGATAATTGAATATGAGATTATTCGATACCGTATCATGGCTTACTTTGTTCTAATGAAATAATTTCGGTCGTGAAATGACAACGGTTTATTTATTTTAGAAAAATACTTACATTGTTGACGAATAGTCCGCAATAATCTGGCGATCCCGGTTGGGCCATAAGATTAATGTCCAAGTTGGCGGATCTGGATCCGTCGCCATATTTCATGCACGATGACGTCCGGAAGTCTCTAGCGTGAACGGCCCCAGTAAAAGAGTTATTAAAGTTCACCCTAATGTTCATGTGACCGCCTTTGCACGTCGCTGAAACTTGAGGTACAAAATCCGTTTCTATTAATTGGCTCCATGTCTGAAAATAACGAATATAATAATTAACTCAAAAAAAAATATCAGTGCAAATTATATTATTTTATTAATTTTTATTTATTAGGTTCACGTCTCTCGGTTGGGTAGTCACCGTACTAGATCTCAGTAACGTTTCGAACCCGTTATCTAAGCGAGGAGCGCCTAACGAAACGATCTATTTATTTTGGTTTGTCTTACACCTTAAAAATCAAATATCCTGTAAGCGCTTCATAGGCGTGTTTGAAAATATTCAAACCATGATTTTCGATGTATTTTGATCCGTAGAATTCAATTCTGAAGTCAAATTAATCATATATCTCTTTAATTTTTTTTATTTAAAGAAACCATGAACAACTTATAATAAAAAATGAAGTTTTTTCACATATACGTAAAAAAACGCTACGGAATTCTATAAGTTGACTGCAGATTTGGATTCAGAATCGAAAAATACTTAGGAAAAAATTTGGTCAAAAGTACAGACAACTTTTTTTGTGGGCCTGTGTAATTGATTGCAATTGATTGATTTTTTTAGACCCGCATATATGTGTACACTTTAGGAAAAGCTTACTCAAATAAACTCTACCAAGACAAGTTCGCTGAAAATCAATAAAATGTACAAGTATATGAAAAAAAAATCAACTTACTGATCAATCTGAAATGTTGTTCCTAATTGCAATAGCTAGTTCATAAACGAAGGGAATTTTATGTGTGCAAATTTTTTTTTTCAGTCGCAAAATTTAATTTTTAGAGCATGAAAAACAGATTGTTTTTGGGCAAATTTCATCATTTTTTTGCAAAAACCGATACTCACATAATACTACACAGAGAGAAATTATTAAATAAACAATATCGTATTGGTTGACTGTAATTTTTGTTGTATTTACGAAATATTATTTGTGTGAAATGAACTGTGTTGTTTGTATGATCCAATAGGATTATTTTTAGTGAAGATGATTAAAATTAATATATTGTTAAAGTTATCCATATCTCAAATGTGGTCAGTGTTAATCACAAATGAAAACAACCCAAAATCATGTACCACAATAACATTTATTATAAAAAATTTTTTGAAAGGCAATTAGTTTCGGTTAACAAACCATCTTCAGGCCTATAATAGATATACAACGTATAGGGAAAAATTTTTTACAAAGAAAAAGATAATAACTTACTAAAAGGGATTGTAAGAATGGTAAGTATGTGGGACATAAAAGGTACAAATAAACCCAAGTGGGTAAGAAAATTTTGTTTTGTTTTCGTTCTTTCAACAGCTACCAGTCATAATTCTTTTCTTCTTTCTTACCGTGGCCTGTACCCACTTTCCCTTATTGTTAACGTGGATTTCAGTACCAACTTTTTTTATTGGTTTAAATTTCCCCGAAAATATTTTTGATCATTATAAATGAATTTTGAGATTTTTTAATGGTACTTAATGTGTCATTAAAGGAGTGTGAAAGATATTTAATTTGATTTATTATTGGAATACAATTTTTTTAATTGAAATCGTCCTGAAAAAATAGTACAAAAAATAAATAAGTTGGTTTATTTCAAATATAAAGAACATAAAAATTTAAATATGACTTCACAACGTGGGGCTTTCTAATTTTGAAAGCACCACAGACCAATTTAATACATACAAGGACACCATATAAATGACTTCTTAAAGCGATGACAACAACTAGTACAACACTAATTAGTTAGTAAATCTGACAGATATTGTCATTATTTTAAAATAATGACAGGTGTTGACGTCACGCTGTTATTTAAAATACATATGATCTTGTGACCCTCATATCTATAGACAGTGGTAACTCCCGGGAATAAAATTAAATATTATAGAAGACATGTACCTCAGGTATGTGTATGCCAAATTTGAAATCAATCCAATAAGTATAAGGGATACACATAGGTGCTGGGTGATTCATTTATCCTGGAATTTTGTAATATCTCGAAAAATACGCATCGTACAGAGAAATGTGCTGGATCGAAACTTTAATGTATCAAATGGGGAGATCCGGTAGTACTAAATTACGCCCACCCTCACATCCTCTATGGCAAGTTAGAAATCTTAAATATGAACCTCTATTTTTATCGAAGATTCGGATTGTATGTCGAAAGCTACGTACGATTTTGAAGGAAAAAGAAAATTTTTATTTTCAAGTGTGTAAAGTTTAATAAGTTAAAATTAGTCGAGCGTTTTCGGCTGTATTGCCATCTTCAAGACTTTGTCAAAAAGGGTTAGAAAACTTGATGAAAAAAGGGAGGCCACCATTCATATGGTAAAGTGAACATGGTGAACTTTCGCATTGATGAAAGAAAAATTTTTAACAACATACGGTTAGCAAAAATTTGGTTAAAAATGTTTAACATAATTTTTCTTTTATCAATGCGAAAGTTCGCCATATTCACGTGCATGGTGGCCCCCCTTTTCTCATCAAGTTTTCTAACCCTTTTTGACGAAGTTTTGAAGATGGCAATACAGCCAAAAGCGCTCGACTAATTTTAACTTATTAAACTTTACACACTTGAAAATACAAATTTTCTTTTTTCTTAATGATCACACACCTATTTGTTTTTAATTAAGTACGATTTCTCTGAAAAAATTGTTTAGATTCGCGACAGATGGAGCTGTAATCGCAAGAAATGAAACAGAAATCAAAAGAAACGAAAAACAGAGAAATACGTAGCTATTTAGTATTTTTCGCCAGGCTATTCAATGATGTTACGGTTGCTCTCCCCCACCTCCTGTTGCTGGAGTGGTTGGTTAATAAACTACTTTTAGCTTAACCCAGGAATAAAGTCGGGGGCGTAGTAGGTTTTCTGTTCCTTTTGGGGTGCTTGATTAACGTGAGTCCCCTTGCCTCTAACTTATTAATTAAATGCTTGAAATGGTGACCTTGAACTTCAATACAATTGTCGATCCGCGATTCAAACGACTGTACATAACTGAGAAGTACGTCACTAGTATTATGGGCACAAACCTTCCTGATTCGTTCATTCATATTATCACGACTTGTTGGAACTTGTTGGTACATTTTGTCCTTCAGGTATCCCCACAAATAAAATCTACCAAAGTGATCTGGCAGGCCAATTTATCGGACCAGCTCTACCGATCCGGCGACCATAGAAATCACGATGAAGTACTTCGCGTGCTAATACCGAAAAGTGCGCTGGACGATCGTCATGTTGAAACCACCTGTTCTGTTGCACTTGTAAACTTACGTCAGTTCATTGTCCAAGAAGTCTTGGTACATTTCACCGTTTAAATTGCCTTCAAAGATGTGGGGACCGATGAGTTTGTCGCCAATTATCCGGCACCACACGTTGATAGACCAAAGACGCTAATTCTTAACCTGACGAAGCCAGTATGGGTTTTCAACACTCCTATAATACATTTTATGCCGATTAACAGCTCCATGAATTGTAAAAGTTGATTCGTCAGAGAATAATACAAAATGAAATAAATTACGGTTCATTTGCATTTGTTCCTGTACACAGTGACATGAAGTTCTTGGTGCGAAGATACGTGGTAGAGATGATATTTATGGAACTATAAAATTCTCCAAATAATACTTTGGGACAATTTGCTATAGAGTGCCATTTCTCGTGTGGGGATTATAAGCCACAGCGGCTACTACAGAAATTGAATTATCTTCCCCCGTTACTGTTTTTCGACGGATCCTTTTTTTAGGTTGAACACTTCCTTCGGCTGTAAACTGTTTGAAAAACGAAGTACGTAATTTCGGCGTGTGCGAAAAATGTTGAGCATAAAGCCTTAACAAGATTCCTGCCAGATTCTCCATAAACAAGAACCATTCCAATTTTCTCTTGTAAAGTTAACATGCCCATTTTCACGTTGCGTAATAAAGTAAATTATACCTTGTTAATTTTTATTAGGTATAAGTACTACTTTCTACAATTAATATACAATGATTTAAGATTTTAAATTCTATATCAAACTACCGGATGCCGCCCTCTGAGATATTAAAGTTTCGATTAGGCACATTTTTCTGTATGATACGTATTTTTCGAGATATTACAAAATTCCAGGTTAAATGATTCACCCTGTATATAAAGGTAAAAAAAATTTCTCAACGTAGTCTCCTTGTAAGTCGATATATTTGATCCCACAATTTTTCCAACCCCTTAAACCGTCAGAAAAAAAAATGTTGGCACCTAAAAGATACCGGACTACAGCATTTTCCACATCAGCTATTGATCTAAATATTTTTTTAATTTTTAACAAAAAAATCACTGTGAGTTAAATCAGGCGAATAGGGTTGGTGGGGAAGCAATTCGAATTTCAGTTCGTGGAATTTTGACATTGCGACCATACAAGTATAAACCCAATGAAAAATATTTTTTTTCTTTGTCGTTTTTTTTATTTCTTGAACAAAACACCTAGAAGGACATATGTTGTTAACGATTTTTTTTATTTACATGTACCAATAAATTAAAATAAATAACTAATAAATATAATTTGACAACCGAGTCGGTTGAGAAAACCTTACGAAATGTGGACCATTGTATACTTTAGAAAATCGTAGGAAGTCGTGGCATTGACTAGGAATATAATTTGCAATGTTTTCCTTTTTTTTTCTTCAGTGAACACAAGAATTTATATAAATGAGACTGCACCCATTTTTTATTGTTAAAGCATTTTTCCACAAAAGTAATATGACTGTAACTTGTTTTAGTTACAGGTTTTCGACTCTCACCCTCCATGCTGTAAAACTAGTTTTAACCAGAATGGAAATTTTTGTTAAAAAAATATCAAAACCAGTAATAATTATTCAAATTAAGTTTGTCAAAGTGATTCGTTTCCGTAAACAAAAATGCAAATTAAATAGATTTCGCGGATATCCGCTCATTGGCGTGTCTACATCATAATTACAACATTTTAGACAAATGCAGATTACCACACAATAACTGTGATTTGTACTTTTTTTAAATTTTATAGTTACTTTTCTGAGTGTACTGAATACATTAGTTACAAAGAGGGTAATTAAAATTAATTCTTCAGTCGTTGTTTTCAGAACATTGACATTTTCAATGAAGACGCTTTCACTGTTCATGACTGGCTAAAAAGTCAAGTTCATGCAAATTGTAAATAATGTTGGGTCTATTGTGGGAACATATTTTAATAATACAGAAACACTAGTTACTTCTCTTAGAATACAACACCTTTAAATGGCAAGTGTTACATAATATGCAAATTTTAATCAAAACTATTATGCTACGATTGTTTCATATGCTTCACTCCTGATTGGACCATTTAAAACAATTCGAGAATAAAATTAGTAACCAGAGATCGAATTTTTAGTAAAATAACAGTCGTACTGGTAAACAATATAAGACCGGGAAGAAGCGACGAGAAGGGGAATTAATTATTTGTTAAACAATTACTAAATATTTATTTTATTTTTTTAAATTACATAATTTCATTTATTATATAGCCAAATTTTTTTAGTTCATTGTATTGGCAGGATGCGTGATGGAACCGACTTCTACCGACCACATACATATAATTTTATCATTGCATAAATTAAATATTATATCTCAATAAAAGTTAATAAAAAATAAAAATTAATGAACCATAGAATTGAAATTAAATTTTTTTAGACAGAAAACTTACTAAATTTGTAATAAAATGAGGTTATTTTTAATTTTTATTATTAGATTTTAAAAGAGGTACCATGGCTTTAACAAATTTATAACAGTTGCCTATAAAACAGTAAAACCCTCATAAAAGATGCATAAGTCAATTCCATACATCTTCCATCGACTACAATACAAAATATTCATTTTAACTAATAAAAATTATCATAACTACCAAACTGACAGGTATAATTGCCATAGTTACAATTACGTAACATTCATCAACACTAAAAACTATTATTTTATTATTATTTGATTCAAAATTAACGCTTAAAAATATTTTTCTACAAGTGCGGAAAAGTTACTTTTCGCTCTGATTTTAAAAATGCTAAAATGATTAAAAAATTAATTCTTGCTTGGTTACTATGATTACTTTCAGCCTAATGTTTTATTTATTAAGAAGCACTAAGAAAATTTTTGTTTAATGACAAAAAAATGTTTTTGCTAAATTTTTTTTTTAATTCTAAGCGCTTGTAGAAAAAATATTGTTCCTAACAGTTGCGTAAAGTATCTTTTCCCCACTTAACTTTCCACACTTGTTAGGAAAATAACTATTTTTTCTCTTCGAATTATTTTTGCTGCATTTTTACTTTTTTTTCTGGCTGTTGGAGAAATATAAAATTTACAATTGCTATTTTGACCCGTGTTTTTATAACTAACTGTACAATTAAAAGTAACTATTTGTTTAATATTTTTTATATCAAGTTTAACAACATAAGTGTGATTTAATGTTCATTTCGTCCGCAGCTCACAGAGAGCTCGATTTAGTTGTGATAACAGACACAAATAATCAGTTGAAGACTGACTCCCATTTCGTTAAAAACAAAAATAAAATTGTTGACGAAAGTAAGAAGCAAATCAAAAGGTGCAAATTTTAACCGAAGAAGGCCCAAATTCAAATAACGCAGGCCCACAGGCATAACTAATCAGGTGGAAACCGATTCCCATTTCTTTAAAAACAAAAATAAAATTGTTGACAAAAGTAAAGAGTAAAATCAAAATGTGCAAATTTTAACCAAAAAAGGCACAGGTTCAAAAACCAGGCCCACCGACATAACTAATCGGGTAGAGACCACTCACCTTTCGTTAAAAACAAAAATAAAATTGTTGACGAAAGTAAGGAGAAAACTCAAATGTTTTATTTGGAAAATTCTGGGTAGGGAGGAAAATTCTGGGTGGGGACGCGTTTTCTTTTGAATGAAACTCTTAACTTTGGACAACAAGTACCCCTCCAAAAATTTTTAAGGTTAACAGTTCATTTTCAATATTTTCTCTAAACGATTGTGCACAAATCAGCTGCGAGATACTAAATTTTATGACGTGATAAGTTTGCAATGTTTGGAGAAAAAATCCCAAAATATTTTTTTTCTGTTTCTTTCTTTTAAATAACTTCGATATTTTTTTTTGTTACAAAGGCTAAACAATATGTAAACTAGAAATTATAATTCAAATATTTTTTCTAAAACTATAAAAAACAAATTATCCGCAAAATTTCAATATCAACTTTACCATTAAAAAGAGAATAAAATTTTCTAAAAGTGGGAATTTTTTCCAAATTTTTAAGCAATAATTGTGAACTTCAGATAAGGGAGAGACCGAAATGAAGAAAACATTTTTTTATCTAAAATTTTGAAAATATTTGCATATACAGTTTTTTTCTCTTTTATCTACAGTCAGTACTTTTTAATACCGTCGACAGTTTTTTTGTTACAGGGGCTAAACAATATGTAACTATAAATTATAATTCAAATTTTGTTCTTAAAGCTACAAAAAATATAATGTATTAAACTTATTGATTACTATTATGTATAGTAATTTTTTTCTGAAAATTTCCTTCTGCAAATTATTTATACAAACGTTTAACCGTCAGTGGATTTTTTTTCAATAGGTATATAAATTTATAAAAAATCGATGTAACAAACTTTCTTTAATTTGATTCTGTATTTTTACTACCATCTGTTTTTTTTTTGATGGTGAATTAAATTTATTCCTGCTGAGCTGCCATTTGTTATTAATTTGATAATTCGTTTAATTTGTAATTGGTGCAAAATTAAAGTAAATATTAATTTCGCAACTTAACTAATTCTATACAATTTTTAGTGCTCTTATCAATTATGTCAGATTAGTTTGGTTTAGTTTTATTTTTAATACAGTTTGGCAACATCTTAAGTTCTCGGACTATAAATCCCCGGTCTTATATTGTTTACAGGTACTGAAAATATTTAAAAATATAGAATAGTAGATTCTGTAACAAGGTTAGAATGAAAAATTCGAAACGAGTGGAAAATTCCGAACGCGGGCGAATGCGAGTGTGAGGAACCACGAGTGTCGATTTTTTCATTCTGACCGAGTAACAGACTATATTTTCTCCACGATCAAAAAGTATAAATCAAAATTAAATTAAATCTGAACACAAGTTATTTGTTGACATATTTGTATTACATTGTATTAATATTTATAGTGCTGTGGTACACTTACCGAAATTAAAATCTGGTGGATTGGTGTTTTTTCATAATTTGCAATTTCAGATATTATTAAATTCTATATCTACTTCACTTGATTTTTCACTCATTATTTTGTTTAAATTAAAACTTGTTAGAAAATAATTATTACCGTTGCCATTTTATATCTGACACTGACACTTTTGAAGTCCACGGCAATCGATATTGTTTAATTCGATTACAGAAAATCCATTCTTTACCTTGATAAAGAATGAAAATACATGCAAAATGCATAAGAGGCAAGTATTATAGAATAAATATTCAGACTCTAGAGTGTGAATGTTTACATTCTATTATTAAAAATGATTTCAGAATTCATACATTCAGTAATGGTCGTGAAGAAATAATATTATAAATTTATCAAATTTTGTTTAACTAAATGCTATGAATAATCTACTCGTAATATTAGAGCGAAAATTTCACACCCAACATTTTCGACCAATTAAAAGCCTGTATTTTGTATCGTTATCATAGCAACCAAAAAAATGTCCGGAAATTTTTCTCCTCGTTGGAGCAAAGAAGCGTGAAATTACACTGTGAATTTTTTGACGTTTATAGTAAAATGACATTAACATTTACTATCAAAAACCGTCATTGTCCTAGTATTTTTTTTAATATTTCGGTGTAAAATTTTCTTACCAAATCCCCCACGTGCTTGAATTGCGGGAAATTTGTCTCGTACATGATTTTTTAAAGAAAAATTATCCCTCGTCGTTTCGCGACTCGTTATAATTTAAAAAATATTCATGTACTCAAAAAAATTCCGGTAGTAATTCATACCCTAGGGAGATTATAAGTGAAAATGTTATACTAGTCATTTTCAACCAATCAAATGCTTTATTTCGATATTGTTACTATGGTAACCAGCAAATTTTCTGAAAATTTTTCATTCACATGAGCATGTATAGACGTAAAATTAATAAGTGGAAATTTCCCGGCACATGACAGCTTTCATATAATTGGACAATAATAATATTGAAATAATATTGACAATATTTTTTATTTACTTACTTTATTTATAAGTTGTAAATATTACAACAATTTATTAACGTGTACATTCTATAATATCATTAATCAAAAAATATCTCCCGCAAATATCTCCACTTTCATTTTTAGTCAATATTAACAGTTACCTGAAACCTACTATGAAAAATGTATGAAATCAATTAATTTTACATAATAATATATCTGATATTATATATTTTATTTTACTAGGGACGGGGAAAATCAGAAAAAAATCTCCCCCAATACGAACATATATTTTCAATGTTTTCTTTTTAAATATAATTCCGGTATAAATTTTCTTACCGAATCCGCCACGTGCTTGAATTAATTGCGGGAAATTTGTCTCGTCCATGAATTTTTTTTAAACTCAAAAATTCAAACTCAAACAATTTCCGGCAATAATTCATGCTCTAGGGAGATTATAAGTGAAAATTTTATACCTGTTGTTTTATGCCAATCAGATGCGTTGATTTTGTCAGGTGGCAACCTGAATTTTCCGAAAAACTTTTCGATCATGTAACCTAGCTACAAAATTGATAAGTGATAATTTTAATGGTTTGACAGCTGTTACGTGCAGATGCCAAAATAACGGAAGCGTAGATTAATTTTGACAAATATTTATTCATTATTAATTTTCCTTTCTCTCTAGTAGTATAAAATTATTTTGGTATGAAGAAATGTATCTATTTACGACTGATTCCTACTTTTTTTACTAGGGCAAAGGGAATGTAAAAAAAAATACAACTATTTAAAATACAATATACGTTTATTAATAAAGGAGGTACCTACTTATAATACCTATCATCTAATACAACACAAACCTAGATTTTTTCCCTATCCTCTAGTACTATAATATTGTGTGATTTTAATAAAAAAAACTTGATTGAAAGATTCAAACCTTATTCTACAAAAGCGTTTAGCGCCTGAAATTTCACTTTGCGTTTGATTCTAAACGTGGTTATTGTACGTTAACTCGAAAGTTTCATTAATTAGCAATGTGATACGTGGTGTGGTCCAGTGGCAAGGTGCATGCTTTGGAACTAAAAGTTCCTGGTTTGAATCCCTAGGAAATACATTTTTTTTTAATACACAGGCTAGATTTAGATAGTAAAGACTGCTTTTAATAAAATAAATATTTGTTTTTATTTTTTTTTAAATAAACAGGTTAAATGTTGATAGTCAAGACTTCTTGTAAAATAAAATAAATGCGGTCAACTTAAAATCAAAAGCAAAGTGGAATTTCAGGCGCTAGACGCTTGTTTATTCTACTAGAGTAGGTATAAATAAATGAAAAAAATGATAAATAATCGCCTAGCTACAATATAACCCAGACTTACACATTTTTTTTCCTATCTTCTAGTACTATAATATTGTGTGATTTTATTAGAATATAAAGGCACCAAACATAAAGCAAAATAAACTCCTACTAAACTATCAAAAATTGTATTTTCTTTTTAAAATAATTTTTGGTATAATATTTGGTACACAATAATGCTCGGCTAAGAAAAATTACTTCTCGACCTTGGTGTATAATATATTATTACTTTCAATTTGCCATAGTAAAAAAAATGTTAATCAGTCTTAAATAAATACATTTCTTCATACTAATAAATAATTTTATACTTTATTTATTTTGCAGCTAGGATACGTGACCGAAAAAATTTCCTAAAATGTCGTCATAGCAACCTGTCAAAATTAAGGCATCTGATTGGCTTGAAACAACAGGTATAAAATTCGCACATTTAGGAAATTATTCAAGTTCTAGGGAGATTATAACTGATTTTTTTTTATATTTTAACAGCATTGTTTGAATATAAATTGTATCTATTTATTTTCCATAGTATCACACTTATTTGTAAATACTACCCACAACACATTTATGAATAAGAATAAAAGATTTTCATAATTCATAAACAAATAAAAGTAAGACAATAGCACACTGATTAGAAATGTATAATGGTGAATAAACCGCCTTAAAAGACTATATAGGCAGTTTCTAATTGTGTAAGACATAAAGAGAAGTTGATCTGGTCGATCGAGAAAAAAATGTTCAAAGCTGTAAATGCAGTGCCAGTGTCCGTGTGGAGATTATACCATTAAATCTTACCTTGTTCATGTCATTTAAATACTGGAATTGTTTTAATAGACCAGTCAATAAATAGCCGAAATTTTATTTTTTTAAAGAAACAATTAGCTTTTGGAATTAAAAATATCCCGGAATAGACATAAAATATACATTTTTTTCGACATAGGTAATCAATGTCAATACTTTCTTGAAAATAAGTATAAATAACCAATCTTTCTGATCTATGCATTATGTTTTATATACAGGGTGGATCGTATTTAATTAATTTTTATTCAAAAGTGATTTCACTCAATAAATACCATTAATTTTACTTATTTTCTATTGGTTTAAAGTCAACCATAAAATAGTTATCTATAAATTAAAACAAAAAAATTTCAACTTAACTTGTCTTTCTATCTAATGATTATTTTTATTTTTTATCCAAAAGTGATTTTATTCAATAAATACCATTAATTTTACATCTTTTTTTAATTTAATTCCCGTTTTAATTATTGCTTATGTTTTCCTCCCCGCCAATCAATAACAATTAAAAATCAATATGCTTGGTACTTGGTTGGCCACCTGTAGAGTCGCCTTCCTATGTGTGGTACCAGAGCTAGGCAGTACTCGAGTAAATTGTACACAAAATTGTACTCAGTACTCGAAAATTTCAACTACTTTGAATTTTAGAGTACTCAGTACTTCTGATTCCTACAGCTGACGAGTAACGCATACGAGTCTATACAAGTCTTAGCTCCGACAGGCAGATGGAGGGTATCTTAATATAAGTTTTGTGGGTTGGTTCCGGTTTACCTGCTTCAAAAGTAGCGTGTTTTCAATATTCTAGTCAAAGTTCGACATCTAATTTTTTTTAAATATTTTCCCACTCGAAATAACTAAGGGTCTTTCCTTAATTATTAAGTAGCGAAGCAAAGCTAAGGTACTTATTGACTTTACAATGTCCATCCGTCTGTCTGTCTGTCTCTTTGTCTGTCTGTCACAGCGATGACTCTTAAACAGTTTTGAATTTTGAAACTTTGTTTTCAGCAGTCGATAGCTTGCCACTCTAGCTCGCCCACTTACAATTTTCAGTGACCTAAGTCAACTAAAACCGCCTGTCTGTCCGTCTGTCGGTAGCTGAGCTAGTTAGATACTCTTAGGTTGCTGGATTTATTTTTTTTATCCTCATTATATGCCTTACAACATCAGACGAGCTCAAATATTAGCAAATTAATTTCCAGACAAAGGAGGGCTGGGAAAAAATTTAATCGTGTAGAAAGAAAATTCTAAAAATCTGATGTGGCCAGCACATGACCTCTCGCCATTTTTGAATCAAAAATTTACAGGTTGACACAAAAAAGTATGAAAAAAAATTATATTTTTGTAAATCTGGCAACAATGGCAAAAGTTTCGAAAATTTTAATGAGATGAAAATAAACTATAGGGTATACAAAATATATGTGTCAAACTTTATTGCCGTTTTGTATAATAATGGCGTCACCACCCATAGCAACTGCCACTTCCGGTTGTGCGATTGGCACCAAAATCTAATCAGATCTAATCTAGGGTATCAGAATCCTGTATGCAAAATTTCAAATTTTTTTATTCAGTAGTTTTTGAGTTATCGTTACTACAACATCCATCCAAACACACACACACACTAACACACACACACACACTAACACACACACACACACACTAACACACACACACACAGACATCATCGCGAAAATATTAAAATCGTATTCTAGGGACCCCAAAACGTGTTTATCAATTGAAAACTCACTACCCAATTTTTAGCATGATTCCTATACCTCTCTTATCTGAAGGGCGAGAGGTAAAAATGACAGTACTTTTTTTTCGGAGATTTAATGGCGAACCTAATGTAAAAATTTGCGAAAGTCGAAAAATATTTTTTCGCTAATAAAACAAAAAGTTGAGGTCAAAACCAAAAAAGTTAAATGAGAAAGTTGTAGGTATTAAAATCCGCTTTCGATTGATGTGTTAGCTGTACACGAATAATTTTACTAAAAACACTTTTTACAAAAACCAAAATTTCACGAAAATTTTCAAAATTTCTCGTAAAAAAAGTAAATTTTTAGACAGCCGAAACCAATATTTGTACGAAGTTGCTTTAACGAAAATGATAAATGAAATGAAAGAGAATTTTAATACCTACAACTTTCTGATTTAACGTTTTTGTTTTATTAGTGAAAAACCGTTTTTTCGATTTTCGAGAATTTTTTAGGTTAGGTTCGCCATTAAAACTTTTGTAGCAAATTTGAGATACAATAAAACTTTATTTTTTTCATTTTTTGATATTTTTTTAAATAAAAACCAAGCAGTTTTAGTTTTCCCTGTATAATTCAAAAAGGGGCGAGAGTACCCATTTTAGAAGTTTTGGGTAGACAACCGACAATGTTTGTCTGTGGTTGCCTACTTTAAGGTTCTAAGGCACCGGATCCTTTTATTTGGGTTGGTAACACTGATAAGAGGTTGGTAGGGATGAAAAAGAAGAAGAGGGTTGGGGTTTTTTTAGACAGGATTATTATATTTTTAGCTGTTGAGATATGGAGTAAGATTAGGGTTGTAATTTTATGTTTATTATTATTAAGATAACTAACAATAAATTTATTTTTCAGAAACCAACAAACTAAACCTTGAAATTGAACATGATTCCTGTAATATGGTCAGGACAAAAGAAGCGACGCAGAAGAATAGATTCCGGAATCCGGTATGTCTTTCCTATACAAATTTTTGCGCTCACACTAAAAATAATAATTTTAATTTGATTCGTTTTGGTGATGAAACTTTACATCCTAATATAAAACATAAAAAGTACAAATATTTTATTTAGTGTTATGTATTATTTTATCTCCGTAGACCGTACTATACGATACTACTTGGGTTCGTATTAAAGAATGTAAATAACTGCTATTTATTATCTTTTGTAGTACTGAAAATCCTTGTATTAAAGTTTAAACGGTTATAAAGATTATTCTGCGATTTGCTGTTCGAATATTTATTCATGTTTACTTTCCCTTCTATTCATTGCAACAAAACAACTTGTTGAACTAAAAAAAAAAGTAAAAGTCGAGTTTGGTTTTCTTTTATATTTTCAGTTTCTAAACTTTCAATATTTAATTAGGGAAAATGTTTCTTGGTGTAGTTTTCCTATAACAGGTACTTTTTCATATTTTTAAATTTTATTCAAATTCCCACAGCCCCGAAAAACTGATTATTCAATTATTAATATTTATAAATACCAATTAATTATAAAACGTGAATAAAATAATAGTCTAAACGTGATATTACCGCTCGCCTTTCGCATTAAATGATAAAAATCTTCATATGAAAAATTACAACATATTAGCAGATATATAAAATGATAAACAATTAATAAGAAGAAACAAAACTTTCTATTTTTATGATATGTTGAAAATAAATTATTAAACGTCACGATCAAAAACTATTCCGGTTATGCATTAGATTAGAAATTTTACAGTTATAGGTTACATCACACATATTTAATTAATAATCGTGTATTATTCAAGTTCAAATTATAACCTATTTATTTTTAATATTCAAACTAAAAATTTTTCAATATTTCAAAGAATAATAATTCCTAGTCATATCACATAAAATTTATTGAAATTAGTTGAACAAATAGGTATGGGCAACATGTTTCGGCCAAATACGCCATCATCAGACCTTAAATACCAATTATAAAACTTGTTAAAATACAATAAGAAATCACAAAATGAAGTTACTTACAAAAAGCTTCGGCTCGCACAACAAAATGATTTACAAAAGACTTAAAATATTTAAGAAAAATTTAAAAACTTTAAAATTGCATCCTACGATGCAATAGGCAGGTTCGACATTTTTCTCATTTTTTTTATTTTAACTTAAATCTAGAGATTTTGTTATTCAAAAACGATCAAAAAAATTTGAGGGCAAAATATTAATATTTACGTCCCCTGTAAGCATTTTAAAATCAAGTATCGGTTAGAGGCTGGAAAACGTACCTGTGCGCGAGACTAGTCCGTGTGACGTCAGTAGCCATGAACGCTTCGCCTCTGGCCCGCTGCTGTGCTCTATTCACGATACACACACATCGTGCTTTCAGCGGACGTAAATATTAATATTTTGTGCTCAAATTTTTTTTGCTCGTTTTTAAATAACAGAAGCTTTCGATTTCAGTTAAAAAAAAATATATCGAACCTGCCTATTAAAGTTGAAAAATATATTTTATGGATTAAATTGCGTATTATCTCACCATGCGGCAACTAAATTTAAAATTTCAAAATTGACAAGTGACAACTGAATTTGACATGACAGACAATAAACAGGAAATGAAAAAAGTAACAGACCACTAGTAGAACTAAATAACGTACGAGATCAAAAATTAAAAAAGAAGAAGAAATAACCTACAAGATGTAACAAATTGAAGTAAATGAAAATGATAAAATTAGAAATGTAAATAATTTTGGGTAGGGTAAAGTAAATATTTATTTAAAATTCCTTGAGGACTTTTAACCGCTATCTTTCAATTATTTGTTAGGATTTTTACGCAATGATGTGCCAAGCACTAACATTGATATCGATAAATAAGTCTTTGTCACCTCGATTAAAACTAATTTATGTAGGTATGTCTCAGCTTACAATATGGTAATAAAAATGTAAGGTAATGTTTGTGGAAACACATAAAATAATAATAAAAATCTTTAAACAAATAAAATGACGCAACATAAATGTGCGTTTATAAAAAAAGTTTTACTGGTCAAAGAAAAACAGAAAAATTTTATGATACTATAAACTTAAACAACTTTAAAAGGTTTATCACTCGTAATATATTTTACTATTTTTTTTGGCTTGATGGTCTAACTCACAATATAATATTACACGTTGTAGTACATGACTTGGTGTTTTATTTCCCTTTAAAATGAGATATGGATAACCTTTTGTACTTATACAATTCTGAAACATGGCTTTAAATCCAGTTTATTCTTAATTTTGAAGAATAATCCATAATGTTCGAATAAATTACTATAAAAATATTGTGTGTGCCTCACCTTTATATGCAGAATATAGAAGTGACAACTTTTTGAAGCAGGAATTGGAATTTATTCAAACAAGCCAATGCGTATCCCCCTTTATGCGGGTTTAGGACAATTGGCCACTGACGATTGGTCATCGCCAATTTGACAATTTCTCAGGTCATCTATGGTAACCGAACACTGACTTTACTTTTCCGGTCCCATCAAAGGGAAAGTAAAGTGAACGAGCAAAAAAAAATTGGAGATATCGATGGAAATATCATTTTGAGGTCCCTCAAGAAGATTAAAACCATTTTCAGAGTAAGGTCTGTCTGTGTGTCTGTGTGTAATGTTCCACGATAACTGCCGAACGGTTTGACCCATCAAGCTGAAATTTGGTATAATAGAAGGTCCTCAAGACAATACACTTTAGTCGAAAATGTTGTAATGCATAGTTTTAGAGCATAAAATTTCCTACAATTTTTGTATCAAACTTTTTCCAGAATTTCCAATAGCTGCGCCAGTGGAGGGGGCGCAAAAAATGTGCATGTAGTTTTTCCGTAGTTCTTCCAAATTTTTGATACAAAAACTGCACTTTAGTACAAAGTTTTCTAGTGCGAAGTTGTAGAGCATCAAATTTCTTTTAACATTTATGTTTAACTTTTTTTCGAATTCTCCATAGTTTTGCCGCAAGATGGCGAAAAATGAACATTTAGGCTTTTCATTTTTTTTATTTTGACTTTTTTTACGTTTTTTCTTTTTTTTTTGGCCTTTTTACCCCTTTTTGACCTTTTTCTTGCATTTTTTAATTTTTTTTTGTTTTTTGGTCTTGTTTGAACTTTTTTTAAGCCTTTACCCTTTATTTGTCTCTATTTTACTTTTTTTGCTTTTCTTTCCGTTTTTTGACATTTTTACCACTTTTTTGCCTTTTTTTGAACTTTTTTTAATAGTTTTAATTTTTTTGAACTTTTTTGTTCTTTTCGGACCTTTTTTGCCTTTTTTGGCGTTTTTTGCTTTTTTTGCCTTTACTTTCTCTTATTTGGCTTTTTTTGATTTTTGTTTTACCCTTTTTTCCTTTTTTTGCCTTTATTAGGCCTCTTTTTCTTTTGTGGTTTTATTTTGTTCTTTGTATTTTCTGCATCTTTGCCTCTCTTTTCCCATTTTTAAAAATTGTATTAGGATTTTTGTCGTATTTTTGATTTTTGGCTATTTTTCACTCTCTTTTTATCATAGTTTTAATTTGTGCTGAAATTTAGCAATCCTTTATTATTTTTAACAATTTTTTGGAAATAATTAAGTTCCTTGTTAGTATTTATAAAAACTTGTTACCATTTTTAGTAGCTTTTGTTGTTTTTCATTTCAATGAATTTTGGCGAATTTTTGCAATTTTTACCCTTTTCGATTTTCACCAATTTACTTCATTTTTATAGCATTTTACTTTCCCATTCAGGAATTTCGTATTTTTTAATTAAAGTTCTGTGGTGACACAGCCGATTTTTTTTATATTTTCTCTCTGTTATTTACCCTTGGATCAATCCTTACTCAACTCTGTGCAAATAAAAATAAATAAATAAATAAATCAGCGATGACCGACTGGTAGAAGAAAATTGTCCCATACCTATTTATGTTTCTCACGTCTCCCCAGTTACTGATTTCTCTGATTTTTTTTTATATTTCTGTTTGTTTTTTATTTTTTCCGATTTTGTTTTTTTTATCTATTTTTTTTGTACTAATTTTTTTCATTTTTTTATTATACTTTTAATTTTTTTATTTTTTATATTTATTTTTCCGGTTTTTTTTTTAATTTTTTCTGGTTCTTATTTTTATCTACATTTTTCGATAGTTTCTAACTTTTTATATTTTTTCCAATTTTTCTGATTCTTATTTGTATCTAG
The DNA here is from genome assembly GCA_963243735.1 of Neocrepidodera transversa. Taxonomy (NCBI): domain Eukaryota; kingdom Metazoa; phylum Arthropoda; class Insecta; order Coleoptera; family Chrysomelidae; genus Neocrepidodera; species Neocrepidodera transversa. The sequence continues at coordinate 14,127,606 of OY725338.1, forward strand.
TTTTTAGTGATCGTTTCTAATTTTTTATATTTTTTCCAATTTTTTCTGATTTTTTAGTTTTGTTCTGATTTTTTAATTTTTTTCTAATTTTCTATTTTATTTTGTTCGATTTTCATTTGATTACTCTGATTCTTGTTTTCATACTTTTTTTCTGATTGTTCCTGGTTTTTCCATTTTATTCCAATTTTTTCATTTTTCCATTTTTTTCCAATTTTTCCTTTTTTCGTTTTTCCAATTTTTTCGAATTTTTAAATCTATTTTTTCTGGCTGTAATTTTTTCTAGTTTTTTTTATTTTCTAATTTTTTTTGTTTTCTATATTTACTTTTTCTTTTTTTATTTTTTTCTATTCTTATTTTTATGTACGACACTAAATTTTTCGATTATTTCTAATTTTTTATATTTTTTCCAATTTTTTTGATTCTGATTTTTATCTAGTTTTTTTCGGACTGTTTCTAATTTTTTCCAATTTTTTGTAATTATTTATATTTTTTGACGATTTTTTCTGATGTTATAGCTTTTTTCTGATTTTTTAATTTTTTTCTAATTTTATATTTTATTTTGTTTGATTTTTTTTTAATCTTTCTGATTCTTGTTTTGATACTGGTTTTTTCTGATTGTTCCTGGTTTTTTTCCAATTTTTTTCATTTTTTCCAATTAGTTTCATTTTTCCATTTTTTTCCAACTTTTCCGTTTTTCGTTTTTCCAATTTTTTCAGATTTTTATATTTATTTTACTGGTTGTAATTTTTTCTAGTTTTTTTTTATTTTTTAAATTTTTTTGTTTTTTATATTTACCTTTCCTTTTTTTTTATTTTTTTTTATTCTTATTTTTATGTACCTACGACACTAAATTTTTTTATTGTTTCTAATTTTTTATATTTTTTTGATTCCTATTTTTATACTGGTTTTTTCTGATTGTTTCTAATTTTTTCCAATTTTTTTCTGATTTTTTATATTTTTTTTCCAATATTTTTTGATTTTTTAGATTTTTCTGATTTTTAATTTTTTTCTAATTTTATATTTTATTTTGTTCGATTTTTTTTTTGCTTTTCAGATTCTTATTTTTATACTAGTTTTTTCTGATTGTTCCTATTTTTTCAATTATTTCCAATTTTTTCCAATTTTTCCTTTTTTCGGAATTTTTATATTTTTTCCAATTTTTTTAGATTTTCTGTTCTTCTAATTTTCTTAGTTTTTTTGTTATTTTGATGAATAAAAATTCTCCCACTCCTTCATTAATTTATTTCTATTTTTTAATATTTCCAGCTACTTTTCAGTGTAATTTTTAATTTTTTCTGATTTTTTTCTCATTTTTTCTAATTTTTTTTTGGTTCTAATTTTTTCTGATTTTTTAAATTTTTTTCTTGTTTTGTGTTTTATTTTGTCCGATTTTTTTTATTTTTCTGTTTCTTATTGTCATCTAATTTTTTCTGATTGTTTCTAATTTTTTCCAAACTTTTACAGTTTCTTCCGATTTTTATATTTTCTTTTCAATTTTGATTTAGATTTTTCGGATATTTTAAGTTATTTGTAATTTTTTCTGTTTGTTCTAAATTTCCCAATTTTTATGTCCCTGCACTTTCTGGCATTTTTATTTTATGGCATATTATGGATAATAAAAAATGTGTAATTTTTAATTTTTCTTATATTTTTCTCATGTTTTCTAATTTTTTTTTGGTTCTAATTTTTTCTGACTTTTTAATTTTTTTCATATTTTGTGTCTTATTTTGTCCGATTTTTTTTTATTTTTCTGTTTCCTATTTTTATCTAGTTTTTTCTGATTGTTTCTAATTTTTTCCAATTTTTTTCCGATTTTTATGTTTTTTTCCAATTTTTTTAGATTTTTCTGATTTTTTTTCAAGTTTTGGTAATTTTTTCTGTTCTAAATTTCCCAATTTCTCTGTCCCTGTATTTTCTGGCAAAGTACGTTCTATTTGATTTTTATTTTATAGCATGTTTTGGTTAACAAAAAAATCTTTTACTCCTTTATTATTTTATTTCTTTTTTTTATTGATAACTGAAAAAATAATCAAATTCAACCTGACAAATCTTTTCAATTCTACTAAATTTCATATTTATTTTTTTAATTTCCAGGACTTAAAAAATCAGACCAATCATTTTTAACTCGACATCTATTCCCTTTATAGATTTTAACAATACGATAATTTCTATTTTCTACTGAGAATATTTAATACATTTTTAAATTATAATCAATATTAAAATTTTAATCGTCCATTATTAAAAATCCAACTCTGTGCAAATTTTGGAAAAACTTATAAAAAAATATATAAATAATGGTATAACTATTATAAATCCTATTTGTCTGATTTATTCTGAACGAAACTATATACCTGAGGTATTTCCAGGTGTCTCAGTTATATATTCATTGAATAAATATTCAGTGAATCAACTAGTAACGGAAATTTCAAATCACTAGCACGTGATCTTTATAATGTATCTAATTAAATCAATTATGTCGTGTAATTAAATTGTTACTAAAGAGAATTTACTAATTACAAATTGATTTCCAGTTTATTGAAAATCTTTACTTATTGTGATATTTTTATACACTAATTATCAGTATCTCGAATTACTGTGGCAAATAATAATAAGAATAACCCTCCGTTTTATGTATAAACTCTTATGTGATTCATTATTACTTTTTTCTTCCTTTTGTACATGTTTATTTATCGTTTTTACTAATTTGATTTATGAATCATTTTTTAAAAAGAATTTTGAAAACATTTTTACAAATTCTTATCCCATGCATTTATCAGAAATGCATATAAATCTTCTAAAAATAGACATTATAAAAACCATTTTTTATTCTTAAAAAAACATTGATATGCCAATAGGCTCTTACATTGTTTTAATTTGATGAAGGATTTATTTTTGGAAAACAGAAATTTATGCGGTGACTAAGTTTACTTCAAATATTCATTAGCATATTGCATGTCCAAGAATTGCTTAACAATTATGTTAACCATGTTTATTAAATGACATCATATTGTTTACTCGAGATGATATTAAGTGTAGGACATTTGTTTTATGAATAACAGATGTTTCTTTGAAAGGACAGGTTTGAGTTGAAAAAAATTTACCGAATATTTTGAAGCGGATTAACAAAAAAAAAAAAACAATCTTGGAAGTAAAAAAAAATTGTAAAAAAACATGTTTATTATTTATTGAATTAGTTAAAATTTGGTATGTATATAAATGTGTGTTTTGTTTTATTTTTTCTGATTTTTTTCTTATGTTTTCTAATTTTTTTATTTTTTGTAGTTTTTTATCTAACATTTTCTGGTCATTCTAATTTTCATAATTTTTCTAATTTTGTCTGTTATAAATATTACAGTGAAAGGTGTAAAAAATGTTGATTATTAATTGATTTAATCAAAATTTGGTATATATATAAATGTGTTTTTTTTTTAATTTTTTTATCTATATTTTCTAGTTCTTTCTAATATTTTAAAGCGAACTTAACTGGAAGTAAAAAAAATGTAAAAAAAATGTAAAAAAGCATGTTGATTATTTATTGATTTAATTAAAATTTGACATGGATATGAATTTTTGTTTTTGTTTTGTTCGGATTTTTTTCTCATGTTTTCTAAATGTTTTTATTTTTTGTAGTTTTTTGCCTAATTTTTTCAAATTCAAATTTATTTTTTTCTGTGATAACTATTAAAAAGGCAGCTGTAAATAAATGATTTTTTGAAAGGACATTTTTAAGTAGAAAAAATTTACTGAGTATTTTGAAAGATATAAATGTCTTTTTTTTTTTTATTTTTTCTGATTTTTTCTCATATTTTCAATTTTTTTTTTATTTTTTGTACTTTTTTATCTATTTTTTTCTGGTTTTCCAATTTTTCTATTTTTTTCTGGTATAATTATTTTATTCAGGTGTAAAAAACTGTTTCTTTGAAAAGACAGGATTGAATAGAAAAAAATTACCGAATATTTTGAAGCGAATTAACAAAAAAAAAAACAAACGTGGAAGTAAAAAAAATTGTTAAAAAACTTGTTATTTATTGATTTAATGAAAATTTGGCTTGGATATAAATGTGTGTTTTTTTTTATTTTTTCTGATTTTTTTCTCATTTTTTCTATTTTTTTGTAGTCTATTTTTTTTCTGGTTTTTCCAATTTTTCTAATTTTTTCTGGGATAACTATTTTAAAGGCAAGTGTAAAAAACTGTTTCTTTGAAAGGACAGGATTAAGTAGAAAAAAATTGCCAAATATTTTGAAGAGAATTAACAAAAAAAAAAACAAACTTGGAAGAAAAAAAAATTGGCATGTGTATAAATGTGTTTTTTTTTATTTTTTCCGTTTTTTTCTCGTATTTTCTGCTTTTTTTTATTTTTTGTAGTTTTTTATCTAATTTTTTTTATTTCTTCTAATTTTTTTCTGGTATAACTATTATAAAGGCATAGTGTTAAAATATGTTTCTTTGAAAGGACAGGTTTAAGTAGAAAAAATTTAACGAATATTTTGATTAACAAAAAAAAAATCCAGGAAGTCAAAAAATATTGTAAAAACCATGGTGTTTTTAAAAAAAATTTCTATTTCCTATTTTTTCCATTTTTCCCTGTTCTTTTTTCCCTGTTTTTTTTTTAATTTTTCCAATTTTTTCGTTTATTTTCTATATATTTACCTATTTTTTCTTATTTTTTCATTTTTTCCTATGTTTTTCTATTTCTTCCTGTTTTTTCTTGTTTGTTCCTATTTTTTCAATTTTATCTGTTTTTTTCTATTTTTTCTATTTTTTCCCATTTCTTCCTACTTTTTCTACTTTTTCTATTTTTTTCAATTTGCTCATGTGTTTTTTTCTAATTTATCTTTTTTTCTTATTAATACAATTTTTTTCCTATTTGTTGTATTTTTTTTACATTTTTTTAATTTTGTCCTATTTTTTTCTATTCTTTTTAAATTTTTTTTTGTAAGGGCAGGTTTAAGTAGAAAAAAAATTACCAAATATTTTGATTCAAAAAAAAAGCCTGTGAGTAAAAAAAATTGTAAAAAATCATATTGTTTTTTTAAAAATTTCTGTTTTTTCCTATTTTATTCTATTTTCCTGTATTTTCATTTTTTTCCTGTTTTTTTTTTATTTTTTCCTGTTTTCCTATTTTTTACTATTTTTTCTCTTTTTTCCTGCTTTTAATAATTTTTCATATTTTTTCTTTTTTTTATTTTTCTTATTTTTTCGATTTTCTCAATTTTATTCTATATTATCTGTTTTCTACTCCTCTATTATTTCCCTTTTCTTCCTATTTTTTCTACTTTTTCCATTTTTTTAATTTTTTCAAGTTTTTTTTCCAATTTTGTGCTTTTTTCCTATTTTTGCTATTTTTTCCTATTTTTTTAATTTTTTCCTATTGGTGCTATTTTTTTACATTTTTTAATTTTGTCCTATTTTTTCCTGTTTTTTCTATTTTTTATAATTTTTTTAGTAAAAAAATGTTTCTTTGAAAGGGCAGGTTTAAGTAGAAACAAATTTAAAAAATATTTTGAAAAACAAAAAAAAAAGATTGGTTGTAAAAAAAGATAATGATTATTTATTTGTTTAATCAAAATTTAGCATGGATATAAATCTACAAAAGACAAGAATTGAAGAAATTAAAATTTATTTCCCCATTCAAAAACATAATTTATTGGTGCATTTAGCAAATATTGTGAAATCACTATCGGTTTACTAACTAGTGCACTTATTTCAGACAGAAAAAAATTCTTGCATAAAATTGTTTGTTATTATTATAATTAATTATTAATCCGTATCACAGTTTCAATTTAATCCTTTGTAATCTATTCATTACAAAATTAAATAATTGTAAAATCTTTATATAATCAAAAATATAAACAAACTTTTTTAATAATAAATGGGTCGAATTTCACCATTTACTTTACCCAAAAAGCTTAATACCATAAAATTAGAATAAATTGTAAAAATTTAAAAGGTATAATGAATCAATGTAAATATATCTTATCTCTTTTCCTATACTTTTCCTTGAATTCCTAAGACCTTCCCAACAATCAGCTGAGACATGTCTTTTGTACAAAGAGAACTAACAGGGCCAATCCACCAAAAAACCAAATGAATCCAAAAGATATAGCGGTTTCAAAATGGGGTGAATTTTAAGGGTTAAAAAGAGATTTTCCCAATTTCCAGCGAAGTGTTACTTCCAATCAAAAAATCTACAATTGTGTTACTTACTATTTTTCAACATTTTCCGAGATAATAGCGAAAAATCGTTTATTGAATTTTTTATGTCTGAAAATATATCAATATACTTGAAATTTTGATGAAATGTATTTTGAGGAAATGTATGTTTGAAGTCCTTTAAATTTACCGATTTGTCAGGAATTTCAATATTGAATAGTTCATGAGATATTAACAGTTTTCTAAAAAAAAATAAATTTTTTCAATCGAAAAAATTTTTGGTTTCAGTTTTTCAAGTGCTCATTTTTTTTCGTCTTGAATAAAACTTTAAGATAGAAAAAAAAATCGGCTGTGTCACCCCAGGACTTTCCCGGCTCGACCGTAGAGAATATGTTATTTATTATTATTATTTTAATTACAAAATACTAAGCATTACATTGATTTATGGAACACATTAAAAATAGCGAGCTGATGGTGAATTAATATTTCAATGTTGGTAATGACATAAGCTGCGCATGCGCACGTTATATATCATACTGCTACAATTAGGATCTCCTAAAATCATGTGTGAAAACTATTGGGAATTCTGGAAAAATTTTCATACAATAGTTGTACGGAATTTTAAATGTGTATTTTTCTTGCCATCTAGCGGCGAAACTATGAGGAATTCGATAAAAGTTAAACATAAAAGTTAAAAAAAATTTGATGCTTTACAACTTTGTACAAGAAAATTTTGAACTGTCTTTGTCCTCAAAATCAAGAAAAACTAGAGAAAACATACATGCACATTTTTTACGCGCCCTCTAGTGGCGCAACTATTGGAGATTTTAGAAAAAGTTTGAGACAAAAGTTATAGAGAATTTTATGCTCTAAAACTTTGTACTACAAAATTTTGCACTAAAGTATATTTTTTGTCCTCAAAATCAAGAAAAACTAGAGAAAACCTACATGCACATTTTTACGCGCCCTCTAGTGGCGAAACTGTTGGAAATTCTCTAAAAAGTTTAAAACCAAAGGTATAGAGAATTTTATTCTCTAAAACTTTGTACTACAATATTTTGCACTAAAATGTATTGTTTGTCCTCAAAATCAAGAAAAACTATAGAAAACACACATGCACATTTTTACGCGCCCTCTAGTGGCGCAACTATTGGGAATTTTGGAAAAGGCTTAAGACAAAAATTGTAGGTAATTTTATGTTCTAAAACTTTGTACTACAACATTTTGCACTAAAATGTATTGTTTGTCCTTAAAATTTAAATAAAGCAAAAAATTGTTACATATAAATTTAACCAATGTCGGTCTTGAGGACCCTCCACTGTACCATTTTAAATCAAAAACTAATGGTCGCATTCTAGGCACACACCGACCCTCAATACCAAATTTCAGCTTGATTGGTCACAGACACACAGACAGACCATACGCTGGAAATGGTCTCAATCTTCTTGGGGGACCTCAAAATTGATATTTCCATCGATATCTCAAATTTTTTTTTGCTCGTTCACCTTACTTTCCCTTTGATGGGTCCGGGAAAGTAAAATATCGTTATATTTAAAAACCCTGTGAAAAATGATGAAAACCAAAAATAGCAATTTATAAAAAACGCGATTTTTTTAATCGCAGTAAAGATTATCTACTAATTCGACTTTTTCTTAATTTCGAAAAAAAATTGTCTTTGGAATTCACTTTTCTAGGGATACTAGATACTATTGTATATAATATGCATTTTATTCATTCTAACAAAAACGCGAATAAATATTTATGACTGAAAATAAGAAGTGAATATGTAAAAAAGAGAGGGAATGACATTTGACTGTTTTGGTTGCATTTTTTGAAAAAAAGCAAATTGTAATCGATAATTTGACTCTCCTCTTGATAAATTTAAAACCGTATAATTTAAACCCATATATATTCTACATTTTGAATCATTGAATCGTTTCATCTAAAAAATTCAAAGTTAATTATAATTCAAATTTTGAAAATTTAATTTTATGCTAAAAACACCCTGTACATATTTAAATAATTATGAAATATGGACGAAAGAAATTAATTTTAACCAAACATACTTTTTCAAATTCGTAAAATACATTATTTTTGACATTTGACTGTATTGGTTATATTTTTCGAAAAACAACAAATTGTAAACGATAATTTGACTTTTCCTTCAATAAATTTAAAACATATAGGGTGTTTCATTTAAAAAAAACATAGTTTTTATAATAACAATTTCGAAAATTTGATCTTATATTATAAACACCCTGTACATATTTAAATAATTATGAAATATGGACGAAAGAAACTAATTTTAACCAAACATTCTTTTTCAAATTCCTAAAATACATTATTTTTGACATTTGACTGTATTGGTTATATTTTTCGAAAAACAACAAATTGTAATCGATAATTTAACTTTTCCTTCAATAAATTTAAAACATATAGGGTGTTTCATTTAAAAAAAAACATAGTTTTTATAATAACAATTTCGAAAATTTGATCTTATATTATAAACACCCTGTACATATTTAAATAATTATGAAATATGGATGAAGTAAATTCTTAACTAAACTAACTTTAATCAAAGTTTTTTTTTCAAATTCGTAAAATACATTAACTTTAAAAAATTCAGAAAATTTAATAAACATATCAAGCCTTATCCGATTTTTAAAAATAAATTATTGTCATAACGGCCACTGAAACAGTAATCCAAAAATGTTAAATATACAGGATGTCTCATTTAAAAAGTCACAATTTTTTTATCCACTCGGAGGTGGATGTATAAATGAAACTATTTTTTAAACTAAATAAATCTATTTACTTACATTTTGATCTTTATTAGTTTTGACGCTACATTCTGCGAGAAGATAATTGGCCCACCCTGTATATTTTTTGTTAATTTTTAAATTTTTTATATTTATTTTTTTACATCCTAATGGCTGAATGTGTCATTGTAACATCTTCCCAGCTATTAAAAAACCTTTAAAAAATTGCACTTAAACCAAAATTTTTGGTTTTCACAAAAATTTAAAATCCTTGTTAATAATTATTTTCTATTTACAAAAATAGAAATAAAACAAAGTCGGTTATATTTAAAAAAAATGTTTAGGCAACTAGTTTCGATTAAAAAAAAACATCATCAGGCCAATATTAAAAGTATAAGGGGAGAAAAATTGTAACAATGTGAAATTCATTTTGAAAGAGTAATTAAAAATAACTTTATGAAGTATTACAAAAAAAAATTGGGGTTTAACTAAATTAACGTAAAAATTAATTTATGGGGGATGGTATAAATAAATCCTAATTAAGGGTACAACATTTTCTATTCAGTCTAAGATTATTTGATTTTTTGTATAATCGGTTATTTTTTCAATTGCGGTGTAAAAAATTTTCTTCTTATTAACTTATTTTTATAGAAGATTCTTTTTAGTGTACAAATTTAATATCATTAGCAAATTCTCACAATTAGATCTGAGATGCGGTCAGTGAAAAGTGAAAGCAGTTTAAAAGACGTAATAAGTAATAATTGTTAAATAATCGAAAGCAAATCTTTTAGAACCTGTTAGCATGCCTTATTATTTCATTTGTTTCTTATAAACAAAACAAATTTTATCGTTAAAGTAATTAACATGGGCATTTAACGGTAAAGCAATAATGAAACATTAGTTAATGACATTTTTTTGTTAAGTTTAGTTAATATTGTAATTTTCAAGAATGTCGTAAGAATTTCTATTGACAGAACTTTATACAGGGTGTTTCAAAATTAACACGTTGACTGCGAACTACCATATAATTAGTAGTCAAACTACAAGATATCTTGTAGTTGGCAGTCAACGTGTTGAGGAGAGAAACGTTTACAGTAAATAAATATTATTGGTTCAAATTTCAAAAATTTAAGGAATTACTTTATATTTCCTACATTTTAAAATAATTTTTGAACAAAAATTTATCAAATAAATTTGCTTAATCTGTCAGGAGATAAAGGATACAACTATTAAAAAAAAAAGTTGATATTTTCAAAATTGGCAGGCGTAAGTGGTGGGGATCAAATATTTTTATATGGACAGGCGTAAGGAGGAAAGAGACAAACTATTATTATAAGAGCAGGCCTAAGAGGCAAAGGGGCCAAATATTTTAATACAGGCAGATTAAGAATAAATAGCTTATCGAACATTTAAAAAAAATCAAAAATGTTAAGTCTGTCAAGCGAAAAAGGACACAAATATTAAAAAAAAAAGCCAAAATTTTTAAAATTGGCAGGCGTAAGTAGTGGGGACCAATTATTTTTATATGGACAAGCGTAAGGAGTAAAGAGACCAACTATTATTATAAGAGCAGGCCTAAGAGGCAAAGGGGCCAAATATTTTAATACAGGCAGATTAAGAGTAAATAGCTTATCGAACATTTAAAACAAATCAAAAATGTTAAGTCTGTCAAGCGAAAAAGGACACAAATATTTAAAAAAAAGCCAAAATTTTTAAAATTGGCAGGCGTAAGTAGTGGGGACCAATTATTTTTATATGGACAAGCGTAAGGAGTAAAGAGACCAACTATTATTATAAGAGCAGGCCTAAGAGGCAAAGGGGCCAAATATTTTAATACAGGCAGATTAAGAGTAAATAGCTTATCGAACATTTAAAACAAATCAAAAATGTTAAGTCTGTCAAGCGAAAAAGGACACAAATATTTAAAAAAAAAAGCCAAAATTTTCAAAATTGGCAGGCGTAAGTAGTGGGGACCAATTATTTTTATATGGACAGGCGTAAGGAGTAAAGAGACCAACTATTATTATAAGAGCAAGCCTAAGAGACAAAGGGATCAACTATTTTAATACAGGCAGATTAAGAGTAAATAGCTTATCGAACATTTAAAACAAATCAAAAATGTTAAGTCTGTCAAGCGAAAAAGGACAAAAATATTTAAAAAAAAAAGCCAAAATTTTCAAAATTGGCAGGCGTAAGTAGTGGGGACCAATTATTTTTATATGGACAGGCGTAAGGAGTAAAGAGACCAACTATTATTATAAGAGCAAGCCTAAGAGACAAAGGGATCAACTATTTTAATACAGGCAGATTAAGAGTAAATAGCTTATCGAACATTTAAAACAAATCAAAAATGTTAAGTCTGTCAAGCGAAAAAGGACAAAAATATTTAAAAAAAAGCCAAAATTTTCAAAATTGGCAGGCGTAAGTAGTGGGGACCAATTATTTTTATATGGACAGGCGTAAGGAGTAAAGAGACCAACTATTATTATAAGAGCAGGCCTAAGAGACAAAGGGACCAAATATTTTAACACAGGCAAATTAAGAGTAAATAGCTTAACGAACATTTAAAAAAAAATCAAAAATGTTAAGTCTGTCAAGCGATAAAGGACATAAATATTAAAAAAAGGCAAATTTTTCAAAATTAGCAAACGTAAGTGGTGGGGCCCAAATATTTTTATATGGACAGGCATAAGGAGTAAATAGACTAACTATTATTATAAGAGCAGGCCTAAGAGACAAAGGGACCAAATATTTTTACACAGGCAGATTAAGAGTAAATAGATTATCAAACATATAAAAAAAAAATCAAAAATGCCAAGTCTGTCAAGTGATAAAGGACACAAATATTTTAAAAAATTACTAAAAAAACTATTAAAAAAAATCAACAATATTTTAATTTAAAAAAAATTTAAATGGTCGACAAAATATTCATTTAAAACAAGAATAAGGATTTCATACTTTTGAATTTATACTCTTAAAGGTTGAAGAATATCTCACCACTAATCAAAACTACACTTTTTTATTACTCTACGTACGTTTCGCTAACTATGTTAGCATCATCAGGGGTTGATGATAAACTTAGTTTATATTGTAATTATTTACCTCTATTTTTTTATTTATTCCTTTTTTTCTTCCTATTTTTCATTTTTTTTCTATTTTCCTGTTTTGTATTATTTTTGCCTGTTTGTCAGTTTTTTTCATGTTTTATCCCCATTGTTCTCTATTTTGTCGTAATTTTTCATTTTTTTCTTTTATTTTTCCACATATTTCTTATTTTTGCCTATATTTTTCTATTTTCGCAATTATTTCCTATTTATTTCCTTTCTTATAGTTTTCTCTATTTTTACTTATTTTTTTACGTTTTCATAATTTTCCTATTTTTCCATATTTTTCCCTATTAGATCCTATTTTTTTTCCTATTTTTTCCCCATTTCTTCCTATTTTTTTGGTATTTTTTTCCTATTTTTTTTTCTATTTTTTCCTCTTTTTTCTACTTTTGCCTAATTTCTCCCAATTTTCCTGTTTTTCTCTATTTTTTTCATATATTACTTTGTTTTCTATTTTTCATTATTTTTTTCACAAGTTTTTCAAGTGAGAGTGAATCTCGATCATTTCAAGGAGGTAAGCGGTTGCTTTTCTGGCCGAAAGTTGCCGTTCCCTAATATTATTTAATTATATTTTTGTGGTACACTGGACCATATTTGAGATATGGATAACCCGGATAACCTTATGAATTTAATATAAATGTAGGCTATTCGGCTGTCTTTTCTAAATTCAAGTTGGAGCTGCTTTAGTGTTGCTTCTATCTCTTTTCTGTGTCTTTTTTTTAAACAAGGGAAATATTATTCATATATTGTAGTCTTTTGGTATTTCTTTTTCATACAAATTCTTTCTTTATTGTTTTTCCCATTCAGTTCAACATGTATACATTGTTTAATTTTAGTTTCAGAGATTTTTCTTCGTCGTTATTAGTTCTACCTGATTCAGTTTTTTTTAGCGTTTTCAACAAATTGTTGTAAGTCGATTTTCAACTTATTGTGTAACCAACTATATTTCTATATAATTTAAATTTATTGTTTAAATGATATTTTTTTAAAATGAGATAGAATACCGATTATAACGTAATAATAATAATTGGTTTAAATATTATTTCATCTTCGGTAATAAATAAATTATATCCGTTTCCTTATCTAAATGAGTAGTTTCACCATAATTCATTTTATTTACCGTTATAATTTCTACTTTTTACTTTCCCTAATACCAATTATTATTAACAAAGTTATAGATCCAACAAATAATAATAATAATTTTAATGGTGAATGTTATTTAACCTAATACTGTGTATAATAATCCCGCAGTCTTTGAGTCGTAAATATCAACTTGTTTTTTATATTGTTTTCAAGTTTCCCATAACCTAAAATGACTTCGTCCCAATTTATCTAGTTTTACCCGCTACCTAAACAGTCAATGGCCCAATAAAATTAGCAAACGGCCCAATCAATGCTATTTTGTCAAAATCAGCAGTAAGATATTTTATTTTTTGATAGTTAAAGGACCATGGAAGAAGTGTAAAATCGGCGGAATCCACCAAAATTTCCTAGTGTAACATCGGCTATCTTGGAAAACACGTTTTCATCCCTAACTCCGGTCCTATAGGTATGATTTTTTTAGGAGTGTTCGAAAAATTATTTCCCGCTATATTGATTTAGAAACAATTCCTGTAGCTGTAATAGAAAAAAGTTAAGTTAATATCGAAAACTGGTTTAAGGCAAAGTTGATCAAAATTGAAAACTACGTTCAGGTATGCAATAACATCAATTTGCATTTAGAAATAAGAATATTTATTTTCTTCAAAATTGTTGTCTACAATAACATAATAACATTTTAGTTTTATTTTAAAATGAGGTTTGATGATCATTGAGTACTAAGATAGACATGGCTAAATTTTTATTATCCAGTTCTGTATTCTAAATACTAGTTTTTGATTTTGTCATAAATAAAGGTCTTTAATCTCGGAAAAAATTTACATTTTTCGACACACCTTGTATATGACTAAAACTACGACAGAAATGTTTATGAAGAACAACTTTTTTCCATAAAATTGATAATAAAGAAGTTTTCCATATGTTGCGAACTTAAGTGGATACACTGTAGATAAATAACAATATAAAATGGATCTAATTTTCGTATGTGTGCTATTTAGCTGAAAATAAATAACGAAAAACAGAACTTAAGTTAGAGAGGAAAATATAAAGATAATAATAATATACTAGAATTGCCCAACGAAGAGTTTCTGAAATAATATCGATTAAATGAGGATTTGTTCCTGGACCTAGTACATGCTATAACTCCATTTATGAGGAATACAAAAACATCAATATTACTTAGATTGTCATCGGCCCTGAGGTTTTTTGCACATGGTTCCTATCAACGAAGTATAGGACAAGACTATAATGTGGCTATCGCTCAACAAACCATGAGTGAAATCATAATCGAGATTTGTTTTGCTATCGAAAATATAGCACCACTTTGGAAAATGTTTAAAGAACTGTGATGGATAAAGATAGAGTGAAAACAGATTTCATGGCAACTTTTGGTTTTCCTGGTATATTATAATAGAAAAAAATGTTCAACTAGTATGTATATTGTAAATTATATATTCGCAGTGTGAATGCAAATTATGGTGGAGCAACACACGATGCATTTATTTGGAGAAACTTTGCGTTAAGAAGACTTATGTCAGAAAATTATAACTAAGGAGATAGAAATTGTTGGCTTAGTGGTTATCATCTAGAACCATGGCTAATGACACCCGTACCAAATGCAACACCACACCCACGAGAATCTAGATATAATTTAGCAGCAAGAACCTTAAAATTTCGAAATTATATTTTTCTAACCTAAAATAGTGCACGAAAATCTGACGCGGAAAGACCTACTAAGGTATTTCTAGCGTCATTTACATAAAGTAGCATTCGTTTTTTCGAAACTTCCAGAATGGTTTTATATAGTCGCTGTTCTATACATTTCTTTCCAAAGAAAGGAATTTTCTTATACACAGTTCAGCTGCCGACCAGTTAAAGTGACAGACACCTGTCAGTGTCGAAATTTGCCTACTGCGAAGTTTGTTCGTATTTATGTTGTTATGTTTGTGTTTAGGTTCTTGATAAGTTCTGTGTATTCTTTCGACTGCTTTCTAAGATCCTGTTGCACTCTGTTGAAGGCCTTGGTTAAATTTATAAAGCAGAGGTAGACAGGGCTGTTATAATCGTAGAGATTTTTCTAATAGTTGTCCGAGTATAAATGATGCATCGATCATGAATATGTTTCTTCGAAATCAATATTATTCTTCTGTTATTGACAATATTGAGGTTATTTTATCCAAGATGATCTTGGTTTGAATTTAGCCGGATCAGTTTTATATCCTTTTTCAAAGATGGGTACTTCACGTTCGTTTTCCATTCTTCTGCCATTTTTCTGTATTGCAATCTAGTATCAAAAAATTTTGTGTTTTCTTCTTTAAACAAAATTAAATAATTTAATAATGGAAGACATCACGATAATAGAAAAAATTTCATGTAAACAGTGCTACAATCAATTACCAAATATCTTTTTTTGGCACTTTGTACATTTTAAATTCTACTCGTATAAGTATATACTGTCTATCCATTAAAGAAGTTACATATTGTTTTTTTTTGGTAATTAATGTACTTTACAACTGTACAGAATACATTTGGTCATGAATATTATAAAATATTTATTTTGGGTGACATTTAGCATTGATAAATCGAAAAATGCAAAACGTTTTGCAACAAAAACGAAATGTGCAACGTAAGAAACACCCATCAAGTAAAATACAGGCAAGGATTGCGGCGTCTCGTTCTCGGATCCTTAAAAGGAGCGGCCGAAGTGAGAGTGATCTGACCTCCAAGAAACAGAATGGTAGGCCGATTTACTTGGGCTGAGAATTAAAACTGAAATATCAACTTCCCACATGTCGTTTTTCAGAAACCACCGCGTTCAATATCACTATTTAAATTGTATCAATATATGTTTATCTAACTCGGTATAAATATCAATTTACAATAAAAAAAAATTGTTTCAAGAATAAGACTTTTATTTATTACAAGTTTATTTTTAGTGGAAATTTGTTTGAGGATATCCAGCAGGTATCCCCGAGCAAACGCCACTGTCTGTTTGTCGCTAACTATTACTGTTTTTGAGTTGAATCTTGTCACAGACAGACAGATGGACGGACAGAGCCGTTATCAAAAACTTTAAAAGTCAAATATGCTAAACGGGTTAAATCAAGAATATTAAGGAATGTAAATGTATTTATAACAGTAAAAAATTAATAGTTTCCAAAAATATTTAACAGCTAGTTTTATTTTATGTTGTAAAATGTAATTCAGAATAATGTAAAACATTCTCAACTTGATTGACATTTTTTATTCTGATTGACCTTTCCAAAATTAATATTAAAATGTTTTAATAGATTTTATGAGCTTTTATTGCTAATTTTTTATTAATTAAAATAACAAAATCCGTTTTATTTGAATGTATAATTTAGATAGTATATCAATTCGATTTCTTTTTGATAAAAACTTTTACATTTTTAAAAAATATGTAAATTATATTTTAAATTGCACTCTCATATATTAATCATTTTATACTCTTTGGTCATGCACAAGGAAATAAAAACGGAAAATGAAGGCAAGCATTGCTGTTAGCTATAACAGTTCATTCATCGACAATCCGCGATTTTATGGATAATTTTTCACGGACTAAGGGTTTCTGCTATTAAGGTTCAAGCGTCTGTTTTAAATATCACGACATGCAAACAAATCAGATTCAATGATGTTTAAATAAATGGGTTATTTCCTTTTATTACGAAAGATTGTGTAATTACCACAATATAACTTTAAACTCAATTCGATTGATGATACGAATCCGAATTGGGTCAATTAAGCCCTGGAGACTCTAAAAAAACAAAAACGTATCAGGCAAGCGATGCACTAAAATTAGTTGTAGGTTAATTATCTTCTCACTTTGATTGATAAGAAATTAGTAAGACACAATAGTATATTATGTACCAAGGGACTAAAGTAGTACTTTAATCACGTGGTACATACGCTATTCATGGGATAATTAGGTGAAAAGAAAGTTTACAAGGCTTTTCATTTTGTTATTCGAGGGACTAAAAATGTTTTAATCCCTCACAAAAGTGGCACTAAAAAGAGGGAGGAAATGCATGTTTTAGTCCATGAGATGCAAAAAATATCATATACTGTAAGCAGATTATCAAGATCAGTGAAATGTCTATGTTGAGTGCAGACATAAATTAGAAGAATAGAAAGATTTGATACTTTATGAAGATAAAAGTAAAGTAATTAGGCAACTAATTAAAGTGTTTAAAAATTATCAGCCACTAAATATAAATATAATTTTAAACGACATGCTTTACATCAAAGTTCCTATTGGAATTGTTATAATGAAGGAAATTAATGTAATCGTTCAGAGTGGCAAATGATGTCTTCTAACAAATTTAATGATGGAAAATAGGGGGTTGACTTTTCTATAGATATTTCTATATATTTTTTTATAGATTTCCAGAGATTTTTGGTACAGATTATCTGGCAGATATCTTCACGTAACGCAAAATAGAGATGTTGAAATACTAACTTTTCGTTCTTTAGTACTGCTTATTAATTTAAAATGTAAATAGGTACTTTGGATACTATGGTTATTTTTGCGAAGTCGGTAGAATCGTAGATTGGATAGACTAAAACGCATGTTTTAGTCCATGAGGTGAAAAAATATCATATCGGTATACTGTCATTAAATTATCAAGATCAGTGGAATAACTATATTGAGTGCAGACATAAATTAGAAGAATAGAAAGATTTGATACTTTATGGAGATAAAAGTAAATTAAATAGGCAACTAATTAAAGTGTTTAAAAATTATCAGCCACTAAATATAAATATAATTTTAAACAACGTGCTTTACATCAACGTTCCTATTGGAATTGTTTTAATGAAGCGAATCAGTGTAATCGTTCAGAGTGGCAAATGATGTCTCCTAACAAATTTAATGATGGAAAATAGGGGGTTGATTTTTCTATAGATATTTCTATAGATTTCCAGAGATTTTTGGAAATAAGTTACCTTAACGCGGCTTACGGTACAGATTACCTGGCAGATATCGTCACGTAACGCAAAAGAGAGATGTTAAAAAACTAACTTTTCATTCTTTATTATTGATTATTATTTTTGCATGGTCGGTAGAATCGTATAGATTGGATAGACTGGATTGTATACGACGCCGACGCGGACGCGAACCCATTTTTATAATGGAAAAGTAAGGAAAAATAAGAAAAAATAGAGACAAATATGAATAACAGACAAATAAGGAAAAATAGGGAAAAATAGTGAAAAATAAAGTAAAATGGGAAAAATAATGAAAAACAGGAAAAAATAGGTAAACAAGTCAGAAGCGCCTGAGTGTTAGCAGGTAGGTAAAAGCAGGTATAAGATAACTCAAATCTGTTTTCAAATACCGATTCAGCGTTATATTTCATATCGGAATGCTATTTTTGAAACCGGTAGCATCACTTCGGTTCTGGTTTGTAAAACCAGTTTTAAAACCGGAAGTCATAAAAATCTTAAAATTTATTTGAGGGCTATTAAAGGTGTGCTGAGTTTATTACTGTTGACCATTTATCTCTATCTCTTTTTATTTTTTTGTTATAAATGCGGACAGACGGACAGACAGACAGAGCCGTATTATAAGACTTCGCTCTAAGCTTTAGAGGTTAGTAGTCTAAAATAGGAAAAAATTGAAAAAAATAAGAAAACTAGGAAAAAATTGGAATAAGTAAGAAAAAACGAAAAATATAATATAAAAATAATAGAAAAAAAAAGATAAAAAAATAAGAAAAATAAAGGAAATAGAAAAGAATGAGGAAAAATAGTGAAATATAGGGAAAATATGGAAAAATTGGAAAAATGAGGAAAAATAGGGACAAGTAAGGAAAAATAGAAGAGAAAGAAAGAGGGGGAAAGAGACAGAAACAGAGAGAGAGATTTTTGTATAGAATTTTTATAGATCTTTGTAGAGATTTTTTATAGATTTTTTTATAGATTTTTTATAGAGTTTTTTTATAGATTTTTTTATAGATTTTTTTATAGATTTTGTATAGATTTTTTTTTAATTTTTTTTATAATTTTTTTATAATTTTTTTATAGATTTTTTATAGATTTTTTTATAGATTTGTTTATAGATTTGTTTATAGATTTTGTTATACATTTTTTTTTATTTTTTTTGTAGAGATTTTTCCAAAGATTTTATTAGATATTTTTCTAAAGATTTTTGTATTCATTTTTCTGGAGATTTTTCTAGAGATTTTTCTAGATATTTTGAAGAGATTGTTCTATAGATTTTTCTAGAAATTTAATACCGATTTTTCTAGATATTTTTTTTTTGGGGATTTTTCTAGAGATTTTTTCGGATTTTTTTGGACTTAAATTGATTTAAGACGAATTCAGTGGCGGAATTTCAGCAATATTATTGAGGAGCAATATTGCAGTATATTTATTAACTTTATAAACCAGAGTCGTGCCAAAGATTTGTAAGAGGGGGGGGGGGGTAAAGTACCGTAAGATGCAACAATTTTATAAATATTTTTTTATTATTAATTATTCTGAAACGTAAAGGTGTAATTTTTTTATGAATTATTTTAAAATATTTAATTAAAAATATTATTATATTTATAAATCCAGATTAAAGAATGGAAAAATTTTAAAAAATTTTTATTATTTCACGACTGAAATTTGTTATTACAAGTAACGAAAAATGCTAACCTTGCCCCTTAAATCCCACCACTGGAAAAATGGTAATAAGGATCGTCTAAATATGTAAAACCAATTTAAAAAAATATTTTTGTGTTATACAGGGTGAAGCAAATTTAATTGAGCACTATTGGGAGTTCGTAAACTGTTGTAGATAAAAAGTTGGTTAAACAGGAAAAATATGTGTATTTTCAAAATTAAGTGATTGGTTTTTTCAAAACTAAAATATCAAGTCCAGTTTCCCAGATATTTGGGAAAAACCGAAATTGACGATTTTCCTTTTATTTAATTAACACAATATTTTTAAAGATAGAGAAAAAACTTTATAACACTTTTTTATTGAAGGCCAAATAGCGCTTACCATAGGGTATCCAATTTTTTGTATATATTTTTCTAAATACGAACCTGTATTTTTTTATGTCATCTTTGAAATCCCTATTTTTTCTCTATCCAACCATGTAGAACAACTTATTTTTTATTAGGTTTTGGCAATGAACTGTATTTTAGCCATTTTCTAAGTACGGTCCTGTTCATTTTTACCTTGGAAATATGAATACAAGAATTATAAAATATGGGGAAGGACAATTTGAGCAATGTTTACAATTTTTTTATCATTCACTAATTGAAGTTTAATTCATTTTATTTATTTTCTGATTCTACTTATTTAAGCAAATTTAATTCAGATATTTCATAGAAATTAAGTATACTTAGGAGGTGAAGTTCAATCCATATTCAATTTTTAATTAATTTCATTCAAAAAGATTTATAAACATTTACAGTTAAAATGAAACAGGACCGTACAAGTCCGTATTAAAAAAATAGTTGAGGGTGACCTTCAAACATGATCTTCAATAAAAAAAATCGTTTATGTTAGTTTTCCCATAATATCTCTGAAACCGGTTCTGATATTTTAATTTTGAAAAAATCATTCTATTCGTCTTTAAAATAGGCAATTTACCTACTTTGTAACTTGCGGCACCCTAAATTTTTGGAAATCCTTATTCAACTTTTAAAAATTCTAATTAAAGCTCAAATAAATGAATAAAAATGTATATGTTTGAGACTTTGAGGTTATGTTAGTAATTAAATACAGATTAAATAAAAGTTATTGTTAACTACTTTTATTTAATTATTTTTGTATAATAAATGATTATAATTATTAATAAAGTCGGTAAACAAATTAAATGAAAGTTTCTAATACTGAAAAAAATGTATATTAGATCGTGATCGGTTTTGCTTTTAAGAATTAAACCTAGTCTGCTAAGATATAATAAGAGTTTTCTCAATCTTGCTATATAATATACAATTTTTTTCCTTTTGATTAATCTATTTCGCATTCCTATAAAATCCAATAAATTGATACCTGGTCAGTTGGTTCTGTTACACGAGGTCCCGTTACTTTTCACCGGTTAATGCAGTCACTGAATTGTAAAGTTTTTGCAAAAATATGCAGGCATATAATAATTTTGAACTTCTCAGTTGGAAATCGCCTGTCTGGGTTTCTTTTAATGAGAATTTATGAGCTAACTACGGAATTAATTCTCTAACATTGCATTTCACGTTCGCATTAATGATAGGAAGATTTTATTTTACAGTATATTATTTAAACCAGGACCAACGGTTTAGATTATACAGGATGCTGAAGTTAGCTTTTCCAAAATTCTAAATGGTCATTGTGAAGACATTTTTTTTTCCAATATACAAACAAAATCAACTATACATCGATTATTCATATAGCCGATACAAATACACTATAGAGCAACAGTATATAGGGTGAGTCCAAAGATAGCAAGTTTTTCAGTGCTTTCCAAAAAATTGAGCGGTGGAATGCATACTATACTATACTATACTATAATAGTGCCTTTATAACACATTTTATAAGATTTGACATTATAAGATATCAGAAAGTGTCAAAAAGATAAAAATAAAAATATACTATAAAATTGGGAAATAGGAAATATGCAAAATAAATTACTGGGTGAACAGTAACAAAAGTTTAAAACATTTTTTGAAAGATCTTTCTGATTTAGTTTTGAAATCATCTGGTATATGTTATTAACAATATTTACCACATTGTAAGTGAATGAACAAGGTTAGATTGTATCTGTTGCTATAGTTCGAAATACTAAGGATGACATATGGAATTTAATTTCATTCATTTACAGATGTTTTGCAGTATACCAATATCAATTCCAATTGATGATGTTGGAATCTCCTGAATCTTACTAACATATTATATACAAAATGTTCTATTTCTCATGAAGCTGCACCTGCCCTGCTTAGTGATATACCCAAATGTCTGAAATACCGGATAATTCAATGACACACACGATCGTTTATGATGAAAGTTCATTTTATAAAATATACAAGGTCTATCAAAAAATAGTGGCTGTTGCTAATGATTTGCATAAAGTAGTTAAGAATCATTTTATGATAATAATATAATAATAATAATACTCGCCCTATATTTAACCCCCGTACGAGTGAACCCCAGAAACCAAAAACTATGGAACGTAATTCAGAGTCATTGTATCCATAATAAAGCTTTTCAAGAAAGAGGCTGATTATGAAGTAAGTTTGAATTGGGAATTTTGAACCTTTGCTTTTCAACAATGTTGAAGAATATCGTCAACACTAACCAAAACTACACTTTTTAAAACACTCTACGTAGCTGATTTTTAAAGGAGCGTACGCTTTTGATAGGAGAATTTGGGCCTTTTCTGAAAAAAGTTTTAAATGCTTATAAATGAGTAACGTAGTAATACTTTTCACTTTTTTCAATTTAGAATAATTTTATCCTATGTATAAAAAATACTAACTTCTGATCAATTATTTTTAAAAAATGCAAAGCGTCAACATCAGTTTTTAATAATTATTTAAATGGTGAATTGTCAAAACTAACATTTTCTTATTAGTCAGTGTTTGTATTTAATTTTAACACTTTTATATCTTGATGTTCAAATCCTTGCACATTTACGTAGTTATTACAATGACGTGCTTAAAATAATCTGGCCTCTACCTATGTATTACATCGAA